>CM027864.1:2244405-3468155 GCA_016097605.1 Eucalyptus guilfoylei | reverse complement strand
GAAGAAAGATCATATAATAAGTATCCGATTCAAAGTCTTCGTTGCATATGGGTACCTCAGGCTACGGGTCCGGTCTCGTGTGGTACCAATCTATAGGTCCAAAAGGGGGAGGAGAGCCATCCTCCGAGGGAGCGGTGGCAGACTTTTCTATTACATCCTCCGATGCGGCTACAGAAAGCAATTCAAGGGCAACATCCGATGAAGCAGTGGCAGCTAAAAGTCAAAGCAATGGGCTGACTTCCTAGAGAACTTTGCTGACTCACCTGCTGACGATTGAAGCTGGGCTTATAACTACTATAACTATAGGTGGACTCTTCTCTCAACTTCTTTAGAACCGGAAACGGGGGAGAGCAAAAAAGGATGAAAGAGGAGTTGCCTCCGTCCTTCCTTCGATGGAGGCTGAATCTTCTAGACCCCTATGCGCAAGAAGAAGAGAACTATAGGCTGATCCCTCCAGAGTTGGTTATTGGGAAAGACCTAAGGTCAAGACCTCAATGAAGAAAAACCAGTTACGATTTTTTACTGTAGAACAGAGGCTCACATCCGATTTAGAAAGAGCGGTATCAATAACAATAGGTATAAAAACGGATCCGTCCGGAAAACTCTGATAGGTCTACTTTTACCGGCCTGCTCTTCTTGGCTGAGGGGCTCTCCTTCTTAGAGTGAGGTCTAGGTCCTCACCCCATGGTAAGGAAGATTGAAATCTACAACAGGTGGTCAGCCGCTCACAAAAGAAAAAAGAGGCCTGGAAGCTCTTAAGTTGGAGCTCAGAATATCCAAAGTCAGAGCATATAAAAGATCAGCGTCCTCCCCGGTTCTTTTAAATAAATAAATGGGGGGACGGGTCAGACTATTCAGGAAATAAAGCTCTTCTTCGTCTTTTCGAAACATTAAGTTAAGTGTCGGACGGACTAAAGAACCATTTTATACAAGTTTTCTTTTTGAAGCGTCTGATTCTCACGTCAAGATGAAGTGAAGCAAGAACCGCGAATGACAGGATGAGACTGAGTTGACTAAGCAAGAATCGCAGAAATTTTCCCTTTCGTGGAAAATGGGCGGGAAGTATGAAAGACTTAAGCTTATCAAAAACAAAAAGTCAGCGTGTATGTTGGTTGTGTTGCCAGTCTTTGACTTTCTTTTAGGCTGGCTCTTCTCTATCCAGAGTAGAACGGCATTGGTCTTCCCTTTTAGAGCTCGACCTGCCAAAATCAAACCAGAATTATAAGATTGGGCTTCCCTATACCTATCATAATGTTTAGATGAATCAGTTTCTTAACCTGAACTGAAGGGCTTTCCCTAGATAGAACTAACTAAATCATTGGGGGATCCTGGATATCCTATATCCTAGATAATAGGAAATAGGAAGGGAAGCTCGGTGAAAGGTAGGATGATATTGTCACCGCTTCGGTTTTCCTTTTCCCTTCAACCTTTTCGTTGCGGGTTTCACTCACTTTTTTTATCTTCCTTGAAAACAAAAAAATAGGTTCTCCTTTTTTTTCTTGTTAGGGGGCTTCTTTGCCAATAGGTTACTCTCTTTTGTCTCCTGCGTCTGTGGTACCAATCGGTTCAGCAAGACTCGCACCCGACTCGGGCCCATACCCTTCGGTAGCAAAAGTGGTGTCCTCCGGTACTTACTGATTAAGCTACAGAAGTTGGATTCGCGTCCAGTTCAAGCTCTCTTTCCTATCTTCGATTTAAGATGGTTAGGAAACAGCATCTGATGAGGCCAAAGAAAGTTTGATCAGATACTGACTCAGCCTCCGCGAAAGCGGGTTGATCATCTATTGAAAAAAGATGAAGCTATAGCAGGATTTCCCGGCAACATCTGATGGAACGGCAGGAACTCAAACTCAGTGCCCCCACCACTTCAAGAAAAGGAATAGAAATCAGTGCCATTTCCCATGGACTATTCTTTTAGTGACTTTTCTGCTGACTCTGATTATTGACTTCAGGAAAGAGTGCCGAGTCAAGTACCGTGCGCACTGACTTTCTTTTTTAGTTCTAGAATATTCTCCTTCCTCTTCTTACTCTTCCTATCTAGCTGGCTTCTATGATTGATAGGGGAAAGTCTTCAATATTCCTCTTCTCTTTCTCTTTATCTAAGGCTGATCTGGCTGCAGAATGGAATTGGGTAAAGAACGAAGTGAAGGAGGCGACCTTCTGGCCACGAAGAAAAGAAAAGAGGACCACTATCTTGGGTCCATTCCGTCAGGTTCTCGCATCCTGAGTCCTCCTCCTCTCGGCATTTTGACCGATGCGATGGGGAGACCCGCGGGAGGGAAGTGGCTTAGCTTGAAGTACTTATCCAGGGCGGGCATAAAAATTCCACAGACACAGACAGAATAGCTCCATCCTGGCTATGCCGAGTGGAACTTCCATAGCTGAGACGTAGATGTAAGGGTCTCGTCATTGCTAAAGTCAGTCGTATCCGCTTGTGGGAGAGAACTGGGTTTGAATCGGCTCATGAAAATGCCTAGAGCACAGAAACCGCCCGACAACGCCCATTTCAAGGTCTGCTCTTCGGAAAGAAGAAATCGGGGACTTGAGCGGCATGGCTCCGCTTGGATGTCGGTCTCTTTCCGCCTTAGTGATAGATCTTAGCCTCAAAGGGAGTTCTCTTGAAAGGGCTAAGTCAAGACTGAAGATGGTTGTGTAAAAGAGCAACGAAGCCAAGGAAGATCGAGCCCCGAGCGGCTCCTGGGTATAGCCATCCATTTCTGAAAAAAGTATCCTGCTGCTCGGTCCGGAATCTTTATGCGGAACTGATAGATCAGCCTATGCCTGTTTATAAGTCTATGTTCGTGCCGAAGCCTCTAAGAGATCCTATGCTGTCTTGTAGTTGTTCGCTGCGGGTAATGCTTTTCAAGACTGCTAGGGGTCGGGAGCCTAGAGGCCTTGGTCCGAGTAGATGAAGTGCATGAAGACGAAGTGCTATTGGATTCTGATATGGCTGCTAAACAACTCTTATCTGCTTATTCGTCAGTATGCTTAGTCTTTATTGTCCTTTCTAGTTTGCCTGAATCTATCTTCCCTCCATCTCAATGGAGTTCATAACATCAGCTTAAGGCAGACAAGGGAGCTTCAGGGAATTCCAGTTCGGAAAAAAAAGAATTCCTCCCTAGAATTCAATGTGTTAAGGATAGTCGGAATGCTACCCGTTCAGAGTGAATCCATTCACAAATAAAGTATTTAGTAGTAGGTCGCCAATGCCCTTTTTTTTTAAGGAATTTTTCCTTCCCAGCGAAAAAAGGCAGTCAATTAGTCTTATCCATTCCCCTTCTCCTGCTATTGGCTATTTATTTTATTGCTACTGCTAGCATTAGCACTACCGTCGCTTCTGATCTCTCTGCTATCACCCCATTTGATAGAAAAAACTTTCATTGGCCTTCAGGAGTGGTAGACGCGGAGCCTTTTGAAGCAAATTCTCAAGCAGTTCCAACTCTTTCTGTGGCATTTGTCCTGTCTTTCATCCCTTTTCGTGTACTTATCTTTATTTGTCGAGTCTGACACTAGGAATAGTCGATAGAAAACTCTTCCTTGGTACGAGGGGAATTGGGGATTGAAAATATCTAGGTACCAAAGGCCGATGAAAGCCTTTCCAAAGGAATTAGGTTAAGTTGCCTACATGGCTTATTGATGGAGTGAAATTCATGTGCAGCTGATTCAATAACAGTAGCAGCCTTTATTCTGTTCAAAGCGCTTACTGATTCAATTGCTAGTGGTGGTTTACTCTTGATTCACTGGGCTAGGCTAGAGTTTTAGACTATTACTTCTTCCTTTGTTTTGTCACGACTTGGACTCGAACCACCGCCCCGTACCACCTTGTCTTAGCTTCAAGTTGTTTTCTAACCTTCGTTTATTCGCTTGGTTAGATCTTCCTTTCCTATTATGTGAGTAATAGTGATCTCGTCTGTCTTACGGTGTTTATGAATTGGCACTTGCCTTGGGCTTTCACTCCGCCTCGTCATCACTATCCTTTCTGGTCTATAGCCCATATTGAATGAATGAAAGGATCCCAGCCCAGCACGGTCTGAAAAGCGTAAACAAGCCAAGCTGTTTCTTAATCACTGGACCAAGGGGACGCAACCTGAACCTCCAACCCTATCTCCTAGCTATCGTCTAAGGTCCTTGGTTACTAATCTCCTCTTCTTAGCCCCTTCTACTCCTCCGTCCCTGACCTTCTCAAGCCTTACCATAACAGCACCCTCTTACCTTCACAATAAAAAACAGGGTTTAATAAAAAATACCGGGAAGTGTGAAATAAATGGATTGAAAAAAGACTCGATCAATCGAGAACAGGTTTTAATGAAATTGCACATAAGAGAGAAAACTCTTCCCATTTTGATTGCTGTCTTCCGAGTGAGAAAGCATTTTCATCATTTTACAAATATAGAAGAATGAACAAAAACCAATTCCATTATAAATCAATACGAATTGCCTTATTCAAGGCTCTCCAACTCGCTCATACATAGTTGGCTATGATCTTTGGCTCGCTCTTTCCTCTTCCGGTTCAATATATCTTATAGTAACGAGTAGATCAAGTTTTCCGATTGGGGTTGGGTCTTGCCTTTCTCCATGCATTCATAGCGTTCGTTGTTTTGTACAGCTCGGTCGAGCCTTAGACGGGGCGTTAAACAACTAGAACCCCCTTATACAGCTCCAGGTTGTGGTGATCCCTGCCTTTCTTTATCCATAAGAGAGAAGCGCATCCGCCCCTCGTTCACTAGGGTATCCTAAATCCATAATCGCATCTCTCATGGCCATGCGGTAGTAGCCGGACCTGAACCTAGCCTTGAGGCTGATCGCAGGGCATGCCTAAATTTCCGCTAAAGCTAATCCCGTTCCATAAGATGATGATCGTAGTCCTTCCTTTTCTAAAACTATTCTTATCCTTTGGTCAGGCAAGTTAGAGGCTCCCTTCCGTTGGATTGGGCTTGTCAGCGTACGGCCTCTGGCGGCTTAACGCCTCTGTTGGCTAGCTAGTCGTCTTGCTTCGCTTCCGTCGGTGAACAATGATTATTGCCTTTGTTTTGGGACTCGAGTTAGCGAGTAGGTTAGGCATTCGAGTAGCAACCGTCCTTAGGTAAAACCTTATTTCGCCGGGCTATGCACCTCTATGGGTGGAGTCAAGTTCAATGCGCATCATCCCACCCAGAGGCAAGAGGATGCACATGAACAGAAGCCCAAGGCCTTCTATGGGTAATTCCTCGCTGGCGGATCGCCTTTAGCCGGGTATTCACTCCTAAATCATTTAAGCGGAAGAAGCATAAGAGGTTAGGATTCACTAGCGCAGGAGAGATAGTTAGCACTACCTTGGGTACGAAACTACGCTATCGAAAAGCAAGGAGAAAGAATAGGATAATCTAGGGGTAGGGTACGATGTAGTTGCCGAAAAGAGCTTCTTAGCCAATGGAAGACTCACTAAGGCTGTTTAAGTTAGAGTTCTCGGGTCAGCTCCCGGGGAAGAGCTAGCCCAGCAGAAGCAAGACTGACACCGGAAACTCCGCATCTCTGACTTAAGGGGCTAATTAGCCATATCGGAGACTACCCGGAAACTCCGCATCTCTGACTTGAAAGAGTCAATTGCCCATCCCCCATAGTCTTGGATTCCGCTGTCCCTTTGCGCTGTGACTAGGCCCCCTTTCCGCTTCACGCAATAGCACGCTCCGAAGCAAACGAGCTTCGCCGGTAGTAGCCTCCTGAATTAGTCGAGTAGCTTCTTTCCGGCAAAGCTTACCAATCCTACACTCCTTTCTCCTATTCTTTGTCTGGTGGAGCTATTCCCAGACAGCCTGAGAGCTGAGTTAGGACCTTATTTGATTTGAGATGCTCTTTTCCTTCCAAAGCGAAATAATCACTCCTGTAGCTTATTGCGCTCGATCTACATCCTACCTAACTCGATCTTGCTCTTCCTCTTACACACAGAAGGTTTTTGCTCTCGTATTGCGGGTTTTCCACTTCGTTCAGTTACATTAGGGCTTTACCCAACTCTATCTTGGTGATTAAGTTCCGCTGTTTTTGGTGTGAAATGAGCTTCTTCTAGGATAGGAGGTCTTGTCGGTATGGAACCTACCTTTCCGGAGTGAAGGATTGTCATCCTATAGCCGAGTTTTTTTATTTTTGTTTAGAGTCGAGTGATCAAGCTTACGATTCTGCCGTTAGTGAGAAGCAAGTAAACTCTATAGCCCTAAACTAAAGGAGCAGGTCAAGTTTGTTCAGCTTGAGGGATAAATTACATGGCTGAACTGCCAGTCCATCAAATATCGTAGTTTATCCTTAAGAGCAAGAGGTTCCTTGTGTGAAACTTATATTAGGCAAAATCAAGGTTGCCAACTCGGCATTCCTCCCATCTAGGGTCCGCTTGTTCAATAACCTCTGATGGCATTCGCACAATAGTTTTCCCATCTAGAATTTCTGGTTCCAAATACTGCAGTTACAATTTTGTTGCCTTAGCGCCATCTTTCAAGAGGTTAGCCCAATAAAATTACCCGTATTAGATTGTGGTTTAGTGGGCTGCTCTACATTAATCGCAGGCGTAGATTTAGGATCTGATGGACCAGAGTTAACCAGCACATTAGCAGGGTTGGGTTTACTTACCCAAGGAAGTGTTGAACACGCGCCCATTTTACAGCAGATGGAGCAGCAACCATGGAAGCCTTCCTTGATGAAGCAGGGGGGCGAGATCCTTCATCCTCAGTTACTTCCCGAGCAGACAACAGATAGGAAGGACGACGGCCTCTACCTCCTCTCGACAATCGACCACCTGATCTACCCCTGCCCCTACGAGAATCAGAGAAGGGATCTTGGTTTATCCCTCTCAGCTCATCAATCTCTTTCCTAGGCCTGTTCCAGGTGTGTGCCCGGAAGCTCTTGTTCCGATGCTTTGTTGTCGGCCTTACGAGGGAAAATTTGTTGGTCTCGCGTATAAAAGATAACGGCTGCATTTAGGTTATATCTTTATATAAGAAACCTTGCTGCTATGCTAAAAAAGCAACAATTGAAGTTATCAAATTACATGTTCTTCTATTATAAAAAATTCATTTAATATAAAAAGAGAAGCAAGTGTATAGAACTTCTTCGAGGCGGTTCCTTCGGCCGGCCGCCTTTGACAGGAAGGCTCTTTCCATTCCTTGAAGTAGCGAGGCTCGTTGAAGCAGACCTAGGCAGAAGGAAAGGAGGTCGTTCGTTCGAGAATAGGAGTCGTTTCCTGTTAACAACGGAAAGCGGATCAGTTGAGTGGCAAGCCAGCTGATAGGGCCACGAAGCACCCAACGAATGGAGGACTGGAACGGCTTTAATCATATGCTTAACACAGCCAGTTCGAAAACGAGCTAGTCGCCTTACTTCGAGAACGAACTATTTACTTAACCCGGACGGTTCTTTGCTCAACACTGACTGCTCGTTGCTTTACACGAACAGTTCCCCAATCCTCATTCGCCCCCCTACGTGCTCTCTTTCGAGGACCTGAACCTGAACCCGCTCCTCATTTAGCATGAAGCTTGCTGGCGGCATCGATGACGGTGTCGGCGGAGTTCTCAGGTACCAACTCAACTCCACAAAGTGCTTTTACACCTGGCCTCTCTTTTGCACTGGAAGGGACCTATCGTGACCCTAAAACTGAAGACCCCATAAACTCGCGATTTAAAAAAAACGAAATCGGGATGAGCTAAGCTCAAAAACCAAAAGAGAAAGATGCGATGCGAGAGTTCACGAATGACCGATCGATACAGTACTAGAGCTTCCACGGAATTTATATCAAAATAAATTTTTTAAGGAAAGCAAGTCCCGTCGAGTTAGCCGTTGGAGGAAAGGCATGACTTAAGAGGAGAGCGAGTGACTTTCAGGCGAGATGGTTCAATAGTCGATTAGATAAAGGCCGTTCCTACTTCCAACGAGGAGAAGAAAGTCGTCAATAAATAGCGTAAATAAGGAAGTGGCTTTTTTTGTTCATGACTCCGCTCCTATTGAATAGAATTAGGAAGAAGGGCCGCTAGTCATTCTTTTCAGAATCCGAAGTCGAATCTTTTCTTTTCCTTGCTTATTCGTCAAGATTTTCTTTGTGTTCCGTGTACCGCACCGAAGCTTGTGGAGCCTATGCGAAGCAAGCGGGTAGAAGATCTCATATTAAAGAATTCGCTTTGAGTTCGTTCTTTTTCATCATGTCTTGGTTCACAGTTTATCTGAATCAGACTAAGAGATTGGCATCAACAAAGCAAGGCCCCATTGAGCTTAGCCTAGAGCAGATCGAAAAGGTCTCGCGAAGGCGGGAACCCCTTGCCGAAGATCCTTCTCTTTCTCTGTGAAGATAGACTGCTCTTTCTTGCTTTGCGTGTCAAGTGCGAGATTGGTTGAGAACCCTTCGCCCACAGTGCTTTCAAAAGCAGGTCTCCGTTTGGTGTTCCGTGTACTAGGGTTAAGGTGGAAGATCGAAATGGAAGTCATATATAGCCTATTAATTATAAATCTATTTTCAATTCAGGTTTACAACAAAACAACAATATCATAAGAGAAGAAAGATCTCCGCGTAGAAAGATTAGCTCTTCCTTCCTTTCTTCATCCTAGCACTATGAGATGAGATTGATCCCTTCTTACTCCCATGCTTTCTTTCCATTGGTCAACAACCAACAAAAGTATTCTATACTTCTTCACTCCTCCAGGAAGGAAGATGGTGAAAATCAAATAAATGAAACAAAAAAATGATTATTCTAGAATGGTTATTTATAACAATTTCTCCTGTTGAAATATCTTTTTTTCCGGAACCATGGCAATTAGGATTTCAAGACGCAGTAACACCTATGATGCAAGGAATTATACACTTGCCGGGCGATATAACATGTATCTCTTTTTCTCTGGTTCTACGTTTCTTCCTGCCTTTATTTCTTACTTTATGTAAGTGGAGGTTCTACTATTTTCCGCAAACAGGGTTTGGCGATAGAAGAACTACTATCGAGATTCTCGGGACCATATTGACTCCTATCTTTCTGGTGCTGATGCTAATACGCAATTCCCATGAAGTAACTCACTGCGCCGGCTCCGGGGAAGCTTCTTCGGCTAATCACAATGTTCCCCCTGGCGGTGAGGGTACTTCTGGGGGCAACTCCGGCTGGACATCTATCCTAGGGAGCAGCTCTGGGGAAAGCTCCGAAGCAAGCGTGAATCAGCCAACTGGCTCTTCAAATCAAAACAGGGCTGGCCCGTCGTCTGCTATCCCAGGGCAAAATGCCAATCCAATTGAGCTACCGGCGCCACAGCATACACCTTTCCCCCTCCTTCAAGAACAGGGCGAGCGGGGAGATCTTCTCAGGTCTCTTCATAGGCTCGTAGCCTCTCAATTACAACATTATTGTGAGAGAGGCCGTCCAAGGTGGAGAATTTCCTCAGCCACTGACTTGTATGATGAGTCCGCCTATCTAATTATGAGCTATGATATGGGTATCTCCGAAGATACAAAGGATGAGATTCAAGACTGGATTACGCGAATACGTTCAGATCCGAAACTACTGGCTACCTTTTATAAAAAATATAAATAAATAAGCTCTTTTGTTTTGGTCACTAATATGGTATGAGTTTTTCCAGCTATCAAGGAGGACGGGCGGGGCAATATGAGCGTGAGAAATGAGGACTATCATATCGGAGTGTTTCGAGGATGAGAACGAGAACTAATTGTCATTCTATGTTCTATGTTTCGTTTCTTCCTTTTTCTTTCTATTTTTCGAGAAAAGGTCCCATCCTTCAATATCATGATTGGGTCGACCAGGCCAGATCATGAGTGAATAGAAAATCGAAAACGTACATAGCTGTTCCAGCTGAAATACTTGGAATAATTCTACCACTTCTACTAGGAGTAGCCTTTTTAGTGCTAGCTGAACGTAAAGTAATGGCTTTTGTGCAACGTCGAAAGGGTCCTGATGTAGTGGGATCGTTCGGATTGTTACAACCTCTAGCAGATGGTTCGAAATTGATTCTAAAAGAACCTATTTCACCAAGTAGTGCTAATTTCTCCCTTTTTAGAATGGCTCCAGTGGCTACATTTATGTTAAGTCTGGTCGCTTGGGCCGTTGTACCTTTTGATTATGGTATGGTATTGTCAGATCTGAACATAGGGCTACTTTATTTGTTTGCCATATCTTCGCTAGGTGTTTATGGAATTATTACAGCAGGTCGGTCTAGTAATTAGGGGGCGGCCGTTCGGTCGCCTATGATACTAGGACCAATAGGTCAAAAATGGGTTTGTGCCGGAGGTGTTGAACGATCTACTCTACACAGGTGTGGGCTTACAGGGCTAGGGCTCAACAACCCTTTCTTTCATTTATCAAAAGGGCCCTGGTCGGTCACTTTTCCGGGCCGGGATGAAGTTTTGGAAGTTCTAAAAAAGAGATCTTTCTCTGAGCACCTCAGATGAGGAAGGGTAGCCTGTCAAGCTGGCCTAACTAACTATTTAGAATATCTATCTAGATAGATATAGATATCTTTTGAATATATATATAAGATTCGCTGTCTTTTAACCGGCTGTTCTTCTTTGTCAACGCTACTAAGGACCTATAGGTTCGCCTACTTTACTTATGAAAGATAATGAGAATGGGTTATTCAAAAAGGAAAAGAAAAGGCCCTACTTTCGCAAGCCTTTGTCATTGTCAGTCAACTAAGTAGGGCCTGAGGCCCCCTGCGAATCCGTAAATCTGAAGAGCATGCCGCAACAAAAGGATGGTCCCCTATGCATTTCATTCTTTCCGGAAGGGAAAAAAAAAGTACCCCCCATCATGGTGAACCTCTCCTTGTGATCGGGATCAGGTAGATGCCTCCCAGCCGGGGGGAAGATCGAATCGGAGTTTCCTTAGGTAGCCACCGACCTACAGTTATCCTTAAACTTCCGTGCTTGGTGGAGAAGAAGCGAACAAAGGTACGCTCGCTTGCTGTCTTGTTCTCTGCCGCGAACTGGGATCGCTCGCCAGCTAGGTCAGATTGGAGCAACATTTTTTTAGAACAGATTACCCATCTTCGGGGACAAGGGGCGGAACGACCTCTCGATCTACTTACTGCAGCCCAGGAAGAAAAACGTCGTCTAGGACTTCCCTCTTGCTCCGATCCCCCCTACGCCTAGGACGTTGTCTGGGCCAAGAGCCATAGTTAGTTGCTGTTTCCATTTGGTTGTTTTTTTTTCTCGTTGTTGATACCGGCAAGACCCAGCCAGATGATGTCTGCTGGTTGGTAGTGAGAGGACTAATAGTACCTGCATACCCAAAAGGGGGCGCTGATTAAAAAACAATCATTTGATTTTGTTTCTTGCTCTCCCTTAGCAGCGGGAAAGGAGTCTATCTATCTGCCTAGCTTTGGTAGATTTCCCCCAACGCAATCCACAGAAATTCCACGAATCCCTTGGTGGATAAGTCCGACGACTCAGCAGCAGTGCGGAATTGAGTTTCTCGTCCGGTGGATCTGATCTATAGTCCATATTCTTCAAGCGCATTCGTGAACCTTTAGCCTTCCCAAAATTCGAGCTCCTCCCTTGACCAATAAATAATCCTCCCGAAACTTCATCAATTGGCCATACAAGACATTTAAAATGACGTCCCATTAATACTTATCAAAATGATCCATTGAAGTACATAATGCCCAATTTCTTTCTTGGCTTGGGTAAGCATCGATGGTTTTGAGTAGGTCGATGGAGCTATGTTGGATGCTCCCTCATCAATTCCCTTTCCATTCTGGCTGCATTCCTGACTGCTTCCCTGTTGTGGCTGCATGTCCTAATTGAACAGAACTTATCTCATAGGGTCTATGTCCTTGGTTGACATTGACACCGGCCAATAAAAATGAAGATATAATAGGGAGGGCTGGCCATTCGGTTCACTCGGTTATACCACTATAGGGCCCAATCATCATATTAAAAGAAAATATGAAAGTTGACTTTAAGTTGACAAGACAATGATTGATTTCTTTCAATCATCTCTTCAATCGGACCAGTCTTCAAAGAAAGATCAGATCTTCCAATCGCTTATGTCAGAGCTGGTTCACTCCTGGAAAACAAGAAATGAAATGCCGCTTTGTTTACAAGAAAACGGTTCAAATCTCGAATGTGATACCTAATCGTAACCCAGTCAGCGTAGGTGAGACACTCGATATGTCTTTCCAAAAGGCATACTCTTCCTTTAAAATCCCAGTACTGCTAGCCGAAGCTAGTAGTTAGATCAGTCTGCCCAGTATGTCTTTCCAAAAGGCATACTCTTCCTTCAAAATCCTTTTGATGGCAATGAAGCGAAACAGCTCAACCAAAGTGGAGAGGAGATGTTCGGCAAGAAAGGAAGTTTTTCCTTCAGCCATCAAGTCTTCAATCAAGCATAACTGATCCTCTCTCTTGAGGAGAGATCAGAGTAGAGAGTGTATCCATGACCCACCTTGACTTCAAGAAGATAGCTGTCCTTTTGGTACGTGAAGGCTTGGAAAGAAAAATCCCAACACTTTTCTTGTCCCAAAGAAATCCATTCCCGAAGCGTAAATCAGATATCTTGTCCCAGGCTACTCTCCTCCTTTCTTCGTAGGGTACACTCCGTTCCCAAGAAGATCAGGTGGGCCCGAAGACCGAATCAATGTGACTTACACTTTTCTTTCAATTGGATTTGTCGTGTTCTCATTGGAATACTACTATATTGTTCTCATTGCCGTTCGACCCCCCTTTCCCCACATCTACCATTTTATTAAGTCAGTCAAGACGGTGGGGAACTTAGCCGATTCATCTTAGTATGCCGGGTATTTCATTGCCCAAGGTCCATTCTAAGAGTTCAAGCTAAGGGTAGAAAGAGAAGAGAATTAGACTTCGATGAGTGCTGCTTGCTGTCAGGCCATCGTCTCCTATCACTTTGTTGAATTGAAGCCCTTTTCCACTTTTTCTAGCAGGTTTAGTCGTTTATAGGTATAGGTCGGAACTCCAAAACTAAAGACTTTCTCAATTAGATAGGATAGATAGATTGAGTGCAACTTGCCTACTATACTGTACGACTGAGGACTTGTGACGAGCTGGACTCGAACCAGCACCTCTCAGTAAAGCACACACATACCGAAAGATGCTGTCTTACCACGAGCAACATAAAAGGTGAAAGGTACAAAAGTATCATCACAGGGAACAACCATATATTACATGGATGCACTAGAGAGATTTTGAAAGTCTTCGTCCAAGAGACGATTCATTGAATTCTCTTCGTACCATTTCCCACAAGAAATGAAGACTTGTGACGATTCATTGAATTCTCTTAGTTGCTGGTGGAAGCTTTTCCGTGAGATTCCCCAGCTGTTGCTATCGAATCCTCTCTTTTCGCATTTCGCAAGTTTGTTGGAGCTGCAAAGGTCTATCCGATGTGGGATTGATGACTTTCCTGGATTGGATTCCTTGCTTGCATTGCTTATTGGAATGGAAGTAGGAGGCATCAATCAATTCTTCGGGCGAAGACTAGCTTTTGCTTTACTTTTGGAGGAAGGATTGGAGGAATTAATCCGATGCGGGTCCAGGTAGGAATCAAGGAATTTCAGCTTGATAAAAGCCTCTTACCTATTTCTAATCCAATGACCAATTTATAGCATTAACCAGAAGAGAAGGAAATTAGGACCGGCTGAAGGAAGGACAGCGGGGAAAAACCTTTGAATCCGTCTTTTTTGGATGGAAAGGGCGAGTAGAACGGGCGCGAAAACTAAACCTTCCTTCTTCGGCCTAAACTCAAATAAACTATTCTAGACCAGATCAGCAAAGGAAACGTACTTGTTGAAAACAATGAGGCATCTACGAGCGAATGGTTAGGCAAGACTACAGCGCCGGGTAACCATCCCCTTTACCAAGCAAACAATATGTCGAGAGTGTTTTGGAGAAGTATGGTATCCTAGCGAAGGACCTTTTATTAAGGTATGTGCCAGAACAGCCTTCCATCCCTATGGAGGTGGCCTGAATTGGCGTCCTTCCCGATCCTCATCTCCGGTGAAAGGTGATGAGGCCTTAGTGGGCTGTACACCCTTCCATTGGACGATTTGGGAGCTGTTTGCGATCGCTTTATGGGATTGCACGGTTCTCATCGGGTTAAACCCCGAGGAATGGGGCTTGGCCATTTCAAGGTTGGTTCCTTTACTGGAGCTCTATATTTATACTAACTCTGTTTAGGGAATTTTTTCTGCCGAGGGCCTACTATCCTTGCGAGATTACAAGTGATGAGGATCAATCTCTTCCTATCCTCCCTGTGAAGGTTGTAGAGTTACCTTGGGATTCCATTCATAATGAACTGCAAATTCATTGGTTCGTTCAGTTGGTGCAGCTAGCGCTATAGTTAGTTAGGCAAGAAGGTAAGGAGTTAGTTTACAGCATCAAAGTCTAAAAGCAACAGGCTAGGAAGGCCGGAAAGCCGAGAATTGGCTACATACACCGTAAACTCGAGATTGAAAGAGTAAGGACTGAGGTGTGTAGCGAAACTTTGGAAGCCAGAGCCATTATTAAAGGCAAAAAGGGCACCTTAAGGGCAAAGGCCTCCTATTCCTCTAGACTGGACATATGGGATTCTTGCATCCATATGCCACCCACTTAAACTATTCTTTGAATGCCCAAAGAGAAAAAATATAGGTGAAATTGATTGATGAAAAGATCGTCTTCTGCATTCGATTCCTATTCTTTATTAGATAGATGAGATGAGATGTCAGTTCCTTTTCTGCAACCTGCTCTTGCTTATGCAGTTGGTGTCCTTAGTCAATTTATGTACTCTATACATATATCCCTTATCTAGAAAGCTGAAAAAAGAATTTTGCGGTATCTTAAGTCGTCTCCTGGAAAAGGTATTTGATATGCCTCTAATAGACATCTTCTTATTTTTATCTATGAAGATTCAAGGGGAATTGAGGTTGACAAGATCAAAGGAGCTAATGAACCACTTGCTCAAATTCTTGAGGAAGTTGAGAGGTTCCAGACTAGATCTTTACCAAACATTGAACAAATTGAGACCTGTGGGAACCTAGGCAAACCACCGAGAGTGACAAGGGTAGGATGAAGCTCTTCACCGAAAAAGGCTTTGATCAGATTTCTCACAGAATATCAATATGTCTTCGCCTGGTCAAATGAGGATATGCTCGGATTAGACACCAAGATTTTTGTGCACAAGTTGCCACTCATGCCAAAAATTCTTACCAGTAAAGAAAAAATCCCAAGGAAGTGAAAATCATCAAACAAAAAAAGGCTAAATTCATCATCGTCAGCAATTATCCAATCTGGCTCTCTAATGTTGTACCGATGCCCAAGAAAGATGGCCGGGTAAGGGTTGGGCTATCAAAACCTAAATCGGAACAGTCCCACAAACGATTTCCCCTTGCCACACATCGACGTTCTAGTCGACAATGTTGCAGGCCAAGAAATGTTCTCCTTCATGGATGGATTCTCAAGATACAGCAAAATTTCAAGGTTGGTTCACTACATCATGGGGTGCCATCTACTATCGAGTCATGCTCTTTGGACTCAAGAATGCTGGGGCAATCTACCAAATGGCCATCATCACACTCTTCCAAAACCTGTACATGATATGATTGTAAAATCTCGAAATAACGAAGACCATCGCCCAACTCACTCAGGAAATACAAGCGTAGCGAGCTTCTGGGCTTCATAGTAAGCTGACGAGTAATTGAGATCGATCGAGCAAAGATCAATGCAATTGTACAGATGCTTCCACCCCAAAATCTTAGGCAAGTACAATCATTCTTTGGACAGCTCAACTACATCAGCAGATTCATCGCCCAACTCACTCATACCTGCGAAACCAGGCTAGCCACTACTTCTTTATCTAAATATGAAGGAGGCCTCCATGGGAGTTGGGGCAATGTGATAAGAGTGCCCGCAAAGAACATGCCGTAACATACGTGCGAAACCAGGCTAGCCACTACTTCTTTATCTAAATATGAAGGAGGCCTCCATGGGAGTTGGGGCAAGATGATAAGAGTGCCCGCAAAGAACATGCCGTAACATACCTGCGAAACCAGGCTAGCCACTACTTCTTTATCTAATTGCTTCTAACGTTGCTACTAGGGCGCAGGTCTCATCATAGTCTATCCCTTCTTCTTGCGTATATTCTTTGGCCACGATTCTTGCGTTGTTCCTGATCACTTTTCCTTCTTCGTCCATCTTGTTCCTGAAAACCCATTTAGCTCCAATAATTGATTTACCTTTTGGTTTAGGAGTTAATTCCAAAACATCGTTAATACTGAACTGTCTGAGCTCTTCTTACATAGCTTCAATCCAGCTTTCGTCAGTTAAAACTTGTTGTATGCTTTTGGGTTCTATTTCAAAAATAAGTGCTACGGCACTAGACTCTTCTTGCGTTTTGGATCTGATACGAAACCCTTCATCAATGTCACCGATGATGAGTTCTTCGGAATGACTAGACTTGTGTTTCCAATTGCTAGTCGGTCTGATAGATTGCTGATCTTCTGCTTCAGATGATTCTTCAACATCTATTCATTGTTGTTCATCTGAAGTCTGAGCTGCTTCAGGGGAGGTAGACTTTGTAGAGTATGGAGCAGGTTCAGATTCTTCAGGTTGAGTCTGAATCAATTGATTTTGTAAAGAGCCTTGAAATTTGACATTCATAGATTTTTCCACAGACTGAGTCTTCTTGTTGAATACTCAAACTTTACTTGAACTTGAGTAGCCAAGGAAAATTCCTTCATCTGATTTTTCTTCAAACTTACCGGTTCGATCATTTACATTTTTCAAGACAAGACATTTGCAACCAAACACATGAAAATAAGAAACAATTAGCTTATTTCCTTTGAATAACTCATATGGAGTTTTCTCCAGAATAGGCCTTAAGAATACCTTGTTAATAATGGGCTAATTCCATAAAAAAAAAAGCATCAACTTTAGGTCGATGGACAAATCTGGCCAAAACTTTTTTTTGTCTCATGAAAAAGCATAAACTTTAGGTGGATAGACAAATCTAGCCCGAACTTTCTTTTGTCTCATAAAAAAGCACCAACTTTAGGTTAAGTGACAATTCTGGCCCCAATTTTTTTTTGTCTCATAAAAAATCACAAACTTTCACTCCTATCCAAAATCTAACCCCTACCATTAACTTTCTATTTGAAGTTAAACTTATTTCAGGAGAAAAGGTTCTAGCCATGAGGTTGGTGGATCTCATCCATGGTTTCTCTTGATGGGCGATGATCTACAACTTCATATTATGACAAAACAATAAAATCTAGCCAGAGAAATTCAATCTTGAGATTTTTTGTTTCACCATTATTCTTCGAGCTATGGCTCAAACAATAAGACAATGGATGGTATTAGCCAGCAAGTGCAGAACAATCAATGAATCTAAGTTAAGGGAGGCCAAATTTAAAATTTAAGTGAAAGTTGGTGATTTTTTTTAAATGAAAAAAAATTTGGGCCAGAATTGTCATTCAACTTAAAGTTTGTGCTTTTTTATGTGACAAAAAAAAGTTTGGGCCAGATTTGTCACTCGACCTAAAGTTGATGCTTTTTTACGAGAGAAAAAAAAGTTTAGGCCATATTTGTCCATCGACCTAAAGTTGGTGCTTTTTTTTGGAATTAACCCGTTAATAATATAACAAGCTGTGGAAACTGCTTCTCCATGCTTTGTCCGTATGCTTGAAATAGCATATCCTTTCTCATTTTGTAATTTCTTGGCAAAGTTTGAAAAGTGAGAAAAGGTTTCAGACATTGAGACCCTTCTGGTCTGATATCCAGAAGATAAATGTTGCCATGTCTCCGTCTAGTAAAAGATTGAGAAAGGTCTTTATTAGTTCCTGAACATACTCCTTCTTGGAAATTGATTCTGAATCCGGTGTCGCACAGTTGACTAATATTGTCGCACAGTTGATTGTAAGATTTTGAATCCAACAGTTCTTCCTTTGAATTTCCACCAAAAGAGACTTTTCCACAATTTATTTGAACAAGTTTTATAAAACAACTTGAATCTCCTGTCATGTGTCTTGAAAATAAAAAAGAAACTCAAGCTTACTTTGGTACCCACACTTTCTTGGGTCCAGTGGAGTTAGTGCAATACACAGGCTTTGCCCATTCCTTCTTAACAGGTCTCCAAACCATAGGACATTCTTTCTCAAAGTGTTATCAATTGTTGCACTTAGAACATTTGAGAGCACTTCGGCCAACAGGTTTTACAAAGACTTTTTGAAATGATTTCTATACAAAGTTTTTGAACGTTTTTGTTTGATTGTTTCCTTTTCTTTTGGAAAATCAATTAGTGGAATGGTTTCAGAAGTCATTCGCAAGCTTGATTTGTTAAAGTAAGGTCTTTCTATTGAAAGAATCTTTTCCAACTTCTCAGATCTTTTTGAAAACCTTTTCGAAACATTTCAAATGTCATTTTTTAAAATTGTATTTTCTTTTGAAAGAGAATCTGCATTTTCTTTTAAAACAGCAAAGCTTTTGTTTAAATTTTCAAACTTTTGTTTAAGAGACTAAGACAAAGATCACCAATGTATTTTAAGACTTGAGTAGGAATTTTTAAACAAATATTGGCATAATCTTCATCACTTTCTTTGCATTCAGTATCACTCCACGTTTTTGCTTTGAGAGCATTTCTGTGTTTCTCAGCATTCCCATCATTTTCTTAAACAGAGGACAATTGGGTATGTTTCCATTTTTCATGGATTCAAAGCAAATCACATCTTTACTGGATTCATCATCCTCAGTTCATTTCTTTTAAAACTTTTGAGTGTTTTGTTTCTCCCAATTGAATTTTCTTTCCTGAACCTTCTTCGTCCATATCCTCTTCAGAATCTGTAACATCAGAATCATCGTTAGATTTTAAGGCAATTGACTTCTTACCTTTGGGATCTTATTCCTCGTTGATTTGCTCCACTTCATAGGACTGAACTGTGCCAACCAGTTCATCTACAGAGTGCAGCATGACCATTTGTGTTTCCCTTATTGAAGTCTTTACGTGATTCCGGTCTTTGGAGAGTCCACGCAACAATTTGTTGACCTTCATCGGTCCTGAGATTGGATGACCTAGATACTCTATACTGTTTACAATTTCTGTAAAACGACTAAACATGTCAGTGATAGATTCTCCTGGCTTTATCTTGAAGGCTTCATACCGTCCGAGTAGAATATTGATGATTGTTTCCTTCACTCGATTAGTTCCATCATAGGTAATGTGCAGCCTATCCCAGACTTCTTTGGCTATTTCACAAGAAGATAATCTGTTATACTCGGCAGGAGATAACGCACAATATAAGGGGTAAATTGCTTTACCATCAAGACGTTGTCTCTTGGTTATTTTTTCTTGAGTCATCTCGCTAGCGTGCGCAACTTGTTTTCCTTTTTTGAAACTGGTGCAACTTTACGAATGATTCTTTTTCCTACCACATCCCATTCCAGAGGATCTTTCGATCTTAGGAGTGCCTTAATCATGTTTTCCCATATGCTGTATTCCTTTCCATCAAAGTAAGGTGGTCTGGTGTTGTTTGGCCTTCAACCAAATCTGGTTGAAGGCCAAACAACACTTCAATTAAATTAGCACACAGCCTCTGATACCAATTGATAGGGCTAGTAGGAGCACCTAGAGGTGGTTGAATAGATGATCAAAGAAATTTTTTCAAAGCATGATAACCTATCAGAACCTTATCATCACTTATCATGCAAAACACACTTATCACATCAACAAAACATCATTTAAGCTTAATCCAGCAGCAAACTAATTCCAAAATGCAATGACAACCCTATTCAAGGGCTACAAAGCCACTCCCTCCCGGTTCCATGCTGGGCAAGTGACTGTGAGGTGTGACAAGAGTTGTATGGCTGCTATGGTGCTCGGCAGTCATTGGTCATCTTCCAAAGAGATCACGGGAAGGGTAGGGCCGGTGCTACGGATTGCGGTGAGTTTCAGCGAGGCTTAACGGTAGTTGGTTGGTTATTGATAGCACTCGAGAAGGCCAAAACAGCCAAGGTGGTGTGAGTTGACGCTAAGAGCGTGTGGCTTCCAATGGTACATGGTGGCTCCAACGAAGAGGTAAAGAGAGGGATATGGTGTGATATCCGAACTTCACCCAACCAAGAAGAAACTGGGCATTATGTGCTTCAATGGATCATTTTGAATGAATAATGTCAATTACTTCTCGGTACTTTGTTGTATATCGATAAGTTTTAAATGTCTTGTATGACCAATTGAAGAAGTTACAAGAGCATTATTTTCTGGTCAAGGGAGGAGCACGAAATTTGGGAAGGCTAAAGGTTCACGAAGGCGGTTTAAGAATAGGGAAAGCCAAACGTTCAAGAAGGCGGTCCAAGAATACAGAAAGCTAAAAGTTAAAGAATGCGGAAGGCCGAAGATTAAAGGCATTTAGTTCCCGTGTTAATAAAGGCTTTTCTTAAGTTTCTAGGTGTCTTTATTTTATGTAGCTCAAGAGTCGAAGGTTTAAGTTCCTATGCGTCTTTATTGTTATGTAGTTCAAGAGTCGAAGGTTTCAGTTCCTAGGCTATTAAGGTCTGTTTTAAATATTTATTAAGGCTAAAATCCTCCTGTAAAGAGGGGAAAACTATCGAATGTATAGGAGATACGAATTTGATCAATGCAAAAGGTGAGATTTCCTCTGCTTGACTGAACTCCTTCGGAGAGTGGAGAACTCCTTTCCGTTTGGATATAAATAGCTAGTGTGTTGTAATAACATTATGGATGCATATATGTATGTATATATATGAGTATCGTTAAAACTATCCCTATTTGTTAATTAGGTGAATTGTTTACGCTTCTGCTTGCATATCTACTTGAATAAAGTGATTAGGTTGGCGACACCTCCTAGGACGTTGCAATCAAATGACTTAAAGGAAATGAATGACAACGAACGCATGCTGTCGCACATCACCAATGGGTCGGGGCATGACACGCATTAAGATAGTACTCCTATAAGGAGCTTTGTTCCGAAATCCATCCACGAACAGTATCCCATTGACTTTGGGGCATTCGAACTTAATCAAGTATTGTCCCGCGTAAACGCATCAGGACGGGTTCACCACCCCACGTAAAAACATAAGGGTCCTTAGGTGATCACTTGAGCATACTATCACATGATTCATTTCATATCTTTCTCCTTAACCAATGTGATGCCCATGGAATATGCCTCAAATTATATCATATAAAAGTATCATCCAACTTTACAAGTCCATGGCATATAAGTCATTGCAATTGAACATAATTCATCAATTGGTCATACAAGACATTTAAAATGACCTCCCATTGATACTTATCGATATACCACAAAGTACCGATAAGAAATTGACATTATTCATTTAAACATGATCCATCGAAGCACATAATGCCCAATTTCATTCTTGGCTTGGATAAGCATCGATGATTCTGAGTTGGTCGATGGAGCTACATTAAATGCTCCCGCATCATCCTCCCCAAGTTGTTTGAGATTTGTCCCCAAATCTAGAAAGTTTTCATCCTCCAAGTAAGGAGAAAGGTCTCCCACGTTGAATGTTGCCAAAACTCCAAATCCACCAAGAAGGTCAATCTTGTAAGCATTGTCACCAATTGGCTCAATAACTTTAAAGGGCCATTAGCTCGAGGCATGAGCTTGTTCTTTCGTCGAAATGGAAATCTCTCCTCCCTCAAGTGCAGCCATACAAGATCACCTGGTTGAAATTGAGTCTTCTTGCGATGTTGATTAGCTTTCTTCTTGTAAGATTCGTTGGCTTGTTCGATCTTGGATCGAATTTACTCATGGAGCTTCTTCAGGAATTCAGCTATTTTCTTGCCATCAAAGCTTACTCGAGACTTAGATGGAAGTGGAATCAAATCAACGGGAGTGAGAGGATTAATTCCACACACAACTTCAAATGGCGATCGACCAGTAGTATAACTTGGTGATCGATTGTAAGCAAATCAGCATGCGCAAGCTTTAAATCCCAATCTTTTAATGATTTACTCAGCATACCCTGAAGAAGAGTGGTTAGAGTAAAATTTGTTACCTTCATTTGGCCATCCGTTTGGGGATGACAAGTTGTGCTGAATAAGAGTCTTGTACCAAGCATTCTCCATAGAGTCTTCCAGAAGTAGCTTAAGAACTTGGTATCACGATCCGACACAATGGTCTTTGGTACTCCACGAAGGCGAATAATCTCTTTGAAATATAATTCAGCAATATGAGATGCATGAATCGTCTTGTGACATGGCACAAAATGAGCCATTTTAGAGAACTGATCGACAACCTCCATGATAGCATCTTTTCCACTTTGAGTTCTTGGTAGAGCCACAATGAAATCCATGCTAACATCTTCCCAGGGCTGCAATGGTACCGGAAGTGGAGTATACAGACCTTGATGGAAATGGCTATTTGATCTTTGACAAGTTGCACACCTTGAGATGATGGCATGCACATCTCCACTCATCTTTAGCCAATAGAAATGAACTTGAAGGACCTCAAGAGTTTTGTTAATACCAAAGTGACCAGCCAATCCTCAACCATGCGCCTCTTGAATCAGCAATTCGCGAAAAGAACTCTTCGGTACATATAATCGATTTCCTTTAAAAAGCAACCCATCTTGCAACAAATATGTACCTTAAACTCCCCCCTTGCAATTGTTGATGTTGGATGAGAACTCCGCATCTTCAGAATAAAAGTTCTTTCATTGATTGAAATCCAAGAATCCTAGAGTCCATAACAGCAAGCATAGAATATCTTCTCGATAAAGCATCTGCTACAACATTAGGGTGCCTAGGTTTAGCCTTAATAGGAGGATTTTAGCCTTAGTAAGAAACCCATCTTGCAAAGAATATCTTCACACCATTTTCATTGATCAAATTCGTATCTCCCATACATTTGATAGTTTTCTCCTCTTTATAGGTGGATTTTAGCCTTAATAAAATTAAAAACAGACCTTAATAGCCTAGGAACTGAAACCTTCGACTCTTGAACTACATAACAATAAAGACACATAGGAACTTAAACCTTCGAGTCTTGAACTACATAACAATAAAGACATATAGAAACTTAAGAAATGCCTTTATTAGCAAGGGAACTAAATGCCTTTAATCTTTGGTCTTCCGCATTCTTGACCCTTTAGCTTTCCGTATTCTTGAACCGCATTCTTGAACCTTTGGCTTTCCCCAAATTCGTGCTCCTCCCTTGACCAGAAAATAATCCTCCTGAAACTTCATCAAGTGGGCATACAAGACATTTAAAATGACCTCCCATTGATACTTATCGATATACCACAAAGTACTGATAAGAAATTGACACTATTCATTCAACATGATCCATCGAAGCACATAATGCCCAATTTCTTTCTTGGCTTGGATAAGCATCGATGGTTCTGTGTTGGTCGATCGTTGGATGCTCCTGCATCACAAACCCCTGAAAAGGGCTCGAACGCTCCCTTGCAAATCAAACATATCAAGCCTCAAACCTATGGGGCACTAGGTTAGGCAATCCCTCATCCACTCAAATGATGGTCACACTCTTCTCACATCTAGTGTCGGCACCTTTGACCAGATATGATCCGGGAGCATCCAACATAGCTCCATCGACCTACTCAAAACCATCGATGCTTATCCAAGCCAAGAAAGAACTTGGGCATTCTGTACTTCAATGGATCAATTTGAATGAATAATGTCAATTGCTTCTTGATACTTTTTGGTGTATTGATAAGTATCAATGGGAGGTCATTTTAAATGTCTTGTATGACCAATTGATGAAGTTTCAGGAGGATTATCTATTGGTCAAGGGAGGAGCTCGAATTTCGGGAAGGCTAAAGGTTCACGAATGCGGTTCAAGAATATGGAAAGCCGAAGATTAAAGGCATTTAGTTCCCGTGTTAATAAGGGCTTTTCTTAACTTCCTATGTGTCTTTATGTTTATGTAACTCGAGAGTCGAAGGTTTAAGTTTCTATGTGTCTTTCTTGTTGTGTAGTTCAAGAGTCGAAGGTTTCAGTTCCTAGGCTATTAAGGTCTGTTTTTAATATGTATTAAGGCTAAAATCATCCTATAAAGAGGGGAAAACTATCTAATGTATGGGAGATACGAATTTCATGAATGAAAATAGTGAGATTTCCTCTGTTTGAGTGAACATCTTTGGAGAGTGGATAACTCCTTTCGGTCTCTTTATTCTTGGAGCGTAGATCACTCCTTGGTGGTGAGCCAAGAAGCCCTTTATCCTTGGCTGGTGGAATCTTTAGGCCTTGGTGGTGAGCTTCTCCTATCCCGAAGTCCTTTATCCTTGGCTGGTGGAAGCTTTAGGCCTTGGTGGTGAACTTCGTAGATCTCGATACTCTTCTTCGGTTGTTGGCGTGGCCTTTATACCTTGGAAGAAGATCGCTCTATCTTTTCTTATTCCATTTCATTTCTTCCCCGTATACACTACTCCATACACTTAACCACAAAAATCCCCTCATAAAAAAAATCCATTCTGGAATTACTCACCCCATCTCGCATCAAGATAGGAGGTCACCATGGTGTCCTTATCCACAAGCACTCCAAAACGAACATAGCGGAACGGTTTAGATATGCTTAGAGCTCGAAAACAATTGAACAACAATAGTGAGACAAAACTCAGCAAGTAAGCACCTTGATCCTCACATAGGGAGTTAATTCACCTCGGAGTCGGCGTAAACACGCAACTTATCTATGGCGGATCAATAGCAAAGCCGTTGATTTGCCTTCTCTATTAACAAGAGCCAATAACTCTCCTTCTCAATGCCCTCAGCACATAATTACAGAGACAATTCTCACAATAATCCATATATGCAATAAGCGTAAACAAGATAATGCAATGTCCCATAACCATGCACAAATGTCATTTAATAATTCAGACGTAATCAAATATCATTTTCAAGTGCATTACACACTTATGTCCAGATTATTATGACTACTCTTGACAACAACAAACCCAAAGGGTGCCCGGTCTTTCAGCAGGACGGGCCCCATTGGGCACGATATTGTCTCGTAATACACCTTAGGATGGCATTCCAATTAAGGAGCTTCGTTCTGAAATCTATTTGCGAACGACATCTCATTGACACGGGGGCATCTGAAATCCATCGAGTATTGTCCCACATATTCATACGCATGAAAGACAAAACCATTACCCCGAGTAATCATACGCATTAGTGTAATGCTCCTACATCATACAATCGCATTAATCGCATACAATTATGCCATGCTGTCATGCCACAAGATCACATAAATCTCATAATGTATCACACTATGAATTCCTTTAAACAATTCAACAATCTATCTTTCAAAGTAACCTTTCGTAAGTACTCATTACTTATAATTATAGGTTATCGTATCATGCATCAATATCATAATGATAACTCATCACATTATATTATAGCTTATTACATTTAAGTATAACCTATGATGATAGCTTATCACATTCAAGCATAACCTATTACAATAACTAATCTTATTTAGGGATAGCTTATCATGATAACTTTTCGCATCTAACTATCACTTATCATGATGACCTATCGCCACTACTTATCACCTACCATGATAACCTACCGCCACTACTTATCGCCTATCATGATAACCTAACACTTTAATTTACTTATCACTTAATCAAATTTCCATAAATCCTTAATCCAACACTAATCCTAGCTATGAGTGTAATCACAGCCCTAATCCTCGCTATGAGTGTACTCACACCCGGATCTAGGCTATGGCGAGTGGCGGTGATGGCAGCAAGGGCTCAACGGGTGGCAATGGCTCACGCTAAAGGCATGGTAGGGGCTAGAGAGCTGGATGGCGGTGATGGACGAATTGGACAACAGCAGTCTACCCCAAGGAGCTTGGCACGGCGATGAGGATAGTAGCCAACGGTCAGCGAGCTTGAACAGCAAATGGTGGACCAAGGCACCGTAATGGGGTGGCAAGGTGAAATCCAAGGGAAGATGAGAGAGACATGGGTTTGGGGTGCTCGACGAGAGGAAAAATGCAGGAGAGAGGGAGTGGCCAAATGAGATAGGGGGAGAAAGAAATGGGTCTCCAAAGCATTAAACGCTATCTCAATAATTTGAGTTATAATGATGAAATCCCTAAACTTAGGGACCAAGGATGGATCTAAACCACACAATGGCATTCAAGCAGAGGAAATCTCACCATTTTCATTGATCAAATTCGTATCCCCCATACATTGGATAGTTTTCCCCTCTTTATAGGAGGATTTTAGCCTTAATACATATTAAAAACAGACCTTAATAGCCTAGGAACTGAAACCTTCGACTCTTGAACTATATAAACATAAAGACACATAGGAAGTTAAGAAAAGCCTTTATTAACACGGGAACTAAATGCCTTTAATCTTCGACTTTCCATATTCTTGAATCGCATTCGTGAACCTTCAGCCTTCCCAAAATTCGAGCTCCTCCCTTGACTAATGAATAATCCTCCTGAAACTTCATCAATTGGTCATACAAGACATTTAAAATGAACTCCCATTGATACTTATCAATATACCGCAAAGTACCAAGAAGTAATTGACATTATTCATTCAAAATGATCCATTGAAGCACATAATGCCCAATTTCTTTCTTGACTAGGATAAGCATCGATGGTTCTGAGTAGGTCGATGGAGCTATGTTGGATGCTCCCGCATCACATGTTTAGGGCCTGAAACATTTAAATAATAACAATGAAATAAACTCAATAAATAAATCCCTAATCCTTGCATAGGGAGGTATTTCGCATTGGAGTCACCCAAAACATGCCACTTATCTATCGATGATAAATCAATAGAAAAGCCTTTACTTTGTGTCATGCCCCGACCCTCTAACACACGACAACCCCCTTACTCTTCGGTCGTTTCATTGTGGTGTCCTAAGAGGCATCACCGATCTGTCCATTTTATCTTTTGATTACATGCAAGTAGAACCAAAAATAAAACGACCCAATCATTCATAAGCAGGGACATCATAAAACACTTATATATAATAGAACATACTTCCGTATATAAGTATATATATACACACACACATTGACCATTACATACCAACTTTCTTAAATTCGAAATCTTGGCCATACACATGTCCAAAAGGATTTAGGGGTTAGTCTAGCAAATCTATTACTATGAGGGTCACCTCAAAAAGTGATGTACCCCACGCGCTCCTAGTACCATATTGACTCAAGGTGCCGTGGCTCAGAGTCAGGGTCCTAATCCAGGTTAGTTTCCGGGTTGGTAACAGCACCATCAAGGACGTCCAGGTCCATTAGATCCTAGCTGGCATTCCCAAGTCCGCCACCTGGAGATCGATCAAAGTTTTGGAGAGGGCCAAACATATCCTCCCCAACCCACACATACCCAAACCATAAACTAGTGGATAACTGAGTTCATTGACCCCTCATCCACCCATATGGTGGTTACATGTTGCTCATAACGGGTGTTTGTCCCCACAATCAGATACGAGGTCACCTCGGTGTATTAGTCCACGGGGATCCCGAAACGGATACGGCGAAATGACTCAGGCATACGTGGGGCCTGAAACATATAGCCTACCTATCGATGGCAAATCAATATTAAAGCCATTATTTTGCCTTATCTATAAATAGGGAATGAGCCACTCAACATAAGACACCCTATCACGTGTCCAATTATTGCATAATTTATTACTATGTGAGTGCATCATTCCAATAAGCATATGATGATCGTAATTTAATAATCCAAATGTAAATATCAATATTTCTATGCACAACGCATTACACAAGTCCAGATTATTTCAACCGCTCTTGACCATGACCAACACTCACATCAGTGGTCTTTCAGCTTAACTAGGCATCATCCTGCCCCATTGGAGATAGCAACGTCTCAATCTCACTTAAAGATGACATTCAAATTAAGGAGCTTCTTTCCAAAATCCGTTCGCAAATGGCATTCCGTTGACGTGGGGGCATTTGAAATCTATTGAGCATTGTCCCTCGTAATCATACGAATACGAAATCGGTTATGTGATCATACAAGCATATCATCACCCAAGCCAATTTTAACTTTCTCATTAGCCAATGCAAAAGTATTTAATGCTCATACATCATACAATAGCAATAATTGCATATAAGGATGTCATGCAATAATACCACGTGATCATCTATTAATCAAACATTCACCAAAGTAATTCTGCGTCAATCTCAAGACGTATGATATCAAACTTGATTTCTTTAAACAATTTAACAACTCACCTTTTATGACATCCTCGATCCGGCCTTAATTTTTGGAACAGGATTACAATGACGGCCAATCTTCAAATTAGGATTACAATGGGGATCAATAGACCACGAAAACACCAAGAATGCCACCTTGGGTTGAAAACTCAATTTCATTGGCGAATCACAGAAAATCAGAAAAGTGAAAACGAGCCACAGAGAGGACCAATGTGGGCCGAAGCCTATTAATGGGCCCAATGGACCCCACGAGCTTGGGTAGCCCAAGAGGGTTATGTGCCACCCAAACCCATTTTTGATATTCTATAGTTCTCCATTTTCAATATTTGCAATATGAAATCACCATCATAAATTATTCAAGTAACCTAATTATATTTTTGACATTTGTAGCTTTTCATCTTCCAGCTTTTTTTGCATTGAAATCCGACTTCCATGATTCTACAAAATGGACAAACACTTTGCTACGATCAGATGATTTTAAGACCTAATATGAGTGAATCACGTGGTTTTATTTTACCTTGCAACCTGGTGGAGTTTTCCAAGATGGCTTACATTATACAACCATGACAAAGAGTATTTGTCATAGAGAACGTCATTTAGAAGGAATGAAGTAGGAAGTAAGTTTTTCTAGCTGCTAATAATAACGAGTGATTGAATATAAAAGTAAGTAGGAGAAAAGATGGGAAAAGTTACAAAATGCATCCTCAACACTTTGCTTTAACCAAAGACCAACTATGCCACGGGTAAGATGCTATGAGAAAGAGCTTCCTCGAAAATTCGAGGAGGATACTCGTTTTGATGAGGAGGAGCATGGAAGAATGGAAATCGAGGAAGAGCAAGGAATTGACACGAGCAGAGGAGTTCATAGCTAATTCTATGAACAAATGAAGCTGCAGGCAAATTTCATACCTTCAGTACAATGAGACGCTAAATCGAAGCACAATCTAATCCCCATTCAGCATTTATGATTTTCAAACCACATTCGATTTTTGTCAATGTGTTTCTGTAAAAGAGTCGTGGCACTTTGTAAATAGTGCAAAGTTCTCGAGAGTTTCATTATTCTTGTCCACAGCTTTTTCCACAAAATTGCAGAGTCCCATATGACTTAGTTGCCTAATTGGTATGTGACTGTTTTCTTTGGTAAGAGACAACCAGAACACCTCAAATGTCATAGTATATGATGCAAATAGAGATGAGAAGCACTTCAGAATAAAAATCATTCTGCATTAGTTAGGCAACTCTTTTGCAGGTTTTGTACGTCCTCTTTGGGTTCAAGCCCCAGGGCTGCAAATTCACCTCTAGGGCATGAGCAAGGGTCACGAAAAGCCGATCCAAATTCAGCTTGAGAATTAAAATTGCTTTGAAAAGGTTTAGCACAACTAGAATTCTCCTCTGACCCAAAGAAAACGAGAATTTCCTTAATCTTTTCACAAGTCAATCATGCACATCTAGTAGGGAAAAAAGGGCCTCATACCGTTGTATAACTCATTCACTATAATACAACGATGAAAACATACAACATATCTTAGAAGGGTATAGAATTGTTCCTAGCAGGGCCTCACCCCTTCGCCGTTAACCACATCACCAATGCAATATGCCGTCATCTCTTTATCACCTAGTATTCAAAGGGCAGCTTCATGGCTAACCACCAAAACCATCCCAATGCCCATGTTGATGGTCTGCCTCATCTCAGAATCTTCCGTGTGATCCACCTCATAGAGGAGAAGAAATCACACATAAACTTCTAAGTTACTAAGAAGAGCTAGTGATAGCTTGGCTACATTCTACTTATCTTATACAATGCTTGAGCAGGCTCTTTACCATTGGCTATTTAAAGTTCCAGTCTAGAACAAAACGGAAAACCAACCTTTTGAATCCACTTAAATTGTGGAGGAACCACCCAGGAGTCGCCATAGATGGTGGCACCAGGCCTACTAGGAACACTCATGGTATGTTATCAGTAAACCCACCACAGGTAATGTGGGCCATTCCTTTGATACCTCTCTTGTTGATAAGGTTAATGAAGCTACATATCAACTACAGCAATGCTGTTACTAGGGTGGTACTTGACTCATATATTTTGCTTCAGTATTGATACTCCAGTTATATTTTTTAAGGAAATATATCAGAGAGTGAAAGAAAGACAAAGAGATACTTGATTGACATAAATAGCAGTAAGAGCCATCAAAGCTTCACCCACCGTCATAGCTTCACCAGCAAGCTGAGCTGGTCTGTCAAGGAAAGACCACTATCAAAGAAATTAGCAAATTAAGATCATAGAATTAGAGGGCACACGTGAACATATTGGGTCAAGATAAAACTGAATCCTTCTGATAAGAGAGAAACCATTCGAATGCACCCCACTTGAGACTTGACGGCAAGCCAATGAGCATATCACCAACAACGTTTTTTCCATCTATAACCGAATCCTCCTTCACTATATCAACGGCGAAGCCACTGATATTGTACTCGCCTTCCGCATATGAATCGGGCATTTCTACAAAGGCAATAGGCCCTTGAGCGGCAATCAAGAAGGGTAAGCACCCTTGCGAGGTGGTGGGTTCCCAGCTCACATCCACCGAGCAAGGCACGAGTGCGCCCTTTGCCTGCTCAATAGGGGTGTGCATGGTCCGAGTGGGCAGTTCCCAACTTTAGGTTGGGAACCGCCCTTTAAGAACCGGTTCCGAAAAATTAGAATCGGGAACCGCCCGCTAGTTGCATGGATCCACCCGAGAACCGGACCGCCAGTTCGGTCCAGTTCCAGGGTGGATCCATAGAACCGGTCCGACCTCAGCGTAAAAAGGTGAAGCTTGAAATAAAATAAAATAAAATAAAAATTCTTCTCTTGTCAATGCGATCAAATATAGGTGATTTCTGAACTGGAACATGCCCATTAACCAACTAGAATCCCTAACAAGAAACTACAACCGCAACATGTATCTCAACGAAGTAATGCACAATCACCACCAGCTAAAATGCACACGTAAATTAACGCAGCAATCAGAAACGTAGGCACAATCGCAATGCATATCAACAGGCAAATTAAAACGCGGAGATTTCGGTTCAGTTCTTCCTCGGGGCGGAGGTGGGAGGCGACAATAAGTTACCAGCCAGTTGCTGTCGAGAAGTGAGAGCCACTGGTGGAAGATCTTCTCGACGAAATCAGAGTTCGATTTCAGAGCCGGGAGAGAGGAAGCTAAGGGAGATTTTAAATATATTATTATAATATAACCGGTCCGGTCCAAATGGGTGGATCCGCCCATGGAACCGAGAATCGGACCGGTTCCCTTAGGAACCACCGGTTCCGAGCGGTTCTGGTCCGGTTCTGAGCGATCTGGACGGATCCCGGTTCTTTTGCACACCCCTACTGCTCAATGCCAACCAACACTTCAACAAATTCTCCATAGGAGATATAACGGGGGACTAAATTTTTGCGATTCTATAGTAGCATTAGGATTGAAATTAGCGATCAAAGATGGGACTAGTTTTGACATCTTACCACTTTTTTTTTTTGGAAAAAGATCTTAACACTTTACATCGACATGTTTGTTCACGCTCTCGGTCCGAATGAATTCCGACTCACGCCCAACGTGGCAATGTTGTAATTTACTATAAAGGCAAGGGGGGTTTAAAAGGGTGTGAGGGGACCACAATTTCGGCTACTTTGAAATCGGACCCAGCATCTTCTTTCTCTCTGTCATTGCGAGTGGTGGGTCTTCTATTTCGGTCCCCATTCGTATCGGAAGCGCTACTCGCACCGTTTCGAGCCTGCCTTTGGGTCTGGGGGGGTTTGTCTTCTTCGCCGTCCCTCTCATCTCTCTGTGCTGAAGGAGAGCAACAAAAATGGCGGCGATCACGAGCGCGCTCATAGCGATCGCGGGAGTGGTGCTGGGTTGGATCGCCATCGAGATCGCTTGCAAGCCTTGCCTCGAACGAGGCCGGGAAGCCATCGACCGGTCCCTTAACCCTGATTACGACCCCGACGACGACCGCGGCGGCAATGGTCGCGCCCCTCTGATCGCTCCCAACCCTAGCCCTGACCCCCTAGATTCGGAGCCGAAGAAGCCCATCGACGCCGCACCCGCCGTTCCTTCCAAGATCGCGTGATCAATGCTCTCTTGCTCTTCTGGGTTTCGACTATACGTCCGATCCGCGATTGTTCTTCTTCTGCTCCGATTCGATGTTCTCTCCGTTTTGCTGTGATTTTTGTTTTCTGGGTTTGTAATCTGTCCGCAAATTAAAAGGAATGGAAGAGGATGGAAGATGTGCATTTTCATTTTGCTTTCAGATTTTGGGCTTCTCTTTTTTCTTTTCTTTTTTTGATTATTAAGATGGTGAAATTGTCAAGTGAAAAACAAAGAGGCCAGTTATCTATGGGATTTCGAGAAAATATTAGGTACGTGAGAGTTCCAGCCTGGCAAACAAGAAGGCCCTCGGAGGACGACACGTGTCCTCGTGTCAGGCGCGATTTTGAAAAATTTTCGGACGGGAGACTGAGGGTTTTTCTTTCTTCGCGCCTCTCTCACCTCGCAGATCGTCTCTCTCCCCGTTCTCCTCTCTCTCCTCTCTGTCTCTCTCCCCTCCGCCTCCGCTGGTTGTTTCCATCGCCCCCCACCCTGACGCCGACGCCGACGCCGACGCCGCCGACGCTCCTCCGCCTCCCTCTCGCGACGTCCGCTCTGCTCTCTCTCTCCCCCTCCGCGAAGTCGTGCATCTCTTCCAGCGAAACGCGACGCCGACGGCCCTCCACCTCCGCCGGTTGCCTCCGTCGCCCTCGACTCCGACGCCGACGCAGCCTCCGCCTCCTCCCTTGAACCCGACTCTGACGCCGACGCCCCTCCGCCTCCCTCTCGCCACCTCTACTTCGCTCTCTCTCTCTCTTTCGTCCTCGAAGTCGCGCCTCTCTTCCAGCAAACCCCGACGCCGACGCCCCTCCGCCGGTTGCCTCCGTCGGCGTCGGAGTCCGTCGCCCCCGACTCCTCCGCCTCCTTCTCCGCGCCCGACGCCAACGCGTCGAACCACGACGGCGAAAATGGAGGAGAGAGAAACGACGAGCTCGACGGCGCCGGCGACGGCGACGAAGCAGAAGACGGAGACGAAGAAGCAGAAGCGCGCGCTCGGGGTTCTGGACATGGCTCGTCGCGTCAGTCGCGTTCCGGCTCGCCCTCGTCTACCTCCTCAGGAACCTCCGCCTGTCCACCCGCCCCGAGGTCGCCACCCCTCTCACCAGCATTCGCCGCCGTAACGCCGCCTCTCTTCGCTCCGTCGATCGATTCCCGATCCCCGATCCCCCGCCCCCTCCTCCCTTGAAATCTTGGAGGTTCATTTTCTGATACGATTTCTGGTTTTTCTTGTTTGTGCCGCCTGCAGTTGGCAAAGGCTACCGGTTGAAGCAGTAGGCGATGTCTCCCTACGCAGGTTCGGCTCTGTTCGATCTCTGTAGGAAGGAAGCTGCTTGTTTGCTTACTGGTGTGTCGCTGTTCCATGCTTTGATCCCTCCCATCTTCAATTTTCTTCCCCCCTCCCTCAAAATCTCGTTTTTTCAGCATTTTCACTTTGGAAAAATCTGGGTGAGGAAGTAGATTTTTTGGGAGATGATTGATTAGTTTGGCATGTTTTCCGGGTTTTGAAATTTTTTTGACTGAGGTGAGCCTGTTTGGGAGAAGATTATCATGCGTAATGGGGTCTGGTGGCGCGATTACTTTGAACGGAGGAAGCACTTGAGTTATGGTTTTTTGACTGCTTCAACCTTTTTTCCTCCGAGAAATTAGGATGATCTGGTCTATTCTGAATCTGGGTCGCCATTCACGGCAAGCCTGAATGGTGAAACGAACTCCTCTACCTATTTATGTGATAGGACTGAGGATCATATCTGATTATAGCTTTCTAAAAAAGGAAACTTTATACTTGCATGCTATCCAGTTTCTCTAAGGGATTAAAGCAACCTGCCATATATGTGAATCGTTGAAGCAGTGAATGGACCCTGGAGATTATTCGATCAAATGATCATTATTGTTTTTCTTAATTATAGAGAGAGGTACTCATATTGCTTTTTCTTGGAATCAGAATTGCTACTGCTTAAGGGCATCTTAACTTCTTTCAGATCCAGGTTATGGTGCTGTTGGTTTCATCGTTGATTGTGAACGTTCTTATCGTCGCACTGTGCAGCTTATTCAATATAGCTATTTCTTCATTTGTCTAATTCAAGAAAGAGCTCCTCTGTATTCTAGATGATGTTTTAACATATACACCGTGTGGTCTAAGAAAATAAGTTGTTCTGCTTATAATTGTTATCTTGGCAAGTTTCATTGTGCACCTTATTTAGTCCATAGTCCCATATTTATGTTTCGTGTGGAGACTGAAGTGAGGTGGAGATTTTGTGCATTCAACAATCTGTTTCTTGTTCCAACAGGAAAAGGGTCAGCCATTGCCAAAGTTTGGTGAATGGGATGTGAATGACCCAGCTTCAGCGGAGGGGTTTACTGTCATCTTTAACAAGGCAAGGGATGAAAAAAAGACAGGTGGCAAGCCCGAATCTCTGGCAAAGGCCAACCCTCAAGTCAAACACTCTGTTGATCCGAGCAAACCTCCAACGGTAAGTTGTTTCTTAGGAGCCTGGGAACAAACTGTTTTATTTATGTAGGATGCATTAATTATTGCAGTCATTTGTTCTACGACAATCTATTAAGGTTGCAGTTATGTAGTAGTTAACCTGTCTAATAATTAAATTTAAACTTTCTTATATGCTATGCTAGTCTTGATGAAAATGTAGAAATGGAAAATAGAACTCTCAAACTTGCAGATAGGGTAAAAGAAATTGATTTGACAGTGTCATAAAAACTAAGCAGGTTGGGCACTACTTGCTCGTTAGTATTTGAATCATTCAAAATGACCATCTGAAAGATGCTATTATCCTTTATAGTGCGAGCAGGAATTGAATTTGAGTTGGACCCAATTGTCTGAACAAGTCTGCTGCTGTAGATTTTATTTATTTATTTATTTTGTTTTCATTCTCCCAACCTTTGCTGCTTCGCTCTCTTACCGTGAATTCTTTGTTGCACACAGAAGAAATGGTTTTGCTGCATTCAGAGCCCAGCAGAATCTTGACTAGGTTCTCTGGCGAGGAGCTTCCAAAAGAGGCGCGTTGTTAGGCTAAAGCAGCCCGAGAATGTTCACTTGAAGAAGATACAAACAGTTTAGAGCCATTGTTATTCTTGCAGGAATAGCTACTCGTGGTGTAAATCTGGGGTTTGTGGAGATGAGTAAAATAATGACGCGTTATGCTTACTATAATCTATCAGCAGTATGCTTCTCTCTCTGTCTCTGCCTATGTCTCTCTCTCTCTCTTCCTCTGCTTAGTTCTATTGTTAATTTATTAATTGTCTGCTTTCTGTATTTGTGAATTGGATCTCTGTGAAATGTCTACGCCTACTTTCAATCTAGTTTAATTTATTGTTATCCATCGTTGTTGAAGGCATTATAGATACGAGCTTGTGACCCTTTCCTGTGTCATCAATCACGCTAACGGATGTTTCTGGTTGGGGGAACAGCGTGAGTCATAGCCATATGCGTTTGTCATTTCTCTTTTATAGGAATTAAGGTGTCAACTCCCTTAGACATGGGAAAGGTCATCTCCACGAATCTTCTGCGTAGGGATTGTTCAAATGGCAATTTCGAATATTGTTAATCCTGATCTCATAAGGAGAAAGGCACAATCTTGCCCTTCTTCTTTGTTTTAGGAAAGGTTAGAGTCTTATATCGACAATGGAAGTAACAAAAATGTCTCTGATGTCATGCGTTCCTCAAAGAGCATGAGTTTGCAAAATTTCGTGCATGTGAAACGACAATTGCGGTCATGAACCAGCTTTATCTATGGCCTCTTTTTCCATACATCATTGATGTAGTCGATTAACTCCACACATTCATACATCATTGATGTAGTCCATAAAATTCCACAAATTGGTAGGATCAATCGACATTCCGCTTTTTCCTCTCTTCCTTTTTCCTGCGACTGATGTGAATGACATGGCTCTAATATCCCCCCTACTAATGGTGTGGAAGCTACTTCTGTTACACAATCACCGCCAAAAGACCTCAAGAATGAGACCAAGGTTCCAATCCCAGTAAATGCAATTCCAAAACTGTGGAGCTATGGCTGTCCTACTTACCAAACAACAAAATAAAACAAAGCTCTCTTCCTCACATCTTTTCCTTCTCTTTGCTTCAATTTGATTTGAGCTTTCACTCTAGTTAGGAAGAAGTTGTAATTGCCATGAACTTAACGATGGAACCTAGTAGAATGCCCAATTTTTCTTCATGGCCTGACGCATTCTGCTTTTTCACCTCAAGGTCATCTATCATATCACCTTTTCACAAAGTAAACAGTTTCCTTGTCTATACATGTCTCTATGGATATTTAAAGAAAGAACTGAAGACTGGCGTTAGTAACAAAAATCTCTGATTACTTTAGCGTCATCTGACAGTACCAATGTTAAACTCGAGAGAAACCAAGCTCCCTCTCAAAAAGGTGGCAGAGCAGGTAAACTTGGAGAACACTCGCCCCAATAAGTGCTGCTGACTCGAAGATTGCCTTATGGACTGCCCTTCTGCTCATTGCGTTGTTCACTGCGATCACAAATCATCATAGAATGAGTTTTCATTGAACACAATATCTATGTATCGTCTGTTAGTGAACACAATATTCAATTAGCAAGGTCATCCCCATTCCATTTCGTGTGGCGATCAGACACACTTCAAAACATCTAGCAGATAACACAAGTAAACAAAACCCATGACCATTTGAAACCCAGTACACCAAGCACGCATCTTATTTTTTGTTGCCTGCTTTGTTTTCTAAGTCCGCCTTTTCAGCTGCTGCCAAGTTAGGAAGGTTTTACTATTTTCAGGATCATAAACAATATAACCGATTAGTTACGTCAATCAGATGGATAAAAGGGGCTTGTCAAAGGCTCTAGAAATAGCTTTTAACTTGTCTTGTGAGACATCTACTTCTGAAGTCTTTTAAGAGCAGAGGTTGTGAGAACCTTTGAGATTTAGGAGATAACAGGAGTCAAAGCAAGCTATAGCGGTCTGCTCAGCATTAAATAGGAAAGTTATTTCCATCAGAGATGAAACAGGGTTGGAATCCACTGCGATAATTAGCAAGAGGACTTGACATAAAATATCTTACCAATTGCTTGACGTTCAGTCTCAGCCTCCAGCCAATGCTGCTCAAACTGAATGTTGTAGAGAGCCTCCTCCAGCTTCCCTATCTGTTCCAACAAGGGGTTGAAATGCTCTGCAGATACATTCACAGCAGATAAAAAAGAGACGCAGTATATTCTGTAAAGTTCGTCAGTTCAAGAGACAAGAAAACAGAAAAAAGGCAGAGTCCTACCGTCCTTTGCATGCTGATCATAGAATGTAAAATGGCCAACGTGTACATCAAAGTCGATGGTTTCATGATAAGGAGACCTGTTAGTAAAGCAGAACCGATGAACACCCTTATGGTGAGCCACAAACTCAAATTTCTCACTGATCTTGTCGTGAAAATCTTGAATCTGTTCACCAGAAGGTCCTTTCACCTGACAATTTCAAAAGTTGCAAAGTACATACAGTTATCTAGGTCATTATCATAGGATTAAAGATCAATAAGAGAACTATAGAAAACTATTCACAGAATCGAGGAATGTAATAATCAATATATGATATCAATCTAAATCATGTCCCGACAAACATGAAAAAGGAAAACCAAATATGCATATGCGAGATCTAGTCGAGCCATCTAGGCCGCCAAAGGTTAACAAAATTCAATGAAGAATTTCCTTTAGGAAGATAATCAGCATCCTTTACAAAAAGAAATACATGTGAGTACAGTAATTCCTTTAGGTTAACGAGATTTCGTGATACATGGAACCGGTGGAAAGGATCAAAGCATGGAACAGCGACACACCAGCAAGCAAACGAGCAGCTTCCTTCCTACAGAGATCGAACAGAGCCGAACCTGCGTAGGGAGACATCGCCTACTACTTCAACCGGTAGCCTTTGCCAACTGCAGGCGGCACAAACAAGAAAAACCAGAAATCGTATCAGAAAATGAACCTCCAAGATTTCAAGGGAGGAGGGGGCGGGGATCGGGGATCGGGAATCGATCGACGGAGCGAAGATAGGCGGCGTTAAGGCGGCGAATGCTGGTGAGAGGGGTGGCGACCTCGGGGCGGGTGGACAGGCGGAGGTTCCTGGGGAGGTAGACGAGGGCGAGCCGGAACGCGACTGACGCGACGAGCCATGTCCAGAACCCCGAGCGCGCGCGCTTCTGCTTCTTCGTCTCCGTCTTCTGCTTCGTCGCCGTCGCCGGCGCCGTCGAGCTCGTCGTTTCTCTCTCCTCCATTTTCGCCGTCGTGGTTCGACGCGTTGGCGTCGGGCGCGGAGGCGGAGGCGGAGGAGTCGGGGGCGACGGACTCCGACGCCGACGGAGGCAACCGGCGGAGGGGCGTCGGCGTCGGGGTTTGCTGGAAGAGAGGCGCGACTTCGAGGACGAAAGAGAGAGAGAGAGAGCGGACTAGAGGTGGCGAGAGGGAGGCGGAGGGGCGTCGGCGTCAGAGTCGGGTTCAGGGGAGGAGGCGGAGGCTGCGTCGGCGTCGGCGTCGGCGTCGGAGTCGAGGGCGACGGAGGCAACCGGCGGAGGCGGAGGCGGAGGTGGAGGGCCGTCGGCGTCGCGTTTCGCTGGAAGAAAGGCACGACTTCGCGGAGGGGGAGAGAGAGAGCAGAGCGGACGTCGCGAGAGGGAGGCGGAGGAGCGTCGGCGGCGTCGGCGTCGGCGTCGGCGTCAGGGTGGGGGGCGATGGAAACAACCAGCGGAGGCGGAGGGGAGAGAGACAGAGAGGAGAGAGAGGAGAACGGGGAGAGAGACGATCTGCAGAGGTGAGAGAGGCGCGAAGAAAGAAAAACCCTCAGTCTCCCGTCCGAAAATTTTTCAAAATCGCGCCTGACACGAGGACACGTGTCGTCCTCCGAGGGCCTTCTTGTTTGCCAGGCTGGAACGTCTCACTTACCTAATATTTTCTCATGGGATTTCTCATGCGGTGTACGGTACGATGTCATAGATTTTGGGACTTGACGGAATAGGGGTGCTAAAAGATTTAGGAAATTAAAGTTTGAAAAAAAGGGACAAAAATATCATGTTGGGGTTTTCATTTTAAGTTGAGAGTTTGGAGTCTATGTTTTCATTTGAGAACGAACAGATATGGATATCAAACTCGTTTCCAAATGAAATTGGAAAACTCTGGCAAAAAAAAAAAAAATGACAAAAAGAATAGATTCAGAAAATAGAAATCTAAAAAATTTCGGCATTCCAAAAGGTCCGTAATTTTTTGAGCATAACTTGGATCAAGCTTAACTTATCATGCAGGCCGACTTTTTTATTCACTGAACCGGCTCAAAAGACTTTAAAAATTTAAAGATGTAATTACAAATTTGAAATAAACAAATCAAAAGTAATGATCAAACATCAAAAAGTTAAAAGAGTTGATATTAGTGGTTGATAAGAAATATGCCTCAACCACATGCATGGATCAAAAAATATATCCCGTTAAATTCAAAGTGTATCAATTTAGTTTTTTTTCTTAAATTAAAAAAATCAAGTAATTAAATTTCAATCACTTAACAATGGCATATTAAGAATTTCGAAATTTGAGAGATAATTAAACATAGATTGTCAATAATAATAATAATAATAATAATAATAATAATAATAATAATAATAATAATAAAAAAGTTCGAGGTTTGGCTTGAACCGAACGGGATGGTATCGATTCAAGTGATTTGGGCCAGTTCTTTTATTGAGACCGAGAACCATACTTTTGCAAGGGACAAGAGAGGCACATGAAATGGGAAAGGAAAAGAGGTCTCGTTTCACTCCCAGACTTAGGTCATTGGATGGGCCCTTCTCAAGTTTGAACCTTAGAGGTCATGCTCAACTTGGCCGAGTGTTAAAGTCTGCTTTTGGAGGATAAAATTGACTCATAGGCAAACGTACATTAAAAAATAAGGGAGTTGCCAGGCAATCTTTATCAAAGAGTTTGAAAAGTTGCAAAAAATTGTGAACAATCGACTAAAGACATTATAGTTAACTATAATAGAAGGAATAAGTCGGATATTGGCTCTTATGGCTTGAATTTGATAATCGCTACGGTCAAGAATTTAATGCAGTATTAAGGCAGGCATACTAAAGGTGAGTTCGACTTATCAGATGGGCTTCAAACATTGAAATTTATCTACAAGATGCTAGAGACACTATGGTAACTAGGATAGGAATGTCAGGTCAATTATCAATGGTCTTCTATAAATAAGAACTCAACTAGAATCACCATCACTACCAGAAACTTTTATGCAGAACTACGGGCCTAAGGGGGACATGGTCGGGAAGAAAATGTGTTATGACTATCAAATGAACTAAAAAATCTGTGAAATATATGCATAGGATACTAAAGAAATTATACTGCCTACAATCGATTGGTGTTGATTGAAGAAAATTCGAACAAGCTCACTCTCACTACTAGAAATTAAGTGCAGACTGAGGCGGATATGATTGGGAGAAGATGAGTTGGACACACCAAGTGGGCTTGAAAAGCCAAGAAATTTATGCAAAAGATTATATAGACATTATACGAACTAAGATTACTAGAATGGGTCAAACATCAACTGCTATTTCACGTGTACAAAACAAAAACCGAAGAACATTTGCAGCAGATCTGTGATGCTAACTGTTTAGCTTCAGTGCTTTTGGGAAATCTCTTTCATACCTTTCCTTGTGATGTTCTTGTATCAACCTCTCCTTTATTACCTTGAGAGTTCCTAGAGTGTTTATGTCCCCTTTCGGATGGGATCAAGATAAATGACCCAAATGTTGGTTTTGGAAGTCCCCCGATATTACACTAACTCTTCCTTCAACGGGGGGTTTGCTCTAAATCCTAGCAAATGCCTTCAAAATATGTCCTCATTGAACTCATGTAAGGGCTAGGATTAGAATACTAGGAATGTCATAACTTTCATACAACACTTACTTAAGCGCCATAATTTTTTTTCATTTACTCGAGTGCCCTTTCTAGCAATTCATATTACATGGGTTTTTCACTTGATTTTTCATTTCAACATGACTTTAAAAAATAAAAAAAAATTGTAGTCCAACATGGAAAATCTTTATCCAACATGACAAAGAGTACAAAAAAAACGTAATTGCCGTTTCTCTCTATCTAAATGCTTCCTCTACAGAAACGGGAATGTCTTTTTCTCTCTAAATGCTTTGTCAAATGACAACATCTCTCTCTCTCAAAGCTTCCTATCTAAAACTCGTTGTGGACGATGAAGCTTACTCTCTCTTGCGCCTGCCTTGTCTTCTCCTTCACTCGCTCGCTCTCTTTACTCAGTATCATCTCTCTCACTCAACAAAGACTAAAGGCACAAGAAAAGGCAACGGCGTGGAGGGAAAAATTAGGGCTTCGTAACAAAAAAAATGACCTTCTCTTGCTCTTGGTCCCATTGCAAATTTTATATGCTTTGTCCAAATTTGAAGAATTGTGCTTCAACTAGGGTTTTTGAAGAAGGAAGTTAAATTTTGCCCCAATTTCTTTAGACAAGGTTATGAATCTTTAATCAAATATCTAAACAATGTCATTTGCCTTATCAATTGTTAACTTTAGCTTACCAGCGAGCCATGTCAATTTATATATTCTTATTTAATGCCACATTGATTTTTCTGATGAGACAAATTGTTGATAGCACTCAAGTGATTTATTTTTAAAATCTATGGCATTTAAGTGAAAGAAGAAGAAGAAGTTATGGCACTCTTGGAATTCTAATTTCACAAAGAATAGTACCTTGATCCACATGCTAGATGTAGGTTTAAAGGTCAAAATTCGAATATGATGATGTGGACTTCTCGGAGATTTCTGATCGTTTTGGGAATCGTCGGCCGTGTTTGCTGTTAACCTGGGGCTAGTCACTACCGTTTCTAGTGTAACTTTGTGTCCTTGAACTCCCAAACATCATTAGTTCCCAGGTACTTGCGAGGGGTAACATTTTCTAAAGTTCTTCAAAGTTGCTGCTACAAAAGTTCTGGTTTTGCCCCTGAATTTGGCGCCTTTCCTTCTCTCCGTCCTCCTCGGGAGAGCCGCTTGAGGTTCCTTTTATAGGCTTCAAGGTGTTTTCTGATTGATCGATTTGGAGGTATGACTTGATTGGCTAGCCGTAATTTTCAAGAAAGTAAAAGTCATGCTACGCCTGAAGAGCCTATCGGGTTGCATGATGCAAATGCTTCCAATTGTCTGAATCTTAACTAATTCATGCTCCCTTTTGTGTTTAGTAATGCTAGGACTCAGTTAATTATTTTACGATTTCATTGAAGCAGTATTTGAGGACAATTTTGCTGTTATACAACTGTTGTACAATATAAGTATTCTGAAAAATAGGGCTCTTTTGATGAAAAATCACCTGATTTAAGCTTGTCTAATCTTTTGTGCTGCCTGTAAGATATTTTAGGACTTCTAACAAATGATCGTGCCTTTCTTTTCAGGCCTAAAACATGATCTTTCATTTAGACTCATGGGAGATCTCATAGCATAGCTAACTATGACACAAGTGCATATACTTTATTTCCCATAGTTTTCTTTCAAAATCCTATTCAAATAAAACACACCGTGTGCATCCTCAAATGATCAATTCCCACATTATATAAAAGAAATACTCCTCCTTTAGATAAAAAGAAAAAAAAAAAGTGGTTTAATGCCTTAAAAGCGATTTGTCATGTTAGAGTAATTATGGGTGAAATTTTATCTAGAATTTGATAAAAATCTAGACAAAATGACATATCTACACCTGCCCAAAGAAAAACATGAGCACGCTGAGCTACCCACTAAGCCACCTCTATATTTTTTATTTTTAATGTTTTAGATGATAATATATAAATATAGAATATATGAAAATAATTTTAAAACTTTGTGTTGTTTTATACTACATGATCATACCAACTTTCTATCCTCCTCTATTAGATTTTTGGGTCTTTTTTATTTACTGTTCTGGGCTTATAAATTTTAGTTATCAAGGTAGAATCGCTAGTAATCCATAATTTATAAACTTTTATGTCTTTTTTTTTGATGATCCAGGTTTATAAACTTTTATGTTTTTTTTGGTAAAAGGTAAATTTATAAACTTTTATGTTAATACCATGAAAAATCATAAATTGGTGCACATGTTACAAACTTATCCCAAACTAATTTTTTATCATGAAAAACCTCAAACCTGGACACAAACGATAAATTTATTCCAAACTAATTTTTTGACCATGAAAAATTCCAAAATGATATATCTATGATAATTTTATCTCAAATTAATAATTTTACCTATGACAATTTACTCCAAACTAATTTTTTAACTGCAAAAAACCTCAAATTAGTACATTTGTGACAAATATATACTCTGTTAAATTGAAATAAAAACCATGAAAAATCACAAAAACTAATATATTTATAATAAATGAAGGATAAAAGCCCAAATGGGTAAACCCGTCATCCAACTTAGAAATTTGGCAAACAATGTGAACTTTGGTCAGAACAAGTGTGCTGGCTGGGAGGTCGGTCACGGAACCATCAGACGAGAGATTTCAAGACCGGATATTCATGCTTGAAGGATAAGACAGTGAGACCTTGAGTGCGGTGATGGTGTAACATCAAGCAGGCAGCGACTACGCAGTGGTAACCAAAGAAAGGGCACAGCCAGAATCCGTCCCACTCGCGCTGTGGGTCACGGTAAGTCCACATCCCATGGCCAGCACCTTATGCGTATACTCCGTAAAAGAAATGGTGATTGCATTAAAATATGCTCTCCAAAGGCGGTAAAATTGATCCTGATCAGCCCAAACTGTACAATAAAATCCGATGGGGGGATTAAGCTTTCCAAATCCAAAAGAGCAGCCTAACTTTCATGTCATCGGTCATATACAGTGACATCTTCTGAGTCAAAATAGCACATTTGACTAAGCCAAGTAATTGTATATTTGAGGATTGTTCTTGTCCCGCTCCAGGTATTCCCTGTCAATCAGGCTTTCGATCCTTTTCTTCAGATCAGCTGGCTTGATAGGGAATTTGAGCTGCTCAGCGAAGGAAGGGGCAAAAAGTAACACGTGTCAGATGATCATTTAATTTTTGAAAAACAAAAAGAAAAAAAAAAGATAACCCATCTATACCTGATACAGTAGGTTTATAAAAGAGTTGACATCGTTTACGCACCAATATTTTCAAATGAAATTAATCAATTGGAAGAAAATAAAATAAAAGAGAAATAGCAAAATCTTTTGTTAAAGCAATGAGCGAAAAGGGTGAAAATGAAAAGGGGGTGTAGAACTTAGAAGAAATCGAAATTTTTGTGAGAAGAAACGAGTGGAAAGTTTTTAAAATTTCCCCAATTTTCTTTATTTATCTTCATTTTCCCCTCTCCCAAACAAAACAAAACATTGAAAAGATTTGAACCCAGTGTTAAGCATGTCACGTGGGCCCGATTCCACATCAAGTATCAAAAGCCAGCCGAGCTGTGCTCCATAACATGCACTTATCAAGACAGTCGATTTTTTTATAACATAACTAAGACACTAGGTTTTATCCAACAAATGACAGACTGACATATGTCGTTAGATGGGAGGTGGCCCTCAGTGCTAATATTCTTGTAGTGTATCTAGGTTTTTAACAATCCACCAGCTCACCTCTGCTAATCTCGCTAGAGTAATGCAGAGTGCTTCAGAGTAACAACCAAACTAACCTAGCTCTAACAATGAATTGGTTTAATAACGACCCGCATAGTGGAAATACTTTGAAGTGCTATTTCTGCATCAGAAAAAAGACATACAGGCTATTTAGTATACATTTACCTGCTGAAACAGTTCAGTTATCAAAAGCGTGTGGCTAAGCACTTTCCTTGTCTTCATTATCCGAACAATGGCAGCATCAACCTAGAATTCGACCAATCAGACAAACTATCACTAATGGCTCATGATCACATTTGTTCTCCATTCTCAGATACACAATCGGCATATAAACATTAAGGGAGATGAAAAAGCACGAGTTAAGAGAACCTGATATTGACGGTCCTGAAATACTCTTTCAGTGGTACTTGTGTTCTCCTCCACTGTTTCCTTCATTTGGATAGCATTAACCTGCGAGCTCATTAAGAAAATTCAACATCAAGATCACATTCCAACGAACATTACACTTGTTAGCTTGAAATATAGGTGTGGGTTGGGAGCGGGTTGTTTGGGTGAAGGGGAGATAAATCCTGCAATGACTGAACTAAATCTCAGAACTCTACCTTTATTCGATAAAGAGGAGCACTAAAAGCTTCATTGAACTCGAAAGAATCATCATCCTCCACATCCCTGCCCTTGGGCACCTGTCAAGGAAACCTAGGATATTAAAACACCAGCAGTTCAATAATACCAGGCAAAAAAGTACATCAGGGTACTGATCCATGGCTCCCACCTTCTGAAGGACTCTCACTTTTCCACAGGCAAGGGATTGCAGAGTTCTTCTCAGTTCCTTATCCTCAATGCCTGTAGAGTCTCTTATATCTTGAAAACTAAGCTTCTGAGCATCGTTAAATAGCATTAGGACAACTGTCTGCACAATGACATGAAAGCAGATTGAAAAACAGTTAAAATACAGGAGACACATAAAGGTTCATAAAATAAAATTTGCATGATTTTTAGGACGTCAGTGATGCAACCAACAAAATCAACTCATGCGGAAAGGGACAATTCACAAATCTAATTGTTCAGCACCTCAAAGTTTGAGGACGAGTTTTCTCCAAATTGGGGGGGAACAATGCAGTCAACAAAATCAAGCAAGCCAACATTTGCCCAAGATATTGCTTTTTTCCACCATGGTGAAAATGGACCATTGCATCGACTCACCCAAAAAAGAAAAAAAAGTCCTAAAGGATTAGAATTCTTCTCCAAGTTCAATTAATGGTCTCATCTTTTAGGATTTGAGTTTCATTAGAATCCTGTTAGAATTCCCTTTCCTATTTTAAGTATTAATATATTTCCTCTGTAGTTTGTAAAGGTTTCCTATTACAGTTACAGTTCTTGTTTAAAGGTTCCCATTTCACCTAGGAGTTGAATGTTTAGGAGAGATTAAACAAATACTGTTTTTTACTTCTTTCTTTTCAAGACAATTGATAATTACTAACTCTTGGCAAGCATTCACTTTGGAATCATGTGATGCAGTTGTGCCCTTAAGAATGATGATGCTTAGAAAATTGTAGGAGTGTTGCCTAAACAAACTCATCAGTTCACTGCAAATTTGGGCTTTCTAGTTTGGGACTTGTCATCCATTGAAACTGGTATTGGATGGACTTGCCTGAAATAGGGAAACTGCCAGCTCTTTCCTCCCTTTCGGAAAATCTGCCTTCAGTACACAGTGACCTAACGAACTCTGCCACATTAGACGTCTCCCACTATACTTGCTAAGGTAAAACTCCTTAAATATGTCCTGTTACCAAGTATAAGAATGTCAGAAAATACTACTAAACTTCCAGGATCAAAACTCAGAGACATTGAGCCATCTTGCCAGAGCGAACCTGATAAACATTCAATTCATGAGGAAGCCTTACATCCATTGGTGGATAAGTGGGCCAGTACCTGCATTAAAGTAAGAAAGACAAAATCTTAGACTAAAATGTCACTGGGTCTACTACTTTACCGTTTTCCAGGGTTGGTGAAGGAAAAGCAGGAAGAAATTCACATAAGAACAAAACTTGCCCTGTAGTCAGCACATGGACGCTCATCTCAATTCCTGATGGTAGTTTTGTCCTTGCTTGTGACGATTGCTTGAATGATTCATTTATCTCTTTTGATAATTCAATGTCCTAGGGGGAAAAAAAAGAAAACTTGGACATTAGTGACATTCGATGCTGCAATATGGAGTAAAATAAATTGATCACAACTATGGATTCAGAAGCTATATGAAGAAAGCAAATTTTTCTATGCATAACCAAGAGAAAATAAAATAGGATGAAGTTCGCTACAATTATGAATTAACTGTAGACCACCCATTCTGTAGAAAAAGTTTAGTGAACTTTTGCAAGATGGATGAGAATTATTTTAGATGAGTTAAGAGTCAAACAAAGTATAATTTGCAAGCTTTATGACTTATCACTCAAAATTAGAAGACTTCTTTCAATGGCCCATAGAAGTGGCTTTCCTCTTCATCTTATATACTGACTGCATGTCAAGAATTTGTTCGAAAAGTTAGTCCCACATGCATAAACAAAGCAAGGCCTGTTATGAAAATGAATATAGGCTGTGCTACAGCATACGAGGATTAGATGAAAGGATCAATGACCAATTTACAAGTAACATCTCCTACAAGTATATTAGATGTCATGCCAACTAGTCCATTTAAAGTATAAGCACATTCCAACCTGAGGCATTCCAAAGGGTAAAACCCAGGCAAAAGTCACTGACAAGCAAAACGTCTCTTTGTCGAAAATAAGCACCTATGTTATCACCACATGGCAATGCAAAAATCAAGGATATACCTCAATGTCTACTTGCACAACCAGGTAAGCACACTTGTTTAGTATCACATTGACTTCAAGTTCCAACTACAATAAAAAAGCTGCCATTCCAACTTTCTAAGTCATCTTCAATTGGTGGCTTATAATAGTAAAATTCTACCCTAAATGTTCTTGTAACATTGAGCAACATTTCACATCTTGACCAAAGATGTCATCACATGGCAACGGAACGCCCAAGGATATACCTCAAAGTTCACTTGCACAACTAGGTAAGCACAATTGTTTAGTAACCCTAAGGACATTGACTTCAAGTTTTAGCTACAATAAGAAAGCTTTTGTTAAATTTGTCATAGGTGTATCGATTTGGGGTTTTTCACGTCAAGTCAACTTTCGCAAGTGGCTTAAGGATAGTAAGGGCCCGTTTGGTAAGGCTCCTGAGAACCAGGAATTTCTGTTCTTTTGTTCTTGGAAGTAGAAATATAATAGAAATGCATTTGGTAAATTTTTTGTTCCCAGGAACAAAACAGGTATCTCTGTTCTTTTGTTTCCGAAAGTAGAAATAGAATAGAAACGTATTTGGTAAATCTTTTGTTCTTGGGAACAAATTCTGGAACAGAAACAAGAAACAAAAAAAAGTTCTTGAATTGTTCCCAAGAACAATTCAAGAAACAAGAATCAAGAATCAAGTTCTTTTTTCCCTTTTCTTTTCTTCCTTCTCTCTTTTTTCTTTCTCTTCCTCCCTTCTTCCCCTAGCTGGTCACTAGAGCCTCGTCGGCCCCTGGCGAGGTCACCCGAGCTCGCCGGCCACCGGCGAGGCCCCCCCGAGCCTCGCCCGGCCACCACGAGGGCAAGGCTCGGCCTCGCCCAGTCATGGCGAGGCTTGGGGTGACCTTGCCGGTGGCCGGTGGCCGGTGGCCGGAGAGCCTCCCCCGAGGCTGACCTTGCCGACCCTTCTTTGGCCGGTTGCTCGCCGGCAGAAGGAGAAGAAAAAGATAAAAAGAAAAGAAAAAAAGAAGAATGTAATAAAATTATTAATAAATTAAAAGAAATTCTAAATCATAAAAATATATCGAGTTGTACCAAACGCATTTCTTTCCCGAGAACAGAAATTTTGTGTAATTACTAAACGCATTCAAATACTCAGAAACTATTCCTGAGAACAGAAACAAAAAAAAGTGTTTTTGAAAAGAAACTATTCCCGGGAATAGAAACGTTACTATACGCACGCTAAGATTCCGCCTAACTGCTTTTGAAACATGTGGTAACATTTCAATTCTAGACCAATGATGATCACCCCAACCACCCAATCTAAAATACAGAAGGGAAGAGTCTTCTCAAAACAATTGCACAATAATATCAGCAGTTGTATAGAACCTCCGTGGAGCAATTCTTAAAGAGAAACATATGGCAAAAACTCCTTCAATGATCAATTTCTCATGGGAACCGGATAAAATTATTAAAAAGTCATACTCTTCAGATAAGGAGTAAGATTGGCAACAAATTCTTAGCAAGTAAGATGAATGCTAAATACTCAGCCAAAAGTACAGAAGATGAAGGCTAAATACTCAGCCAAAAAATAGAAAATGAAGGCTAAATCAGTCATCTGCCAACTACACGTTGCTTGAAGCTGAAACATGTGCCCTTAAGACATAGTTAAGAAAGGCAAAAATAGGAGAAGTCTTATTGAGACACATTAAAAATTGATGAAGGTAGAAATTTCAAGAAACTTACACCAAATGGGAAAATGACATCCTCAAAGCATATTTAGAGGCTTAAAAACTACCCAAGTATACCCTCGACCATATTTTATTTTTCCTTTCAGTACTACAAGCATAGGCATTACAAGAATTGAAGCAGGAAGCCATCACTTCCAAAAAAGAGGAAAGAATTCTTTATTCTAGTAGCATGGAAGAAGGTAAATCATATTGAAACACTGAACTCAATTGAAAAGGAATGGATAGATAGGCTTGACCTTTTCTCCTGACCACAATTTTTCGCATGGATTTTCTTAGCATAAAACAGGTATCAGATCATCTAATATGATTTTTTGGCAACAGTGAAAAAAATATATCTACAATAAGAAAAAGCAGATTCAAATGTTCAAAACAAAGTCTGCAACAAAGACGCACCTTGAACATTCCTTCAAGTTTGTTTGTGAACTGACTACCACACTCGGTCTTCAGCTGAATTAACAGTACACAGTTTGTCAAAATATTGCTAGTCTAAGTTAAAATAGACAGAAGAAAGAAAAATCAAGTCATATTGTGCTTAATGACAAACATGTCCTTGACCTTTGTGATCATGGATTTTTCTGCGTCAATGGAAGCACTCTTCCCCAATAACAGTCTCTTTGCAAGATCCTTCTTGTAGAATGCTTCAAACACATCTTTTCCCTATAATGAAAAACCAATTCCATATGACTTCCTTAAAAAAGGGAAGGTGAGTGAAAATAGTTCACATTCTCCAGCAAAGTTTCCACATTTTATTTGTATCACAGTACATTTTTTTTTTTTGGCAGAAGAATGTATTAGATATAGCAAGCTAACCTGGATGAACCTAAACAAAACCAGAACTTTATCAAGTATACTCTCCAATTCCTCTTCTGAGGTTCCTTTATTACCAGCACGCAACTTTTCATCAAGAAACTTTGCAATTAACTCAGCTGGTCGGTTCTGTCATGAGAAGCAAATCAGTCATTAGCTGCAAAATTCTCACAACACCAATGAACAAGTAATCAATTCAAGTTGCAATATATGTAAGCAATTATTTTTTTTTCCTTAGGCGATACATAAACAATATACAAGCTACTTTTCTATCAAATAGTCCAAAGAGCATTAATTCTACAATTCCACAAGAGACCGATCCATAGAGGATAATATATGCCATATCTGGCCCATCATTCTCGCACCTAACACGCATACTCATAATATGCAGGGATGGTAAGAACCCAATCCCATCCCCTCAGTTCCATCATTTTATTTTGTCAGCAGCAAACTCCATTCTGTAATGCTGTTTTTGCATGCTGGCACCCTTTCCGAGCAACTTTTGTGAATTAAACATGTTTAGTCCTCCTGACACTAGAATCATCTGACTTCTTTAAGCAAAGTATACATAGGAATTCCATGAGCAAGCCATCCCATTTCATGCATTAGTCCATTCTTCAACCTTCCTAAGCATTATTGGCATAGGCGTACCCAATAAAACCACATGGTTTTATGCGACATCTAGATCTTTTCACCCATCCAAAGTATCTTAATGCACTTCCTCCTTGATTTAATAGCACCAAAATTCTAACCTTCAAGCCACTGTACAGTAATATCTCGCATATATATAGAGAGAGAGGGACGGTCAGTACAACGGTGCTTGAAACACTCCTTTCCAATTTCCAATTGCTCATGCTGTCCTTCCCATAATCCCCATGACAATCAAAAACTAAAGGTTTTGATTTATTTATTTTTTTAACTTTACTTAATCAATAAAATTGACTGAAGTGGCACAAAGGAGATGCCACACATTCATATATAATCAATTAGAGGACAGAGTCAAAAGGTCTGGAAAGTCAGGAATCCCAGTTGTTTAGGCTTTAGAATTTCCATGTTCCCTTTCAACCACCATATCCATCACAGAGTTGCATAAAGTTCATCTTTCTCATATCCAAATCACCTCGAAAGAATATCTCCCGCTTATCCTTATTTCAAGCTACAGAAATTCCATTACAACTACTTCTTCCTTCTTTTTTCCTAATGTCCACTAATTCAATGAAGCATTCTCATGTCCACTCTGCACATTTTGCTCAACATCAAAGGTCAAAATGCTTTACATAGATAAGACCATTTTGATAAAATGAAATGTCTTTTTCCAAGTCAATAATCATTGATGGACATTGAGCATGATACACGTGCATGGAAAAGTGTACTGAAAGTCCTTTACCATAAATGCAGGATGCAATCAAATCTTAATACATTTTAAAAAGTGCAGTCAAGTCCCATAGGTAAACAAAACCTAATATTGCCTATGTGACACTTATAATTTGCCCATGTGGCAGCTTTAGATTGTATTCTTAGCATAAATTTAGGATCTGATTGATTTTTCCATAAAGGCTTAAGACTTGATTTCACCAGTTCAAATGTCCTAGACCCGAGTACATTACGTAAAGATTTAGAATTAGCATTGCAATTTTCCCTACATTATGGCAATGGTCTAGAGCTGTAAAGATCTAGAATTTGCAATGCAATTTTCCCTACATCGTGGCAGTGGTCATTTGTACTCTCTAAGTGAGCTGAATTGGTACGGACCACGTGTTCAGCATTACAAAGGTTATTGCCACTAACCTCAAGCTATTTCCACAGTGGTTGCCACAAAATTTTAATTTTTTTCTTTGTTTCTTTTTGTTCGCGTTCAATTTTCTTAATGTAATTTCGTTCAATTAAGAGCCAGATGGTCATTTCATCTGAAAACCCAAAAGAAAGATGCACTTCACATGTCTTAACAAACAAATATAAGTGGTGACGATTGCCTAAAGTGGCACTACAGGGATGAACACCTTAAGTTCGAGATTCAATGAGCCCCACAACCCCAAATACATGGAGGACTAAAATCCAATTCCCCCCCTTATGAAATATGACTATCTCCAAATATCATTCTCCATTCATTTTTTTCTCAAAAATAGGAGTAAAAAATCATCCCTTGATGGTCAGTCAATTTCTCACCTGCCCATATTTTGCAATTTAGTGTCACGAATTTTCCTCTTAATGTTTACACGCTCTGACCAAATTCCATATCACAGAAAAGGAAACATGCCCACAAATTCTATCAAGTCAATTCCTCAAAATTTAGTCACCAAGAGAGGTATAGGAATATCCATTCTTCATAGAAACAGAGGATCTACTAGTCATAATTTCAAAGTACAACACAAAGAACAAAAAGCAAGCAAGAAAGACACAAACCTGACGAAGATTGATTAGATGCTCAAATGAATCCTTGACAGTGTTGCAAAACATTTCGTTCTTCGAAAAACTGTCCTCCCATATTGCATCTAGAGAAGCCTTAAACTCCAAAAGAGACGGCACCATGTCCTTATCTTTTTCTTCATCCATGACAATACCCTGACCAGTTTGCCGTATGTACAAGCTAAGTGCTTGTCTTAATGACTCCAAGGCGTTTACCCTTGCAAACAATTGGTACATTCTCTGAAGGTCCTCAATACGATTTCCATCCATCAGCATCATGAATCCCTAGAAAATCAGAGAAAAACATTTACAAAGCAAATACAAAGAAAGAATCACTCTGGTGCACACATACAAGTAAATAGAGATCTTAGTAGGGATAGTTCTATGGACATGGATACAGTGAAAGAAAGAAACTTGTTCATGATACACATACAGTAATTTTGAAAGAAAGAAACTTGTGCATACTTACGTGCACAAGAAAGATGCAGGGGTGGTGGAAGAAGACACTGAAAAGGAATCACTGTTTTTATACCTTATCAAGAATAGCAGGTATATGTCGTTCTAGAAGTTGCCTTTCTGCAGTAGCAATTAGAGGCTTTCTTGTACTAGCATCAAGGTAGAGCAAGCACCTCTCATGTTCTTCATGCAACCTAACCTGCAAAACTTCTTTATATTAAGTAATTCTGACAAATAAAAACACATTTTCCAAAATGACACACTTTAACTATACCCCTCACACTAAAAATTAAAACTTCATCTCCACGTACAAATCTAAACAGCTTTGATGAAAAACAGAAAACCATTTCTTTCACCTCTTAATTCACAAAAACTTTCACCAGAAAGTTATTTAACAGCTAACTACAAGCTAATTAAAGAAAATCACTTTCTTCAAAAGTAACAATCAAGTATTTCTATGGAAGAAAATTCACTTACCTCCACATGTTTCATGTAGTCTGGAACATCTGACTGCTGCATGTACTTCATGCCTTCAGCCGCATAAAATTCGGACGTGCACTCAAGGAATGGCTTCTCAAAACTTTCTGCATAAATTCCTAGAGCTGTAAACATCTTCAGAAGATGATTAAGAAGTGTCCGATCAACTGCTTCACCCAACCTAAAAATCAAAGATCATTATCCAAGGGAAATAGTTAAACCACAGCAATAGTCTTATTTAGACATTAGACACAATCAGCTACCTCAAGAAGACAAAACTGAAAAGGATCAAGCAAACTGCCAAAGATAAACCATATGCAACAAGAATATTTCACAACAGGAAATGTTCTGTAGGGCCTGGCACAACTCACACATCTGATGCAATACCCAGCACAATATATGCATAAGGTACTCATCTCCCCAGCACGATAAATGCATAAGCTACAACCAAGAAGTTTAATCTCTTCTTGCTAAGCTCAGGACAATTAGAAAATCAGGATTATTACACAATCTTCATAGAGAATGTTATCATTTGTTAGTATAAGCAGTATTATCTTTGACGTTGTTTATCTTATACAAGTTGAACCACCATACTGTTAAATTCAATCCACATTTACAAGGATTATTCTAATTTTAGTGCAACCACGGAACATTACCAAGAAAATCTTTCTGGTGACAGGAACCAAACTAAAGAATTCCTACTAGATAACGTGCATAGATGTTGTGTTTCAAACATAATATAACTCTTTCCATTTCTTGCAGTAAGCCAGAGCATCATAATCATGTGGAGATCACATCAAGTTTCCTTTTTTTCTATAATGAAGCTTGGCTGAAACGAACTTTTTTCTGAAACGCAGGCATCTTCTTGGAGCTTCATAATTCATTGAGACTTGAGTCAACCATTTGTATTTCCCTCCATGTTGCGTCTAACATTTTTTTTCCCCAAAAAGAAGACAGGGTCGACTCAAGTGTCAAGTCTCAAGTTATTTCTTCGATCATCCTTGTAATTTAAGCAAATGCTACAGATCATGTATAAAACAAAGATTGTACCTTTCCCTTTCAATCATTCTTAAGAGACCGGTGACAGTTTTATGCTCAACTTCCACTGACAAATGAAGATGCTTTCGGAAAAGTTGCAACCCCATGTCCCATAATGACCGAACATTTGGGTTTTGCTTCACGTAGGTTCTATCCAAATATAAGGCTATGCCGCGAATCATCAGCATCTGGTCACAGAAATCCTGCCAGCATCTCTCAACAAGTGATAAGAAAACTGCCAAATCTGGGCTCTGGCCGACGAGAGTCTGCAGCACCGCTGAAATATGTGTTTCACACTCTTTCTCAATTCGTTGATAAAGATTTCCCCCCAATTTGTGTAGGCAGAGGTCGTTGACAGCCTACAGACAACAAATTTGATAAATGATGTAGCATGCATCAAAAGGATTGAATCCAGGTGATAGAAGAGAGAAATCTACCTGATAATAATCCTCCAAACTACAGGAAACAGGTTGCTTTAAGAATATTGCATTTATAGCTGCTTTGAGCTTTGCCCATGTATCCTCTTCAAAATTTGTGGGAAGTGTCGGCTTGGCTTCACCAAGAAAAAGGAATATCATAATGAGAAATATAAGGCAACTCCATCTCTCAGCACAACTTGAGAAAGAAAAATAAAGGCAACTGAGGACAAACATAAGGACAATAGAAAAATCAGCCACAATATGTATGTTTGCATGCATGCATGTATGTATCTATCATTCCCTCTGTTTCTTATCCTTGTTGGCTCAGTTGCAGTCGATTGAAACTGGCATGTCTGGAAAACACAAATTGCTAAATCAGTATGTCAGGTGAAGCCATATATCAAAGAATCACCTCACACTGGGGAGCGATACCAATCACGCTAACCTTATCTTCCAAAGTTAATAGATGTGCAGCGATAAAATTACCACATCTATGATAGATTTCACTGAGTAGGAAGATGTATAATATTCTGAACACTCACCGACTGGTGTTGTACGTGTAAGCGTTTAGGTGAATCTGTTGATCAACTCTTTCTTAATTGTGACTTCGCCCTCAAGCTCTCAAATCATATCTTCAGCTCGTTTAAAGTGGTATGAGCAATGCCAAACATGCCATTTAGTAATTTAGTCGCAATCCTATGTTTGAGACTTATTTTCTAAAGTCTAGGAGCATTGCATCACTTTGTCTCATGTGACCTACTTGGCAAGAACACCAGAAGACTGTTTGAGGGTTCACAATTTCCAGTTGCTTCTGTTTTCTTCTCTTTTATTCGATGTGGTCATCTTCTTCAGATTTCATATAATCTAGTGATATTTTCCTTCTGTTTGCTTGTTATTCCTTTTTTCCTCATACATTTCTAATGTACTACAATATATTCTACTAATAAATCCTTTAATCTCTGTCAAAACAAAGGCACAAAAGTAAAATGCTTATATACCTACAAAACCACACACATGCATACATGTAGGCATGCACCTGTGGATGCTCCAAGAAAGAAAAAAAAGGCCCTTCAGAATACTTTCAATTGACCCCTTTAAAGGATAGAAAGATGCCACGGTGAAACAAAATGGAAAAATAACTTTCACACATAGTCATTATTAGATTCTATAGCTTTTATATTGTTACCCAAGGCATAAAACGGTTGTAGCCCCTTAAGTTCTTTCAAACAGATCCTCTTCACATACCAATTTAAAAAAATCACCCTCATATATTCTTCACACGTTTCTTAATGGTTACAGAAACTTAAGGTTGAACATCGGATGGTTGGAGCCCTATATAAGAGGCATAAAACGGTTCTAGCCCCTTCCTATCTTTCAAACAGATCCTCTTCACCTACCAATTTATAACAGTCACATATATATATTCCTCACACATTTCTTAATGGTCATAGAAACTTATGGCTGAACATTGGATAGTTAATAACATATATATGGATCAATTCTTTAAGGGAAAGATCCTATAAAAGCTAAGGTAAAGGATGTTCAGGCAGAAATGATATCCTCTTATGCGCACACATGCTTCCATGTTGGAATAGCATAATCACATGAGCAACATGCCCCCACATACTCCTAATTCCAGGATCTCTTGTTTGACTCCTAATAGCTTCAAATGACAAGATTTGACGACAAGCCTGAAAAGGGCAATAAGTGGTCAACCAACAGAAGGATGCTATTTTTGTCAATGCAAGTACAGCATTCTAAGGACCATGCAGCTCTGATACATAGCCAATATACTTTAGAGGCTTATTACAATTCTTTCTTTCTTTTATTTCCTTTTGTTTTTGGGGTGGGGGAACTGAGGCATGCCATGTTGGAAAAAACTACTGCTAACAGGAAAAGAAGTTGCAAATCTTACCCTACAATTTCTATGTCTGATATGGTAGGGAACAATATTAGAGCTTTCAAACAGTGAGTGCATTAATAAGTTGATAGTTAGGCATTTCCCACGATTAGATAACTGAGCAGCACCTTGTTAAGATTTTACTAGAGGAATCACATATTTTCATCTTACAAAAGCACACAAGATCACTTTTTCTAAGAGAGATCGACAGATGTGCTGTTAAGAGAGATCTTTTCACGAGCACAGTACTAAACGACTTATACCTATCAATGTCAGCACATAATCGGTAGCCAAACAGAAAAAATTGTCTGCAATACAAAATCTCATTGCTCAATCTAATACAGAAATCACTGTATCACCAGCTCTGTGATTCTCACCCATCTCCCATCACTCAATTAACCTAAACCCCTACTAAAGAGATAACAAAATCTAAAAGCCCCATCAATCCTCAACCAAAAACTCTTGACGGTCAACAGTCAACAATTTTATTGAAACGGCAGCGAATCAGAAATCTTCCAAACAAAATTAAGCAAATCCATCCAAGCTCAGTAATTAGGACTCACCAAATCATCACATAAACAGAAAGCCCTAACCAAATCCACCCAAGATCGAGGAATGAATATACCTTTTAAAAGCTTGATAACGAGCTTCTTGGCAGGCTGCGGAGGCGTAGCCTTCTTTCGAGACAAATTGGCGGCGACGCTGTGCCCTGCCACCATGTCGTCCGACTTCATGCCGTCTTCAAGAGACATGGTCGCAGGATCAAAGACGACATCGCTCTCGGGATCGAATCCTGGCTGCTGCGACTGCTGCTTGGCAGGATGTGGGTGGAGGCCATTCTTGTGGGCGGTAGTGGAGTCGAGAGAACCGGCAACGGCCTGGGACTTGGCTTTCTTCATGGGTGGAGCAGCGAAGGGAGAAGGGGCGGCGCCGTCGCCGGAGGAGGAAGAGGAGGAGGAGGGGCCGGTGGTGGAAGCGCTGGTGGCAAAGCGTTTGGTGGGGTGAGACATCAACGGATGTCAGGAGAGCATTGCAGAGATGAACACTCGCAAAAGAAATAGGAAATAGGGAAAATGAGGGGAGTGAAGATTGGAGAACTATTGAGATGGACGAGCGAGAGAGAGAGAGAGAGAGAGAGAGAGAGAGGGGAGTAATTTTTAGGACCAGGAGTAGATGAATGCTTCTCATCAATTTATTGCACTTTTTAAAATAAAATCATGACACTAAAGCATCTGATTTTTCTTTTAAAACTTATATTGCATTTTCTACATAAAATTTAGAATTTCGATGTACTTTTCCCAAAATTGCCTAAAGTTTTTAGAAAGTTTCAAACGAAATTGATAAAAACAAATTGATTGGTGAATTGCATGTCCATTTACGTTACCAATTTCTATTTGATTTTCGAGTTATTACCATGAAAAACTCCAAAAACTAATTTACTCCAAATTAATTTTTTATTACAAAGACACTAAATTAGTACATGTGTGACAAATTTAACTTAAATTAATTTCTTAATCAAGAAAAACTCAAAATTAGTATACATGTAACAAATTTACCATTTGTTAACTTCCGTCAAATTTTGCCATTAAATTTATTGACATGGATAACACATGGTGACCTGGCAATGCCATATTTATATCATAAAAAATCTTAAATTAATACAAAGATCCATGTAATAAATTTAAGGTTTTTCATGATATTTACTCTATTAATTTTCACATGAACTTATCACATCACAATATCATATGTGTCAACAAATTTAATAGTAAAACTTGATATGTAATTCTAATTTAAACAATAATTGATTGAATGAGATATGTAATTTTAATTCAAACCTGGGTTTTCTCGATTTTATATACGGATCTTAGTTAGTTGAATTTTATCAAACGTGGAATCAATGTTTTTGTTTAGGTGCAAATTAAAGGTGTTTTTTTTTTGGTCTTTAGAGGCAGGAACTGGCCATTAAACAAATGTACCGTAAACCCCCTGCGCGACACTTAAGCGGAGGACCCACCACCACCCCGAAGTCACACTTAATACACCTAGCGCTCCCCCACAGGTTTTGAACCCTTCACCTTCCTGAGGATCGCCAGCGCTTATCCAATGGAGCCACCGCGGCCGGTGGTGCAAATTAAAGGTGTTGGTAAATGGTTAATTGAGGATTTCATGTTGCCATTTGGCCAATTGGGGATCCATGGCTTAAAAAACTTCAAAAAAGAAATTCTTGTTGGAAATACCTTTCTTTCATTAAGGATTAGTTGATGCAAGGAGGTCCCTAATTTAGGGGTTTTGGAGTCAATTACTGCAGGCTTTAACTATTCAATCGATTAATTGATTCAACTCTCAAAAGCAATGGGCCACTGTTATATCGTGGAATTGGGCCATTCTATTCCCATAGTCCGAGAAAAGGGCCTTCAAGTCCCATGGGGATGAGCTTCTCCTTAGAAATAGCTTATCATTGATAAGCTATATGATTCATTAATAAGCTTCTGATATGCACAGTATTTATAGTACTTCAACGCTTCCACAAACTCCTAAGTCTCCGCATTAAGAATCGATGAAAGCTTTACTGGTTTTGCAAAGCTATCGACCAAATTTCTAGCGTAATCTCTGCATAAACCTGTTATTGCATATTTTAAGGAATTTATAGTCACCAATCTAATAATGTTTATCATCGATGTTTCTCTAGGCAGTGAGTTCCAATCAATCAATAAGATCTACTTCTTTTTGCTCTATTCTCTCTGCCAAAATTCCACCTCAAGTAGTTCTTGTTTATGGCCATGGCTTACTTCACTCTTTGTCTAAGATCTACATGTTGACAAAACACAATTATTTCTACTTTTTTAGATATTCAAGAGCACTCTGAAAACAAGTTCAAGTTTCGGTGAGTTTGACTCTCCCTTTTCACAATTAAGCACCCATTATGCAATTCGATCACTCCCTAAAGTGCATTTTGAAGGTTAGATTCTGGCTTAGACCAACACATCTCTCGTCCAATGACACATGAGGAGTAGGTGTTGATGTGAATATGTGATTTCAATAAACTTGACAAATGTCTTTGAATTCAAATTGTCAAGTTTAATATAAGTTGAATCTAGTGAGATAGAATTTAGATATAGGCACAAAGTGGTTATATTAAGCAATGTAGTGTCATGCTTCTATCAAATAAGGAGCATAGGCAAAAAGATGAAGAACAACAATGCACACAGAGATTACAGTGATTTGGCTTCACATAAACTTATGTCTACTCTTTCACACTAATAGCCTATTGGTTGGATTCCATTAGTCAATAGTCAAGAAGTTACAATAGTAAGTGCGACTCAAGCATTCTTCTTGAAGTAAGTGTTGCTAATACTCAAGTAGATAGGGCTCGCTATCTCACTACATTCAACTCACAGAAGACAATTGTAAAGTACATAAAGTTCTCTTGAAGAAAGGAATTGTGAACTCTTGATAAATCACTTTGTCTTGAGCACCTCGGTCTTTATTTATATTCCTTAGTAGCCACTTCCTGTTGGACAATCTTCAAGTGGATCGTCTTCCAATCTAACTATTGAACAATTGTGAAGAAATTAGGATAGCAATTAAGGTCAATCAATTAGAATTCTAATAAATTTGGTTGCCCAAACAATCAAATCTTTATTTTCAAAAGTGGAATGAAAAGTCTCTTGCCTTTGGGATGATTGTCAATCAATTAAAATATCTTGCGTGATTGGATATCTTGCCTAGAAAATCTTTAGAGACTAGTATTCAATCTAATATATTTTAAGATATGAATCCATACCTTATCAAAAGCTTGCAGATTGTGACAAGATTGTTGTTGCATGTAATATTAGGGTTATGCTTATATTCAATTATTGCAATACTTCTGCCAATATCCATCCTACTCGGTATTTTGCCAATACTCACGCTATACATTGCTGATATTCTAACGCTACTTACATTTAACCAATACGCTAATATTCACATAGTATGCTTCTGCTATTCACGTTATGCTTGATATTCATGCTTTAGTGGATATTGGCTTTCTAGTTATCTTAACAAACTTGATGTAGATCCTGCAGACTTACAAAACCTTATACTTCCAAGTTAATATGAACTCTCCATTCTGTTGGACTTGTTCATGTAGGTTCTTATAGTCATTTAGAATCCTTTCACTAATCATAAGGTCCTTTCAATATGGATATTACCTAAAGCAAAACAATTGTTGCACTTATCAAGATTGATATAAATCATGGATAGTTTTGTCAACTTCAAAAAATATAAGGAGGTTTTCTTAAAAATGTGGCCTTTCTATTATGGTGACAAAATCTTTTATATAGATAATAAAATAACTTATTTGAAGTGACTTTGTAAAGTATTGCTTGCAACTCTTAAAGCTTAAAACTGAGTATAAGCAAGCAAGTTTATACGGTCATAACTTGGATATTATCAATTGGGCACATGACTATTTCTATAAGAAAATTTAAAGAAATTTGCAAGCAAGGGTAAGCTCTTCCCAATAGATTATAGATACTAGTAGAAGTCAAAAGTATATATGCATTGAACTTACCACCACAATTTGACTAAACCTCAGTATTTCCTGCGAGAATAAAGTGTCATAACACATTTGTAGCTCCTAAGAACATCTAGTACTTCAATGCATCACAAGCATCAATATGTATTCGCATCAGTGCATCAAAGATCCTCTATATATTTTAGCTCTACCCACCTTGAACGGACTGTTGCCCTATGCTTCCAATTTCACCTCCTGTACGTTACCGATTTTAGAAGCCACTCGGTGAGTATCTTTTGTAGCTCAATCCAAGAGAGCCCATCCAAAAGGCGCAATGGGTAAATTCATGATACTGTGCAGAGTTATTGAGTTCCCACTGTTTAAGAACCAAGATATTACTCAAGAAAGACCAAGGACCAGCATCAATAATACTCTTCTTCTCAATTTCAGACTTGAAGGTGAATGCGTAGATACCGGGTTCAGTTCGGTCAAACGATACAGAGTCATCGTTCTAACTTTCCTTATAGTGTTTTCAAATGCTTGGAAGTTAACATTAGGTCTAGAGTATAATTTCCAAAGAGAATGAGCATTCACTTATTTTTTCAGTTGATACAGCGTCATCGACAGCCACCTCATCATCTTTTGACCACAAAGCACCTGGTTTCTTGCAGAGTATAGCAATATGACGTGAGGGAAAATAACGGCCAAAGTGACACTGTACCTACTTCAAAGCCTCGAAGAGAGTAACAAGCTTTGGCAAAACAGAGTCCACTTACACGAAAGGCTTCTAGGGGCCGCTTCGAAGTGGGGTGTCCCTAGATTTTTTCGGTTCCAAATTGACGGAGGTCACCCACCAGCAGTGAGCTCTCCGCAAAAACACATAGGAAGAAAATTCAGCGAGAAAGGGTATAAATCACAGGGACATTTGGAGTGAAGGTTGAACGGAGCTCCACTATTTGAAAAGCCAAATTGTGTTAGAAGGAGGAGGCAACTACGAATTTCTATACGTGAAAAGATTGTATACGAGGGAGTACTAGATCACGGAGGAAGGAAAGGATGATTTAAGGTTTATGGGGGATTGGTGGTTTTGGGTGGAACAGACATTTTGTGGGAAATCGACAATGTGCGAAGAGTGTATTGTTAGGTTCGTGGTATTCATGGCTTAAGGGAAAGGGAAAGACAGTTTAGGGTTTGTAAAAAGGAGTTATTATTGGGAAAAATTGTCTAAAAAATCATAAACCTATTATCTTTTTACCAATTTAGTCCTAAATTTTTCAACTTTTCTAATTAAGTCCTAAACATTTTCATCTTATGCCAGTTAAGTTTATCTAGCAAAAATTCACTGATGTGGATGCTGATCATCTTCACGGCATGATCGGCACTCACATGAACAATTTTTAATCATATTATTCTAATTTTCTTCTTTTTTACCTTATTTTCTTTCTTTCTTTTTCCTTTTGTTTGTGCGACAGTGACTAACCACAAGTGATGGCCAGCCATTGGCCAAGGCCGAGTAGTGGTCACCATCACTCGCCATGCAAGGCTCAACCGGGTGATGGCGAGCCCCAGCGAGGGCTCCCCTTGCCTACTAGAAGGAGAAAGAAAAAAAAACAAAAAAGAAAAAAATTAGAGTAAATATTAAAATATTATTAAAAATTATTCATGTTAACGCTAGTTATGTTATGTACGATGGTCAGTGTCCACATAAGTAAATTCAGGTCAAAACTGGCAGTATAAACTCCATTGGTAAAAATTTGAAAAAGTTTAGAATTATATTAGAAAAACTGCAATAAGTTTATAACTTTTTAGACAATTTTCTTATTATTACTATCCATAGAGAGAGCTCTCACACGGAGAGAGAAAAGTTTGATTTAATAAACTTCAATTAAGTCGGTGAGGCAAAAATGCGAGATTTAAACACAACAAATTGTAGATGTGGTGAAACCTCAAAACGTCATTGTCCTATTGTCTACCTGGCAAATGACACCCCAAAACCCTTCTTCCACATAAAAAGAAAACCAAATGAATTGAAGAACGTATAACCAAATTCTAGACGCAATGCTCGGAAACCATGAAACCCTAATTGCAGACCACGATCCGAAATTGGAGAGGCAAGACAAGGATTCATGGCGAGAGAACCAGTCAAGAAGAGCACAAGCAAGTAAATTGACGTCCCAAAGCAGCAACTTCACACTAACTGAAGAAGAAGCTCTTTTAATTTGCGGTTTCGGTTTGAGGTCGAACTAAAGGACAATCCGAGCAGACCGTTCCATGGCGTTCATCCGATTGGAAATTAACGATTTCTGATCATTACACGATCAGAATAATTTGATCCAACATCACACAATGAACACCATGCGAAAATGACACCAAAATCGTAAAGGCTCCAATTCCATTTGCTTGGACAATAAATCAGGATTGTCAAACAAATGCGGCGCGTGATGGGGTTTGATCGATTTTCACAAGAAATGCAAACATCTAGACAAGAAAAATTGTTTCACTTAACTATGAAATTGTTATGACAAATTGAAAAAAGGACGCTTCACAGGAAGAAGAAAGGTAGTTTAGAGCAAGTGAGAGATATCGATTTAGGAAAGAAACATGGATGAAGGTGGGGAGAACAAGGCACTTCATTCCGGGTTTGGTTCTTCCCATGGTTCCGACTTCCGGGATGAGGCCCTTTTCATTGATTGGATATCAGATTGGGTTGTTGGGCAAGCTTTCTAAGGATATCAGTCATGGCAGGCGAAATTGAGAAACTGAAGCTCTGCACGGGAGAAGAAAAGAAAAAGGACAAAGTAAAGTAAAAGACTAGGGCTCAATGTACACATGGCAATAAACTAGTGGACTTATGTTGGGCCTACTAAGCGTTTGGTTATCATTTTGTCGCCGAAAACAATTTCGATCGAAATGATTCTTTTTTATTCTATTTTTAAACAATTTCGAGTAAAAAGAATGTGTTTAAACTACACAAAATTTCGATTCTAGAATAGAAAAAAAAACATACATACATTTGGTAACTACATAAAATTTATATTCTAATTCTTTTTCAATTACCTTTTTAAATGAGTGTAAATTCAATATTGAATTCTCATAAACCACTCACCAATATAATTGTCTTCTTATGAGTGAAGAAATCATATTATATTTTCAATTTCAAAAGAATACGAACTTAGAATTCTATTCCATTCTAAAATTCTATCAAATCATATAAATTTTATTGATTAATTATATTTATACTAAGTAATAAAAATATTAACTAATCAATTTTTTAATTAAATAGTAAATGATAAACTATAGTATAAACTATAAATATAAATACTAAATAATAAATTAAAATACAAAATTAAATATGTATTCTATATATAGCAAAATTTCAATTCCTACTTCAAATCATTTTTTTTTATTTTTTAAATTATTTTTTTCCTTTTTTTCTTCTTTTCTTCTTTTCCTTTCTTTCTCCCCTTCTTCTTCTTCTTCTTCTTCTTCTTCTTCTTCTTCAAGGTGGCCGGTTGCTGGCCTTGGGATGACCGGCGACCGGCTAGACAAGGGCCAGCGACCTCACCGGAGCGTTGCTCGCCCTTAGCGAGGTCGTGCCTCGTCGGCAGCTGGGCGAGGCTCGATTGAGCTTTGGCTTGGTGAGGTCGAGCCTCACCTGACCAGGCAAGGCTCGTTGGTGGTCGGGAGAGGCCCACCTCGTCGGCGGATATGCGAGCCTCCAGCGAGCTCGCCAAGCCTCGCCGGTGGTTGGGCGAGCCTCTGGCGAGCTCGCCAGGCCTCGCCGAACCTCGCCCTAGCCTGGCAAGCTCGTCGGCGACCGGCGGTGGTGGGCGACGGACGGCAGCAATCAGTGATGGCGGAGGCGACGGCAGACGGCAATGGTAGCAGCAGCAGCACTTGAAGAACAAGAGAGAGGGAAGAAGAACAAGAAGAAAGGGGAGGAAAAAGAAAAAAATAAGTAGACTTGATTCTAGAATTTCGATTATATTCCAAATCTACTTCGGGAACAAAAAAATAGAAATTTGTTCCCGGGAACAAAAATTTTACTAATATATTTCTGTTTCAAATCTACTCTCGGGAACAAAAGAGCAGAAATAAGCACTGTTTGCCAAGTTGCCAAATAGGCCCTTAGCATTATCCAAGCATTCAATATTTTCTCATTTTTCGGTGGGTGAGGCCTGTATGTTGTTTAGTAGGGGTGAGCGGTTCCAGGTTCCGGTTCGGTTCCGTCTGGAACCTGGAACCTACCCTCGGGTACAGGTTCCAAAAAATTTGGAACATGGAACCTACCTGTCAAAACCAAGAACCTGGAACCTACCCTGTCACAGGTTCTAGGGTCGGTTCCAGGTTCCAACAGTTCTTTTTTTTTTTTTTTCATTTTCAGATTTGAAATATAACGTACGCGCATAAAAGAAATGTGGAGTAGTTTGAAGCAAGAATAATACCAAAATGAAACCATCAAATTGAGAATACATCAATTAAAAAGGGTATTTATTATGCAGAATGAAACCTTGGCATTATAAGCTGCTGCTTTGATGCCGAAGTCACACAAGAATTTGGCAATTGTCAAAGTTTCTTTCCTCGTAGGGACGTAAATAATAGTAGGTCCATGATCTAATGGCTCTTGCTGAAGCTTCAGCCTTTCCTCCAGTTCCATTGGTAAATCAGACATCTCAAAAGAATCGCATACCTGCTGGCTTAAATTAGGAGATTCTCCACGTAATTCTCTATAGGGAACTGCAAGGGCCAATTGAATAGCACATCAAATTACAGGATGAATAAATTCTAGCACAGTTTTCGGACAATTTCCATTTTATGAGTAAGTTTTCATAAAGTCCCTTGCTCCACATCCTACAAGCATATATAAACAGCAATGGTAGAAACATCATGCCATAATCAGAATTCTGAAGATATTCCTCTTTAATAAGAAGTTATACCATCCCAATCATCCACACCTTGGAAGGTGTCCGTTTCATCTTCTAATATTCAGGTCTAAGATGGTTAATCACCTGCCAGACAAATTAGGTAGTGCACAGAGAAAGATCGGATCAGAAGAAAAGGGTGCTCTTATTCATTACTATCAATATTCTGCATACATTAAAGAATTACACAGAGTGACCAGCATGCGGTTTTGGTGCTGCAACCTGTGCTGATGCAAAACTAAAATAGAATCATGTATCCCCTTCATTGTTCAAGTTCATCTTGCCAATAACAAAAGAAACTTCAAGAATAGATAGAAGACTTTAACAGAGGGAAGCTAACTTCAGGGTGTTAATTGGGATCAAAAACCATGTTGTGGCAAGTAGGGTTGTAGGGATAAGCGCAATCAATCCAGCATTTACAAGATTTCATTCAAAACCCATAACAACCAAGTCATTTATGTAACCTTTCACCTGGACAAGCAATGGCATTTCCAATCATGATGAATCTGATAATACTTATATCATTGTAGATATTCCAGGATCTGTCCATTTACCTTCATCATATCATTCAATATGAGATGGGAGAGCACAAGAACAAGATTCTTCCTAACAGATAGAGAAGGATCCCGTAATCGCTCTCTCTAGCAAAGAAAATGTGTTCTGTCTCTCGCAAGATCGCGGGGAGTTTAGTGGTTGCGAAGGATGTAGATCATAAATAGAGTGTGCATATAATAATATAGACATTTACCATGTTATGCAGAGCGACATTCGACACAGATCAAAGTACGGAGTAAAGTTGAAACATGTTTGAATAAAAGATTCGAAACACAGCACCGAATGTTCTAATTTACTTCAACAAAACATCAATTTGGTCCTTCAGATTTCTTCAGCTTCAAATCTACACTAGCCAGCCACTTTCAACATGGTGAATATTCACTCCAAAACTAATATGTATTTCCATGAGGTTACGAGTTGTTCTCCCACCATTTCCCGCTTCCCCATTGGCAAGAGTTTCAACAAAACAGAGTTTCATGAATGATCCTCTAACATCAAAATCACGCCATAAATATACTTCCCGAGCTATGAAAACAATAAAAGAAAAAGATATGATGTTCGACTTCATGTGAAATTAGTACAAATGAAATTCACAGCATTTGATGGTATTACCCCGAAATCATACCCTTGGAGAGAAGGTCCAAAAATCCAATTTCACCGGGCGAGCGGCGTCCGGCGCTGAGCAGTGAGCAGGGACGTCGGTCGCTGGTCTTCGGGGCAACGGCGTTAGGCGTCGCGACTGCTGGCGTCGGGTCGTCGGAGCAGAGGCGGAGACAGTAGTAGCGGCGTCGTGGGTCAAAATCGGAGACCTAGTGACCAGAGGCGGTGGGTCGCGAGCGGAGACAGCAGAATCGGCGTCGTCGGGGCTTCTGGCGCGAGCAGCGGTGGGTCCGCTCGTAACGAGCGAAGACAGCAGAATCGGCGTCGTCGGGGCTTCTGCTCGTCGGGGCTTCTGGCACGAGCAGAGGCGGTGGGTCGCGAGCGGAGACGAGCTCGGCTCAGATCTGCCTGCATCGGGTAGTCGGCGACGGGCGTTGAGGCAGAGCACGGCAGCGACGGGTGTCGAGCGGTGAGCGTTTGCGCGAGCGACGTCGGTGACTGGCGCCCAGCAGCGTCCGGCGGCGGTGGCCTTGAGGGCGAGCGGCGTCCGGCGAGACTCTGAAAAACTGAAAGTGAAAGGAGTCTCGGGAGTCTCGGGGGAGGGGGGTTCCTTTTGGAACCCTAACCGGTTCCGAAACCGGTTCTGCGACCGGTTCCGGAACCGGGATCGCTGGTTCCCGGAAAAATGGAACCGGGAACCGGAACCGGTCCTTTAAGAACCGGGAACCAAACCGGAACCTCCGGTTCAGCTCTCCAGTTCCCGGTTCTACCTAGGAACCGCGCTCACCCCTATTGTTTAGGGCACATTTTGGTAACAAATCTATTCAGGGAAATAATTTTTGATCAGAAATAGTTATTTTCTGATTCTATTCTCGATAGCAATTTCTGAGTAAAAGAATGCGTTTGGTAATTTCACAAAATATTTATTCCCGTGATAAAAATGTGTTTTTAATTTTTTTTTGTTTCTTTTAATTTTTTAATACTTTTATTATATTTTCCTTTTTTTCTTTTTCTTTTTCTCTTCTCCTTCCTCCTTCTTTGTTGTTGGTTGCCAGCCACGGCGGGTAAGGTTTAGAGGCTCGCCTGGCCATGGCGAGCCTCAACCCTACTAGATCTAAGCGAGGCTAAGCCTTGCTAGGCCACCGACAAGCCTGGACTTCACCCAGCCTGATGCGTGATGGGGCGAGTGATTTCAGAACGGAATTTTTTTTTTCTTTTGGGAATTTTTTGATTAAGTGTATGGAGTAGTGTATACATGGAAGAAACGAAGGGGAATAAGAAAAGATAGAACGATCTCCTTCCAAGGTATAAAGGCCATGCCATCAACCGAAGATGAGGATCGAGATCTACGAAATTCACCACCAAGGCCTAAAGCTTTCACTAGCCAAGGATAAAGGACTTCGGGATAGGAGAAGCTCACCACCAAGGCTGAAAGATTCCACCAGCCAAGGATAAAGGGCTTCTTGGCTCACCACCAAGGAGTGATCTACGCTCCAAGGATAAAGAGACCGAAAGGAATTATCTACTCTCCAAAGAAGTTCATTCAAGTAGAGGAAATCTCACAATTTTCATTTATGAAATTCGTATCTCCTTATATTTGATAGTTTTCTCCTATTTATAGGAGGATTTTAGACTTAGGAAATATAAAAAACAGACTTTAATGACCTATGAACTTAGACCTTTGACTCTTGAAAACTACATAACAATAAAGACACATTGGAACTTAGGAAATGCATTTATTAGCACGGGAACTTGCATTCTTGAACCTTCAACTTTCCAAAATTCGTGCTCCTCCCTTGACCAGAAAATAACCCTCTTGAAACTTCATCAATTAGTCATGCAAAACGTCTAAAATGGCATCCCATCGATAGTTATTGACATACCACAAAGTATCGATAAGTAATTAACATTATTCATTCAAAATGATCCATCGAAGAACATGATGCCTAATTTCTTTCTTGGCTTGGATAAGCATTGATGGTTCTGAGTTGGTCGATGGAGCTACGTTGGATGCTCCCGCATCATTCTCCCCGGGTTGTTTGAGATTTGTCCTCAAATCTAGAAAGTTTTCATCCTCCAAGTAAGGAGAAAGGTCTCCCACGTCGAATGTTGCCGAAACTCCAAATTCTCCAAGAAGGTCAATATTGTAAGCATTGTCACCAATTCGCTCAATAACTTTAAAGGGACCATTAGCTCTAGACATGAGCTTGTTCTTTCGTCGAGAAGGAAATCTCTCATTCCTCAAGTGAAGCCATACAATATCGCCAGGTTGAAATTGAGTCTTCTTGTGATGCTGATTAGCTTTCTTCTTGTAAGATTCGTTGGGCTTGTTGGATCGAATCTGCTCATGGAGCTTCTTCATTGATTCAACTCTTTTTTTGCCATCAAAGCTTACTTGAGAGTTAGATGGAATTGGAATCAAATCAATGGGTGTGAGAGGATTAATTCCATACACAACTTCAAATGGTGATCGACCAGTAGTATAACTTTATGATCGATGTAAGTAAATTCAGCACGTGCAAGCTTTAAATCCCAATCTTTCAAAGATTTACTCACCATACCACGAAGAGGAGTGGTTATAGTATGATTTATTACCTCTGTTTGGCCATTGGTTTGTGAATGACAAGCTGTGCTGAATAAGAGTCTTGTACCAAGCATTCTCCATAGTGTCTTCCAAAAGTAGCTTAAGAACTTCAAATCACGATCCGACACAATGGTCTTTGGTACTCCATGAATGCGAATAATCACTTTGAAATATAATTCAGCAATATGAGATGCATAATTGGTCTTGTGACATGGCACGAAATGAGCAATTTTAGAGAACCGATCGACGACCACCATGATAACATCTTTTCCTCTTTGAGTTCTTGGTAGAGCCACAAGGAAATCCATGCTAACATCTTTCCCAGGGCTACAATGGTACTGGAAGTAGAGCATACAAACCTTAATGGAAATGGCTTTTTGATCGTTGACAAGTTGCATACCTTGAGATGATAGCATGCACATCTCCACTCATCTTTAGCCAATAGAAATGCTCTTGAAGAACCTCAAGAGTTTTGTTAATACCAAAATGACCAGCCAATCCTCCACCATGCGCCTCTCGAATCAGCAATTCGCGAAAAGAACTCTTCGGCACACATAATCGATTTCCTTTAAAAAGAAACCCATCTTGCAAAGAATATGTACCTTGGGCTCCCCGCTTGCAATTGTCGATGATGGATGAGAACTCCACATCTTTAGAATAAAAGTTCTTTCATTGATTGAAATCCAAGAATCCTAGAGTCCATAACAGCAAGCATAGAATATCTTCTCGATAAAGCATCTGCTACAACATTAGTGTGCCCAGGTTTATATTTTGAGAAAAAAGAAAAGGATTGAAGAAATTCTACCCATTTTGTGTGTCTCGAATTAAGCTTGCGTTGGCCGCTAATAAACTTAAGCGCCTCATGATCATAATGAAGGACAAATTGCTTTGGCCTCAAATAATGACTCCAATGATCAAGAGCTCGGACAATGGCATAGAACTCTTTGTCATAAGTTGAATAATTCCTCTTGGAATCAGTTAACTTCTCGCTGAAATATGCCAATGGTTTTTGTGCTTGGATAAGAACAGTGCCAATACCAACTCCACTTGCATCACACTCAACTTCAAATACTTTATCAAAATCAGGAAGTGCAAGAATAGGAGACTCACAAAGTTTCTGCTTGATTACCTTAAAGGTGTTTTGAGCAGCCTTTGTCCATCCAAAAGCACCCTTCTTCATGCATTCAGTTATAGGAGCCATGACGGTACTAAAGTTTTTCACAAAACGTTTATAGAAAGAAACAAGTCCATGAAAACTTCCTACATCAGAAATGGACTTCAGAACCAGCCAAGTCTTCATAGCTTCCACCTTGGCTTGATCAACAAAGATTCCATCTTTGGAAATCACATAACCAAGAAACACAAAGCTTGGAGAGAAGAACTCACATTTCTCCATTTTAGCATATAGTTTTTGTTCTCTCAAGACATTAAAGACTTGTTTTAAATGAGAGATATGCTCCTCCTCGTTCTTGCTATAAACAAGAATATTGTCGAAATAAACAACGACAAATCGACCAATAAAGGAACGAAGAACCTCGTTCATAAGTCTCATGAAGGTACTCGGAGCATTAGATAATCCGAATGGCATAACCAACCACTCATAAAGGCCTCCCTTGGTCTTGAAAGCCGTCTTCCATTCATCACCTTCTCGCATTCTGATTTGATGATAACCACTCTGCAAATCTATCTTTGAAAACACATAAGAATCATATAATTCATCAAGCATATCATCAAGTCTAGGTATAGGGTACCTTTACTTAATGGTGATGTTGTTGATGGCCCGGCTATCAACACACATTCGGTATGTACCATCATTCTTAGGTACAAGTAGAGCCGGAACAGAACATTGACTCATGCTTTCTCGAACGTATCCTTTATCGATAAGTTCATCGACTTGTCTTTACAACTCTTTTATTTCCTCTGGATTGTATCAATAAGCTGGCTTGTTTGGTAGTGGAGTATCGATGATCAAATCAATTTGATGCTCATTACCTCTTATGGGAGGTAATCTAGGTGGCAAATCCTTCGGGAACACATCTGTAAATTCTTTCAACAAGCAATACATTTTTGGATGTATGGGTCGCTCTATCTCACTCTTTTTCTCGACAACAAGCAAAGCAAATACATTCTTTTGTTTGCTAATGGCTCTCTCAACCCATGTCTCACTCAAGAATAGATTTTCCTTACAAGTGTTTCCCTCCCCGAGTTGATTATTATGTATCGAAGAAGGATTCAATGGTAAAAGAGTAATGCATTTTTGTTCCTTATGAAAAGAGTATGTGTTTTTCCGACCATCATGCATAGCATTTATGTCAAATTGCCACAGTCCACCCAATAACAAGTGACATGCATCCATAGGAACCAAATCACATACAACCTGATCTCAATATTTCTTCCCAATCGAAAATGATATAAGAACTCGTTGGGTTACCTTGAGATCATTCCCTTGACTAAGCCATTGGAGCTTGTATGGTTGAGGATGTTTCATTGTTGGAAGCTTCAGCTTGTCGACAAGAGTTGTCGAAGCAACATTGGTGCAGCTCCCACCGTTGATGATCATTGAACACACATTTTCGTTAATAGTGCAATGGGTGTGAAATATATTCTCCCTTTGCTCATTATCAGGAGAAATTTCAACATGCAATGCTCTTCGGATGATCAACATCTCGCCATCATCGGCTTTCTCCACAACTTCTTCCCCTTTAGATTTAGAAACATTTTGGTCTTGATTGCCCTCAGTCTCTTGAAGCGCTGAATTGATCTCCTCAATTTCTTGAAGAGTCATAACTCTCTGATTTGGACAATTTGCTTGAAAATGCCCAAAACCATGGCACTTAAAGCATTTCCTTGCATCGCCTTCAGACTTCTTTTGGACTTCTTTGGAAGGCTCTGCATTTTTTTCCTTGCCTTTGTCTTTTGTCAACGTACTCTCGCCCTTGCTTAAGGAAGTACCCTTAAAATAAGATGTCGCCTTTATTGAGGTTTTGGAGGAAAACCTCTTGCTCTTCAATTGTTTTTCGACTTTTATGGCTAACTTGCATACGTCTTCAAAGGACCAATAAGGTTGGAGTTCAACCATATCAACAATTTCCCGATTAATGCTACCAAGGAAACGAGTGATGGTTTGCTCAGGAACTTCTGGAACTTCACACCTCATTTTGAGTTGTTCAAACTCACGAATGTATTCTTCAATACTCATCCCTTCTTGCTCATTGATGCTTTAGATTCTCCCACCATAAAGAAGCATATTTTGTCAGCTTTAGGACAACAACCTTACATTTCTTCTCATCCGAATAGGACTTGAAGTCAAAAATTCGTTCGGTTGTGTGTAGCCAATCCACAAAGTCGTCGGGATTGAGATTACCGTCAAACTCAAGGACCTCCACTTTAATGTCTCTTTCATCCTCCTTATGCCTCCCTCTTCATCTTCGAATTTGATATTCAAAATCACTAGAGTTGTCTCTAATGGAATCGGAATTGCCATTAGAACTTTGACGAGATTCAAAATCGTCATGCTGATGCTGTTCATTGGGATGCCTTTCTAGCTATCCATGTCTCGCTGGATTCTCTAGAAGATTGAGGACTCACTCCATTTGTTGCTGAAGATTTTGGATTGCGCAATCTCGACTTTCGTTGTGTGCTTGCTCCAAAGTCAAGCCTCCTGGAACTTGATCAGCCATAAGGAATTTGTAATAGAAGAAAGAGAGGAATCACTCAAATGAGTTGAACCTTGAGTTCCGATACCAATCTTTTGATGCGTGATAGGGTGAGTGATTCCAGAACATAATTTTTTTTTCTTTTGGGATTTTTCTGATTAAGTGTATGGAGTAATGTATACAGGGAAGAAACGAAAGGGAATAAGAAAAGATAGAACGATCTCCTTCCAAGGTATAAAGGCCACGCCACCAACCGAAGATGAGGATTGAGATCTATGGAGTTCACCACCAAGGCCTAAAGCTTCCACTAGCCAAGGATAAAGGACTTCGGGATAGGAGAAGCTCACCACCAAGGCCGAAAGATTCCACCAGCCAAGGATAAAGGGCTTCTTGGCTCACCACCAAGGAGTGATCTACGCTCCAAGGATAAAGAGACCGAAAGGAGTTATCCACTCTCCGAAGAAGTTCACTCAAGCAGAGGAAATCTCACAATTTTCATTTATCAAATTCATATCTCCTTACATTTGATAGTTTTCCCCTGTTTATAGGAGGATTTTAGACTTAGGAAATATAAAAAACAGACTTTAATGACCTATGAACTTAGAATTTTGACTCTTGAAAACTACATAACAATAAAGACACCTAGGAACTTAGGAAATGCATTTATTAGCATTGGAACTTGCATTCTTGAACCTTCAGCCTTCCAAAATTCGTGCTCCTCCCTTGACCAGAAAATAACCCTTTTGAAACTTCATCAATCAATCATGCAAAACATCTAAAATGGCCTCTCATCGATAGTTATCAACATACCACAAAGTATCGATAAGTAATTGACATTATTCATTCAAAATGATCCATCGAAGCACATGATGCCCAATTTCTTTCTTAGCTTGGATAAGCATCGATGGTTCAAAGTTGGTTGATGGAGTTACGTTGGATGCTCCCGCATCACAGCCGATGTGAGGTCGGCCTTGCCCTAGCCTGACGAGGCCCAGCCTTGCGTCTACTAGGGAGCTGAGCCTCGTCGTGGTTGCGTGAGGCTCGAGTTGACGAGCCTCGCTGAGGCTCAACGTTATCGAGGGCCGATGACGCTTCGACGAGGTCGTCGGCCCTTGTTTGGCTGATTGCCGGCCATGGCCGAGGCTGGCAACCGACCAAAAGGAAGAAGAAGAAAAGGAGAGAGAAGAAGAAAAGAGAAGAAGAGGAGAAGAAACAAAAATAGATTCTAGGAATTATTTCCGCGAATAAGAAGTTACTTTTTTTTTCTTGATTATGTTTCAAATTTATTTTTAGGAGCGAGAAAATAGACTTCTGTTCCCGAGAACAAAAATTTATCAAACGGATTTCTATTCTTTATTTTGTTTCTGAGAACAAAAAAACAGAATCAGTTATTCTCGGTAATGAAAATAAACAGGCCCTTAGTGTCATGCAATAGTTAGTCTTTTGTAATGTACTTTGCTAGTTGGTTGCTTTTGATTTGACACCCTTGCTAGTCGGTTCAAAATGCAATAGGGTGGTGCACTTGAAAGAGTTTTGAGGAAATGATTTTTCATCTAGACAAAATCCTTTGGACTCAAAATTCAAAAGTGTATATGCTTAAAGCAATAATATTTAATTGAAAAAAAAGATTTGCTACATTCAATCACAACGATTGAAAGCATGCTAAAATCAAACAATATATGTAAGAAAAAACAAACCATAAAAAGAAAGAGAAAAGAAAGAAAGCAAGACATTACCTTCCCTTTGTCAACAAGTAGCTTCCCTTTGGATTTCCTCTTCTTGCTCTTCCTCTGCCCACTTCGATTCCTCTACCGACGTCCTGGCTACTATTTCTATCTACTAAGCGAAAAATGACGAGAAAGGTCATGAGAACTTACCAAGAGAGAAAGCCAAAAGCAAAACAAAACGGAAGTGTCGGTGATCAAAGTCCCTCAGTTTCTATCATTGCGCTGAGGACAACCCCTGCCAATGATAGCCCCTGTCGCCCCCTCTGTCGGCCCATCACTACATCGCTGGTCTCTTTCCCTGGCTCTTCATCGTCTCATCCCAACAGTGAATCGACCTCTCCATCTCTATATCCTGTCATCTTCCTTCTCCTTTGCTCGGCTTCGCATTGCCGCTGCCGCCATCGCTGTCGATGAGCCTCAAGTCTCAAGAGCTTGATATTGAGCACAAGGCTCGAGTCTCAAACTCAACCGAGCTTGACTAGAGAGAGCTAATCTTAGATCTAGGGTTGTCTGAGCCCAAGATCTCAGCTCGCTCAACGCCAAATCAAGGTCAACTGAGTCAGCGACAACCTTAGGTAGCTTTTTTGAGGTCTAGGGCCATCACGGATCCTGGGTAGAGTAGGCTTGGGAGAGGTAGGAGGTAGAAGACAAAGGCTGAGGGACTAGTCAGCGGGGCAGTGGTTATGCATGGAGTCCAACCGAAGATGGCGGAGGGCAGAGGAGAGAGGGGGAGTGATGTGAGGGTAAAGTTGGAATTTAGATATTAGCAATGATAAGATAGGAATACAAAAATATTAGTGATAGCAAATTGGAATAAAAAGAATTAATTAAATCATGAGGTAACATTTTTGGAAAGCTTAAAGCTAAGCCCCGCTTGATTCGGCTTTCCCAAGGGGCTTTGGGCCCCCAAGGGAAAATATTTTGTGTTTGACAAACATTTTTGAAAGCTTATTGGCCAAATATCAACATTCCCAATGCTGAAAGCCCAATGCAGGTCCGAAGTTGCTTTTAGCATTCGGCATTTTGGAAATGCAAGTTCACTATTAATTCGCGTCACCGTTCATCTTATTCCCCATTCGTCTTCGTCTTCCCCACCTGAGAGTCGGGCTTCTTCAGCAGCCAATGCCGTCGCCTGGGGGTCGCACATCCCCAGTGACCATCGCTTGGGGTGGGGCGACCTGCGACCCAGACGGCGTCGCCTGGCTCGCACAAACCAGGCGACGCCGCTTGGGTCCGTGCGACCTTAGGTGGCGTCACTTGGCTCGCGTAAACTAGGCAACGCCGCCTGAGGTCATGACCTCAGGCCGCCAAATCTAGCCATCCGATGACTAGATTTGGCCTCCACGACCTTAGGCTGCCAGATTTGGCGGTCCGGAGGCCAAATCTGGCCTCTGTGACCATAGACGACGGCATCGCTTGAGGTCGTGCCCTCAAGCGGCCAGATCTGGCCGTCTAGCAGTTGGCCAGTAGTTAGCCGGTTGCCGGATTTAATTTTCAAATTAAAAAAAGAAAAAGAAAAGCGAAAGCCCATTACAAATGTGAGTTTTGCCAAACTGTATTTATGCTAAAGTTACATTTCAATACTATTTAAGATTACAATTTACCAAACGGTGTAACATTTCGGAAAACCTCTTTACCTTAAAGGTATTTGCATTCTCTCAAGGGCATTTTCCTAAAGCCGAACCAAACGGGCTTGTGGCATGGGCTTTCCACATTTGCAAAGCTCAACTTTGACTCAAGGGCTACCTAAATTTTGGCACAAGAGCTTTTGGAAGTCAAAGGACTTAAAAAATTCTCTCCCAACTGCACCAAACACAAGCAAAAGTATGTGCTCTGTCTTCATTTTCATTGATGATTTATGCTACAAGTTTTTTGCATCTTCTTTGGCTGTGATAAATTACATTACCTAACAAGTAGTTGAATAAACATATAATCAAAAGCAGTAGAAACAAGAGGAATTCGAAGATGTACCAGAAGACCATTTTGCTTGCATATCAGAAAGCCATTATTGAGCATGAGCAATTCCAAGATCATCATGAAGCCGTTTGACATTGCTCGACATCATTGGCAGCCAGGATAGCTACAGCAAACCAGAAGACCACTTTGGATATTGTTTGGATCAAATGCATAAAAGATAACCCATCATAGTATATAAAAAGAAAAAAACATTCCCATAAATCCTAGAGCACTACATCATTCTATTGGACAATTTCAAGACTTCCCATCCCACTTCACATGCCTCGATAAGATGGCAGGTCTTGAACCCTTCCACACTGACTTCACGGTCATGTGGTTTTTTTTTTTTTCAATTGTAGCGCATCAAAATCTTGCGATCCAGGGTGGCTGGATCGCTGCACCCCAACCTCCCAGGACATTCCCTAGTCCTAGGTTCAAGTTGGCCACGACATCGTATATATGAAGTGAAGAGGACAGGGATCGCCACCAATCAATCTATTTAGCCTAGGTCAATTTAACACCTAAAATATCTAAATAGTTATAGGGAAAATAAACTATCTAAGTGGCATGTGCAAGGTGAGCGGTCTAAATGTGCTAACTAGAAGCTGAGGTTTGGGGTTCGGTTATGTTGAGGGAAAATTTAGCATCCACAATGTCCTTTTTGGTACTGCAACTTCTCGATTAAGCCCTAGTTCACATTTATCATGCATTTTCCTCAAGAAAGTTGGAAAATCCAATTTTAGTCAATACCAATTGGGCAAAAAGGTTGCATCATTTTGCATATGGGTTAACCCCCATTGTGTGTGAATGTGTATTTTGAAATTAGGTTATGCATGACATGTGACATGGAAAGGGACATTGGATGAGACATGAGTTTGACTTAGAAGTTGAAATCGAATTTGTGAAGACAACTTCTTGTGGAGTCACATTTTCTTGGTTTTTATTAAAGATTTTTTTCATTCAATTTTAGGCAATTTCAAGATAGCTAGCATTTTTTTTTTTTTAATACCTAGGGAACCCCGTACAGCCGGTAGCCGGTGGGTAAACCCTAGAGCGACGCTAGCGGAGGATCCACCACCCCGACGTCACGCTTAAGATCCCGTGCGGCCAGCGGGATTCGACCCCCTCCGTTGTCGTTAACTTCATTGGAGAGTCTTATTCAACTAGGCCACCGCAGGCGGTGGTGCTAGCATATTAATAGCCATTCAGATCCAAGATTTGAAACAGTCCCTATGGTAGTCTAGAAATGTGTGCATAACTTCTAAAACTACTTCGCTATCATAACTACGTATTATGATATACATTCAACATTATGACAACCTACGGACATGGAGTTTACGGCTATTAAAACAAGCAGCAAAACAATCCGAGCAAGCATCTCTATTTGGAATTGGAATTGAGGCAGTCAAGACCTACTTCAAAAGAGTCATCTCAAAAGCATCAGAATCGCCACCAAATCAAAAGAATTCCTGGAGAGCAAAGTAGGGACTTTGAAATACTCATCTTCCAATGAGCCCTATTAGTTTTTCTTTTCATTGGTCAAATAGAATAGAGTTAACTTAGGGATTTCACTACAATCATGATAAATTTTATAACTTGATTATATTATATGAAAGTTTTAAAATGCAATTACATTTTTCGGACAAGTTTGTAAGAAAAAAAAACTAATCAATTTGCCTCTTCCACAAATAGAGAGAGAGAGAGAGAGAGAGAGAGAGAGAGAGAGAGAGAGAGGTGTAATCACTGTTACCAAAACAAGTGACCGAATTTATGTGATTTGACCAACGACCTATGTTTATGGAAAAAGAAGAATTTTTTTTACTATAGATCAAATGATACAATAGAAATTATAACTGTATTGAATTCATTTAAAACATTATTAATGTTTCACAGCCTCCAATTACCCCCAATGACTCATATAATATTAGTTCCGTAATTTTTTATCAAATAATTTTTCAATTTTATATAGAAATTAACTAATGTGTTATTATAAGATTTTGGCTTGAACACTAATTTTTGTTGGATGTCGAGCGAAGCCTGCCTTGGATTGCACGTTGACCAATGTTGAGCGCGCGCACAAACCGCCGCAACTTTCGCGAGGGTTCTGCACCAGCACAGCGACCATCTTACCAAAGAAGAGAATATGTAATATATAACGTAATTATATAAGATATAATATATATCCATGGATATGTACGGTAGCCAACTTCAACATGGAATAGGAAACCCACGTGACTCGGTCAACCCAACTTTCCTTTTCTAATTTTATTTTTCTTATTCTTTGGCTGACTTCGAATCCTAATATAAAGTTGCCCTATCCTCCTTTGTCCAATACTTCGGACATTCACATAAATAATCCAACTTTCGAACTCTTAACACTGAACAAATAATATGAATTTTCATGAAACATATTCGAATGTCCACGTATAATAATTCATCTTGGATTGGGTTTCGTTCACGAACTTAAATTCGAGACATATTTTAATAGTCACTAAGGCAGATGGGATGTTATGCCGTCTTCTTTTTCTCCATTTTCTCACATATAATAGGTCTTTTGGGATTTTGTCTGAATTTATCCAATTGTATCCTTAGATGCATCATTATCCTATTGGGATAAGTGTTCCAGAAGTCCTAAAACTTGTCACGAAAATACATTTCAGTCCTAAAACTTGCAAAAAGTGCATTTAAGTCCTAAAACTTGTCAAATTGTTTCAAATGAGTCCTAAAATTGACGCCGTTAGCTTTTTCCATTAAAAATGCTGACGTGGCATTTTAAATAAATTTTTAATTTCCACGTGTATTTTTTTAATTATTTTTTATTCATTTTTTATAAAGAAAGTTAGATTTAAAAACTAAAAAATTAAATTTATTCTTATCTTATTTTCACAAAAAAAAAAAGAAAAGTTAAAAAATTTATTTTTAAAAAATGAATAAAAAATAATTAAAAAATCCATGCGGAAAATAAAAAATTATTTAAAAGGCCACGCAGCATATTTAACGGAAAAGGCTAACGGCGTCGATTTTAGGACTCGTTTGAAACAATTTGATAAGTTTTAGGACTTAAATGCATTTTTTGCAAGTTTTAGGATTGAAATGCATTTTCGTGACAAGTTTTAGGACTTCTGGAACACTTATCCCTATCCTATTTGATGTTTTTTCCCAGTGATTGCACAAGCCCCTAGTGTTTGACATTACTAGGAAATCTAAGGCCATTTGTGAAAATTCTTTGTTCCAACATTGGGTCTTTGTCCCATTAAAAGACAAATTTGCGGGAACACAATTTACGTATCAAATTTGGGTGGGTCTATTTTCACACACCAAATGACTTTATACACAACCTAGTTAACATATAAGTTGTTTTTGATAGAAGTACTCTTCACATAAAAGCAGGTTTGATCATGAATGAAAAACCCTTGCACATCCCTCGCATCTCCGGTTTTATTTATTTATTTGGGTTTTGGAAGGCCCGTGACCAAAGACAAAAGAAGAGGAGGATTTGACTGTACAAATCCAAATTTCATATCTCGATCTATAAATTCGTTTTGACTGTCAGAGCAGCGTGTTTACATTTTTTTTTTTTTTGGGCGGGGGGGTTATATGTAGCACCCAAATTATTTTAGAGTTTGTAATGTGAAGGGAAAAAATGTGTTACGTCATTTTAATTTGATTAGTATCTTGCTTTTTTCGAAGTGTAACATTTCGCATTAGCTTCTACATTGCCGGAGGACTAATAATCAACTATACAAGTCTATATAAGAGATGATGAGTGATAGATATTGTTATTAAAGTGATTTTACCTTAAGGTTCTTTCCTAAGTTACTGAGGCAGATCAACCCCTACCTGTTGAATGGATTCGTTCTTGAATATTTCTTATCATTGAGTGAAAAATAAAAAATAAAGTACGAGCTAGTAGTGTAAAGTTGCAAATCTCCGCAACCCAAAAAATAATATCGAGAGAATCATGGATTATATTGAAAAATGCAAGTAGTCTCACTTCATTATAAGGGTGTCTCTAAGTTCCGAGAAAGTATTCTCCTTAAATGATTCTCTAGCTCAACCCAATTTCCCCAAGATGGTAAATTTCCATAAATTATCCGCACAAAAGTGTCAACCTTAATGTGCCGACAGGATACCAAGAGTTAATAGCATGTTCAGCTCATGTTAGATAATCTCCCCTTGATATAACAAAAGTTTAGTAGAAAAAAGCCCTCTCTTCTCCAATCGAGATTATCGCCAAATTTGTCAATTCCTTTTAATTTAAAGGGGTGGCAATCAGAATCTGATTAGAGCCGCTTGTCGGGGATAAAGTCGCGTTGTCGATGAGAGGCTGTGTCCCTTTAAGCAGCAGGCTCAAGGGAAGAATCGTTTTCCCACGTGCTTAATTTGGAAGCTTGTGTCTGAATTCCGCGTTTTAAATGCTTATTTTTTCGGGAATCGCGTCACTCCCCACCGGATCGTTTTCCCACGTGCTTAAGTAAGAAACTTGTGTCTGAATCCTGCGTGTTTAGATGCTTTTCTTCCGGAATCACGTCAACTCTCACTTTTTTTCTACGCCATACAAGGCGCACTAACTAGCAAAAGCCGCCTCAAACTCTCTCTCTCTCTCTCTCTCTCTCTCTCTCTCAAGTGCAGTTGCAGCATTTGATGTGTCTCCTTCCATAGACCTGATCATATAGGATGAGAAGGAGCTGTAACTGGCAGCTTAGTCTGCAGTCTGCTTCAGCTTCTCTCTCTTCAATGGATTTCCATCACCGAGACCGTCATCCAGATCAGTAAGCTCTCTCTCTCTCTCTCTCTCTCTCATGGCATAAGAAATATTCCTCACGTTACTGTAAAAGCTCCAGCTTTTCAAAGGAAAAGTAAACGCCACGAGAGCAAAACTTGATCTTGTTTTGATTTTGTTGTGGTAGGATGGAAGTGTCGAGTGGGAGGCAGGAAGAGCAGCAACAGCTGACCATATTCTACGATGGCCACGTTTGCGTTTGCGACGTTACTGAACTACAGGTACCAAGGTCTGCTGGTTTTAGGCCAAAACTAGTGTGCATCGCATTCCAACGTCATTTGAAGTTTTTCAGTCATGCGTCAATTTACATGGTTTAATCGTAGAGCTGTTTGATGCTTAAGGAGTTGGGACATTTTCGTGATGGCCTGGTGCAAGACAAGAGGTTATGCCCGGACAAAGTCCTCTCCCAACGAGAATGTCCTGCCTTTTTCCCTTTGTTATGAATAGAAGTACCATGTTGTTAGTTTACTCAAACAATACAAAAATTAACCTTGCTTGATGTCGGAAATTCGGTGATGTTTCTTACTTTAATACCCTCTCGTATGTTGATATGCCCCTTGCTGTGACCATTAAACTATATACATGGTGGTGATTTCCCTCCAAAACCTTACTCATGAATATTTTTCATAGAAATTATTCTATGTACATAATTTCTTGTTTGCTGTGCTTCTGCTTGTATGTCACAGGCGAGAGCAATTCTAGTTCTTGCAAGCAGAGAAATGCAGGAAAGAATGAAAGCTACACCGACCGTGACCTCATGGCCAAATTCACCAAGCAGAACATCACCATCGGCTGAGCTATATAGCCCCACTGGCACCGGCCTTTCCATGAAGAGATCACTTCAGCGATTCCTGCAGAAAAGAAAGCTTCGCTTTCACGCTACATCTCCCTATCACATGGATCAGTAGTTGTTCTATCTATCATGCGGGCATTTCCAAATAGGGTCTTAAATGGAGTTTTGTTCGATGGATCTGGTGTTCCCAATCAAGCGAATTCCGGAGTTTCTCAATCCTATTTAGGACGTATATTTCGGGTGTGGACTTTTATGCTATGCGGGAATTAATTGACCATGGTGGATGTCCTGATCTCTCTCTGTGAATCCTTATCCCGACTTCATGGACTTTGGCAGAAAACGTATATAATATGTACGCCATCTCATTTATTTTGAAAAGGTGAAGTTGGATGTGAGTGTTGCAGGACATGCCTTGTCCTCACGACCTTACCAATTTATTTCCTTTTATAAACTATTTATTTTGAAAATTGGGGTATTTATCTTGATGTCTTATTCTTTGAACTCTTGTTTAGGTTGACTATAAATATCGGTTGGGTTTGCCAAGTTTGACATTTATTCTTCCCCGCCTGCTTTGACGTTTTTCTTTTTCATGTATCTCTTTAGTTTCCTCATCCTTCTCTCTATCCGATTCTTTATATGATCTTAAACGGTTAAACTTTTCTTACCATGCTTTTCTTTCTGCATTATTTGGTAGAAGAACTGGATCTGCTCCAATTTACTTGATATCAAAGTAAGATTCATTCTACATCAATTTAGTATGGGAGCTGATACTGCATATTTCCATCAAATTGGTGCGTATAAAACTATTGTCACTCGACAACCCAACAAGTCAAAGTTTTGAGTGCATTCTACAGTAGGTTTGTGTTTCGCCAGAGTTTGCCTCAAGGACAAAATTCTTTTCATCGAAAGTTGTTCCCGATTTTTTTTATGAGAGGAGACAAATTTGGTGGTAACTCCAAACAGAAAATTTATACACAAGAAAACCGATAGATATATTTCAATGGAATTTAACCAACATTAAAGTACACAATGGTTTGTCAGAATTTAATCGATGGCAAAGCAAGATAATCAACGGCGAGGTATCTGAAAATTACAATTAAGATACACATCGGAAATTAATCGATAACGAGATATCTTAAACCTATAGCTATATGACTACGATACAAGATTTGAAAGATAAACGAAAGATAACAAGATTTATTTGTTTGTGCGTGGGGGGAGTACGATGTGGCTATTTAAAGCGTACAATCGATGGTTACAAACAGAGGTTACAAGCATAGGTTACAAACAGTTACATTGGCTCCCCTACCTTGATGGTTTCATTGACTCCACTATCTTGACACTTGCTTCCATTAGGTTGATAGTTACTTATTTGACGATTGCATCCAATAGTCAATTCCTTTAAGCTATCGATTCCCTCATTTTGCAAATGATCAAACTTTACTCTCATCAACTAAATCTATCACATGTTGATAATAATTAAACATTGGTCATTTTTTGGTGTAAGAAAATGCCCTAAAAAAAAACTGAATGATTCATCGATCATTCAATTATTTTAAATTAGATAAATAGGAGTTATCATGTGCCCCTTTTCATCAGCAAAGTTGATTTTTCCTTGCTGCATTTTATCTTAGTCAGATTCATCATTTGATCATATTTTTCCACGAAAGGCACGTTGTGTGTAAAGATTTTATGTAGCCCTCTGTTTTTCTCCTTAAGTAGTTTGCTCATTCTTAGACACTTGCGTTGCTAAAGAGAATAAATCTCCAAAATTTTGGCCTTCAAATTTTTCTCTAAGATTGAATTTCAATCCACCGAAAGCCAAATTTGTGAATTCTTTCTTTGAGAGTGAAGTAAGGAATATATTTTTAACCCTCTTGAATTAAGCGATAAATTGATATATTGATTTGTTATCATGTTAATAGATTGGGCAAATAAGCAATTGATACCTCACGTATCGTTCTATAAGATTGATGTATAGATTGAATTAGTAGACAAATTCGTATGCCATGTAAAAGTAGTTTTTGATAAATGAATAAAAAAAAAAAAAAACAAAGGGAACAACTTAAGTCTCAGGAATTCATTTGTTCTTGTCTCCATCCAATGGACAATAAATCGACCAATGTGTTCAATGGATGATTGGTCATCTTCGCTAATATAAATAGCAAAATCTGGAGTTTCGAGTCCTCTTGGATGTGGTATGTTATTAAACCAATTGGGATGTGGCTTTATATACATAGGTCTAACATTTCCTCTATCGATACCTATTTGTTATGCAATAATACTGTCATCTGCTGAATATCTAAAAACTGATATACTTAACCTTTTGCCTTCTAGGTTTAGGGTAGATAGGTCGATAGGCTTGACCTTCTGGCCCCCTAGGGTCATGATCTAGGTCATGGTTGTCGATGTTGTGATTGATTGACAAGTTAAGCCTATCTAGACTAGATTAGCTTGGTCATTTTCATTGATTAAATTAATCACTTGGCCTAAATTATTTAAACCGTTCAATTGACTAAAAGTTGAAAGAGCATCTGCCATGTTTGGTTGGATCCGTATGGACCTATTGATATCCCAAGCCTTAAGATGACATCATTGATAGTGCTAACGACCATCCGCGTGGTCATGTTAGAGAGATGTTTCACTAACTAAATTGCCATCTCACTTGTTATTCCTCGAATAGCCTTTTCATGGTAATCACTAAAGTAGGATTCGATGTGAACTCTATCGCTTGCTCTTCTGTAAGGTGTCTCGAGATGTTCACGTTCATACCTTGGCTTGTCTCTACTACTCAAGGAGCGGTTGGAATTCGGACTAAGTAACCCTTTCACTAGGGTTGTTATTAGTAATGTGACTGGGCTCTAGATGATTCCTTATTCTTGGTATTGTACTTTCTCGAATCCACCACACTAGTCCTACCAAGTGTGTCAAAAAGATGTTTCGCTAGAATTAACCTCGACGACAAAATACCTTCCATCAAAAGTTGTTCTTCAGCTCTTTTTAAGGGGAGATAGGTTCTATGATGACGCTGAAAAGAATATATCACAAATACATAAGAAAATCGATAAATATACTTCAACAAAATTTAATTGACGTTAAAGTACACAATACTTTGTCTGAATTGAATTGAGGAGAAAGTGAGATAACGACTATCTCAAAGAAATTTAATTGATGCCAAGATATTTGGAAACCGCTAGGACACAAGCGAGAATTTAACTGATCACGATATGTATGGAAACTACAACTATGACTAGATATATGAATTGAAAGATAACAATATTTTGGGGGGGGGGGGAGGGTTCTACGATGAGCAAAATGCGGCTATTTAAAGCCTACAATTGATGATTACAAATGGAGGTTATAAACATTTACCAAACCACTATATTGACAATTAGATTGACTCCACTACCTTGACATCTTCATCAGTTCCACTATTTTGACCGTTTCATCGACTCCACTATCTTCATCATTGCTTTATTCCTCTACATTGGCGGTTACTTTTTTGATAGTTGCATCCAATTGTTGACTCCCCTATTTATCAATTTCTTTAGGATGTTTATTTCTTTATGTTGTCATTTCATCAAGCTGTTGATTCCCTTATTCATAAATGACCAAACTCTACTATCATTGATTAAGTCTATCATATGTCAACAATAACTAAAAGTTGGTCTTTTTTTTTTGGGTATAAACAGTTTGTAAGAGTTGTTGATTCAAAGGCCAAGGCTCCGCTGTCACTCCACGGTACCCTATAATCAAGTGTCGAGATCACATCATGCACATATCATGTGAGCCATTTGTCAGCTCGACAATGTCTATGCACAATAAAGGTTCAAATTTTTTTCCTTTGAATTTAGCTAGTAGATTACTAGAGTCCATGGAACGACATATCAACTCGAAGGAAGAGACGACCAAAAAACACCATTTTCGCTGTGCTTGATTCTTTTGAACAAGAGAGATTTGATACTTAAACTTTTAGTATGCTTTCAGGATTTGTTAGGGTTGGAGCGAGATTTTCTCATTGAGGAGCATGATGCAGGACTGCTATTATTCAGCTAGAAGGAAACTTAATTTATTTCCTCATCTATTAGAGTACAATGCCATTTTTGGACAATATTATATTTATTTATCCAATTGGGGTCTTCGTTTGAAGATGGAATTTAAAAAAATTGAGGAGGGTTTTTCACATTTTCTCTTTAGAAGATCTCAAGATGAGACATGGAGGGACATGTAAATCTAGAGGAAAATGAAATTGAAGAGTTGAGAACATACATATGCAATGGTTCTATGACTAACGTTAAAGCCAGATAGGCGAATAAAGTTTAGAATGCATTCTCATGAGTAGTGGTATTATACAAAAAATTAGAGGAAAGCTAAATGAATCAACCGAGGAGCTTGAAATCCAAATAAGCAACCCTTATTTGGCCAATTGTCAAAAGCACATTCAAGTAATATTTTTTGGTATGACTATACTATCTTAGATTAACCTATACTAGAGTAGACTGGCAAGATTACTTTTTCAATTGAACAAAAAGTAACTTGTCTTTACGCACCGGTTGAAGTAAATTTTTGACTTCTTAAATCTTTTGAGTCAATGGCAGTTAGTTAGAGTTATTAAAAGAGCTTAATTTTCTTGAGTGCTTAGTTTTTTAGTGTGTTTGGATGAACTTTCTACTTTTTCCTTTTTAGTTAATCTATATTTTGCATTGAATGCATTTTGATTTTTTCCCATCCCTCACTTGAAACTTTCATGGTACACAAAATTTGACACCAGCAATCACATATAATTTCTTTGTAATTTGTCTTGAAATTTGTAATACATTTCAAATTTTAGTAAAAAATGCAAATAAGTAGTCTAACGCTCTATTAAATTTCAAATATATGCTTTATAATTGTTAAAGATAGAAAGAGAAATCAAAATCGAAACCCCTATAAAGTAGTGGAGGGCCAAGAGCCTAAGTTTCCTCTAAAAGGTTTATGCATGTAAACACCACAAGTTGACGATCGATGCTAACTGAATATCCTACAATTGGATTTCGGATAGAAATTGGATGGATTAAAGAACAACATGAGGATCGGGATCTTGCTATTGGATAAGGTAAGAGGACCAAAATTGAATTTTTTATAAAAAGTACGAGGACCGAAACTTTCCCAAAATAAAGGTTTGCGGACTGGAATCGCCCTTTTCGTGAGAGCGTAGATCGTCACTTCAGACGCGCTCCAGAGTAATGTCGTTAAGAGGATCGAACACGGTCAAAGGACGGTGTCGTCGACTGTCGTGGTCGTCACTCCGGTCTCGTGCCCCGCTATAGGCGACGCCAGAGGGGCGAGAACGGACAGACATCGATCAGATATTTTTCCTTCTTAATTACTTTATTCATTTTCGCACACTCGGTCTCGGTCTCCCCTGTCCGAGTCCCTCTCCCTCTCCCTCTCCCTTCTCGCCGGCATTGATCCCTTCTTCTTTCGGGCAACTCGTTCTTCGGGTCTTGGAAGCAAGAGATGGTGTTGATCTCCAGTCAACTTTCTTGAGTCTTGGTTCAGAGCTGTGGTCTCGACATTGATTCCGTAGCACAATCGATCTGCTTCTTACCCATTTCTCCGATCTTTTTCTTCTTCCTCCTCGCCTTTCAGCTTCGAACCGGAGGAACGGGACTCGGGTTTCGCGGGGGGCGGTGAGTGGTTGCGATTTCGCTTTGGTTTTGCACCTCTTCGATCGTATCTCGAAACGAACAATTTCGACCGATTGTGTTGACTTTAAGCTGCGATGAATGCCGTCGGACTCGGGTTACGTTTGCTAGAGTCCGCGTCGAGGCCTGTGATGTTGGTACTAGAGAATGCATCGATGCCTCCTGCGATCGTAATGGCTTCGATTTTGGGACCGGTACCTCGTATTTCTCGGTCGCGAATTGCTTAAGAAACGAAATTGGGAGTTTCAGCTGATGTGTGATCGAGAACGGAGCGAGCCATCTGATGAGCTTACCCAGTATGTGGTTTCTCCGAAATTATTTATGGTGTCCTTTCCCTTTATCCTGGAATAGCTTATTTTTCCCGGTGAAAATCTTTTTCATTGTAATCTGGCAATTTTTTGTACGGGAATGTGCATGAGGTTTTTTAGTCTTTCTAACTGCTTATTGAGCTTTGCATTTGCCATTACGCACCTCTGTCGGTTACGCCCGTGAGAACAGCCAGACCTGACAAACTGCGACAAAATTTTTGGGACACATGGGATACTTTCAGAATTGAACCTTATGAGAAGAAAGCTTCCCTACAAAAAATAAAAAAAATGAGTTGGGGAAAAGCTTCCTGATTTAATTCTTTCTTTTGGTGCAGGGAATCTCTTCTAGAGGACAATGAGATCAACAGCCTTAGTGCACGGTTGTCTCATCTTTGTCTTTGAAATTTGATTGCTTTTTCCCATTTGCTTGCCACAAAATGACATTGGATGTGGTCACTAATGCATCATTGGCTCCTGCATCCGAAGCCCTTTCTCAAACGATGGAGTACATTGTTGATGTTATAGTTGCTTCCAATGACGTTCTCGTTGAGAAGGAAAGTTTTAAGGTACTCGCTACTTACTTGGAAAGGATTGTCCCAGTAATTAAAGAACTGAGTCGGAAAGAAATCAGTAATTCTCAAAGCTTGCTAGCTGCTATTGAGATTCTCAATAGAGAAGTCAACAATGCCAAGCGACTTATGAGGGAGTGCAGCAAGAGGAGCAAAGTGTATCTTTTAATGAATTGTCGCAAAATTGTGAAAAGCTTGGAGAACAGCATAAGAGAGATCAGTAGAGGACTAAGCCTCCTCCCGTTGGCATCATTGGATCTCTCTTCTAATATAAGTGAAGACATCAGGATTCTATGTGACAATATGGAGAAGGCGGAGCTTCGGGCTGCTTCAGCTGAAGAAGAGATTCTAGAGAAAATTGAATCCGGAATACAGGAGAGGACAGTTGACAGATCCTATGCAAACAATTTGCTGGTTTGTATTGCGGAGGCAGTTGGTGTATCTACTGAGAAGACATCCCTGAGGAGAGAATTTGATGAGTTCAAGAGTGAGATTGAAAATGCCCAGCTGCGGAAGGATCAGGCAGAAGCTATACAGATGGAGCAGATCATTGCTTTGTTAGAAAGGGCAGATGCTATTTCATCTCCTAAGGAGAGGGAGATAAAATACTTCACCAAGCGGAAGTCTTTGGGAACTCAACCACTGGAACCGCTCCAGTCATTTTACTGCCCGATCACTCGAGATGTCATGGTGGACCCTGTGGAGACATCATCTGGACATACTTTTGAGCGAAGCGCAATAGAAAAATGGTTTGCAGAAGGGAATAACATGTGTCCTCTGACAATGACTCCTATAGATGCATCAATTTTACGGCCAAATAAAACTCTGCGACAATCTATTGAAGAATGGAAGGACCGAAACAACATGATTACGATTGCTTCCATCAAAAAGAAGCTTGAGTCAGACGATGAAGAAGAAGTGAATCATTGCCTCGAGCAGCTACAAGATCTCTGTGAACAAAGAGATGTGCATCGAGAGTGGGTAATAATGGAGGACTACATACCCATATTGATCGAACTTCTGCGTTCAAAAGGTCGAGATATTCGAGACATTAAAAGTCATGTTCTCGTTATTCTGTTCTTAGTGGCAAGGGATACTGATCATGCTAAGGTACATAAGTCATGTTTACCTGTTAGTGGCAAGAGTTTCTCTTTCTAATGCCTTAAAGTCTAGAGTACATGTGGGTGCTAACAGGCTGTTGCAATGGCATAGCTTGGGTTCTCAGTGGAATGCTACTGCTACACTTTGGTTTCTCGCATTTATGAAGCCAGATATGCTGTTTTTATATGAAAGTCACTGTCCTTGGGATTCAATTTCATCAAGTTTAATTATTTCTATCAAGTGAGAAATTCTTTAAAAATTTGACTTTGTTGCTGATGAACCAACTAATTGCTCACTACAAATGAGAAACTAAATGATACTTAAAGCTCTACTTGTATCTTCGTTTGGTCTATATTAGCTAGAATCTCGTGTCCCCCAAGAGATGACGGTTTGCCATCCTCCTCACTTATAACGGTTAGCTCCAAACTAAACATGAGACAGTAATCTTATGGTCGTTTAGTTACCTTCTGCAAATTTTCCTTATATATTATAGCAAGGGAGCACCTTCCCCTGCAGAAAGTTTTGCAGAGAATTAGCATTCTAGCATATCCAACATATCTAATACCATTATGTTTGCATGATCTTGATATGTTATATGATTAATTTCTAGCTACAACTGTTTGCATATGATGGTTTATGATGCAGGAAAGAATTGCAAGTGTTGAAAATGCAATTGAAGTCATCGTTGGTTCTCTTGGACGCCGTGAGATGAAGTTAGCTGTAAGATTATTGCTGGAATTATCAAAAAATAGTTCTATAAGAGGCCGTCTGGGGAAGGTCCAAGGATGCATACTTCTTTTGGTGACCATGTCAAGGGGTGATGATATTCAAGCTGCAAAAGATGCAGAAGAGCTACTGGATAATCTGTCCTTTTCAGATCAGAATGTTGTGCAGATGGCAAAGGCAAATTACTTCAAGTATTTTCTGCAGCGTCTTTCTTCCGGTGATTTCCTCAATTCTGACTGATGAAATTAAGGTCTTTACGTTAACATAAGTGATTCTGGGCCCTCTTCTAGCAGTTAGCTGTTCTTTTTCATTCCTGGTAAACACAACATTATTCATCTGAACTTGGTTTTATGAAACTAGGATGAGCTTATTTGTGGGGAAAGAAAAAAACAAACTGATCTCATATTTGAATAGTTGTTTATTTCAGTGACCCTGATAGGGGCTTCTGAAGTGGGAATCCTTTTTCTGTAGATTTTGCTCCTTTATCTCGTTCAAAAGTTCTGACCCCTCTTCTTAGTGCAACAAGGCCGGACTTGTTTTAGTTGAATCTCATTCATACATTTTGCCAGACATCACTGTTGGTGTTGTCTTTTGAGGGTTATAGTTATAGTGTAATCTATTCCAGTGATCTTGGGAGTATATTTTGTTGTGGTTTGTGAAAATTATTTATATTGGAAGCTTGCATGACAAGAATAAAGTGTGTAATTGCTAATTGAAAACAACTTAGGGAACATTTAATTGTTTTTATTGATATGCGTCAACACTCTGGCTGCTCATTTATTTATTTGTATCAAATGCATAAATCGGGTTTGATTGAGCAGTACTGCAAGGTTAATTGGTAACACAGCTTATGATTTAACGTAAATGCAGGACCAGAGGATGTCAAAATAACCATTGCAAAGGCTTTGGCAGAAATGGAGTTGACTGACCACAACAAGGCATCTCTTTATGAGGGTGGAGTGTTGAATCCCCTCCTTCACTTGATTGAACATGTTGACTATCAGGTGAAAGAAGTGGCTATCAAGGCTCTCTACACCCTCTCGACTTTACCGAAAAATGGGCTCCAGATGATAGAAGATGGAGCAGTTGGTCCCTTACTTGATGTTCTCTTTAATCACAGCTCATCATCCTTGAGCTTGCGTGAAACAGTAGCTGCCACCATCATGCAACTTGCTATGTCAACCTTGTCTCAAGAGTCAGGTCTGACACAGAGTTTGTTCTTGGAATCAGAAAATATTTTCAAGCTCTTTTCATTGACTATATTCTCTAGCCCTAACGTACAAGAGTGCATTCTTCGAACTTTTCATGCCCTGTGTCAATCCCCTTGTGGTACTAATGTCAGGACCAAATTGAGGCAGGTAACATCCCGCGATCCTTGCGATCTCGTTCTTTTGTTCCTTTGCAGTAGTAATAAGCATAAATGCCTTGTTTGCAGTGAGGTACTTTCAGTATGAGTTTCACATGTCCTGAGGACACTTGTTTTGGATGGTGAGGTTTGTTCATGTAATTTGCATCATGTTGGATATGCAATTACCACCAATTCAAAGACAGTCTTTCTAAAATTTCAAGAAAGCTTTTACATTGAAAGGAAAAAGGTCACAATCTTCTGTGAAGGCGTTTGCATAGTGGATATGACAAGAACTGATATAGTTCAATATCTAGATACTAATTCTCCCATGTTTGGAGGAATTGCATAGTGGATATTTACCTAGCGAATCGTGGGTTTTTATGCTGATCCAATAGTTGAGAAACTTTTAACTGCAAACTTTGTTATCTGAGTGATACTCCTGTTTCTCTATTGTAAGTCAAAATTACATCATATTTAATGTCAGTCTTACTCTTGCTGCATTTTCTGTCTACATCTACTTATAATGTTGGTGATCTACTCCGAATGCAGTGCTCTGTTATCCAAGCATTGGTTCAGCTATGTGAGCTTGATAGGCTAAATGTTCGAGCAAATGCTGTAAAGCTTCTCTATTTTTTGGTTGATGAAAGTGATGAGGCAATCATCGCAGAGCATGTAGGAGAAAGGTGCGTTGAGACATTGCTCAAGATCATCAGAACCTCCAGTGATGTCGAGGAGGTTGCTTCTGCAGTTGGGATAATCGCCAAACTACCAGAGGAGTCTCAATTCACTGAATGGCTCCAGGATAAAGGAGCTTTCCCCGTTATTCTCAACTTACTGCAGACCCCTAGGCAGAACAATTCTCAAAGTAGTAAATTAGTGGAAAACGCTGTTGGAGCTATTTGTCGTTTTACTGTATCTTCTAACCAGGAAATGCAAAAGAGAGCAGCTAAAGAGGGGCTTATTCCTTTGTTGGTGCAGTTGTTAAATTTTGGAACTAGTTTGACTAAAAGGCGTGCCTCCATGTGTCTTGCTCAGTTCTCATGCAGCTCATCTCAATTGAGCAGGACAATACTAAAACGTAGAGGATTCTTGTGCTTCTCATCTCCTATGGAATCTGGTTGCTCAGTTCATGGAGGAATCTGTTCGGTGGAATCGTCATTTTGCCTTATCGAAGCTAATGCTGTGGAACCTCTTGTGGGGGTTCTCGATGAGGCAGATCTTGAAGCCTGTGAGGCTTCTTTAGATGCATTATTGACATTAATTGAGGGCCAAAAACTGCAAAGTGGCAGTAAGGTTCTTGTGGAAGCAAATATGATTCCTCCAATGATAAAGTTTCTTGTTTCCCCTTCCTCTAGTTTGCAGGAGAAATCATTAGAGGCATTGGAAAGGATTTTCCGGTTGCCAGAACTCAAACTGAGGTATGGACCATTGGCACAAATGCCTCTAGTTGACTTGACACAGCGTGGAAGCAGCAGAATGAAATCTTTGGCTGCCAGAATACTTGCTCACTTAAACGTGCTTCCTGATCAGTCTTCTTATTTTTAAATGACTGTCTCGGCCGTTTCAAGTGCATAGCTGCTTTTACGAGTCATCAAATTGATGACTGAGGGTGGGCGTAATCCTTTTGTTTTGAGAAGTCTAAGACAACTGGCAGCACAATCTTGAATTTTGCTCAAGAGGATGTAAATATGGTCATGAATCTCAACGACTATTGTGATCTTTAAGAAGCACTGCCATTTGGATGTGAAGTCCTTGGTGCGATTGAAGTCAAGAAGGCTTCAGTCCACTTGGAGCTCTCAGAATTCAATCTGTTGGCAAAGTATTACTGGCTGAAGTGGACCTGCTCTGCTAAACTCTGTACCAATTATCTTGAGACTGGTTAGATTGTAAGGAAACAAAGTCAGCGGATCACTGATTGGTAAGTTAGCCAGAAATCAGTCAGACATATAGAATAGATTAATTCTTTGTTGTATAAAATTCTTTTCTTGACGGTTCCAGCGCACTTCGGTCAATGCTTAAATTCTTTGATAGGGCATTACTTTTAACTTGTGTGGCAAATTATTAGACAGGTTGTGTTTGTCTGTGAGAAGATTGAAGGATATGAAAGCCCATATTAGCAAGTTATTGTTACCAAGCTGTTTGTAAGGTGCCTGATGCAAAACCCTGTCATAGCCAAGCTTCAAGTCACTATGATCAGTTGTCCAATGGAATGTCCGAGCAGGCACGGCCTAGCTTATGACAGAAGAGGAGTCGAAACTGATGGTGCGATAAATAGGAAGAGTGCCCTCTTTCATGGTAAATATATTTGCAATCATTTCATGGTTATAGGTATGCTTAATTTGTATAACGAAAATTACTGTGTTATATCACTTCAAGATCGTCGACGTTGATTGGCAAATGGAGTTGGCAGCTGTAAATTTGCTTTGAAAAGGTGGGTGAAGTAGCTATTTGCATTTTCTTGTAAACTAGTTATAAACTCTTGCCTTTGACAAGATGGAAATGATAGCATATTTAATTATTTCAAGTTTTGTTTACGATCAAATGTTATATCTTGAGGATCTTTAATCAATAAAGAATTTCATTTTATTGTGTTCGTTGCAAATAGAAATAATATATAGTTAATAACTTTCATGAGAAAAGGTTCGTTGCTTTTTGACACGATAAAGTTGGAAATGGGTGAACGACCTAAAAGACACCAAATTAATGTAGGATGGGTATATATTTATGCTTTTCGGGACTTGCAACTCGTTGGTCAAATTTTAGTCAACTATTAATCAAACCGAGGTCAAATTTAATAATCTTCTGAAAGTAGGGGTCAAATGTCGAGGCGACAAAAGCCGTCATGCCGAGTGTTTCGCATTTCAGCATCATTATGCTTTTATTTTCAAATATACACAGAAGCACGAACTCATGTAATTATGTCATTAATCGAAAGCGACCTGGAATAGCAAATTTCCAAATTTGATGACATTTCATTTTAAAACCCAAAAGTCTTACATTCTACTCAAAAAACCAAATAAGGAGTGGAAATCAAGACTTAATCGATAGGATTTTTGTATCGAAAGAGGGTTGTGGGGGTGCTAACCTTTGGCACATGTGACCAAGCCCCCAAACCTTTCAACTTTAGTTTATGCAGTAGATCAGTAGTGTAGCGGCAGCTGTAAACTTCTCCCTATTAGATTTATTCAAATAGATTAATGGTAACTCATAATTTGATGAAAGAGTGAATAGATGATCCATATAGACCTTAGACCTATGATTTGAAAAGATTATAGCAATTTAAGCATTTTGAGCCAAAAGCCCTCTAAGTTTGCAAGAGGGCTTTAGTATTTCCAAATTTGGACTTTAGTATTCCTTAGCACAATATAAGCCTTATCCAATCTTTGGCTTTAGTATTTCCATAAATGCTAATGCATTTTCTTCTTCTTACTTTGCCCTAACTAAACTTTCGAAACTCCATTTTTATCCTCACAATTTTCACCTTGTATAAACCATTTTGGGCTAGTATGTTCCTTTCGTAAGAGCCTGGTCAGTAATCATTCCCCACAATAACGAAAGGCAAGAGGAGGAAATATTGTCGTGAGATTGTGATTGACGTCCAGAGTTGTTTGAAATTGCCTAATCAGCAGAAATATTTCTAAGGGTTGACAAATTCAAGAAGTTCGCAAGAAAAATAAAGAGGATTGAAAGGGCCACGACATGGAATAAGCAAATGCTGCGTAAAAGTAAAGGCAAGTGTCAAAGGCAAAGTGACCAAAAGGAAAAAAGAAAAAACTTCAGCATGTGGCAAAAGAAACGAGACTTATAAGAAGCCAAATAAGTTTAAGGAAAGCCGTGATAGTCATTAAACATGCATAACTTCCTGATGCATGCGGGGGGCTTTGAGCTGCTGATCCTCCGAGGAGGAACCCCTTTCATTTCACAAATCACAACACTTTATTAGACTTTTCTGATTAAAGAAGTATGACAGGAACATGAACTTCTCCGAATGACTTGTCACAAGAAAAGTAATCTCAAAAGCGCGAAGTGTGAGATTTTGTGAGATCATAACCAATTATTCTAAAAATTTAAGCTGTTAGATGAAGGTGTGATTTATTATTTAAATATTCCAATATTCCTCCTCACACTTAATTTGGTCTTTTGCCTAGTACTAAGCATAGAAATTTAATTGGGGAGACAAATGAGGCTTGGAAATATTCAAACCAAGACCTCCAGCTCCGATACAATATTAGATTTTGATAAAGTTATGTGAGATTTTATGAAACCATTGCCAATTATTCTAAAAATTTAAGCGATCCAAGTTTGATACCATGTTAGATTTCGTGGAGCCTTGTGAGATTTTGTAGAATCACTACCAATTATTCTAAAAGCTTAAATGGTTAGATGAATACATTATTTAATATTTAATATTTAATTATTGTAATACTTCTATTCATGCTTAGTCTGGTCTTTGATACCATGTTAGATTTTGGTGGAGTCATGTGAAATTTTGTGGAATCACTGCCAACTATTCTAAAAACTTAAGTAGTTAGATGAATGCATTGTTTATTGTAATACTCCACTTCACGCTTGGTTTGGTCTTGATACCATGTTAGATTTTGGTGGAGCTATATGAGATTTTGTGGAAAACTGCCAACTATCTTAAAAGCTTAAACGGTTAGATGAATGCATTGTTTAATATAATACTTCCCTTTGCATTTAGTCTGGTCTTTTTGCTCAGTATTAAGAGTGAACATATTTAATTAGGCGACAAATGATGCCTAGAAAGATTTGAATTCATAACCTTTTGTTATGATATTATGAAAGATTTTGTAGGATCACTGCCAACTGTTTTAAAGGCTTAACCTGTTAAATGAAGGTGTAGGTTAATATTTAATTACTCTTACATGATGATTGGTTAGGTTAATATTAATTACTCTTACATTATGATCGGTGACTTTATCTCTCAGGTGTGTGTGTATCGGGCCTTGATCTTCCAAGAAAGATCCCTTCGCATCATTGTCATGACATCCGGAATGCTTTTGCCACATCATCGTAGGGACATATTTTGTATGTTTTGTTGTGTCATCGTCATGGTATCTATGTGTTTTTGCCACATTATCACCAAACCGATGCCGTTTTGCACTTTCTTCACCGAAAAATCGCCACGTTAGTATTTTGGCTGGATGCTTTCATTTGAAATTTTTCATCAATTTTTTTAATGTAAAATTTAAAGTCTTTTCTTTCCGAGATTTATATTACACACACGGTACGTGCCTCTCTGATGACAAAATTGCGAAACGTCTACTTATACATAGAGTTATCGGTTCATTCCCAAAGAAGCACATTAAGGCGATTTCTCTCTTTCATGTCATCATTATGTCCTGTGCCTCATCTTATCATCGTTATGTCATCTATATGATTTTGTATCGTCAAAATGCTACGTGTCATCATTGTGACTAATTACTACACATCATTGTCGTCCTCTCACGACAAAAGTTCCATATTTCATGCTTCGCTGTACATTTATTTCCAAAAATAGATGTAAGCACGTGCTCATGGATTCATGTCGTTTCGGGAAAAAAGGATGGGGCTATTGATTAATGGCTGCACTGACTATCGAACTTGGTGACATTCATTTTTAAATCCAAAGAAATGATGCATTGTACTTGAAAAATAAAATAATGAGTGGAAATTAAGGCTTTATCGATAAGATTGTGATATCGAAAGAGCCTTGTAGGGGTGCTAACTCTTCCCCATTCCCACATATGACCGAGCCCTTGGACTTTGGGAAAATTCAAAATAAGAGTTTGAAGTGCCATCATTTTCTCAAGTAAGGGATTGAAATAGACTTTTTTCAAATAAGAGCTCAAAGTGCTATCATTTTCTCAAATAAATACTTGAAATAGATTTTTTATTTCAAATAAGGGTCTAAAATGGCTGCATCAATCTTAAAGAATGGCTTGAAGTGATTATGACTATTGCAAATAAGGGCCTAACCTCGTTGGCTCGCCGATTAGCAAAAAATTCTAACTGATTAGGAGTGTTTTTGTCCAAACACAATTTAAATTTAAATTTAATTATATTAAAAATTAAAAAAGAAAAATTTTTAAAAAAGAAGGGGAACATATAGGTGGGAGGGGGCCGCCAGCCCGCCGCCCCATCGCCGATGGGGCGGTGGCGATGTCTAGCAGGGTTGCTGGTGCCTAGGTGAGGGCAGTGACCCTCTCCTAGATCTGGGTGAGGGTTGCCGACCCTTGCCCTCGTTTGGGCGAGAGTCGCCGGCCTTCACCTAGTGCCCCTAAACCTAGGTAGTAAGGTTCGAGGGCCTTGGGTGAGAGCTGCTGGGCCGACAACCCTCACCCATATGGGGGAGGGTGGGTGACCCTCGCCCAGATCTAAGAGCGGGTCACTGCCCTCTCCTGTCCCTAGCCCTCATCTCTGGTCGGTGAAGGTCGTCGGCCCTCACCCTAGTGTCAGAGTGATTGACGCTGGTGACCTCGTCGGCAGTTGCCGCCCCATCGATGGTGGGGTGACGACCTGCCTATGATTTCATTTTTTTAAAAGTATTTAGTTTTATTTACGAAAAATAAAAAAAATGAAGAAAAAAGGAAAAATTTTAAAAAGATGAAATTACGCCAGTTGGTGAGTTCGAGCTCTAATTTGAGATGATATGATCACTTCAGAATAGATCCTTATTTGAAATAATGTCTATTTCAGATTCTTATTTGAGAAAATGAGAAGGCACTTCGAGCTTTTATTTAAAATAACATTCATTTTATGCCTTTAAGTGAGAAAATAATGACACTTTAAGCTCTTATTTAGAGTTTTCCCCCCAGACCTTCGATCGCTTGTTTATCCAATAGACTAATAGCTTAGCCCAAATGGATACTTCTTGAGCTACTTAGGTCATAGGTTCCAATCTGCCTACATTTATCTGAATAATTTGGCGGCAACTTCAAATTCAATTTCGATTAAAGAGTGAATAGATAATCCATGCAGATTCCGAACCTAAGATTTGAGAAGATGATAAGAAATTAGATGCTTTGAGCCAAAAGCCCCTAGATTTGCAAACCTCACCGGCGGAAGAGCCGTCTGCATTAGATATACATGCAACGATTTGAAATCCGGAGGTGAATCGTAGCAGTGTTCCTGTCCTTTCCTCGCTCTATTTTTTCATCTAAATTTCTACAAGAACTTAGCTGCCGTTTTCATCATTGGAAGCAAGAGCTTCACGGAAAATCTAACTATGTGCAGAGACGATGCTCCTTGAAAATAACACAACTGGAGTGAAGGAACAACTAAGAGCAGACAATGGTATTGATACATGTGAGGAATTCACCCCGTCACCCCAGTTCACATAATCCCAAACCAGTGACATTGCGTTGTAATTGTGAAAGTACAAAGTTCCTGAACATTAAAATTCCACACTGTTAATCCGCAATACAAGGCAAGAATAGTCACCGCATTCACAAGCGAGGTGCGATCCTAGGACGGTCCCACTCAGTCATGATATGGTCGTGGGTGATCTCCTTCAGCAAGCGGCATCCGCTCAATGCCATCGTCAGCTCAAACTCATCACGGGGCATTTGAAGCACTTTCTTCACACCAGCTTCGCCTTTGGCTGCCAGAGAGAACGCGACAGGCCTTGGATCTGTTAGACAAGGCAAGATCACCTCACTTTCTCTGTTAGACTTTGCTAATAATCAATAAATTCGGCTTCATCCTATATCTATCAAGTGTGGAATCCCCAGGATCATTAACGCTTATAGATATTTGGACTGGAATTTCAAATTGACGAAAATATGGTCAATACCAATACTAGTGTTTATTAATATTGAATAGAAATCGAAGTGGGGTGTCAATGACCCATGTAAAAGCAAGAAAAACGACTGTCTGACAGGATTATTACCCCTCTTTTTTTCCACTCTTCTCTTATGAGTAGATACTATTGGAAGCATAAGTTCTCTCTCATTTTTTTCATTCATGTGGATTGAATCTAATAGTAAGTAAGGGCCACATAGCCTTCATCTATGGGCAAGAATTGATGCAATCAAGTCTGAGTATTCACAAATATCCCAGATGCTCCAAGAGCCAATGCCTTGAAGACATCGGTTCTGTGGCGAACCCCACCATCCAGGAAAACTGGAATTTTTCCTTGTGCAGCTTTTGCAACCTGCAAATCACATCAACCAATTCATTGCACCAGAAACCGCGATAGGAAAGAAAATTGGTTATTAGAAAATGTGTCCAGTTGACGGGTACAATGTAGCCTACGATGACAACTGATAATATCAGTCAAGTCAGCTTGTTCAGTACTTACAATTTTCTAGGAATCGGAAACTTAATGACATCAACAGAATCCTCTAGTTACAGATTTTAGCTCAAAAGTTTTCAGGCTTCTCTATGAAAAATTAGTAGAAGCTTAATCAGAATATAACTTTCATATCAAGAACAATACTCTTCCAGAGCCATGATGGTTGCGGGTACATAATCAAGTTGCTGAGCTCCATGGTTCGACACTATAATTCCAGCAGCTCCCGATTGAATAGCAAGCCTTGCTGCAATTTAGCAGAAAGGTGTAGTCAGGTGAGATACACAGAGGTCATAAAAAGGGATGAATGTTTTCTCCAAGTGGCTAGGTATCCTCACTAAATTCAGCAGTTAGTCCACCCTTCACTAGAATTGGCAGTGTAGTGATTGTTTGAAGCCACTTGACATCCTGTACACCAAAAAGAAGCAGTTTTAAATATAGCCTGATTTAAACAATTCTCTGGTTGATAATATTTTGGGAAATTATATCACCTTCCAGCTTAGAGATTGGTCCAACTGTTCAGCAGCGTAAGTAGCCAGACCTGAGTCATTTGTCTGCGTGACTAAGAGGTGAAGCAGTCAGAAACAATGATTACAAGATCCATCTTTCCAGTATCCAAACCCTCAAAATTCTTGAGTGTGAGATATGGAGGCAAAGCAAATCTGCAGAAGAATGCATCAGAATGGGAAGACTGATAATTTTCAATAAGGCACACCAGAATTTCAGCAATTCTTCTTATGTTCACCTCATAATGGATTTAAATAATTATTCCACCACCAAACACAGAAAATGATGACTGCAGAAGGCAGCCAGTATCCTACTTATAATTCCTACAATCCATGTAACTGCTACTTTCATTTAGGAAGGGTTATTCAATGAGTTCTCACCTATTCTTGATGTCAGCTTCCTAGATGCATTCGGCAGTGCATCATTGTTCAATTGATAAACAGGGTTTGTTGAAAATATCATGAGAAAAATTTTGCTCTCAAGATGTCAACAGATTTTCTGGGTTCAATCTGAAAAGTTCACACATGATAACAGGGACAAGCAAGAAATCGGAGCACAAGTAGATGACGCGTGGGCACAGCATAAGTAACAACATTTTACCTTCTAGATTAGGTTGTGTCGGGAGTAGATAAATTACGTTTACACTTTAACTAATAAAATCACATATGACAAACGCATTCAAAAGACTAAATAAATGGCCAACAGCAAGAAATAACGGATAAACAAGTGTAAGATAAAGTGTCTGTTAAACTCGCAAAAAGCAGGAAGAAGCGAATTGCAAGTTCTGTTGAAGCAATCTTTTCCAAACTTGATGCAGCCCCTGAGGATAGTCTGTGATGACTTGTTAAAAGGAGTGACGAGTATATACCGACACTGATTGTTGAAAGAATGCCTCCTTAAGGAGAATACAGGTGGCACATTTCCTATGCAATCTCAATCGATATCAACACAATCAACGATATTACAAAATTTTTTAGAGGGTGAAGAAGCAAATCAAAAATATCATAATTGCCCCTGCTGCTGATGTAACTCTGGCTGTTGCATATTCTCCTGCAGAAAAGAAGCACAGCTAATAACTGCAGTTGTAAGTCATGAAAAAGGTTAAATACCCCAAGAGTTAAAAAAGTGAGTCAATAATTTTTAACTTCAAATTTCGTTGAGTAAGGGTGCGCATGATAAAATTTTTGAACAGAAATTGATTTACGCCAGAAATCAATTTCTCAATTTCTATTCCCCTGACAAGTTTCTGAAGAAAGAAAACCCGTTTGATAACGACTAAAATTTCTATTTCTTTAACAAAATCTGTTTGATAACAAAATAAAGTTTATATTTCTAGGAATAGAAATTGATTAGATAACAACATAAGAAATCCTCAAATACAAAATAATAATTGAAATAATACTAATACATTCCAACAAGACGTTTCAACAGTGCATATCTATTTCTAAAACTAAAAAGAATTAACTTCTTTAATATTGGCATCATGCGCAAGGAACGTTGTATAGCATAAAACATTTTACAAAAAGAAAAAATATATTTTTTTTTCTCTAGACTTTTCAAAAATAAAAGAACCTAATAAGTCGGCTTGCATGCGAAATTAGTGGAAAATTGAGATGGAAGGCAAGACAAATCTTGCTTGCTCTTTGCTTCAAAGACAAGTTGATGCCGCTGGATCAAACGAAAGTGGCCGACCCGATCCTCCTCAACAAAGCGCTGTTGCTATTTCGGCAGGAGAGGCGTAGCCGATGGCGAATTGCTAACCGGCATCAGAGAATGACGCGCGGGTTCGGAGATTCACAGGAAGGGCCACGGGTTTGGATCTCGGAGACGAACACGAGATGGGTTCGACGCGATTGGATCCGGCGAAGTCATCGACTGCAGGGAGGACAAAGTCAGAGTCGACAGCAAGGTGAGCGACGATGTCGATGGTGAGGATGGATGGAGTTGGAGTCGACGGCGCTAGGGTTTTTGGTTGAAGCGTTGAGGAGAAGGAATGCCCAAATAGAAAAGCCTATATGGTGAATGAAGAAGGATGCCCAAATTGGAAAAAAGAAGAAATAATTTCTGTTTCTATTACCTTACTAAAAAAAAAAATTATATTTCTATTTCAAAAACTGAGAAGCTAAAAAATTTAATTTCTAATTTCTTCGATTTTTCTATTTTTAGAATAGAAATCTGTTTCGAAATAGAGAAATCAAATTGTATTCCAAACGGATTTCTGTTCCAAACCTGTTTTGGGAAATAGAAAAATAAAAAAATCAAGAAATATAAATTTTATCATTCGCGCCTAAGTGGTAATGCCAAGATAATTTCTTTGCTTTTTTTCTTTTCTGGTCATGTTACCGTCATACGTGCGACAGGTTGGTGAAGATGTTCAGGAAGAAATTTCAGAAGTAAAGATTATTGTCTCCTCATGAACCGACAGTCTTCACATTCATGTCAGGGTCCTGTCTTGAAGAAAGTATAAGCAAATATTATTTTTTATGGCTATTCTGGGCAAAATTTAACTGTATGTCCTTACTTTCTATTAGGAGTTCTACCGGTCAGTGGGAAACAGTCATCTCAACTTTTTACCTACAAGGGATCAGTGATGAAGGGTGTACCATATTTTCCTTGTTACGAGCAAGAAGATGAGAAGGAAATCACGCTATTCAAAACTAAACCATCAAGGGAAATCTCAACACATCAGAAATATCCTGTCCAACTTTCATGGGCAACAACATGAAATGGACTTGCTCTAAGTAAACTTTACAGAAGCAGTTGCTAATTATTATCATAATTACATAGTGGTATACTAAAAGTTCCTTGCTATGTAGATAATGGGGATTAGTCATGTCAAGATAAATACAAACTGCAAATGACAGTTAATCATGCTGTATGTGAAATCATAATTACAAACTGCAACTGTGGTATTATGCATGATCTAGACACACTAGCGTAAAGCGGCCTTTGGAAGTTAAACACGAGCTCAGAATTTTTGGATATAACACAACAAATGGATAGTTAATCTAACGTCCTTGGTAAATGTTAGTCATCTGGACACTGCCATCTACAGGCACATGCATATAGATTAATACACACATTAAGGGATGCATATGCAGATTCGTTGAGATATGACATTAGTATGATACACTCACCAAGTCTTTTCCAATTGAAGGTGCGATCTATGGACACAATGGCAGTAAGATCATGCAAATACATAAATGTGTGTGCATACCCAACATAACTTTCATTATCAAGCCCTAGCAGAGAAACAGATGCATTTACATACAGATGCACAGCACCCACAAAACCAAAAAATCATGTATTGAAATGGTAAGCATGAATTTTCTCAGGGAGAAAAAAGAAGCTAATGCAAGCATGGCTCTTTACCATCAGGATGAGCCATCTTTTGCATTGCTGTTGGCGCGATCATGATAGGCATCGAGAGATTTTGAATCCCAAAACTGTTGTCGTCACATCTATATGGCTTACATCTACAAGAATCCGAGGCCGAAATCTATATCGTTAAACACTAGTCAAGGAAAAAACAAGTCAATATTTGTCTCGACCAATAATATCACCAGAGACACCAGTTCATCAAATTTAAATGGACAGCGAAAGAAAGAAATCAGGAATGTGTGAGTTCAAGTAAACCCAATAGGGAGAGAACTGCTTACAAAATCCTCAAAAATGCATTTCGGTTTTCCTTGAGGGTCCACTGGTCTTGATGCGTGATGGGGTGAGTGATTCTAGAATGGATTTTTTTTATAAGGGATTTTTGTGGTTAAGTGTATGGAGTAGTGTATACGGGGAAGAAATGAAAAGGAATAAGAAAAGATAAAAACAATCTCCTTCCAAGGTATAAAGGCAGCGCCACCAACCAAGGATGAGGATCGAGATCTACGAAGTTCACCACCAAGGCATAACGCTTCCACCAACCAAGAATAAAGGACTTCGGGATAGGAGAAGCTCACCACCGAGGCCTAAAGATTCCACCAGCCAAGGATAAAGGGCTTCTTGGCTCACCACCAAGGAGTGATCTACGCTCCAAAGGAGTTCACTCAAACAGAGGAAATCTCACCACTTTCATTCATAAAATTCATATCTCCATACATTGGCTAGTTTTCCCTTATTTATAGGAGGATTTTAGCCTTAGGAAATATTAAAAACAGACTTTAATAACCTAAGAACTTAAACCTTCGACTCTTGAGCTACAAAAACATAAAGACACATAGGAACTTAAGAAAAGCCTTATTAACATGGGAACTAAATGCATTTAATCTTCGGCCTTCTGCATTCTTGAACTTTTAGCTTTCCGTATTCTTGAACCGCATTCTTGAACCTTTGGCTTTCCATATTCTTGAACTGCATTCGGGAACCTTTAACCTTCCCAAAATTCGTGCTCCTCCCTTGACCAATAAATAATCCTCTTGAAACTTCATCAATTGGTCATACAAGACATTTAAAATGACCTCCCATCGATACTTATCGATATACCACAAAGTATCGATAAGTAATTGACATTATTCATTTAGAATGATCCATCGAAGCACATAATGCCCAATTTCGTTCTTGGCTTGGATAAGCATCGATGGTTCTGAGTTGGTCGATGGAGCTAAGTTGGATGCTCCTACATCATCCTCCCTAGGTTGTTTGAGATTTGTCCTCAAATCTAGAAAGTTTTCATCCTCCAAGTAAGGAGAAAGGTCTCCCACGTTGAATGTTGCCGAAACTCCAAACTCTCCAGGAAGGTCAATCTTGTAAGCATTGTCACCAATTCGCTCAATAACTTTAAATGGACCATCAGCTCTAGGCATGAGCTTGTTCTTTCGTCGAAATGGAAATCTCTCCTTCCTCAAGTGAAGCCATACAAGATCACCCGGTTGAAATTGAGTCTTCTTGCGATGTTGATTAGCTTTCTTCTTGTAAGATTCGTTGGCCTTTTCGATCTTGGATCGAATTTGCTCTTGGAGCTTCTTCATTGATTCAGCTCTTTTCTCGCCGTCAAAGCTTACTCGAGAGTTAGATGGAATTGGAATCAAATCAATGGGTGTGAGAGGATTAATTCCATACACAACTTCAAATGGCGATCGACCAATAGTATAACTTGGTGATCGATTGTATGCAAATTCAGCATACGCAAGCTTTAAATCCCAATCTTTCAAAGATTTACTCACCATACCACAAAGAAGAGTGGTTAGAGTACGATTTGTTACCTCCGTTTGGCCATTAGTTTGGGGATGACAAGCTGTGCTGAATAAGAGTCTTGTACCAAGCATTCTCCATAGAGTCTTCCAGAAGTAGCTTAAGAACTTGGAATCACGATTCGACACAATGGTCTTTGGTACTCCATTAAGGCGAATAATCTCTTTGAAATATAATTCAGCAATATGAGCTGCATCATCGGTCTTGTGACATGGCACGAAATGAGCCATTTTAGAGAACCGATCGAAAACCACCATGATAGCATCTTTTCCTCTTTGAGTTCTTGGTAGAGCCACAATGAAATCCATGCTAACATCCTCCCAGGGCTGCAATGGTACCGGAAGTGGAGTATACAAACCTTGATGGAAATGGCTTTTTGATCTTTGACAAGTTGCACACCTTGAGATGATAGCATGCACATCTCCACTCATCTTTGGCCAATAGAAATGCTCTTGAAGAACCTCAAGATTTTTGTTAATACCAAAATGACCAGCCAATCCTACACCATGCGCCTCTCGAATCAGCAATTCGCGAAAAGAACTCTTCGGCACACATAATCGATTTTCTTTAAAAAGAAACCCATCTTGCAAAGAATATGTACCTTGAACTCCCCGCTTGCAATTGTTGATGATGGATGAGAACTCCGCATCTTCAGAATAAAGTTCTTTCATTGATTGAAATCCAAGAATCCTAGAGTCCAGAACAGCAAGCATAGAATATCTTCTCGATAAAGCATCTGCTACAACATTAGTGTGCCCGGGTTTATATTTTGAGACAAAAGAAAAGGATTGAAGAAATTCTACCCATTTTGCATGTCTCGAATTAAGCTTGCGTTAGCCGTTGATAAACTTAAGCACCTCATGATCAGAATGAAGGACAAATTGCTTTGTCCTCAAATAACGACTCCAATGATCAAGAGCTCGGACAATGGCATAGAACTCTTTATCATAAGTTGAATAATTCCTCTTGGAATCGGATAACTTTTCACTGAAATATGCCAATGGTTTTTGTGCTTGCACCAGAACAACACCAATACCAACTCCGCTTGCATCACACTCAACTTCAAATACTTTATCAAAATCTGAAAGTGCAAGAATAGGGAACTCACAAAGTTTCTGCTTGATTACCTTAAAGGCGTTTTGAGCAACCTTTGACCATTCAAAAGCACCATTCTTCATGCATTCAGTTATAGGAGCCATGACAGTACTAAAGTTTTTGACAAAACGTCGATAGAAAGAAACAAGTCCATGAAAACTTCTTACATCAGAAATGGACTTCGGAACCGGCCAAGTCTTCATAGCTTCCACCTTGGTTTGATCAATAGAGATTCCATCTTTGGAAACCACATAACCAAGAAACATAATGCTTGGAGAGAAGAACTCACATTTCTCCATTTTAGCATATAGTTTTTGATCTCTCAAGACATTGAAAACCTGTTTTAAATGAGAGATATGCTCCTCCTCGTTCTTGCTATAAACAAGAATATCGTCGAAATAAACAATGACAAATCGACCAATAAAGGAACGAAGAACCTCATTCATAAGTCTCATGAAGGTACTCGGAGCATTAGATAATCCGAATGGCATAACCAACCACTCATAAAGGCCTCCCTTGGTCTTGAAAGCCGTCTTCCATTCATCACCTTGTCGCATTATGATTTGATGATAACTGTGACATCCTGAATTTCGACCCCGTTCCGAATATATGAAATGGGCATCTCGTCGACGCGCCGATGGTCCTTTTTCTCTGAGCTGATCACTCACGAGTTAACCAATCTATTGGGTGAAGTCGTTAAGGGATATAACTGCGATAAAATCCCTAAAAGCTACTCAATAGGTCGGATCGGACTAAATCGCGTTCGGTCGATTTTAACTACGAAATTGAATTCGGTTTCGGGAATCAGACGTTCGAGCATGTCACGGTTCATTTATAGGACATCGTCTTGTCTTTCTGAGAAATTTTCAGAGATTCTGAGATTTTTACGGAAAATCGTTTGGACGTCGCGGAAAATTAACATAAATTAGTATGGACCGAATTTAAGCGAGTTTGGACTTTCAAGCCAAGCCTGTGAGTGTCGGGGATTTATAGAAAATTGTCCGGGATTTTTCTCCATCGAAATTGGACCTCAATTTGGGAAATTGAATGATAAAATTTAAGACCGAAAAGTGAAATTCGGTTTTGAACAAAAGGCTGGAAATTCTTGCTTCAAAATTTATTTAAAGGAAAATTCAACTCATGAAAGAAATATGGGACATTAGGATATTTTTGCAAGCAAAAGGGGGAACCAAACATTAATGCATTGGATAAGTAGTGTTGACTTGCCTTCCTTTATTAAATCTTCTTCAGCACGTTTGGACGCCAGCTGCTTCTCTTCGTGCGCCCGAGCTTCTTCTTCTCTCTTGCTCGAACTCACCGTCTGCTTCAGCTTTCCCTTTTCGTTTCCCTCGCAGCTTCATTTCACTCGATTTCTCTCCCTCTCAGCCCACCAAGTTCTTTGTTTTTTTTTTTAAGCGAGGCCACCATCTTTGACCGAAGCAAACCCCCACGATTTCCTCCACTTCTTCTCTCTCTCTCTCTCTCTCTGCTTCGTTCTCTGCTGCCAGCACCCACCGAGCTGCCAACTGTCCACGATTCGACCTTCCTCAGCCAACAGTTGAAGACGCTGTTGATCCCAAGCCTCCACTGAACGAGATTTCCTTCCATGCAGCCGCTCAACCGCAGCTACTCCTTCCCATCTTTGACCCAGCAACGACGCCAGCTGCTCCACTTCGGTTTATTCCCCTGCAGCAACCGCACATCTCCAACAACTCGGTCAAAGTTTTCCACAGCAAGCCCGGCTTGTTGACCCCCACGCCACACGTCCTCTTCTGCCAAGCGAACCCGCACGTCTTCAAGCTCCTCAGCCTCCTCCGATTTGCACGAGGGCAGCGAAACAGCCTAACCACCGAAATTGTTTCTTCGTGGCCTACTCCAGCGAGATCAGTCGTCTTCGGCCCATCTCATCCAAGCCCGCAGATTCTTCAGTCAACAAACCGGCAGATTCTCCCAGCAAGAAGCCCGCAGACGTTGACTCCTCTTGGTGTACATCTCCGCGCGTCGTTAGCATCTTCAACGCCGTCGAAGCCACTGAGCAGGTGCCATCTTCACGTTCGGTTGTTCCCAGCAGCAAACTGAGGCAGCTGCGTTGCCTCTCTCCTTCGCCCGTTTGAGGAATCATCCAGCCCAATTGAGTCCACGAGCCTAACAATTCGGCCCATTAAAGTGTAGCTCAGACCAGTGTTATTTTCAGCAGCCCATTTGCAGTCCTGCAGCCCAAGAAGGCCTCAGCTCGGCCCAGGAATTCTGAAGTTCCATTGGGCTTTCTTGTTCCGTCCAATTGAAGCCGAAGATCAGGCCACGTGAAATTCGGCCCAAGCCCACCTGTGGCTTTGAAGTTCAACCCGTTAATTCAGCAATTCGGCCCGAGACTTCAGCAGTCCAAGCCCAATAGTTCTCTGTGGACTTGCAAGGCCTGTTGGTCCCGGCCCGAGTATTCGCCGACGCCACCGAAATTTTGGGGTTCTTCCGCCGTCGCGTCGCCGTCGGGGTTTTCGATCTTCGCTTTGCCAAGTGAGTTTTACTCACTAATGCTTTCTTAGTTTGCTAATGATGCCTAAGTGTTGATTAGATTTAATTAAGTGCAATTAAGTTGTTAGATTAGTTTAGAGCAATTAAATTAGTGACTTAATGATGCATGTTAGGTGGTTAGACTTAGTCATTAGCAAGTAGAGAGCTTCTAATATTTAGTGAATGCATCTCGGGATTTTCCCGACCCATTTCGGGTTTCAATTAGGCATCATGGGTCTAAATTGGATTTTATTTATTTATTTTTCGAAATTAATTATTTAATTATTTATTTTTCTGGAAATTCAACCGGGATGGTCGGTGACCAGAATTTTGTGCTGATTGTCGTGATGCAGTCCGTTTATTTATTTGAGTTTTGAATCATGCTGAATTGAATTATTTGTGAAATTGTGAAGTATTCTTTAATGGAATAATCTTTGGTTATTAATTGGAAAATAACCGGGTGTCGGTTGACAGCACCAAAAGTGTTTTGGTGGACTACAGAAAATGTGGGAGTTATGGAAAGGAAAATATTATATTTTGGCTAAGGTCGACCGTGTCCCCACACACGGCTATTTTATCAAGAATGATAAAAGAGGGAATTGATTGAATGATCAGAACAGTATACTATATCATCCTACGGGCTCTGATATATTAGCTTAGCGAGAACAGTATACTGGTGTACTATATTAGCCTGCGAGCGATATGTCAGCTTAGCGCGAGCAGTACACTTTATCAGCTTAGAGTGAGCATCGGGGGTATACTATATCAGCCTGCAGGTGATATGTTAGCTTAGCGAGAGTAGTATACCGGTATACTATATCAGCCTACGGGCGATATGTCAGCTTAGCGAGAGCAGTATACCTTAACCCTATCAGCTTAGTGCGAGCTATATTATCTATATATCAGCTTAGAGTGAGCAGTCCTGGACTATGGTCGGACTTATAGATAGTATTGAATGTGCCGACCAAGCATGGGTCGTGATGACATGTAATCGACTAGGTCGATTGATCGATGATTCGATCTGAGTGTGATTTGATGTGATTCATTGCCTTAATCTGCTGTGTGAATTGATTGATCGAATGGAAATGACCATGAGTGGTCTTGTTGGTGTGTAATCGACTAAGTCGATTTGATCGATGCTTCGATCAATGATGTGATTATTTGGGTGTCTATTTGAACTATGCTAATATGCAGATGGAATCTAAGGCCAAGGTAAGTCCTCTAACTCGTGTTGTGCATAGGCAGCCCTAAGGTGTATTAGTTTACTAATCGGGTCTTAGGGGGTAGAACTTGCTGAGATGTTGTCTCAGTGGTTATTGAATAACCATTTCAGGACCCGGATGAGGAGCCTAAGGAGGAGGAATCTGACGAGGAGAACCCTGATGAGGAACCCAAAGAGGAGTACGTGGAGGAGGACCTCGAGGATGACCCCAAGTACGACCCAGATGAGGACTGAGATCCCGTCCTGTCTTGTCAGACCTTGTCTGCATGTGAATTGATGTTAGATCAGACTTACGTATATATGGTATTGTAGAATACTATGAGATGCGTGTAAAAATGTGTGGTTGTAAATTTTCGCTATGAAAAATATGGCCTGCTTTTCTATCCCATTACTTTATTGTTTGGGGATTTATAACTGCTTCCGCATGTGCATATTAAAATGAAAAGGGTCGGCGATACATCCTGGGATATCGCTTTCAAAATCGACCAAAGGTAAGGGATGTGCGCGTGCGTGAGGATCGGGACGTGACAATAACCACTCCGCAAATCTATCTTTGAAAACACAGAAGAACCATATAATTCATCAAGCATATCATCAAGTCTAGGTATAGGATACCTATACTTAATGGTGATGTTGTTAATGGCTCGGCTATCAACACACATTCGGTAAGTACCATTCTTCTTAGGTACAAGTAGAGCCGGAACAAAACAAGGACTCATGCTTTCTCGGACGTATCCTTTGACGATAAGTTCATCGACTTGTCTTTGCAACTCCTTTGTTTCCTCTGGATTGCATCAATAAGTTGGCTTGTTTGGTAGGGGAGCACCGGGGGTCAAATCAATTTGATGCTCAATACCTCTTATGGGAGGTAATCCATGTGGCAAATCCTCCGAGAACACATCTGCAAATTCTTTCAACAAGCAATGCATTTTTGGATGTATGGGTCGCTCTATCTCACTCTTTTTCTCGACCACAAGCAAAGAAAATACATTCTTTTGTTTGCTAATGGCTCTCTCAACCTGTGTTTCACTCAAGAACAGATTTTCCTTACAAGTGTTTCCCTCCCTAGGTTGATTATTATGTATCAAAAAAAGACTCAATGGTAAAAGAGTAATGCATTTTTGTTCCTTATGAAAATAGTATGTGTTTTTCCGACCATCATGCATAGCATTTATATCAAATTGCCACGGTCTACCCAATAACAAGTGGCATGCCTCCATAGGAATCACATCACATACAACCTCATCCCGATAGTTCTTCCCAATCAAAAATGATATAAGAACGCGTTTGGTTACCTTGATTTCATTGCCTTGATTGAGCCATTGGGGCTTGTATGGTTGAGGATGTTTCGTTGTTGGAAGCTTTAGCTTGTCAATGACAGTTGTCGAGGCAACATTGGTGCAGCTCCCACCATCGATGATCACCGAACACACCTTTCCGTTAATAGTGCAACGGGTGTGAAATATGTTCTCCATTTGCTCTTTATCAACAGAAACGTCAACATGCAATGCCCTTCGGATGATCAACAACTTGCCATCATCGGCTTTCTCCACAACTTCTTCTTCCCGATCAGATTTAGAAATATTTTGGTCTTGATTGCTCTCAGCCTCTTGAAGCGCCGAATTGATCTCCACAATTTCTTGAAGAGTCATAACTCTCCGATTTGGACAATTTGCTTGTAAATGCCCAAAACCATGGCACTTAAAGCATTTCCTCGCATCGCCTTCAAACTTCTTTTAGACTTCTTTGGAAGGCTCTGCAAGTTTTCCTTTGCCTTTGTCTTTTGTCGACGTAATCTCGCCCTTGCTTGAGGAAGCACCCTTAAAATAGGATGTCGCCCTTGTTGAGGTTCTAGAGGAAAACCTTTTGCTCTTCAATTGCTTTTCGACTTTGATAGCTAACTTCCATACGTCTTCAAAGGACCAATAAGGTTGAAGTTCAACCATATCAGCAATTTCTCGATTCATGCCGCCAAGGAAACGAGTGATGGTTTGCTTAGGAACTTCTGGAACTTCACTCCTCATTTTGAGTTGTTCAAACTCACGAATGTATTCTTCAACACTCATCCCCTGTTGTCTTAGGGAATTCAATTTGAGGAACATATCTTGCTTATAGTTGTCGGGTAAGAACCTCTTCTTCATCAACTTCTTGAGTTTTTCCCAAGACTTGATTCAGCCTTTTCCTTCCCTTGCTCGTTGATGCTTTAGATTCTCCCACCATAGAGAAGCATATTTTGTCAGCTTTAGGACAGCAATCTTGCATTTCTTCTCATCCGAGTAGGACTTGAAGTCAAAAATTCGTTCAGTTGTGTGTAGCCAATCCATAAAGTCGTCGGGATTAAGATTACCATTAAACTCAGGGACCTCCACTTTAATGTCTCTTTCATCCTCCTTATGCCTCCCTCTTCGTCTTCGTCTTCGAATTTGAGATTCAGAATCACTAGAGTGCATAATTGTTCGGTTGTCTCCAGTGGACTCAGAATCACCATCGGAATTTTGACTAGATTCAGAATCGTCACGCCAATGACGTTCATTGGGACGCCTTGCTAGCTGTCCTTGTCTCACCGGATTCTCCAGAAGATTGAGGACTCGCTCCATTTGTTGCTGAAGATTTTGGATTGCACGATCTCGCCTTTCGTTGTGCGCTTGCTCCAGAGTCAAGCCTCTAGGAACTTGTTCATCCATAAGGAATTTGTAATAGAAGAAAGAAAAGAATCACTCAAATGAGTTGAACCTTGAGCTCTGATACCAATATTTTGATGCGTGATGGGGTGAGTGATTCCAGAATGGATTTTTTTATAAGGGGATTTTTGTGGTTAAGTGTATGGAGTAGTGTATACGGGGAAGAAATGAAAAGGAATAAGAAAAGATAAAAACAATCTCCTTTCAAGGTATAAAGGCAGCGCCACCAACTAAGGATGAGGATCGAAATTTACGAAGTTCACCAACAAGGCCTAAAGCTTCCACCAGCCAATGATAAAGGACTTCGGGATAGGAGAAGCTCACCACCGAGGCCTAAATATTCCACCAGCCAAGGATAAAGGGCTTTTTGGCTCACCACCAAGGAGTGATCTACGCTCCAAGGATAAAGAGACCGAAATGAGTTATCCACTCTCCAAAGGAGTTCACTCAAACAAAGGAAATCTCACCACTTTCATTCATAAAATTCGTATCTCCATACATTGGCTAGTTTTCCCCTATTTATAAGAGGATTTTAGCCTTAGGAAATATTAAAAACAGACTTTAATAACCTAAGAACTTAAACCTTCGACTCTTGAGCTACAAAAACATAAAGACACATAGGAACTTAAGAAAAGCCTTATTAACACGGGAACTAAATGCATTTAATCTTCGGCCTTCCGCATTCTTGAACTTTTAGCTTTCCGTATTCTTGAACCGCATTCTTGAACCTTTGGCTTTCCATATTCTTGAACCGCATTCGGGAACCTTTAGCCTTCCCAAAATTCGTGCTCCTCCTTGACCAATAAATAATCCTCCTGAAACTTCATCAATTGGTCATACAAGACATTTAAAATGGCCTCCCATTGATACTTATCGATATACCGCAAAGTATCGATAAGTAATTGACATTATTCATTTAGAATGATCCATCGAAGCACATAATGCCCAATTTCGTTCTTGGCTTGGATAAGCATCGATGGTTCTGAGTTGGTCGATGGAGCTAAGTTGGATGCTCCCGCATCAAGTCTTCTGCACTGGACGCGTATTAGTCGTACACCATCTTGGGCAGCTTCTTCTTCACGATTTCCTCATACTCCAACACATTGGTGATCTCCATTTTCTCAGCAGTGCTTGTTCTGTTCTCATGGATTTTTGAGAAAGTTGTTCAGAACTAGTCCATCGGTCCAATATGATTTCGACACTAGCATTCATTAGCTGAACACTACTGTCATTTATATACTAAACGATTCTTTTAAGGAAGAAAGTAAAGAGCTGCAGAATTTGGGTTTCTGTCCACCCACACCTGTAGTCGGCATATACAAATTAAAGGAACGACCATATTATACTCGCTGAAAAAAGAAAAAAAAAAAAAACTCTGCTAAGACACTCAGATTTTGCACATTCAATCAATCACACTGTACCTTTCCCCGGTTTCACCAATATTGAAAACATTAAACATCATCCAAGACATGATCACAACCCACTTGGTGACGATCGAGACGCATGCAATGATGCGATCAGAAAACGAAATGAAGTAAAGAGCCTTAGCAAACAGAGACGAGCTTCGTCTAGTGCTTCCTCAGATTATATGCATCAGCAAACAAGAGAAAGCCGCGGAAAAATAGCAGAACCAAAGCTCGAATTTGAGCAAAAACTCTCGCACGTGAAGAGTGATATGAGCAACTCAGTTTCGCCATGGCACGTGAGATCGACATATCAATCACTGCGAGTGAAAGATGCCTTGTTGAGAAAAGAGCATATTACCATTACTATCTGTTTCACGCAAAATAAAAAACTTAAAAAAAATATTTTTTAATTAACTGCTCAAAATACTTAATCAATAAAAATTATTTTCATTATTATTAATAATTTATATTTAAATATTTTCATAGACAATGAAATATATTTCATTTATTTATTTTTATAATTAATGCAAATGATTATTTTTAAGAAAATATTTTTTTTAATTATTTAACTTCTTTCACCCAACTTAATTTTCTTCATGGAAAAAAATTCTTGAGGGCATGAAATATCTAGTGATGAACATTATAAATAATTCTTATGCAGTAGAACAATAAAGAATGTTTAGTCTTGATCTTCCATTTTCAAAATTTCTTCTTGTTTTCTTGCTTTAATCTTTATATTTTTTGAGATTGGAAGAAACAAACTACGTAAATCCCAAAATGAGTTCGAGCTAAACAACCTACATGTGCATATGATGGCCTTTTTTTTTTTTTTGTGTACTTCTTGAAGGAAGAAGTAAATTATTGTATTCATGATAGGTGCAAAAAAAAAAGGAAAATCTATATCCATTTTAATATATCATATCAAAATCTCATCAAGTGTCTCTCCACACAATTAGGACAAACATAGATGCACTAATTTGTCGCCCCTCGTTCTTCTCCTCTCTTTTCATTATTTTACTATCTGAAATCTTTCCTATATTAGTTAGTAGATAGAAACTCCTATTGTTTATACGCATTTCAGGCATAGTATAATATTTATAATACGTAATATTTTATTCTGTGTTTATGAATTTTATTTTAATGCTACCTACATTGTTGTTCATATTTTGATAAATTAGTTTTTCGTGTACCTTTTACAATTAAAGATACTTTAAAACAATGCTGAATCTATGCTAAAAACTTTACGCTCCATGTTAATTATATTTTTTTGTGACTATCCTTGCAACGTGGGTAAATGTCTTATAAATATATAATGACAAGCTCTTCTCTTAGCGAATTTTGAGCCGTCCGCTTAGGAGGGACCCCATTCATTTCATAAATTACTACATGGCCGTCGTTACATCCTCTAAAAGACCTTTTTTTTTTTTTTAATTAAGAAAGTCTGACAGGGATTTCTCCGAATGAACCATTACAAGAGAAGTGATCACAAAAGCCCGATGGACAATGTTTTCTCTCTAGTACTGGTCTATCGAGCCTCGATCCCCTCAAAAGCACGATGGACAATGCTTACTTTTGCCACCTCATCTAACATATTATGTGTATTGTCATGTCGTTATCTCATCTTTGTATGTTTTTATCAAATTCCATTTCATAACATCATTATGATAAATGACTTATCTTGTCCTCACTATGATATATTATTAATTTATATTGTCAAAATGCTACGTACCATTGTTGTAACTCATATTTATTTCTACATATCATCATTATGTCACGTGGTCATCATCGTCATCACCACATCAGATGTCCCATTATTTCATGCATCATCATGCACTTATTTTGAAAATAAACACAAGTATGCACTTGTGGTGTCATGCCATTTCGTGAGAAATGGGATTGATAATCAACGGCAGCACTAAATATCGAACTTGACGATGTGTCATTGTAACATCTCCCAAAAAATCATGCATTGTGCTTGAAAAACTAAATAATAAGTGGAAATCAAGCTTATTTGACAGGATTATGATACCAAAAAAGCGTTGTGGGATGCTAACTTTTCCCTACAGAACCAAATCCCCGGACCTTTGATCCCTAGTTTATGCAATAGACCAATAGCCTAGGTAGAAACTTCCCGTGAAATAGAACAACTGGAGAGAAGGAACAACTAAGAGCAGACATAGGCATCGATACATGGGAGGAAGTCACCATGTGACCCGAGTTCGCATAATCCCAAACCAGGGACATTGCGTTGTTATTCTGCAAATACAAGTTCCTGGACATTAAAATTCCACACTGTTAATCCACAATACAAGCCAAGAAGAGGCACCGCATTCACAAGCGAGGTAAGATCCGTGGACGGTCCCACTCAGTCATGACATGGTCGCGGGTGATGTCCTTCAACGAGCGGCATCCACTCAATGCCATAGTCAGCTCAAATTCGTCACGGAGCATTTGAAGCACTTTCTTCACACCAGCTTCGCCCTCGGCCGCCAGTGAGAACAGGACAGGCCTTCCGATCTGTTAGACAAGGCGAGATCACCTCAGTTTCTCTGTTTGACATTGCTAATGATCAATAAATTCAGCTTCATTCTATATCTATCGAGTGTGGAATCCCCAGGATCATTAAAGCCTATATGTATTAGGACTGGAATTTCAGATTGATGAAAATATGACAATAAAATTACTGTCCAACATGATTATTACTCCTCTTTTTATCCCCTGCTTATCTTATGAGTAAATCCTATAGGAACATGAGTTCTCTCTCACTTTTTGCATGAATGTAGATTGTTGTGACAGTAAGTGCGGGCCATATAGCCTTCATCTATGGGCAAGAACTGATGCAATCAAGTCTGAGGACTCACAAATACCCCAGATGCTCCAAGAGCCAATGCCTTGAAGACATCGGTTCCGCGGCGAACCCCACCATCCAGGAAAACTGGAATTTTTCCTTGTGCAGCTTTTACAACCTGCAAATCACATCAACCGATTCATTGCACCAGAAACGGTGATCGGAAAGAAAATTGGTTATTAGAAGATGCATCCAGTTGACGGATAGAATGTAGCCTATGGTGACAACTGATAATATCAGTCGAGTCAGCCTGTTCAGTACTTACAATTTTCTAGGAATCGGAAACTTAATGTCATTGACAGAATCCTCTAGTTACATATTTTAGCTCAAAAGTTTTCAAGCTTCTCTATGAAAAATTAGTAGGAGCTTAATCAGAACATAACTTTCATATCAAGAACGAACCTCTTCCAGAGCCATGATGGTTGCAGGTACATAATCAAGTTGCCGAGCTCCATGGTTGGACACTACGATTCCAGCAGCTCCCGCTTGAATAGCTAGCCTTGCTGCAATTTTAGCAGAAAGGCGTAGTCAGGGATGAGAAACATAGGTATCCAAGTGGGCCAGGTATCCAAGTGGGATGAAGGTTTTCTCCAAGTGGGCTAGGTATCCTCACTATCTTCAGCAGTTAGTGCACCCTTCACTAGAATTGGCAGTGTTGTGATTGTTTGAAACCACTTGACATCCTGTGCACCAAAAAGAAGCAGTTTTAAATATTGTCCAATTTATACAATTGTCTGGATGATAATATTTAGGTTATATCACCTTCCAGCTTAGAGATCGGTCCACCTGTTCAGCAGAGTAAGTGGTAAAACCTGAGTCATTTGTCTGCAAGATTAAGAGGTGAAGCAGTTAGAAACACGCTGGGAGGGAGGGAGAGAGAGAGAGAGAGAGAGAGAGAGAGAGAGAGAGTACCTTATAATTCTTTCCAAGATCCAAACCCTCAAAATTCTTGAGTGTGAGATATGAAGGCAAAGCAAATCTGCAGGAGAATGCATCAGAACGGGAAGACTGATAACTTTCAATAAGGCACACCAGAATTTCAGCAATTCATCTTATGTTCACCTCAGAATGGATTTAAGTCATTATTCCACCAACAACCACAGAAAAATAATTACTGCAAAAGGCAGTCCGAGTATCCTACTTATAATTCCTACAATCCATGTATGTGCTACTTTCATTTAGGATGGGTTATTCAATGAGTTCTCACCTATTCTTGATGTCAGCTTCTCTGCGACCAAGCCTCGGTGTGTCCACGGTAAGGGCAATTGCTCTGAAACCAGCTCTTTCAGCTCTCCTCACAAGTTGTGCGACAACATTTCTGTCTTTTAACACCTAAATGCATGAGGCAGTTCATCGTTGTTCAATTGATAAACAGGGTTTCTCAAAAATTTCATGAGAAAAAATTCGCTCTCAAGATGTCGACAGCTTTTCTGGGTTCAATCTGAAAAGTTCACACATGATAAAAAGCTGGCAGGAAATTGAACAAAGAAAGCACGTTCAGAGCAGATAATGACCAAAAAGGAAAAAGACAACAGTTTCCGCAAGTAGATGACGTGCAGATACAGCATAAATAACATTTTACCTTCTTGATAAAGTTGTGCCTGAAGTAGATAAATTATATGTACACTTTACGTTAATAAAATAAAAAATGACAAGCGCGTTCAAAAGACTAAATGAATGGCCAACAGCAAATAATAACAGTTAAACAGAGTGTAAGAGAAACTGTGAGATTTTCATCTGTTAAACTCACGTAAAGCTGGAAGAAGCGAATTCCAGGTCCTGTTGAAGCAACTTCTTCCACATTTGATGTAGTCCATGAGGATAGTGTCTGTAATGACAATTGATAAAAAGGAGTGATGCGTATATACAAGGCACCGATTGTTGAAAGAATGACTCCTTAAGTGGATTACAGGTGGCACATTGCCTATGTAGTCTCAGTTGATATCAACACAATCAGCAAAATGACAAAATATGAAAGAGGGTGAACCATAATCGTCCCTGCTGCTGACGCAGCTCTAGCTGTTGCACATTCTCCTGCAGGGAAGAAGCACTCTATTAAATAATTACTGTAATTAGTCATGAAAGAGGTCGAATACGCCAAGAGTAAAAAGAACGAGTCAATAATCTTTAACTTCAAATTTCGTTTAGTAAGTGGTAATCCCAAGGTAGTTTTTTTGCTTCCTTTTTCTTTTCTGGTCACGCACCACCATACATGCACCAGGTTGTTGAAGATGTTCTGCCAGATATTTCATAAGTAAAGATTATCGTGTCCTAATGAACCAACAGTCTTCACATGCATGTCATGGTCCTGTCCTGAAGGAAATTATAAGCAAATTATTATTTTTTATGCCTATTCTGGGCAACATTTAACTGTATATCCTTACTTCATATTAGGAGTTATACCGGTCAGTGGGAAACAGTCGTCCTTTTTACCTTTCATGGGCTCAGTGATCATAGGGTGTACCATATTTTCCTTGTAATGAGCAAGAAGATGAGAAGGACATCACGCTATTCAAAACTGAAGCAGGGAAACCATCCAGCGAAATCTTAACACATCAGAAATAGCCCATCCAACTTCCACGGGCAACAAGATGAAATGGACTTGCTCTAAGTAAATTTTACAGCAGTCGCTAATTATTATCATAATTAGTTAATGGCATACTAGAAGTTCCTTGCTATGTAGATAATGGAGATTAGTCATGTCAAAATAAATACAAACTGCAAACAACAGTTAATCATGTTGTAAGTGAAATTGTAACTACAAACTGCAACTGTGGTATTACGCATGATCCAGATATACTAGCGTAAAACAGCCTTTGGAAGTTAAACATGAGCTCAGAATTTTTGGATATAACACAACAAATGGATAGTTAATCTAACATCTATGGTAAATGTTAGTCGTCTGCATACTGTCGTCTACAGGCACACAAATATAGATTAATACACATATTAAGGGAACATGCAGATTTGTTGAGATATAACATTAATATAATACACTCACCAAGTCTCTTCCAATTGAAGGTGCGATCTATGGACACAGTGGCAGTAAGATCATGCAAATAAATAAATGTTCGTGGATACCCAACATAACTTTCATTTATCAAGCCTTAGCAGAGTAACAGAAGCATTTACATACAGATGCACAGCAACCCCAAAAAGAAAAAACTCATGTATTGAAATGGTAAGCATGAATCTCCTCAGGGAGAAGAAAGGAGCTAATGCAAACATGGCTTTTTACCATCAGGATGAGCCATCTTTTGCATTGCTGTTGGAGCAATCATGATAGGCATCGATATTTTGAATCCCAAAACCATTGTCGTCACGTCTATATGGCTTACATCTACAAGAATCCGAGGCCGAAACCTACATAGTTAAACACCAGTCAAGGAAAAAACATGTCAATATTTGTCTCGGGGTCTCATAGAGGACAAGAGCCCATGACACCAATAATATCACCATAGACACCGGTTCATTAAATTTAAATGGACAGTGAAAGATAGAAATCAGGAATGATGTGAGCTCAAACAAACACAATAGTGAGAGACCCCCTTACAAAATCCTTGAAAACGCATTTCGGTTTTCCTTGAGAGTCCACTGGTCTTCTGCACCAGACGCGTAGTAGTCATACACCATCTTGGGCAGTTTCTTCTTCGCAATTTCCTCATACTCCATCACATTAGTGATCTCCATCTTCTCAACAGTACTTGTTCTGTTCTCATGGATTTTTGAGAAAGTAGTTCAGAACTAGTCCATCGGTCCAATATGATTTTGACACTAGCATTCATTAGTTGAACAAGACTGTCATTTAAATACTAGAAAGATTCAATTAGGAAAAAAGCATATAGATTCAGAATTTGGGTTTGTAATCGGCATATAGAAATTAAAGGAACGAACTTATTATACCCGCTGTAAAAAAAAAAAAAGAAACTCGGTTCTCCCAGGACTCAGCTTTTGCACATTCAACCGATCACGGTGTACCTTTCCCGGTTTCACCAGTTTAAAAACTTTACACATCATCCAAATCATTATCACAACCCACTTGGTGACGATCGAGACGCATACAATGATGCGATCAAAGAATGAAATGAAGTGAAGAGCCTTAGCAAACAGAGACGAACACAAAAGACGAGCATCATCAAGTGCTCATTCAGATTATGAGTATCAGCAAATATATAAGTAAACGAGAGAACGCCGCGGTAAATTGCAGATGCGCTGCCCGAATTCGAGTGACCGGTCCGGGGCTTGAGAAGGGTGACAGGAACAGCCCAGTTTCGCCATGGCAGGTAAGATCGAGCAAAATTGCAGAATCAAACTCCGGAAAAAAAAAAAAAAAGGAAAGCGGAGCTAAGATCACTAGAGAGTTGGGATGTTGAACGGACCTGGAGTTTCTGAACTCAGGGGAAAGGGAGTGACTGAGACTTCAGAGGAGCTCGGCGAATAATGGAGAGAGAGCGACAGACACGACTCTGTTTACGTAGTCGAAACAAATAAAAGGAAAGGGGGGCAGAGCGACAGAGGAGAACATACGACTCCAAATACATTGGTCGAGATGACAAAGACAAAGTCAACATTCTAAAATGGGGAACGGGATAGTCACCCCTTGTCTAATTCTCTTCGTCATGGCTCGTGACTTATTAATCTCACTACCTTGTATGGTACCTTCAAAGTCCATGTTCAATACTAGCCTACAAATATTAAAGGATAAAAGGTCCAATTTGTCTGCGCAAAATTTAGAAATGGTCATCTTAGGATATGATTGGCTTTTGCAAGAATTGACTCCATAGGAACATGCCCCACATGAAGAGGACAATAACAAAATTATATCATTTAATCATAGTGAGGGATACAGCAGTTTGTGTGTAAGCATTATTAGGGCACCACTTACTGTAATTTTTTCCCATATTTTCTTAATGTGTTACAATTTGGTCTAATTGAGAAAATATATTCCATTAATTTTGCTCAATTGATTTCTGTATTATATTTAAAAGTTTAGAAAAGATTAAATTTTTCCACACTCTTGATAAGGGGGAATAGGTGATCATTTTTACAAGAAAGTATTTTATATGACAATTACACCATGTTACAATGATATTGTATTGTAACTATTTAATAACTATTGTCTGCATTCCATGAATTCCATCCTACGATGCACTATGTGCAATTTTTTTCCCTTATATTTGATTGGCTTATCACACATAATCATGTGTGACATCCCAGATTTTCAATCTTGTTTTCTGCTGAATAAATCGGGCATTTTATTGACGCGTCTATAGGGCTGTTCTCAGAGCTGATCACTCTCGAGATAACTAGACTATCCAGGGAAGCCATTAAGGAATTTTAATGCAATAGACTTGAGAATTCAATTAGGAATCGATTGCTCGACCGTGCTCATCTACCGAGATCATTACGATACAGGTATAAATCGATTAGAAATCAAAGATAGGTCGGTTCGACTGAGATGCGTGATTAAACGTGGGTGATCCCACTAAATTGCAAAATTCTCATCGACCGGCACTAGTTCGATTTTTCTATTATTTTGGTACCATGTATCCGTATTTGAATTCTTGAGATTTGCACAACAATCGAGAGTCGCCATTGTGTCGAGTGGGTTCATTGTGGCTTGAAGAAAATCGATCACGGGTCATTTGCATTAAAAATCTCTAAAAACTACCCGATAGTCTAGATCACGCTAAAAACGCGCCGAATGGAGATTAACCGTGAATTCAAGTCTAATTTCAGAAAGTGAAAGTTCTGTGATATCACAAGCTATTTTAGGAACGTCGACTCATCCTCTGAAGATTTTTCAGAGATTTCAAGATTTTTTTACGGAAAATAGATTCGGACGTAGCGGAAAATTAATAGAAATTTGGACGGGCCAAATTAAAGGAAATTTGGATTTCCAAGCCAAGCCTTTGAGTGTCAGGGACCTATAGGAAATTGTTCGGGATTTTTCTTCATTAAGATTGGACCTCAATTGGAGAAGTTGAGGATAAAATTGAAGTCTAAATTAGTGAAATTCGGATCAAAGGAGGAGGGCTGCATTTTGACACAAAAATTGGATTATTTATGGATTTTTAAGCAAGAAAGAAATAGGGGATAATCCTTACCAAAAAAAAGAAAAAAAAGAAATAGGGGATAATGAGATATGCATGAAGACCTAAAGGACCAAGCTTTGAAGAATCAAGACATTTTCTTTGACTTTTCTTCCTTGGCTGCAGCTTCCTTCACACGTCTCTTTCTCCTTTGGTCTCCTGCGCACGCCAGCTCCTTCGTTTCTCTTTCTTCACGACTTCATCTCCACGGTTTCGTTTTCATCTTTATCCCTTCTGTTTCTGCTTTATTTTATTTCTATTCCTTCGGTTCCTGCTTTGCTTTTCATTTTTCTTCATTGCTCCTCACCGAGAACCAGCCGCTTCCCCCTCAACGCCACATGCCCCACCATCTTCGGTTTGCCTTCTCATTTCTTTTTCATTTCATGTTATTTCCCACATCACCAGCGCACAAACCACCCACCTTCCACGTTGCTGCTCCATCAAAACCCCACCTTCTCAACTCACCGAATCATCCCACCATTTGCCATCTCCACCAATCCAGCGAAGTTGCTCCTTTCAAAGCCCACCCACGTCCGTGAGCCTCACGCTGCAACGCCGCATCCGAGCCTCCATCTCCCTCGGTTCACGCCCAGCGAACGCTGACTTCGCTGCCATCTCCTCCACGCGGCCAAGAATCGAGCCGTCCCTTTGTGCGGCCCATCTCCGCAAACCCAGCCTCAGCGTTGATCCCATCCTCGTCCAGGAACAAATCGTAGATAGCCCATCTTCGGGCCCAGCTCCTTCATGGATCAGCCCAAGAGGCCAGCAACTTCAGAAAGCCAATTTCAGTTCAGTTCAGTTCAGTTCAGCCCAAGGAGCAGTCCATCTTCGGTTTTGGTCAGGCTCATTTGAAGCCAAGCCCGCGAATCCGAGCCCAATTCAGCAAACCCCAAGCTGGCGCCACTTGAAGCCTAGTTCAGCAATTCGAAGCCCAGCCTAGTTCAGCAACTAATCTTAGCTTGGGCTGAGATTTGTTGGGCCGGTTTTAGGCTTGGTCCAAGCTCGCAGGTGTCATCGCGAGCCCAAGTTTGGCCGTCGTCGTGCCGCCGTCACGGTAATCCGGTCTCCGCTTTTAATCAAGTGAGTTTTGCTCACTAATCCTTGCTTAGTTTTCTAATGATACTTAAGGGTGATTAAATTTAATTAAGTGTAATTAGGTGGTTAGATTAGTTTAGAATAATTTAATTAGTAACTTAATGATGCATGTTAGGTGATTGATTAGTGTAATTAGCAAGTAGAGACGTACTTCTATTTATTGAATGCGTCTCGGAATTTTTCCCGATCCGTTCTGGCGTCCAATTAAGCATTACGGGCCTAAATTGGATTTATTGTATTTATTTAATAATTTTCGAATTTATTTATTTATTTATTTATTTTCTGGAAATTAGGCAGGGATAGTCGACAACCAGAATTTTATGCTTGATTGTCAAGTGCAGTCTGTTTATTTAATTGAGCTTTATTTTGTGCTGAAATGAATTATTTGTGAATTTAGGATTTAATTCCTAAATTAAATAATCTTGGTTATAAATTGAAGAATAATCGGGCATCGATTAATAATGCCAAAAATGTTCGATGGATTACAAAAAAATGTAGGAGTTATAGGAATGAAAATATTATATTTTAGCTAAGGCCAAGCATGTGCCCACGTACGATATTTTAAAGAATGAGGAGAAATGTTGTATGACGTGGCTCGGTGACCATATAGGTCGTCTTAGCGTATAAGTCGTCTTAGAGAATGCACGTAAATTATTGAGTACATACATCACCTAGAAAAGCACGCGGCTCGGTTGTTACATACATCACCTAGAAAAGCACGCGGCTCAGTTGTTAGTACGTTACCTTAGCATATAGATCGCTTTAGAGAAGGCACGTGGCTCGGTGATTTGATATATCGCCTTAGAGAATGCACGTGGTTCGGTAATTAGTACATCGCCTTGGCATATAAGATGTCTTAGAGAATGCACAGGACTCGGTGATTAGTACGTCGCCTTAGCATATAAGATGCCTTAGAAAATGCATGTGGCTCAATGACCAAAGAGGTCGCTTTGGCGTATAGGTCGCATTGGCGTATCGGTCGCCTTAGAGAATGCACGTGGCTTGGTGACTAAGTATACTATCTTGTAAAATGCATAGTATGGGTTGAGATGACCGGGGAAGAGTTATGCTGACATGTAATTGATTATGTCGATTGATCGATGATGCGATCTAATTGGGTGCCTATTAGAACTGTGCTAATATGCAGGTGGAATCTGAGGCCAAGGTAAGTCCTCTGACCCGTAAGTGCATAGACAGCCGAAATGGTGTATTGGTTTACTAATCGAGTCTTAGGGGGTAGAACTTGCTGAGACGTTGTCTCACTGGTTATTTAATAACCATTTTCGGGTCCTTAGATGGCATTGGTGAATGACCGGAGGCCTGAAGTGTAGAAGGCGAAGCCTAAAGAACTGATGATCCTATTGGACTAGTTAGTCATAAGACACTCCTCTTTTGATGGGAGTTGATTCCCTTTATGCAGAATTTGTTTTATGAACCAGTGGTTTAGAACTTGACTTAACAAATCGACTTTTACATATTTGCACTATAATTTGCAACGTATATAAGTGTGGTTGTTTTAGAACTCAAATTTGAAATCATACTTTCCTATCCCATTACTTTATTGTCTGGGGATTTTATATGCTTCCGCATGCGTATATTAAATGAATGGGTCGGCGATGCGTCCTGGGACGTCGCTATTAATTGACCAAGATAAGGGATAGGTGCGTACTTGAAGATCGGGGCGTGACATCATGATTGCTACATGATATAACCATCACGAAAAATACGTTCTCTTTTTCAAGTTAAAACACACATTTATTAGTTAATTGACTAAATTGGCCTTTGACTTCGACCAATTAAACTTGTATTGATATTTAACAGCACATCTTTTAGGCAGAGTTTGGTTCACGAATTCTAAAAAGAATAATTGCAGTGGAAATCTTAAAACTTATCATGAAGTACAATTGAACCCTAAAATTTTCAAAAAGTTTAATCAAGTCTTAAAACTTATCACAAAAATACATTTGAGTCATAAAACATTCAAAAAAACGTAACCAAGTCCCAAAACTTGACAAATTGATTCAATCAAGTCCTTTTTTTTAACTTTGTCTAACTTGACAAATGGAAAATGTTGATAAGTTTTGTGACTTAATTACACCAACTCAACAAATTTTAGGATTTGATTGTACTACTTGATAAGTCTTAAGACTTGATTGTACTTTCTAAAAGTTTTAGGACTTAATTGTACTTTCGTGATAAGTTTTATGAATTAATTGCACTTTTTGAAAATTTTAAAATCCAATCGCACTTTTTTGACAATTTTTAGAACTCTTACTGCTCTTGTTTATTCTCAAAACTAGACCATTAAGCCACACTATGTGCAGGTTTAGATTCATGCATATTTTCATTATTTTAAGTTATGCATAATGATTATGAAAATCAAATATTAACAGAAAAAAAAATCTCTTTACACTTTAATATATTCATATTACCAAAGTAAAAAAAAATAACAATAAAATTAATCAATACAGATATTAAGACTATTTCGATCCAAGTATTACACTATGATAATTTGATATTTGCGAAATGATAGTTGCAAAAAAAAAAAATTAGTGATAATAACGTCTCATGATAATTATAGAAGTACAAAAAATCACAAATTCTTTCTCAGGGCAAAAGAAAATGCAATTTTATGCGCTATTACCAATTGCGTTTCTTTTTTGGTTCAAAATTGCATTTCTTGTTAGAATATTAATTCATCATCCTTTTTTTGCTAATAAATTAGTAGTTAACGTAGTAACACATATACAAATCTTAGCTATCTAACATAAAATGAAAACAAATTCGTAAAGAAGAAATTAAAAGTTGCAAGTCAGTAAGTAAATACTCATTGTAGATATATATGAGATTGTCATGAGCCTTTTGTTGTTCAAAATTTTGCTAAAATATTAAATCTCGAACGAATAAAAAAAATCTAACTAACCAGTAGAAGGAAACAAAATAGAAGAAAATCACATATTGAAGCTTGGATAATTATAAGAGAGAATACAATACAACTGAAATTTAAAACATCTAATATGATTGATTCTTTTTTTGTTAAAAAAAATATGATTAATTGTTTCATAAAAATAAGCTTACCTAAAATCAGAAAGTAAAAATTACAACTTTAACATACATTAATCGTCATCTAATTTTTAGAATCATACTCTTTCGGACCCATATACGGTTTTCGCAATCATCCATATGCATGTCTCCAATTTTTCTCATAACTTGTTCACTATGAGAAGAAAAGAAATTTTGTGGTTGTTTAGTATGTCTCCAATGTGCAATATGCCCATTGATAGAAAGTATTAAAATCTTCCAAAGAAATACTTAGCAAGAGTAATGGGGAATGATGGAAACTTTTATAATAGTCACTTTGCAACATTAAAACTCATGAAGGTCATCTTGTTTTTATTGAACAAAACTGATGATATTGAATGCGCTTTGAATGAGGCAAGGCCAATATCCTAGTTGCAAGCAAACTTGTGGAGAATGCAAAATTAAGTGCTCCTAGCAAGGAGAATGATCAACCTCTTATCATCTAGTGTCTTATGTAACAACTTTAGAGCCAATCTTTAGAGAAGAGTTTGTCATTATATATACACTAAACATTTACCCACTCGTTGTACGGATTGTCATCTGAAGTATAATAAAATGGAGCATGAAACATTTTAGCATAAAAAAACTTTGGTTTATAAGTATCACTTGTTTATAAATTACATGAAAAAATAAATTATGAAAGTGCAAATTGACCAATAAGTATAAAAGAAATACAAAAACATACCACAAAATATAATATATTCTAGATACTACATTATTTTTGAAATGCATATGTAATAGAAGCTTTTGTCCACTAACTACATGGGAAAAATTTGACGTGGTAACATAACGAAGAGAGTAGAGAAGAATGTTTTTTTTAGGGGGGGAATAAATTAATGCATAAAAATTTTGCTAATTTTCTTTTGGAGAAACCGTCAAAACTTTTCTTTCTTTTGGGCTAATGAGGAGAGTTCAATTCTTACAATCTATAATTTGAGGTGGTATATACACTTAGACAAAATGGGTGTAATGTTAACAAATGCCGAATTAAATCTCATGATTGAAAGACAATTCGATCACGTGATATAAATGGGTTTAGCTCACACGATTCTCTAAGTAAAAATTTGCACTTTTGTACTCTTTGACAATAGCGCATGCCATCAAGATTAATTTATAAGGCTTAAATCGTTGTAACATGATTCATCAAAGAGTAAAATGCAATAAAGGGTTTGTTTTGCAAAAAATAAATAATTCATAAAAAATTTCTAAAAATGATCTAATGTATTGTATACAAAAATGAGAAAACAAACAATATTTTGGTCATCCAAAAAAATTGATATAAATTGTTATCGATAATTAAAATCTTTTTTTATTAACTAATTATTTCAAGCAATAATATCTTTTTTTGGAAAATATTTTTTTTATTCTTTTGCCAAAAACTATGAAGTTCCATTGATAATCTAAAACATTTTTTTTGATGAAAAATATAATCTAAAAAATTTTAGTGCCAAAAAAAGGAAAAAAATAAAAGCCCTAAAATATGTCCATTGTGATATATTTATCAAAAATTTCTTTTTACGGTATAAAAAACTCCAAACTATACTCACCATGACATATTCACCCTAAACTTTTCTTGTGATATAAAAAAACTCAAACTTGTAGCTATGTAACATGTTTACCTTCTACTAAGATTCAATCAAATAATATTTCAAGCAAAACTTAATCGATTTTGTTTAACTTAAGCCACGCAGGTGCTATGTCAACACCGTTTGCCTTCCACCATCCATAAGGCAAATCTTTAACGATGCTCATTGATGGAACAATGATGTAGGATAAATATGTCACATAAATACAAGTTTAAGATTTTTGGTATCACAAAAAAGGTGACCTAATACCCAAAAAAATTTCGAACTTTAACTCTTGTCTCAATTCTACCTTTTCTCTCATAAAAGATCTCCAACTTTAGGTTATGTCTCAATTCTATGCTAAACTTTTTCTTGTCCAATTAAAAACTCCAAACTTTGAAGTCAAGTCTTGATGATACTCTAAACTTTTTTGTCTCATAAAAAAAAACCCTCAATTTTAGGATTGGTACCAATTCTACCTTAAATTATGTTTTTTTTGTCTCATAAAAAAATTCCCAACTTTAGATCTAGTTTCAATTTCACTATAATTTTTTTTTTTTGGGTCTCATAAAATATCACCAATATTTTTTTGAGTCTCAAATCTTCTATGTATTAACCCTCCAGTAGAATTGCCCTTAGTGATTTTGCGCTCATCAATCTCTCATACTTGAGAATGTTCCATCTTTGCTAGTTGAAGAGCTCATGCTCGGGACAATCGAGCAGCTTGTGCTTGGGAGTTTTCCATCTCTCAATTGTCAATGAAAAATTTTGGATGCAAGGTTAAGGGGTCAGATTTGTGACTCAAGTAAAAGTTTACGGAATTTTATGAGACTATAGAATTTTAAGGGTAAAACTGGGATTGGACAATAAAATTGGGACGAGACCTAAATTAATGGGTTTTTCATAGGACAAAAAAAGTTTATGGTATAATCGGGACATGATCTAAAATTGAAGATTTTTTATGGGACAAAAAAAGTTTATAGTAGAATTGATATTAGACTTAAAGTTGGAGGTTTTTATGAGACAAAGGATAAAATTGGAACAAAAGCTAAACTTTGAGGTTTTTTTAGGATATTAGGCCCAAAACATTTAGGACAAATATGTTATAGTTGACATAATTTGAGATTTTTGGAAGCTTTTTTCCAAAAGTACCATTTCATACTTTTTTTTTTCAAGTATTTCATGATAAGACCATACTTCTCATGCTTGGAGAAAATATTGGGTGTGACTAGGTAGCCACCTCAATAATGCACAAGTCTATTCAACGAGTAACACGTGTCACTCGCAAGCCTACTTTTCAGAAAACCTTAATCCCCTCTCTCTTCTTCGTTTCTCTCTATTCTTCTCTTTTGTCCCTTCGTTTTTCTCTCTTTCTTTCCCTTTGGCCCCTTTGGCCTGTGGCTAGCGATTGGCCACAGGTGAGGGCTGACGAGGGTATCATGGCCCTTGCCCGTGGCCGGCAAGAGTCACTTTGGTCGGATTAGAGCCACCCTCACAGGATCTGACAAAAGCAACAATGGCCATGGATGAGCATCGGCATGTTCATGAGTGGTTCATCCATGGCTGGCAGTTACAATCGAGCAGCATCCATGGCCTTGGAAGGCAAAAAGAAAAGGAAAAAATAACGGTGAAGAATAGAGAGAAATGAAGGAGAGAGACAGGGTGTCTGACAACAAGAGTGGAGAGAGAGAGTGGGGCCCGCAAGAGTTCTAAACGTTTTTGACTTGTGGCCCGGATACGGCACCGGTCGTAAGATAAATGGACTAATATTTTGCTGAGCTGGCTATAATTTGAGTACCCCATATCTTCTGGCATGGCTGACCCTCTCTTTTTATTTATTGTCTCTTAGCCAATTTTTTAATCTCTCTCGCGAGAGAGAGCACAAGGATATCGGGGCACTACTTGATGAGGCCAAGTTCTCTATCCTTGGTGTGGAACTAAACATATCAAAACAACCGGCTTTTGCAATATTCATATTTCGGAGCCTACTTATCGCCATCTCCATCACCTTTATCTTTTTGCGCTTGGACCTTCTCAGCCAATCCCAAATTTTCGTAATATGAATTAAGGAGAGTTTTGAGCTCTTCTAACTTGAACCTTGAAAGCAACACACGTATTGTCGAGAAGATTGTCCTTGTAATACTTGATGAACTTCGCCTTCATGACCACTACTCTTTCATTGAAAAAGGGATCACCCGTCGGCCAATTAAACAGCCGTCAGGTATAGAATATAACGGCTTGATTGCTTGATAAATAATTGATGTCGCTTAAAACACGTTGCATCGCTGAAAACCTGCAAGAAGCCCCTGAATTCTTCAGCAACCCTCTAATCTTGTTGTGTATATGGCGGGAGATCGGCACTTTTGGTATGATTGCAGGAGTAGCATCAGCATACCCATCTTCTTCGAATATCTTTTTCAGCATCATGTAAATTGAGTTTCATCTCATTGTTATGTCTTTAATCAAGACCCCGCACATTAAGCTCGAGGCTTCAACACCCATAACAAGGTCCCCAGCAGTTCCGGACAAGTCCCACAAGGTCATGTCCAAGTCCTTCGTGCCCTGGACTTGGTCCATTGAGGGTGGGGTTGGATCTGTAGCTAGGCTTAGGTGGATCCTAATACTCGAGCCTTCTATCCTTAGTTGCCGGGCATAGGACAATGGCTTCGATGCCTAGGTCCTAAAGGATGGACTCTAGTACACCGAGGCCGAGCTTGGAACAGGCTCAGGTCCACCAGTGACACTTCCTAGGTTCCTAATGGCCAAACTAGGGGATTGTGCCTGGTTCTTAAATGTATGTTTCAAATTTTTTCGTAACAAAATGTAGAAAATGACTTCTATGTTATTTGTAAAATAAGACTAAACATAGGAAAATGAAACTATTTACATTTGAAGTTACTTTTTAGCAAAATTCACTTTTTTGGTGAAATAAATGCAGCCTTGACAAAAAATTATGGGGGCATAGGTAGGTGAACATGTGGCTTTGTACAGATTCAAGCAGTTTATGTTTCTATTCTTGTGTGAATAAAAGTAAAGTTGTCAGATGAGGAGTTTGATTCCTATATTGAGGTTTGCAGACCACACATGGGCAGTAATCACGGCGCCATACGAAAGTTGCAAATGGATTTAAAACATTACGATAAATGTGACCTCATTTAATATTTTATGGCAAATTCATTGTCAACTTCTAAGTATTCTATTTATTCTGAACTATTATGCACATTTTGAGGAAGGGCTCAGCACTCTCTTCGCCCAACAAATATTTGTGTATGTGGATGTCTGTATTTGTTGCAATCCAATGGGCTTAAAGCAAAAACGTGCGGGCAAAGAAATTTTGCCATGCACACTGCGCGCGCACACATAAATATTATTATATGACAATGTTTACATACAGAGTGGAGTATAATTGAAATGTATCTTCGTGTGAAAATCCATCCAGCCTCTTAGCCTGGGCATACGAAACTGTATAGAGTGGTTAAAAATAATAATTTGTTTAAAAGTGAGTTAAAAGATTGATATATAAAGCGATGTGATAGAATATAATTTTTTCAAGTAATTGGGCAATGTTCAATAGAAGCACGGCCCTCTTTATGTGTCTGTAAGACGGCTGTCATGGCGTGACTCATCGGTTAGGAAGTACTATTTCGGACAGATGTTTCTGTCCCATTTAGTTGTTTTTTAATAATGTAGAGGTGTTGGTTGGTGTAATTATTTTGGAGGTACGGACACCTGAAGTGCCAAAACTTGGCACGGAATGACACTTAAGTGCCAAAAGTTTGGAAAATGATACTTAAGTGCTAAAATCGAAGTAAAATAGATCACTTAAGTGTCACTCCGGCCAAAATGTCGACGTGGCGATTTTCCGGCGAAGGAAATGCAAAACAACGCCGTTTTGCACGCTGACATGGCTAAACAATACAAAAATGATGTCATTTTGGTGTTGACGTCGTAAAAAATTAATATAAAAATTAATTAAATTAAATTTAAAACTAAACTTATTAAACATTTAAAAATAAAATAAAAATATTAAAAAAACTAAATTTAAAAAAAAGTATTTAAAAAACTAAAAATTTTAAAGAAAAAACTAAACTTATTTAAAACATTTAATAAAAAAATTAAAAAAAAAAAAAAAAAAATTAAAAAAATCTAAAATTTTCATAAAAATATTTAAAAAACTAAAAATTTAAAACATTTAAAAACTAAACTTATTCAAAACATTTAAAAATAAAATAAAAATATTTAAAAAAACTAAAAAAATTTAAGAAAAAAAGGGGGGGGCCGGGCCCTTCCGGTGGTGGCGGGGGGGCGGCGGCGGGGCTTAGCCCTCAGCCGCTTGCCCCCTTTTTTTAAATTTTTATTTTATTTTTTTAATTTGTTTTAATTTTTAGTTTTTTATTATTTTTATTTTTATTATTTTTTTAAATAAATTTAGTTTTACATTTAATTAATTAATTTTTATAGTAATTTTTTTACCACGTCGGCACCAAAATAACGTCATTTTTGTATTGTCTAGCCACGTCAGCGTGCAAAACGGCATCGTTTTACACTTCCTTCGCTGGAAAATCACCATGTCGGCATTTTGGCCAAATTTTAGCCAGAGTGGCACTTAAGTGATCCATTTTGCTCTGATTTTGGCACTTAAGTGTCACTTTCCAAACTTTTGACACTTAAGTGTCCCTTTGTGCCAAGTTTTGGCACTTGGGGTGTACTTTTGCCAATTATTTTGTTCTATTATCATTTTCATGTGTAATCCTTTGGTCTCATTTGTTACACTTAAAGGAGTAACTATTGTTTCCCCATCTCAATGTTAGATTTTTATTCTTCTTAGTGGAGGATGATTAGATTATATGGTCTGGCATCATCTAGTTGATCTAAGATGCAGATTTCTTTTGTTTCTAGAAAGTGTTCTTCAAGCCAGTCAAAGAAAAATAATTTACATGTTCGTACATGTAATCATAGTATTTTTTCTTAATTTGTTTAACTTGACTATCAAAAATGTTAAAGAACCACTGTTTAATTTCTTTATTTTCTTTTGAAGTAAATCTTGTTTTAAGAATGCTCTGTTTGATTTGTTTTTTTTTTTTTCATGAAATATTGAGTTTTGGATCTACTATTTGTGAATAGGTAGGTGAATGATGTGGGGAATCTAAAGTACTTGGGTTTTGTTCAGGTTGATCTTGTTGGTAAATTGGCCTAGAAATACCAGATCTTTTGTCAAGACCACTTAGTTGGTAATTATTTCTGGATTGATAGTGCTACCTTGGCTACTAGCTGGAAGGGTAATAATAGGAGGGAGTTTGTGTGGAGATCAAGATCTTGATGAGGACGAATGAAATGAGGAAATTGATCATAAGTCAAATGATCTTCTAGGAAATTGAATGGTAATCTTAATCTTGCCTTTTGGATGCTGTATTTTTTTAACAACTTGTTGGAAAATTTAATTTTCTAATTCCGTTTTTCTGGTAAAACCACTTGATTCCAATTGATTGATTTATTGACGATTGTATTGGCTCTAGAGATATTAGTACAAAGGAAGAGGGTTTCTCTTTTAGGACTGTGTTTGAGTTCTTTGATTCCAAATGTATAAAGCATAGATCCTATAGACAAGAGCTAAAGGAATAGATTCATCAGCTATTTTATAATTATGTGTCTTAATCTGGAGTGTTAATGATTTAAGAATATTTTTATCTTTGAGTGACAGTAAGAAATTGGGATAACAATCAATAAAAATTGGACCATTGTAGAGAATTGTTTCTGCAGTTCCTAAAATTGATTCTTTATAATTCAGGAAGCATGAATCTCTTAAGACTAGGAGGGCGGATGTGGATAGTCTTTCTTTAGTAAAGGGTTCAATACTTGAACTAATCCTATACGAATGTAATTGAATTTTTAATCATGTTTTTTGAGAGATTTGTGATTTAAAAGCTAAATTGATTCAAATGAATTTGCAAGAAGATATGTCTTTTTTCTGTTGTTATAATGTAATTGGATTTTTTGAAAATTTCATATTTTGATTGCTAATAAATTTGATTAAGCTGGACTTTAGGGATTTCCCAAATTTCGATGGGTTTTGTTGAAATCTCTATGTTTATTACTTCGCTATGTATAGGACTATGATCTAAAGACATTTGTGAAATAGAACTAGAGGAAGACATTGATCTTAATAAACTCATCATAACAAGCTTGTTTTAACACTACCTAAGCTACCAATTAGAATTGATCAACGAACTCACTACCCCTTTGGGCTTTACTGTCGGGAGCACCACGACCAAGCACACCCCACCTAAGGTTCAAGCCAAACTTGACAAACCTATTAAAACGTTTTTACTAAGATCATTAATATTTCCCCATTGGTTTAGATACCATAGACGCTCGAGACTCTTAGGATCTATATAAAGAAAAGATCTTAACATAGAATAGATCTTATCAAGACTGATAAGACAAGATTTGATGGTGATATGCACAACAAAAATGAAAGTTTATAAACAAATGATTGTACTAAAAAAATAACTATGTTTAATTATTTCTAGATTCTACTCGACAATTTTTTCATAAATTTGATCGAAAACATAAAAAAAGAACTATGTTTCTTGAAAATTTCTTTTCTGGATAAAACAAATTTTTATGGAAGTAAAATCTACAATTAAAAAAAAAAAAAATAGTGCCTTTTAATATACATGGGAATTTTGTATTTTTTTAAATTAAACCCTGCACAAAAATAGAAAAAACTACAAAAAAGGAAACTTAATAAATTTAAGGCCACCACTTTAAATTGCAATTGAATGATTAAGGGCAATTTTATCTTTTTGAGTAAAATTTGGGTGGATTTAGCCATTTAAAAGGTGGAAATAGTGCCGCCCTATATATTAGCAACAAAAGCAACGCATTCCACTGCATTCCCATCTCAGCAAGCATCGTAATGGCCTAATTTCAAATCTAAATAATCATTACGATAGCCTACTAACAGATTTGTTGTGATATTTTGGTGGCACAATGATCTATCATATAACTTGAGATCTAATTTTGGCATTATAATGGCCTAAGAACATGTGTTTTCGATGGAGAAATTATTCAATGTCCTTAATAGGACAATGTGCCGTGTATTGATGTCAATTGAGTTCTAAATATTTCAATTTTGTTAAATTGAATTCTAAACCTTTGTATAAATTTCTAATATTGTCTTTCCGGTAAATTTTTACTTTAAAATTGTTGATGTGGTGATGTACATTGTAGGATAACTGGAGATGACTCATGTTAGCAATTTTCAACAAAAAATTTATTAAAGACTACATTGAAATTTCATGCAAAGTTTAAAATTTGAGGGCTGAATGATATCTCTATAATGAATCTAAAATTGATTTGCTAATTTTTACTATTTCCGACTATTCAAACATGTAGTTGGTAATTTTTACTATTTCCGACTATTCAAACATGTAGTTGGTAATTTTTACTATTTCCGACTATTCAAACATGTAGTATAACGATGTATTCTATGCTTTCGAGTTTTTATTCGGACAATTTGATAGCTTGCGTTTTTGGACTATTCAAACAATCAGCATAATCGGGAATATGATCAGAATCTGTGAAGCTCGGTGGTTACCAATAGGGATTCTCGGTGGACTCGCGACAAGAGAAGAACCAGTGATGGTTGCTGATCTTATTGATCCAATCCACCACACTTGGAACACATCTCTGTTTCACAAGTTTTTAGATGATCAGGTCATAGCAGAAATTCTTACCATCCCAGTAAGACCTCTCTATGCCGAAGATCAATTAATTTGGACAGCCACAAAGGATGGCCGATATACTGTGAAAAGCAACTACCATGCTCTACTCAAGACTACAAGCAACCACAGCAGTAACAGAGCATCAACTTCTTACCAGAATCCTAGGATTTTATGGAGAACAATCTGGGCAATGAGAACAGCACCAAAAATTCGAACATTCCTATAGTCAGTTTGTCAAAACGCACTAGCATCCAGAGCAAATTTATTCCACAAACACATTATCATAGATCCTTTATGCAAATTTTGTCAACAAAACACTCTAGAAACCCTAGAGCATCTATTCCTCTCCTGTTCATGGACTAGGGCTATCTGGGCTCACCCACAAATAAACATACAACCATTGCCTCATACGGTTCATTGATTAGATGCATGGCTAACAGCAAGAGTAACCATGCCTAAAAACTTACATGGATTGGAAACCATAGCCAATGTCTTTTGGCAAATCTGGAGAATGCGGAATAGCTTCATCTTCCGCAATCAACAACTGGATCCAACCCTTGCAGTGGAGGCTGCTATCGCACAGACCCGAATATATCAGATCTCTGCTCCCACCCATTCGAGAACAGAGCATGCTAATTTGAATCATGCACAACTTTGGAGACCACCAGATCCAGGAACCCTGAAATGCAATATAGATGGTGCCTATCAGCCTGGAAGTACAGAAGGTTCGATGGCCTATGTTTGTAGAGATCATGACGGTCGACTTACAGATATATTTTCCAAAAGATTCCCAGCTGCTTCGGCTCTAGAGGCGGAGATCCAGGTGCTTACCTTCACGCTTCAATATCTGCTGCAGCAAGGCTTCAACTGTGAACAACTCTTGATCGAATCAGACTGCATCACTCTCGTCGACGCCGTGAGAGATGGGAGATGGCCACTGTGGGAAGTTCGTGCTCTGCTCGCGGAGGCCGTCGCTTTGCTTTCCCTTTTCCCTAATTTGAGTGTGCAACACTGTAGGCGCAAGGCGAACATGGTCACCGACTGGGCTGCAAACGCCCAACACAATGATACCTCGGCCCACAACTAGACCATATTCCCACCTTTTCTTATGCTCGACCTTGTTTATGTGGACGCTTTAGCTAAGTTGTAAGTTTTCTTTAATATGAATACAATCGCCACTTTCGACCCAACAAAAAAAAAACAATCAGCATAACCGCACTATACTTTCTATGAATATAAATAGACTTTATGACGTCCGGGACATTGATTTTCGAGGGTTAATTCCAAAAAAAAGCACCAACTTTAGATCGATGGACAAATCTGGCCCAAACTTTTTTTTGTCTCATAAAAAAGCACCAACTTTAGGTCGAGTGACAAATCTAGCCCAAACTTTTTTTTGTCGCATAAAAAAGCATCAACTTTAAGTCGAGTGACAATTCTGGCCCAATATTTTTTTCATTTAAAAAAAAATTCACCAACTTTCACTTAAATTTTAAATCGGCCCCCTTAACTTAGATTCATTGATTGTCCCGCACTTGTTGGTTAATACCATCCATTGTCTTATTGTTTGAGCCATAGCTCGAAAAATAACGGTGAAAAACCGTGTCATCTCCTATACTTCACTAGCAAGTAAAAAAATCTCAAGATTGAATTTCTCCGGCTAGATTTTATCGTTTTGTTGTAATATGAAGTAGATCATCGCCCATCAAGAGAAACCATGGATGAGATCCAGCAACCTCACGGCTATATCCTTTTCTCCTGAAATAAGTTTAACTTCAAATAGAAAGTTAATGGTAGGGGTTAGATTTTGGATAAGAGTGAAAGTTTGTGATTTTTTATGAGATAAAAAAAAAATTGGGGCTAAAATTGTCACTTAACCTAAAGTTGGTGCTTTTTTATGAGACAAAAGAAACTTCGGGCCAGATTTATCTCTCGATCTAAAGTTTATGCTTTTTCATGAGACAATAAAAAGTTTTGGCCAGATTTGTCCATCGACCTAAAGTTGATGCTTTTTTATGGAATTAACCCTGATTTTCGAGACGTAGACACTTTCTCCAAGATCTCTTCCATAATATCTTGTGCATTTTCTCGATTTAACAAAGAAATTCAACTTTGTTGGCTGGACTGACGCATCGGCGTATTAAATTCAAAATATGACTTCATCTCTTGTTAGTCAATGGAGGGCTTTTCCTTCGTAAAAAAATAAAAATAAAAAATGGAGGGCTTTTCCGCGGCCAACAGAAGCAACTTTCAACAAAAAACCTAAGGGGCCGAATTGAATATTCTCCGCCAAATGAGATTTGCTTCATATTCCTCAGTTTTCAGTGTTTTTAGAATTTTAGATGAGTTTAGATCCATTTGTTTTGCAATATAATATATATATATATATATATATATATATATATATATATAACTTTTTGAAAATTATTTTTCAGAAAATTATTTTTCTGGAAATGACTTTATTTTTCAGTATTTGACTGAAACCTGAAAAACACCCAAAAATTATTTTCTGTTATTTGGTAAGAAAAATTCGATAGGAAAAATTTTCAAAAAAATTATATTTTGAAAATTATTTTTCAAAAAATTATTTTTCAGGAAATGACTTTATATATATTGCATCTTCCTTGGCCAGTCACCAACCATGACAACAGCTGGCGATTGGCCACAAGCGAGCTCGAGCTTGCTAGATTTTGGCAAGCCAAGCCGTTCGGCAAGCTCAAGCCGAGCTTCACCATATTAGTGAGCTTTTAGCTTGTCACAGGCTGGCGATGCTTGAGGCCTCGTGAGTCACGATGAGCTAGAGTCAAGCTCACTGCAACTCACGAGGCCTTGAGCTCTCGAAATTCGGTGAGCTCGCGCACCTCGACTTGCTAACTCCTCCTCAAGCTTGTTGAACTCTAGCGATGCCTCAACAGATCTCGATCTCACTAGAGTTTGGTGTGCTTGAGCCTTGCCGACGTTGAGCAAGTGTCCATTTGTTTCGCGAAAAATGTATTATTTATGAAAAATATTTTTTGGGAAATCATTTTCAAGTCAATTTTTTTTTTCAGTATTTGGCTAAAACCTGAAAAAGACTCTAAAAATATTTGTTGTCACTTGAAAGGAAATTTGATGGGGAATTTTTTTTATTAAAAAAAAAGCTCATATTTTAAATTATTATTTATAACTATTTTAATTTTTAATTTTTTAGTATTATATATTCTTCTTTTCTTTCCTGTTTGCTTCTTCCTTGGCTAGTCACCAGCCATGGTGATGGCCGACGGATGGCCACAAGTGAGTTTGAGCTCGTCCAAGGCCAACAAGGCTCCAACTTGCTAGCCATGGGCGAGGCTCCCCTCCCCATATTTCACAAGATCGAGCTTGCTTGAGGTCAACGAGGCTCAAGGACTCGCGAGTCGCAATGAGCTTGAGCCTCGCCAAGACCTCGAGCTCACTTGCCGCAACTCAACAACTAATCCTCAACTCACCATGACTTGCCAAACTTTGGCGAGGCCTCAAGCAAGCTCAACCTTGTCAAATCTAGCGAGGTGGAGCCTCGCTCGAGGCCAACAAGGTGCAAGCACGCCTGAAATTAGCCCTTGCCGTGGCCATCAACTGGTCGAGGAAAAAACAAAAAGAGAAAGGAAGAAAAGGAAAAAGAAAAATTTGAATTTTTTTTTGAAGTGTTTTTGTAATAAAAACATTTCATTTACCAAGGACCCCAGCCTGAGCGCCTAGGACCTACACACGACCTTTTGTGGACCTAATTCGAGGGTTGAGACCAGAGCTCGAGCATTTGGGGACCCAACCTTGAGTGCTAGAGCATCAAATATAAACACTAGGGGTTCGAGCCTGACCTTGATGGACCTGGGCGTGGGTGCCGGGACTCAAGAATCGATGTTGGGTTTTCCGTGTCCAAGCCTGGAGATTTGGGTCCAAGAGCCAATACTTAATTATATTTTGGAAAACGTTTTCCGATTCATTAAAAGAAAAAAAAATTCTGAATTTAAATTATGATAGGAAAATTTTTTTTGTTGATTCATTTTTCTAAGTGAATCAAATGCTAGAAAATGTTTTTTGCAAAACAAATGAACCCGTTTTATTAGTTTTTTAATTAGTTTCACTGAGCATGTTTTAGTCTTTTTCTCCATCCTTAGGTTTCCTGCTATGAAGTTACGATTTCTCTTGGGTTGTAAGATTCACAAATGTATGTTGTTTTATTAAATTATAACTAATTGAGCTTGGCCTCTTTTCCTGCATTTGACACGGGTGCAACTTCAGTTTTAAGCATCTAGTATGATCTAGGTTTGTTCATTCTCGTTTCCGTTGCGTCAACTACCGGAGAAGGTTAGATTGATAAAAAGCGATGTAGGGTAACGATGGCTTTCGTAACAATCATCTCGCTGACAAACATAGGGTGTGTAGGTTTCTTTTATGGCAAAATACATTCTCAGAGCGTCTCAATGGACAATAAAAGTATTAAAAAATTTCTAAACTCATTACATCTGTTTAAATTCAAGCCTAAATCTTTTAAAGGACTAATGGGCCAAGCAATGATTTTTTTCAGCTATATTCAGGGTCCCTATATCATTTATAGAGACCCATATTTCATGATCAAGTGGCAAAAGTGTCCCAAGAACGAAAAAAATCTTTGAAATCAGCCCAGTCCAGTTCAGTCCCAAGTCGTGCTAGGTTGTTTACGTCTATATTTTGAAGGGGCATTCATGCTCCATTTTGGCCACATATATGCTTCTAAAGAATCGAGCTTTCCAAGCCATATGAAGCTTTCTACAGGAGGTTATTATTGAACTACCGAAAGATGTATGGATCTGTTGGAGAAACCGGCCTTTAGAAACCAATTATTCGCATCATCTCCTCATGTCCTGCCCCTAAACTCAAAATTTTGCGCACTCCAATTTAGTTGTCACTTATGGGATCACTCTCATTTCATTTGAAGTTGGTTGCACAATTCATAGGGAAAACAAAATTCTTCCTCCCCTCTCCACCAATCTTAATTGACTAGGTCAATTCCACTTTATCACCATCTAAATTGGTTTAATAACTTTCAGTTTCAATTAAAAATGCACTTGAAATTGGAGGACAAATCAATCTTAAATCTGTGGTATAGATGTCAATTTAGTCATAAACTTTTTAATTTTGCCAATTTAGTTTTAATTCTTCGCATGAAATTCAGATGTAATCCTTCTAACCAATTTTTGTTAAAAATCACTAATGTGATTATGTGCTACATAGGACGACCAACGACTACTGAACTACCACATAAGGGATTTCTAGTGAAAGTTGATCACGAGGACTACAAGGAATTTCATGCATAAATTAAAGTTTAGAAATGAATTGGTAATCGTACAATAGATTTAGGATTGATTGAGTAATTTTTTCTAAAATTGGACTCATTTTCTTAATGTGAAAGACTCATTTAAGGTTTCCAAGGTATCCTCTGCATCCTCAAGTTTTGGCAGCGTACGTTACCCTTTCTTCACACTGCTCTTATCTTGTTGTTTGCACTCTCTTCAACAAACACCCTTGCTTCACTCGGTCATACACATAATTACAATTTTATTTATCACATTTAGCACTTCGAATTTTGCAAGTCCTAAATAGCCAGTCTAGCACCTCAAATTTCTAGAATATTCTCTATTCAATGGTTCGCATAATCTACCAAATTTAATGATTAAGAAGAAATCCGTTCTAGGATTCAACATCCATCTATTTGCTAGATCTATTAGAAATTTAAATTTCAGTCTATCATTGGTAGAAACTAACTGTCACAATCTGAAGGTTTAGCTAAGCAGGCGAATGTTTTAGCACCTTCATAATGCCCTTTGGTTATAGGATAATAATTACAAAAAAAAATTAAATATATTATAATTGTGTTAATTCAGTCTTGAACCCATTTTTTGTCAATTCAATCTTAAGCCTTTTGTATTTGTGTCAATTTAGTCCATCCGGCCAATTTTGGCCAGCCATTGCTAACATAACATAGTCCGTGCTAAAGTTGACATTTTTTAAAATAATATTTGAAACAATTTTTTGAATTTTTTATAATTATTCTTTTCTTTTCTTTTCTTTAACTTTTCCCCCTCCACTAACGGTCGACAAGAGTGGACATGTGACAAATTGGTAATTTGCCTCATAGGTGGAGACGGTGGTCTTCCTTGATTATCGATCACAGCAATGGGCCTATATGGAGCGGGCACTATGTTGGGTTGACGCACCATCCTAATTAGCCTTATATCATCAACATGAGGTATTGCCCAACTAAATGCATATTTTCTGCGCTTAGCAATGGCACGTTTTGTAGAGCATTTTGATTTGCCAAATTGTCATAATTGTTACTGTTGACATTTAATTTTTAATTGATGCGTCCATAAATATAGAAAACTCGATATTAGAGTTTCTGATCGCGACAAAACCCGTTTCTCAAATCAAAAGTGCTAGTTTTCATTTCTTTTTATTTGACTTGTCATTTGTAAACAATTTCTTGGTTATTTTCATTAAAAATCCGAAAAGTCAAATGATTGATTTTTTGGTCAAATCTTTAACCAAAAGTCAACCTCGGATTAAAATTTGGCTTTTTGCATAAAAAATTCCTAGTTAGTCATAATATCATTCCGGCCACAAATTTTGAAAAAAATTCAAAGTTTTGATTGTAAAATCACCATTTAGGTAAAAAGTCAACTAAATGATTGCCTTTTGATCAAACCTTTGATAAAAAAATTAGAAAACATAAAAGTCCTTAAATACTTCATTTTAGCTTCAATTTGACTTTGACGTTGAAAATTTTATGAAAATCAATTAAGAACCCTTTTTTTTGAATTTTTCGATTATAGGTTTAAAATCGGCCAAAAATAAAATTACTTTCATTTTGTTCATATTTTGACTTTGTTCTTTTTACGACATTTGATCTAGAGATCATCCTAGATTCATTCGTTTGAACAATTTCGAGATTTGACAAGTGTAGATGAAAATTTGCCATTTTTTGCCCTAATGGCGGGCTCGAGTCAATTTTTCATGAATTGTGTGTCAACACCTATGTTTAATCCATTTTTCTTAAATTGAATCTAAATTTGGGATCAATTTTGGCAAATTAACTTGGGAACTCTTCAATTAGATGGATTTGACTCACTTGAACGAGAGAAATCCAAGCTAATGAGCTTCAATTAGTGTAATTCAAAATGATTCATTTAAGACTAAGGTTAATTTGATGGATTGAAATTCAATTTCAACATTGGCTCTTAATTTAACTTTGACATAAAGGTCGTACCATCATTTTAGTCTCAATTTGGATGCAATAGGCCATTATAGACATGGGTAATTGGACCAATTAATATCTTATAATATTAATTAGGTTTGACCAATTTGCATTTTGAAATAGGAAATTGCACTTTTCGTCCCCTAATTGAACAAACATTCATTGCAATTAAGTCCCTAGATGACCAAATTACACCAAAAGGGATTAGGTCTAATCGAATCAATCAAGACTGATTTGGATCGGCCCAACCGATCCTCGACTTCTCGTGGAAACGGCCAACTTGGTTGTTTTCCAATGGACTTTCGGTGGTCGGCTACCACCATGAGGTGACCTGCCTAATGGCCAACCTATTCATGCTCTATTTCGTATGAATTTACAAAATTGTCCCCCTCGGTTTGTGAAATTACGAAAATACCCTCAATTAAGCCTTAATTGCTAAATTAATCTCAATTGTCCGATCGTAATGTATCACAGTCCTTAAAATTGACATGTGTTCATTTCTTAATCTTGCTTAAAAGGCTAAGAAAGTCTGTTAAGTTAGGAAGATATTAATCCCTAGCTTTTGGATAAGATTGGCTCTTACGAAGAGGTATAAATGGATTTTTTCCTCCAAAATTGAGGTGGCCCGAATTCATATCTGAATTCTCTCTCTTTTCTCCCCCTCTCTCTCTTAGCCTCCCTTAACCACTCAAACCATTGCTCACTGAAGCTTCATCGACAACTTGCCACCCCTCTCAATCACCGGCGCACCGCCACCTCTTCACAAGCCAAGTCGTCGCCGTCCATTACCCTAAGAGCCACCGGAGCCCCCGTTTGGTCCTGTTTCCAATCGGGTCCCAATACCGATGTCCTTGTTAATATTCTTCTTCTCGGGCTATCCGACATCAATTGATAACCATCCAGTGGTCTTTTGCCTTCCAATCACCCTCTAAAATTTATAGGTGAGTTCTAGACCTACTAGTGACCTGAGCTTCATCGAACAAGCCGCTAGTAACCTCCTTAATCCAACTAGTACATCCGTTGGTCTTTGTAGGTGATCCAACGCCCAATCCTTGTCCAGTGGCTTATCAACACTATTCTGGCACTATTCAACAACATATGGTGGTCCTCTATGTAGCACGGACACGGCGACACGGACACGTGACACGACACGACACGACACGCGATACGTCATTTCTCAAAAAATAGAGAATTTCGACACGTTCCGACACGTTAAATATTAAATAAATTTTTTTATTTTTAATTAATTTGATTCAAATTCATAAATAAATAAATAGTTTACAATGAATTTATGCTAGTAATATTAATAAATCTTACACTTTTTTTATTTCATTATCCCAAATTTGCATTTATTTTTCGAAATCCCCCCTCCCCAAATTTACTTTAATTTTTTTAATCTCATTTATTTATTTTTCGGATAAAAAAAAATCCCATTAGAGCCCACCTCACTCTCTTCTTTTCCTTATCCATTTCCCCCCACCCCCAAATTTATTTTCCTTTCCCTCTCCAGGCCCCACCATCGTCCATTCCCCCCACCCAAATTTATTTTTTTTCCTTTCCCTCCCACAATCGTCCATTTCCCACCGTCCATTTCCCCCCATCTGTCCGTCACTTTCCCTCCCCCCAAAATAGGTACCATAGACTCCCATTTTTTTAATCACTTTTGAGTTTCTCAAAAACCCTAGCTCCTTTACTCCTCCTCCTCGCCGCTCGCGACCCTTCCTCTTCTCCTCCTCCCTCCTTGCCGCTCGCCGCACGACCTCCTTCCTCGCCGGTCGCCGCTCCTCGCCGCACGCACAACCCCCTTCCTCGCCGCTCGCTGCTCCTCGCCGAACGCACGACCCCCTTCCTCGCCGCTCGCCGCTCGTCGCAGCATCACAGGGCCGGCCCTCGCCTCAGTCTATGCTCGGCCGTCTCTCGACGTCGCTCGCGGTCTTCTCCCTCCCGGACACGCGTGTCGAAACGTGTCGGGCAAAGGTTGACCACGTGTCGGAAAATCCGACACGCGTTGACCGCGTGTCCGACCGTGTCCGAGCGTGTCGACGTGTCCGACACGCTCCGACACGTGTCGGACACGACACGGAAGCACGGACAACGTGTCCGTGCTTCATAGGTGGTCCTCAGCCTCTCACGGATCCTCCTCAACATGCCTTAAATTCTGGTGTGGCCCGATCCATGCTCAATTGAGCTTGCATGCGCGATAATCCTTAAGGTAGACCTTCTAACACTTGAGCTCGATAAGAGGATATTGCCTTAGACAATTAAGGCTAGAGTTCAACCTAGGATGATAAGCTATGCTTTCTTAAATGAGTTTTATGACTTTAGGATGATCATAAATGGTAAAGAATAGGCTATGATAATCTATACTTGGAGATTACTTGGATGTTACTTGATGTGCAAGTCGGATGACAAGAATGACCTGATTGCATATATGTCGTGGAACGAGCCGCTAAATGTGCTTATTAGATTTTGATGTCTTTATGAGAATCGTAGCTGATTTCACAAGCTTTCCAACAACATATAATATGTGTCGATCGGACCTCGTTTGCCCTATTAGTTGCTTGATTGAATTTTATGTTGTTCAGTTGAAACTGCTGTGTTTGTGATAGCCGAATGACCTATTCTGCTTTACAATTTCGTATAATTTTTTACATTCTGAATTTGGGATGAGTGTCTTCATGAGATTTAACCCTAACATCTAGTTCTATTTACATAAAAAAATTTGCAAATTTTTCATGTCATCTAGTTAGGGTTAAGTGCATTTGAGTCTGCCATGTCCTATTTGTTCTGATACTAAGCAGACCTTTTAGAGGATTATCTTCATTTGAGCTTGTTAAAACTATTCCATTTCTGTTCATGCCTTTTAAACATATGTAAGAGACATACTAAGCTTTAAAATGACATATCGTGTGCTTGAATTGGTCACCGTTTGCTTTAAAATTTCAAAGTCAATGCTCTGTTTTGCAATATGCCGTGCTTCTATCATGCTTATGGTTGACCGATCTATTCGGTTTCATGAATTTTATGATTTTTTTGTGCATTGATCTAAGATTAGATGTCTTCATCAACTTTTCCCACAACATCAAATTCTAGAACATACTAAAATCTCATAAAATTTTTGCATCATTTGGTTAGATTAATGGCCTAAGAATCATACACAATTTGCAATGCTTCTGTCTACTTTAGACCACTTACATGAACATCTTCATTCAAGCTATAAGATGACCTTAATTGAACTTGTCACCTTCTGAGAACTTGTAAAAGACATATCAAACTTAACTTGAACTTGAATTTGGAAATTGTGTTGAGCTGAAATTGTTTATCTTGCTTCTTCGAATCTGACTGTTTGCCATTCTTGTATGATTTTTGAGGTGCTGATTTTGGGATGGAGTCCTCAATGGAAGTTGTCCATAACAGTCATGTCTACAACATATAAAATTTGAAAATGTTTTAATAACAATTGATAGGGTCGATTGGCTATAAATCATACGTCATGCCTGCTGCCTTGTTTTGTTCTTGACTGATCTATTTGTGTTGTCGGATTTTTAGAAATTCATGTATTAGGAATCTTGAGATGCCTCCTTATGAAAGTTGCTCCTCACATGCTGATTTACTTGTCATAAAAATCCTAGGTTGAGATGATCACCGATTCTGCTTCTATTAGACAGACATTCAGTACCCTATTTCTGCGATTGTTGATTTAGCTTATCGACATACATGTATTCTGTGATTTTTTAGAAAATCATGTATGCTGAATTAGACTTCGATGTCTCTTGAGAATTGTTTGACACATGCTGAATTTCATTGTTACAAATTTTCAAAAAAAATAAAAACACGTTTTGGTATTTTTATCGACCTTTCAAAAGTTGCAAGTCAGTAAGTTGCAAGTCAGTTGGGAATTTTGACTTCTTGAACTGACTTTGTTTGAATTGAAGTTTTTATGAGTTCATGTGATGTCCAAAAATTTCTTCAACAAAGTTGTTTGGCATTCTTCAAATATTGTTTTGATGCCAACTTTATCGGGTTGGATGATCATTTGATGGTTCATGATCTTCGATTAATGTGCCGACCTTATCTGCATTCGGACTTTGGATTTATATTCCAAGAACATCAAACTCAGTCAAATCCTATAAAATTGTCATCTATTATACCAATTCATATTTGATACCCGTTTTATTAAGATTTGACATTCTTAAATGATTCATGAAGTCAGATTAGTGTGCCAACCTTATCCACACCCAGACTTTGGATTTATGTTCCAAGAACATCAAACACGTTCAAAATCTTTATATAATCGGTATCCTTGCTTCCCAAACAATTGAAATTTGCAAATTTTCCTTCCTTTAGGGCTTATTTGTAAAAATGTGAAGTTGAAGTCTCCCTTCGCACTTTCATTCATTTTGAGTCCTTATTTGCAAATTTTTTATAAATCCTTTTTGACATGACTTGAATTGTATTTTGATTGCATTTTACTCATCATGACTATGCACTATATACTTTGCATGTGAATTCTAGATGAATAGCCTAGGTGTGATGCATGACTACGTGGGTTACTTTGGGATGTCACTTAGAACCCGACTTAGAGATTTCATAGCATTGGTCACCTATTGTGAATGCAAGCGATAGCTAATGACTATGAATCATTTAAAATAAATTGGGGGAGGTGTCTTAAGGAGGCCGTTGCATGAATCTCAAAGGCCAACCCCAAGGCCATTTATGAATGCTCGATTATTTTTTCATTTTAGTTTTTCTTGATTGCTTTGACATGGATTATCGTGATTGCTTGATTGTCTTTCCATATGTTATTTGTCGGTATAACTTTGTTCTAGTTTTAGCACTAACCTAGAATTATAATAGGTCCAAAATGGTAGTCCTTAGAGATGGCGATCCCGAAGACATAAAGAGGGTTAATAGCTGATGTCCAATCCGACCTCATCTTGTGTAATATTCATTCATTACTCGACATATGTCTTGAGTCTTCTCTGATCTTGTATAAATGCCTGAAAAGTTGTGGGCTTTTCATTTCTTTTCTGTTAACTTGTTTTCTTACATATCATATGTAACTATCTTGAGTGCTTAATTTATGTATTGTCTTTCAATTAATTGATTTTTCTTTTCTTACTCTATTTTAGAGTAGAATGAAACGAACCACTCGCTCATGATCACCTTCTTGTAACAAATGCACCAAAAAGTTAAAAAAGAAATGTATGGACAAGGTAGGTAACAAAGCATACCAATTAGGTACCGGTAGGACGTTAATAACAATATTAATGTAATCCAAGTCCTAAGCCTTAGATCTCTGGTTGTGTAGAAATTGATGAACAACTCCCACCCTTTGATTGGGCACTCTAGCTGTCACGCCCTGATTCTCAGGCACACGCACATCCCTTACCTTGGTCGATTTTAAATGCGATATCCCAGGACTACATATTGCCGATCATTTTCTTTTCATAAGCACATATGAAAGCAATTATAAATCCCCAAACAGTAAAGTAATGGGATAGAAAAGCAGGGCCATAATTTTTTATAATGAAATTCACAACCTTACTTTTATACATAGCACAACCCATAGTATTTTACCATACTATTCACAAATGTCTGATCTCACACCTATCTACTAGAACACAAGATTCACACAAAACGGGATGGAATCTCAGTCCTCATTCGGGTCGTACTCAAGATCATTCTCTGGATCATCTTCTTTTTCAAAATCTTCCTCCTCCTCAGGTTTCACATCAGGGTTCTCCTTCTCAGATTCCTCCTCCTTAGGCTCATCATCAGGGTCCTGAAATGGTTATACAATAATCATTAAGACCACGTCACAGCGAGTTCTACCCCCCTAAGACTTGATTAATAAACCAATACGCTATCTGGGCTGCCTATGCACACACGGGTCAGAGGACTTACCTTGGCCTCAGATTCCACCTGCAAATTAGCACAGTTCAATAGGCATCCAATTATAATATCACGGATCGAAACATCAATCAAATCGACTTAGCCGATTACATATCAGTCGGATCATCTCTTGGTCACTCCCAACCATACTATACATTTTCCAGTATAATACTTAGTCACCAAACCACGTATTTTCCCTCAGGCGCCGATTTCGCCAAGGTGATGTACAATAAACACTTTATGTGCATGCTCTCGGGCATCGTTTTCGCCGGGGTGATATATTTAATCACAGAGCCAATATAAACAATTTACATATATTCTCTTTCAGACATTCCAATTACTTTCGGCCACACGGGCACGATACTCGACACACAGAAATACGACCACACAGGCACAATCTACACCACATAGGCACGTTCTACGCCACACAAGCACGATTAATTATCGCCACACATGCATGATCAATTATCACCACACATGCATGATATATATTCAACAATTTACGTGCATTCTCTAAGGCATCCTATATGCCAAAGCGATATAATAATCGTCGAGTCACGCCACACAGCTTTTCTTATCATATTTCCTCATACCCGATAAAATATCGTGCGTGGGCACACGATTGACCTTAGCCAAAATATAATATTTTCCTTTCCATAACTCCCACATTTTCTGTAGTCCACTAAAAATATTTTTGGCATTATCAATCGATGCCTGGTTATTTTTTAATTAATAACCAACATTAATTAACTCAGGAATAATTCCCAAATTCACTGATGATTCAATTTCGCACAAAATAAAGCTCAATTAAATAAATGAAATGCACCACGCCAATCAGCATAAAATTCCGGCCGTCGGCTATCCCTGCCTAATTTCCAAAAAATAAATAATTAATTAAATAATTTCGAAAATTAATAAATAATTAATAAAAATCCAATTTAGGCCCGTAATGCCTAATTGAATGCTAGAACGGATCAGGAAAAATCCCGAAATACATTCAATAAATAGAAGTATATCTCTACTTGCTAATTACACTAATCAATCACCTAACATGTATCATTAAGTCACTAATTAAATTATTCTAAACTTTAATTGCACTTATTTAAATCTAATCAACCCTTAAGCATTATTAGCAAACTAAGCAATGATTAGTGAGCAAAACTCACTTGTGCAACGCGAAGACTGGAACACTGCAATGGCGGCCGAATTTCGAATTTTCGGCGGCGTCGACAGGCACACAGACCGGGCCCAAAAGCCTTGCAAACCCACAACAAATGCTGGACTTGGTTGATGGGCTTGGGCCCGCTTCTTAGGCTTCAAGTGAGCTGGATAACAACTGAAAATAGGCTGAAAATGGGCTAAGCTGGGCTGGCTTCTTGGGCTGCGGCAATTGATGGAATTGCTGGGCCAAGAAAAAAGAAACGGAAACTGTTGGGCTACTGTTGTCGATGAACCGTCCAATTCGCTGGACTTGCTGGGCCGTGATGCTGCGAATACGCTGGAGACGTGAACTGGTCAAATTATGTGTCGCGACCTACCCTTGGGGGGAGGGAACAGGTTTAGGGTACTGCCTAAAGGACGGGCCTAAGGCCCATGATTAGGCGCGGGCTCTCCCAAGCCCATACCCCGCGTGACATTTGAATATTTTAACAATTTTGCAATAAGGGAGTCGCCACTAGCCCATTGGGGTCGGCTAGAAACCAAGTGAGGCATAGGAGTATACCTCACTTCCTACGCAACCAGAGAATCTAGGATCGGAGACTTAATTACACTAATTGACCAATTAGTGCCATTTCGGTACCTAATCTTGTTCATTTTAAGAGTAAAAATATTTGTCAGGCAGCTTGGATTAATTTTATACCTATACACTAACATGCAAGGTGATCATACGGGTGCGCAATAATTGAAGTAACAATCATAACTACCAAGATCCTAATTGCAATAAAATTAAACAAGTGCAATTAAACATAATTAGAAATGCAACTTAAACATGCAATATAATCAATATATGAACAAATAAAAGCCTAATTATACTAAAGAAGCAATACATAGCAATTCCTAACCAAACCCCATCATTTTTAGATTTTTCAAAATTTTTAATTTAATTTACTTTTTTTAATTTTTAATTTTTTTAAATTTTTTTAAATTTTTAAAAATTAAATTAAATTTTTTTTCGGATTTTCGAAATTTTATTTTTTTAATTTTCATTTAATTTTTAAAAAAATATTTTTATTTTATTATTTTAAATTTAAAAAAAACCGAACCGGGTCGAGTCCGGTCTGACCCAGCCCAAATCGAAATTAGCCCTATTTCCTAAAAAATGGGCCCGGCCCGGCGATGAATCTGCCCATTCGCACATGCCCAAAGCGAAGCCCATTTCCTATTTCCTATTGTCAGCCCTTTTTGTGTTTTCTTTTCTTCTTTTTTTATTATTTTCTTCAGCCCTTTTTCTTTAGGGCATCTTCTTCGAGCCCTCTCCTTCTCCCACAGCCGCAGCATGCCGAAGCTTCTGCAACTCCTCCGCCGGTCCGACGCCGACAACGCCACGAGTATTGACCGCCCTAAGGAGTCGCCGTCCCGTCGCCTGGCGTCGGTGGTTCCGTCCGACCGACGCCAGCCACCGGTTGGCGAGCATTCCGAGAGTCGCCGGGTAGATCCCAACGAGATGCGCGCGTCTCATCTCCCCAAACAGCGTGAAGGAACCTACCAATAAGCTAGGAGAGCGACGGGAACGGCGCGCAACAATAACATAATCCCAAGCAACACAGAGAAACCAAAAGTCAAGCTCCGATCGAGAGCTAGGTTCGACGTTTCCAAATGGGCATTTCGTCGAACAGCTACTGGGCACTACCAAATTCAAGGTTTCCGGCTCAACTGAGCCTCGAACATGCCTCAGGGGGTCTTCGAACATGAGTATGAGGAACGCGGGAGCAAAATGCAGAAGTGGCGAGGGCCGGAGCTTGCGCGAGATGGTCGGCCGCGAGCTTCGGCTCGGCGTTTTCTAGAAATGGGAAGACAAGGTTCAGGGGACCTACCTCGTCCAGAGAAGAACTGCAGCAGACGACGGCGCGCGTACGGACCTCCGGCGACGGCTAGCGGCTCCCTCAAGCTTCTTTCCTCTGGTTCGTTTTCTCCCCTTCGAACTCTCCCCCCACCTTTCTCTGTCTCCAATCCTCTCTCGTTTTGTTTGTTCTACCTCCTGAAGTTCCGGCGGGGTTGGAAGCAGCCGGCACCTCCAACGGCGATCGACCGCAGCGATCGACGGCCAAAAGGGGGTTTTCTCCTCCTCTCCTTCCTTCTGCGTTTCTCTCTGTGTTTCCTGTATTCTCTCTCGCTCGCTCTCGGCTTAGTGTTTTTTTTTGGTCGTGTTTTTGCCTCTCTGCCGGGTTTTTTTGATTCCCGTCGCCCCCCTCCGGTTTTATGCTCGGCCAGCAAGCGCGCATGGCCTCTGCGATTGCCAGCTTGCCGGTCGGACTGCCCCCCGACCCGCGGATCACGTCGCTCACCTGCTACCCCGATCCCCTGCTCTCGGTTGCTGCTCATGCTTTTCTGTTCTCTGCAGGTCATCGCGCGAAGGACAGCAGGAGGAGACAACCGGTTCGTGCGTGGGCTAGGCTGAAGGGAAAAGGTGGATGGGCCAAGGTGGTGGGCCGCGCGAGGGAAAAGGAAAAAGAAAGGGAGGAAGGGGTCAGCCTAGGGTTTGTCTAAACCCAGGCCCAATTGCCCCCGCCCCCCAATTTTTTTTTTAATTTCGAAATTTTCTTGTAATAATTTTCTTAATAATTTTTTTTTGATTGATTTTAAGACTAGTGACACAAATTCTCCCAATGTCTATATGTGATGCAATTTTAATGAAAATTTTTTGTTAGGGGTTAGAAATCAATCCCCAATTTTCCAATGCAATTAAGAAACACTTAAACAAATCGCCAAAATTTAAGTGTCAACATTATGGGCCGTTGGAAATCACGTGGCTTCAAAATACTGGGCTGAAAGTTGCTAGCCTCATGCGGTTTGACCGACGGAATGAGCGGTAGAGAGAAGACGTGGCAGCAGCTTCGCTGGGTTGAAGACACGAAGCAGCGTTGTCCTTGGCCGCGTGGAGAGGAGGTTGGCGCATGAAGAGAAGTCAACCTCAGTGGCCGCATGGGCTGGCTTGTTGACCAGCTTCACGAGCGGACATCACGGGCGGCTTGACCAAAAATTGAAGACGCATGGAGATTCCTTCTTCGGTGGATGGTGTTGCTGGCGACTGATCCGTGCGTGGGCTGTTGTGGTCAACCAAGGGGCTCTTTTGAGTGCAGCTGTTGACTAAAGAAGGATGGGAAGTTGGCAAGTGGCAGCGGTGGGGAAGAGAGACCAGCGAAGGTGGGGCGCTGGTGATGTGCAAGCATGCAGCCGAAGATGGAGCATGGAGAGAGAGATCTTCGGTGGCCTGTGAGAGTGCTAGTATGAACACCTAAAGGGGGGTGAATAGGTGTGAAGAAAAGTTTTCGCAAAAGAATAGAAGAAATATTTTTCTTTTGAAACTGAGTCTGACGAACAACGGACTTTTGAAACTGTGTCTGAAGAATAACCGACTTTGAGCGAAATCAGACTTTAACAGTTAAATAAAACTACAAACAAAATAAAGAGATTCAGGGAAAAGAATAAGAACACAAGGTTTATAGTGGTTCGGCTTAGACCAAGCCTACGTCCACTCTCCCACGCTAACAGCCTTCTTGCTGGATTCCACTATACAATCAACAAAAGATTACAACTTTGAGTGCAAACACTTAGCAGTAAATCACACTATTTCACTAAGTCACTCTTTTGGTATTTCTCTCACGATCACAAACGTTTAAGCTCACCAAAAACAAGTGTATGATCGAAGTTCGCTCAGACTTTGCAATTATAAATTCTACGCTTCGTTTCTTACTTGCTCATCGGTCCTTCATCTCCTTAAATACTCCTCCACTTCTAAACTAGCCATTGGACAGCATCTTGAGGATCGTCTTCCAATCTACCCGTTGGACAGATTTTTATCTAGAAGATTTGGTAGCCGTTAAGTGACAAAAGTAGAATCCTAAATTGATTCCGATCGTCCATACAAACAGAATCTTGGTTTCCATAAGTAGAGCTTCTTCGTATAGAAAGTTCTTGTCTTCAAGATCCAATTATCAATCAATTAGATTGAGTCAATCAAATCAATCTTGATGTAGAATCCAAGCCAAATCACTAGCCGTTATACATTTGGGCTTGTGTTACGTTCTGTCGAATCTGGATGTAAAGTCTGAGAGTAATAGACTTTACAATCTGAGTCTAAATATATTCTGCTTCTGAACAGATTTAGCTTTAAGGTCTAAACACGGTCTGAATAAGTTCAGCTTCAGCATAGAGTTTGTCTTCTGCTTTAGCTTCAGTATAGAGTCTATCTTCTGGTTCTTCATTCACGTTCGATCTGGAATTTGTCAAAGTTGGCGGACTTGATGTAGAAACAGACTTTGACACTAAAGTGCGCGGTCTTGATTTTGATACGAAGTCCGGAAATCTTCGAGAATAGACTTTGGACATGTGTTACATTCGGTCTTCTGGTTCTTCCAAGTATAGACTTTGATAATATCATTTATATGTTCTATCATCTGCATAGTCTATTACTCAACCAATAAACACGTTAGTAGCCTTTGATTTATTTTGTCATCTTCAAAACATCATAAGGGATTTCCCTAATAGGCTGCTCGTCTTCGCTTGGGATGCTGGTTTGAAGGAAATAAAACGGAGAGAGAGAGAGAGAGAGAGAGAGAGAGAGAGAGAGAGAGTTTGAGGGGCCAGAATCGAAGATGGCACAAGCGGTCAAAAGGGAAAGAGGTAGGTGGCTAGCGTGGTTGAGAAGTTGAGGGAGGGGAAGGAAGAAAAATCAAGCAAAATATCCCAAAAAATTTAATGATTGGTCCCCCAAAAGCATCCACTCTTATCTTACTTGTCCATAATACTTTCTTGCAAAGTAAAACCACCAAATAATCCAATTTTTGAAGCCAAAAACGCACTCCTTTACCTAGCTCCGAATTAACCCATTCTTGGACTTCAACTACTTCACTCAATTCTCCAAATTGAGGTTCAATTTCGATGAAGAAAAATCCCGAACAATTTTCTGTAAACCCCTGACACTCAAAGGCTTGGCTTAGAAGTCCAAATTTCCTTTAATTTGGCCCATCCGAATTTTCGTTAATTTCCCGCAACTTCCAAAACGATTTCCGTAAAAATCTCGGAATCTCTGAAAAATCTTCGGAGGATGAGTCCACGTTCCTAAAATAGCTCGTGACACCATAGAACTTTCAATTTCTAAAATCAGGTTCAAATTCGCGGTTAATTTCCACTTGGCGCGTTTTTAGTGTGACCTAGGCTACCGAGTAGTTTTCGGAGATTTTTAGTGCAAATGACCCGTGGTCAATTTTCTTCGAGCCACAATGAACCCACTCGACACATTGAAACTCTCGATAGTCATGAAAATCTCAAGATTTTAATTACGGGCACGAGGTACCCAAAACGACAGAAAATCGATCTAGTGCTAATCGACGAGAATTTTGCCATCAGATGGAATCACCCACACTTTGATCACACATCTCAATCGAATCGACCTATCCCTGATCTCTGATCGATTTTGACAATGCTGTAATGACCATTGCAGACTAGCACGGTCGAGCAGTCGACTTCTGGTCGAATTCTCAAGTCCATTGCGTTAAAATCTCTTAATGACTTCCCCAGATAGTCTAGTTATTTCACGAGTGATCGACTCTGAGAATAGCACTATAGATGCGTCGATGAAAGGCCCAATTTATTCAATTGAAAACAGTACTAGAAATTCAGGATGTCACACTAGCTGACCCTAAAAAACGAGGCTAGTGGCAACTCCTAGATCCTTATTTAGGTAGTCTAATACAACTTTAAAATGAACTTACTTGTTGTGCAAGGTATGAGCTTTCGAAAACCTTGCGACTATAATTGAATAAACTCAAGTGGTTGTGACCCCAACATAAAAGGTGAGGTGATGACATCTTGTTGGGGAGAAGTATGTTGAGTGAATTTTCATAGTTAAAAACCTTTAAACTTTACCTTTATGCGTTTTTGTCAAAAAATAGTGTCGAGGTCAAGTCACGACAAATCCCATTGTCACACGAGGTACAAGTTTAGGAGAGCTTGCGACCGTGATCAAGCGAACTCAAATGGGTGATCCCAGAGGTGATAATACCTTTCAGAGTTACGAACCAGTCAAGTATCTCTACTCTGACCTATACACTACATCCTAAAATGGATCGGGGCACCGAGGTCAGGTCGCAACAGTTACCACCCGAGTCAACTTAAACAAGATTAAGCAAATTTCCTCTACCAATAGGTACAGCCTCATAGGTCTGAGTTGCACTAATAGCTTCATCCTTTTGTAACATCCTCATCAGTGGTTGTTGCCACCTACCCCTTGGGGGGGAGAGGAAAATGTTTAGAGGTATTGCCAAATTTGAGCGGTTCTCCCAATCCCATACCTTGCGTAACATTTAAAGTTATTTCATTAAATTAATCCTACGTGAATTTCTACATAAGGAATCGTTACTAGCCTATTTAGGTCGACTAGAAACCAAATGAGATATGGGAAAATATCTCACCTTTTGCATAATGGGAATAGGGACTTAATTACATTAGTCCTAAGACTAGTGGCTTTTTGGTATCTAAACATGATTACATGATAATGAAAATGCTAGAGCATCCTATCAAAAACTTTTAAATTTCATCCTAACCAATCTAAAAGTGAAAATAATACTCAAGATATTAAGCTGTGCAACCAAATGTAACCGAAGTAAACAAACAAACAACCTAATATTGTCTCTAAAAAAATGAAAAAAAAAAAAAGCATCTAAAAATCCCTGTTGTTAAGCCCTAAAGGCTTATTCAATTTCAAGTTTCAATTTTTAAGGATTTTCCACTTTTTTAAGAGAAAACTACTTGAAAACTTAAATTTTAAAGCTTTTTGCAAGGATTTATAATTTTAATAGTTGTTTTAAATTTTTATTATTTTCTGAATTTTCTAATTTTTATGAATTTCGAAATGTTCTGAATTTTTTTATTAATTTGCAGAATTTTCTGATTTTTCTAATCTTTTTTTATTTCTGAAACATTTTCTAATTTTTTTATTAAGAAAAGGAAATTCGGATCAGACCAAGCGACTGAGCTGACCTATATCCTATCGATCTGAGTTGGGTCAAAATCCAGGCCAACCCTAAGGCCCATTATGAATTAAAAAAAATGGCCAATGAAGTTTTTTTAAGCCCATTTTATACTTCAGCCTATTTCCCTTTTTTCTCGGCCCAGCCTGTCTTTCTTGTGCTCGGCCCATCTAATAAATCTTCAGCCCAATCTGTTGTCTCTTAACCCGGTCGGTAATATTTTAAGCCCATCTTCCGTTAAAATTCGATTAGTCCATTCGATCCTAGCCCACGGACACCACCCAGTCCAGTCTCATTCTACTTAGTCCATAACTCTCAGCCCAGCCTTTTTATCTTATTTTTATTATTTCTTTTTTCTTTTCTATTTTATATTTTATTTCTTTTTCTCTTCCCGGCATCTTCTTCTTCGGGACCTTCTGGAGAGCATCCTTACCAAGCCATGTCTTCCCCTCTGAATGAGGTCATTCTCTACATAATCATCAACGACAAGCTCAACTAAGACTTCACTACACAAATTGACGTCGGAATCCCTACTAGTCCAATGTTGATACCTGACGTGTCGCGACCGTCACTAAACTATTCTCCATCGGCCACTACTCCAGCCATTACTGAGCTATTCCGACGAGGAAATTCCAAGCTTGAAAATTGCACAAAACAGCACATGAATCAATCTTGAACCTAAACATTGTCGGACCACCGATTATGCAAAAGTTGGTTCAATACATCTCATGGATAAAATGCCAAACTGGTGATATGCGTCCTTTGAATGCAAGTTTCAGACCCAAATCTTACCCTTTCAACGTGTTAAACCAAGGCTATGAGCATTGATGCAGAAGCTCCTTTACGAACAAAATCATCCAATGATGTACTTCACGAGATACAACTCGCTCCGAACCTCCAGCTCAAAAACTCTTTTACTGCGAAGCAGAGCAAAACCGATCTCATCCGATACTCCGATGAGGCCAACAGCAACGACGAGCAGCGGCGAGCTTACAGCGCTCCGGAGACTGCGATGATTGTGGTTCCCAGACTTGGTGTGGAGCTTCAAATGACCAGCACTCGCTCTCCCCCCCCCCCCTCTCTCTCTCTCTCTCTCTACCTAACCTCTCTCGCTCCTTTCCTCTCGGTTCCAGCCAAGCCCCTTTTTCTTCTCCCCCTCCTGTCCTTCTTTCTGTTCCTCTCCAGTTCTCACTCTCTGGTTCTCTTCCCCCTCCCTCTCTCCAGAACGAGCTTCCTCCTCTGTATCATGAGTTTTCTTTTCTGTTATAGCGTAACCAACCTTGCTAGCTCACATGATTCTAGAATGTCTTGGATCCGCTTCAATCACTCGCTCGTCTCCCCTCCTGCACTCACGGACGTTCGCTCCAGACTTCGTTCCGTTACCACTCCGCGTCACGTACGCGTCGTTACGCTCACAGGCGTGAGCGTGTGAGGAGAGCAGGTGGCCCGGCCCTTGCTGCTTCCGATGGGCCAATGGTGATAAAAATAAAATTAAGGGAATGGGCTGGGTTTGAGAAAAAGAAAAGAATTGGGTCCAAAAGGAAATAAATAATTGGATTAAGGGAATTAAAGCCTGGGCTGGACGCAAGTGCTTATCCGGCCCAAAACTTGCTGAAAAAATTGGGCTAGCTAAAACCAGGTCCCCACCGATTTGTTATTATTTTTTGTTATCTTTTTCTTTTTATTATATATTTGTTGTTTTTACGTTTTTTTTTTTTTTTTACATTTTTGGAAAAAAAAATTGACACCTAAAATGGTCTACAAATTTTCAAGTGTTAGCAATGGTGGGGGTGGTACAATAGGTCCTATGGCACCAAAAGTAATTTGAGCAGCAGTATATAAAGAACCATACCTAGAAAATACAGGATTATCAGGACTCGCCTATATTTAACTTGAATGACTCAATGTTCCCGGCCCATTCATAACTTCACGGAAGGTATTGACGATAATTGGCTTGATCATGTTAACAAGATATTTCATCATGTAGTTAGTTAATTCTGTGATAAAGGAATCAAAAATTAGTTTCGAGGAAGGCAGGTGTGTTTAGATAAGTAAAGACAAGTCTCAATCATTCACTTGAAAGAGATGTAACGATATGTATCTGCTTGATGTTGATCTTAACATTGTTTAGTTCTTAGTATCTATAAAGGATAAGCTAGAGCTGGGGCATTAAAAATTGAGTCAAAGCGTGAAATAGATTTCGAAATTAGCATATAAAGATTTTGTGCGAGAGGCTTACCAAATATCAAGTATGAAGACTGAACTGTGCAAGGCATGCTTCCTTGGGTAAGCAAATAAAGTGTTCTTTCAAATCCATAAACACTCTCACTTCTAACAAAGCCTTGCCCTTTCTTTACATAAGACCTATTTGGACCAATAAGAATTACAAGCCTTGGTAGAACAAGGTGTTTGGTAATTCTGGATGACTACTCAAGATTCACATGGACGATGTTATTAGCTAACAAGAATGATGCATTCCACTCATTTGTTTCATGAAAGGTTCAATATGAGAAAGTAGACAACATCTCATCTGTTCAAACAAATTACTGAGGAGATTACAAGTGTACAAGCGTAATAGTAGCCGTTGTGTCTTGATAGTGAGGTTTATCGATTGAAAAGAACGAGACTTATTGATTGTAACTTGCTCTGAAGATTACTAATGAAATCTAGCCTGTATTGAGGTTGTTATATGGAGAGTAAACATATGTTTTGAGACAAAGTCGAACCACTATATAATCATGCGTGTTTTACAAAAGGAAGTGGCCAACATCTCATCTTCTTATTGTTATCATCGTCAACCTTTGCTCACTAGCACCACTTTCACATAGTATTTGTTATCCAACCCTTCAGCACATTACTATCATAGTCTGCTTCTAGTGCTGTTACCTTAAATTTAACAAAAGTTTGTCCCAATCCACGCACAACCTGTTCAACCTCCATTTGCATTGTTAGTGCCAACAAATTCTCTAATTTTAGACTTAATAAGGGCTGTATGTTTAGAGATGAAAAATAAGCTAAACGTTAGCAATGGAAACGAGGGTAAAGAACCATGAAAGAAGATAACTCTCTGTAATGAAAAACAGACACTTAGAATGAAAAGGAAAGTGATGCAAGGTCTTTTGCGATGGAAGAAAAAAATAAGTTTAGGTGTGCTTGATTATTTACTCAATTTTCTAGAGGGTATTATTACTTTTTGAGTCTTCATAAGATTTTGAATGAATTGTTAAGGCAATTATTCTAATAAAAGTATAGAATAAAACAAATTATTTGAATGAAGAAGAATTCTCGATGAAATTATCACATCATTTAGGCTATGTTTGTTTAGCAGAAAATGAATGATTTGAAAAATATTTTATTAAAAACAATCGCTTGTATTGGTAGAACTACTTGGTCAACGAAAAATGTTTTCATTATTGACGATAATTTAGATCTCAATATTTTTATGGATGGCAAAAATATTTTCCGTTTGTTCATTCAAATGATCATTCTTAGGGAAATTGTTTTCAAATTATCTATTTTTCACTAAACAAATGGAGCCTTACTAAGGAAAATAGATTAGTAAAATTTTTCTTTTGTTAAGTGGGAAATTGGAAAAAATCCCAAAGAGTCAATGGGATTTTTAAATACAGGGCTCGAGAATCAATCATGCCAATGTGTAGATTGACCCAAGTACAGAAGCCGCCATAAGAATAAGCAAAAGAATTTATCGGTGGTGAAGGCAAATATCCCTCTTGAATTCTTCGTCAAACGCGATGAGATCATTCAAGCATCAGATTTCCATTGAGATCCTCACGTACGGTCACAAAACGACGAGAACAAAACCACAGTAAATCAAACCCCCACGATTCAAGGGATTCATTCCCCTATTAAAAAACATTGATCCCACGACACGAAATCCATCCCTTTACTCAGCTGTCTTTGGAGTGTTCCTCTCGTTACTACAAACTACTATTGATAAACCAACATGATTATTTGCTCAATAATCTTACAAACGATTCGATCACGCAAGCGACAACGGGAAAACCAATCAGGGAGAGACACCTTCTTTCGATAATCCTCCACCCCACGAGTTCTTGCTTCCTAAGTTCGATTTGAAAAAGTAAAAAATTCTAAACCCTCGCAAGCAATAATTTTCTCCGCCCAGGCAAGCTAAAGTACAAAAATCATGGGATGATGATTCATTATTTAACTATAGTCAACAAAAAATATCCTGACAATTGCTAAATAATGTAATGATGAGATTAGCATTAAATCGCCCTGATTGTCTCGCAATCTAAATGTCCCCATCTCAAGGCTGTCGTACACGTGGTGGATACCAAGTCGACTTGGACCCAGAACTTGGCGGCTGGTCAAGAAAGACCGAGTATTGTTGGTCCAATGTCGAAACGCCATTTGTTACAAGTGTAAGAGCATAAAGCACGAGAGAAAATTGAAAAGCCATTAAAAGGTGGGCATGATAACATTTTTATTTTCCTTTTTCTCTATTTTTTTATTCCCCAAAACAGATTTAGAACAGAACTTCGTTTGGTAATACAATTTCATTTTTCTTTTTTTGAAATGGATTTATTCCGTAAATAAATTTGGAGCGAAATCGAGAGATTAAAATATTTAACTTTTCTATTTTTGGAACAGAAATAAGAAATCAAAACTTTCCTCATCGTTCATTTTCGTCACCGTCCGTCACCCATCCACCACCCGAGGGACGCTGGAAGCCTATCACTGGCTACCGACCGCCCCCACCAGCCTCGGCTGACGATTGTCGATCGTCGGCCACTAAATGCGGGCTACGGGCCACCGGACTATGGTTGCCTGTCGCCAACCGCGCGGTCGTTGGATGTTGAACGCTCGCCAATCGTTGGCCACTCATCGCCAATTGTTGGACACCTGCTGGAGGCTCATCGTCGATCGTCGACCATCATACGTCTGTTGCCGATTGCCCGTCGCTCACCATCGGTCGCCAGATGTCGGTTGCTCACCACCCACCGCCAGACTTCGGCTGCTGGCCACTTCCTGCCGATCACTAGACTTCAAACGTTGGACGTCAGCCATCGCTCGCAGGATGTCGAACTTCGGACATTGGACGCGCGGACGCTGCATGTCGGTCGCCGATCGCCAAACACTAGATGCTGGATGCCGAATATCGGACTCCGAACTCTAGCCACTTGTTGCCGGTCATTAGACACCGGACATCGGTCGTTGGACACCGGACTCCAACCACTGGAAATCGGCCGTCTCCGCTCCTAGAAATTTTTTTTTTTTTTGTTATCAAACGAATTTTTATTTCAGAAATAGAAATCTTGAATTGTTATCAAACGCTTTTCTTTAAAAAATAATTATTTATATTTTTTGAAATAATTAGTTAGCAAAAAATAATTTCATTATTTATGATAATTTATATCTATATATATTCATAAATAATGAAAATATTTTATATTTATTATTTTACTTAACGATATGAACAATTATTTTTAAAAAAATATTTTAAAATTATTCACTGTTCGTTAAACGAATCGACCTTTAATTTAAAAAGGGAAAGGCCTCGATGATTATTAACTCCCACAAGTTTCCTTAATGATAGCACGGAGGGCGAAACCAATCTCAGCCACTAGTTTTGTATTTACGTTGAGATCCATAGCTATCCCGGCAGAGTAGAGAAGCAGGCACGGTTTACCAGATAAAGATGAGCTGGAGAGATTCATTAACATCCCATTCTGGCCACTAATCATTCATTTCACAAGAAACTACATGTCGTTTTCGAATTGCCCTATCACGTGTCGCGCGGATTGCTTAGTCACGTATTACTGACCTATCCCGAACTTACATAACATGGCCACCTTACGTGGACGTGTATCTCAGCCCTCAACGCAGAGTCTTCTTCCTCCTAATAATTTGGTGCATATGCTGTGCTGCCTGGGGATTGCTTGAACTTGTAGGCTCCAAAATCATTAGAAAATTGACTTCGCGTCCTGTGTTTCATTAGGGCTCTGAAGATCACTTAAAATGACTCAATTTGCAAGTTGGCATGATGTGTTGACCACGCCTGAAATTGCCACCTGTCTTGATCGGTAGAAAAGAAGGAAAAAAAGAAAAGAAAACAATTGAACCATTTTTCCGTACTGGATTTGTGTCGGTCATCTTCGACTCCATTGACTTGAGAGAGAGTAATTTTTTTTTTTTTTTTGGTCGGAGGGAGAGAGTAAATACATCCACATAAAATCATACATGACAATTATTAATAAAATGAATCAAATAGTGAGTTTTAGAAACTACCAATGAGTTTATTTACTGAGTTTATTTACTCATGTTATAAGTTCTGACAATTTTGGAAACAAAGTGTTCTTTAGTTAGCCAATTATGTCCATGTAACATAGATATCTCAAATTTTTTATATGTATCACTTAAAGCCTTAAATTTGTCAGCTATGACACAAATGGCCCAACTTTTTTATGGTGTTCTAAAAAATCCACACTTACACTTGTATGATATGTATACCATCTATTTTAGTTCCATCTAAGTTATATTTGTTACATTAGTATAAGTTCGGAGTTTTTTACAACATAAAAAGAGTTTAGGGTATTTTATTTCATAATGGACAAATTTAAGTTTTTAGTGATACACAAAATTTGGGGAATTTGTGCCATTGCGGGTATAATTTGGAGTTTTTTGTGCTATTAACCCTAACAAACAAAGTGATTTCTTGACTTAAATGAAAGTAATAAGTAAATTGTGATTGTCACACGTTCTTAATTAGATAAGTAGGCTTTACTGTCGACTCTGAAACTTTGCTTGTTGATCATCGTCCTTCTTATATTTGATCATTGTCCTTTCTATTGTGAAGAAAAGCAAGTTAGAGCATTTTATTATCTTTTATATTACTTTGATGTCAATAAGGTGAAAAAGTGAGTCCATTATTTAATTGAGTATATAAAATTTCTCATTGCTTCAAATTCGTAGGCTCTTTTTTAACTCATTCGTGGCATCGGGCTTCTCTAAGGGTGGTTTTGGATTCAATTAACCGTTCAATTTATGATATTGAAGATAATTTCTTCAATCAGCTGACATAATGCTTCCATAATCAATCGTTGTCATCTGTATATCAGAAGCAAAAGGTGGCGAGGGCACACAAGAAAATCCAAACCCAAGTCAAGACCAAAACTGTAAATTCATAATGCCTCAATTATTATTTGCCACCTTTCTCACACAAATGATCAACCCCCGCTGTATATATATATATATGGACTCCTTCCCTAACAAGTCCTTCCACCAGAACCCAAAATCAATCTCGAAACCCCCGCTCTCTCTATATCTACTCCTTCCCTAACAAGTTCTTCCACTTGAACTCAATCAATCTCGAAACACCCGCTCTATCTCTTCAGGGGCAAAAAAAAAGATAGAACAAAGAAAATTGAAGCCCCTGAAAAATGGCAAAACGCACACTAGATTTGATCCAAAACCCACAAAAGTTCTACAAATCCAAAGACCATAAACGTAGGGCGAAGGGAATGTCGTTCTTGGCATTCGTCTTCTCGGTCTTCTTCTACATCTCAGTCTTCTACATCTTCAACCTATCTCCATCCCAAAACTTCAAGAACAGCAAGTTCTGGTTCTTCATCTCCAACACCCTCATCCTCATCATCGCGGCAGACTACGGAGCTTTCTCCTCATCAAGCAGGGAGAGGCACGATATCCTCTCTGAGGAGTACCTCGCGCGCACTAGCCTCGCAAAGAACAGTAGCGTTGGGGGGTTCGTTCCGGTGCTTCGGCATGACCCAGAAACCGTCGAGGAAAATGTCTCGGGAGAAGAGAAGCGTGTTGTCTTGGAGGAAACGAAAGCAGCGGCTGACGTAGAGCCAGAAAGAGAGGCTGACTCGAAGCAGAGCCAAGAGGAAGAAGAAGTGGCGAAGAATGGTCCTCAAGATGATGAAGTTGAGAAGCAAGTGGAGGTTAACGGCGAAGCAGAGAAGGAGATTGTGGCGAATGAAGTACCAGAGAGTCAGACTGAGAACGTTATAGAGGGGACGATTACCGAAGAGAACGATGAGTTCTCGAGGATGTCGGATGAAGAGTTGAACCGGAGGGTTGAGGAGTTCATTCGGAAACTCAAAAGGCAGATTCAGCTTCAAGGGGTTTGAAGAAGAGGGAAAAAAAAGAAGGGAAAGAAAATCGAACTCTTTAGCGTAGCGGTTTATGCCGCTGCTTGTCATCCCACCGCAGAATCTGGGACCAATCAAGCGTTCGTGCTCGTTTGATCCTGCAACACCGTCGATTTAGGCCCGTGATATCGCGATAAAACAAGATTTTGTATTACGACGAGTGGAGAGACTTCCCGATTGGACGAGACCTATGGAGAGTAGGACTGAGCCAGGGACCTTTTTTTTTTTTTTCTTTCTTTCTTCTTTCGTTATATATTTTTGTCACTTTTTTGTGGTTATTAGGGAGTATAGTAGAGTTTAGTGATCATCTAGTGAAGGCTCTTTTTAGAATTCTTGTGTAAAGCTCTCTGTTTACAATAAATAGTTATTATAATATAGATTAAGACCCTGAAAAATCCCAAACTAATATACGTGTGACAAATTTATTCAAAACTAATTTTTTGACCACGAAAAACCCCAAACTGATATACTTGTGACAAATTTACTAAAAACTAATTTGTTCGACCGCCAAAAATCCCAAATTGTTATATATGTAACAAATATATCCTCCGTTTAATTAGATTAACACTGCAAAAAATCATAAAAATTGTATAACTGTGATAAATTGAGAGTAAAATCCCAAACCGGTACACTAGTCAACTATCAGGTGTTATCCAACTTAGTAATTTGACAGTAAAAATTTAACTAAAACTAACATAGGATAAATTTTTTACAATGTTGCGACCTACCCTCAGGGGGGGAACATGTTTAGGGGTATTGCCTAAAAGATGGGCTTATGGCCTTTGGTTAGGCACAAGCTCTCTCAAGCTCATACCCCGTGACATCGAGATATTTTTTAGGAATTTGGTACAAAATGAGTCGCCACTAGCTTATTAGGGTTGGCTAGAAACCAAGTGAGGCATGTGAGTGTACTTCACTTCCTACACAACCAGAGAATCTAGGGTCGGGCACTTAATTACACTAATTAACCAATTAATGCCCTTTCGCTACCTAATTTTGTTCATTTTAACAAAATGATTTTTGGCAAACAGTTTGGATTTCATGCGGGTATACAATCATTAAAGTGATCAATAGCAACCAAGCCCCTAATTGCGGTAAAATTAGCGCATGCAACTTAGCAATCATAAACAGAATTAAACATGTAAATTAAACTCGCGACATAATCAAAGTGCAAGCAAATAAAGGTCTAATTACACTAAGAAGGCAAGACACGACAATTCCCAACCAAACCCTACAATTTTTAGATTTTCGAAATTTTTAAATTTTTTTAAATTTTTTATTTTTTAATAAAATAAAAATAAAAATTAATTTTTTAATATATTTTTTTAATTAAGAAAGAGGTCGAATTTTTTTTAATGCTTTCTGAGTTTATGAATTTTCGGAGAATTTTTGAATTATTTTTCGAATTATTTTTTTGATTTTTTTGATTTTTGATTTTTGATTTTTTGAGTTTTTAATGTATTGTTAATATTATTATACTTCAAGAAAATGGGTTCGGACCGGGTGAACCCAATCCGGCCCGCGGACCCAACCCAAACCCGGATCCAACACTTTGGATTTTTTTTTAAAAAGAAAAACAAAAAATCATTTTCAAATTTTAAAAAAAAAATTAAAATTTCTCTTTCTTTTGTCTTTTCTCACTGCGCACTCCCCCTCCTGCGATTCCTCCTTCCCGAGAGCAACTTTTGCCATTTTATAGTTTTCTTTTTTTATTTTTTATTTTTATGCCCATCTTCTTCTTCCTCTTCGATGGTTTCTTCCCATGGCCGAAAGTCTCCATTGAAGCTAGCCCGCACACCAGCATCGGTCGAAGTAACTGGCGCCAACCGCCGCCGGCGACCACCACCTGACGGTCGTCCGCTCCGACCGGCGTCGACCGCCGCCAGCCATTTTCTCCGGCAACCAACTGACATTCTCTTCGGCGCGAAGGAAAACACTTGCCGATTCAACAATACATGGCCGTCTCACGAAAATGACACAAAAGCACAGCAACATACAAGACGCGAACATCGAACAACCGTTACGAAAGTAAAGACCCTTCGGCCTTCTCTGAGGCATTTCGTCGAAGGAAGCACCGATTAACAAAGGAACCTACGCTCATTTAAGGATTCGGGTTCGAACCAAACTCGACATTAAACGTACAAGCAGCATTCTGGACTGCTTCAGAGACGCATCCTTTTCATTTTACACGAGTATGAACAACAACATCAGACCTTAGCCATAATCAACTAAAGAGACTCGAAGATCATTCAAACATTTCAGTGAACGGTCGGCGTGCACTACTGAGACGAGAGATCTCCGAACTGCTAGAGGCTCTAGCGGGATTTGGCTCCTAACAACGTGTATTAGAACATACAGAGATTTCATGGAGGGCCAACGGGACTGAAACTCGCGTGAACTGGTCAGCCGCGGGCTCCAGTCCAAAGCTCCTAAAACAAAACACACATGCTCAAGGAGACCTACCTGGTTCGGGGAAAAAGGTTGGGACGGACGGTAGCTAGCGGGCGGACCTCCGGTGACGGCTCGCCACCCTCTCGAGCTCACTCTCTCTAGCCCCTGGCCGTCGTCGGCTCTCTCGAGCACTTCTCTCGCTCAAGCTCTCACGGTGCTTCCCTTTCTTTTTCTGGTTTTCTTTGTATTTCTCTCCCACAAAACTCCAGTCTCGCTCCAGCTCCACCCTCTTTGTCCGTCCCCTTTCCTCTCTGTTTCTTTTATAAATCTGCCGTAGGTCCACCCCTTTTGGCATCCCTCCAAAGCGGCTTTGGATGGTCAACGAAGCCAGCTGCCTTTCCCCTCCATCTCTACCTCAAAACTGCCGTTAATCAGCCTCCTCTCCCTGCCTGTGTATGCGCTTGCAGCTATTTCGGTTCTTGGGGCAAGTTAGTGGCATTTTCGGCTAAGACAGCAGCAAGTTCTCTTGGGTTTTGACAACCGCAGGGGTTGCCATGCTGCAGCCGTGTGTCATTGCTTCCCTTCTTCGAAAACGCAGCTGCCGCCCCCTTGCAGATCCTTCTTCGGCTTCCTTCTGCTGCTCTGTCTTCTGCCGCTCCCTCTGTTCCGTTTCTTTTTTGCAGGTGCTCGAAGACCGACACAGAGGGAGGAAGACCCTCGCTCGCGGGCTGAAAGGGAAAAAGGGACTGGGCCGGGCCCAGCGCGGGGAGGGGAGAGAAAAAGAAAAGGGGCGGGTCGGGCCCAGGTAGGATCCGGCCCGACCCGACCGTTTTCGTTTTTGTTTTTAAAAAAAAATTAATGCTATTTTTAATTAATTAATTTAGGCGAAATTTATGTGTTAACATATAAATGTACTGGTTTTTGGTAAATTTTTTAAATATGTATTAGTTTAGGATTTTTGGTGGTAAAAATATTAGTTTGGGTTAAATTTATCATATGTGTCTGCATTTTGGGGTTTTTCAAGGTATTAACCCTTATAATATATATTGTCAATATATATATATATAAAAAAATCCCTATAAACTTTTTTTTCCACTATGAATTTGATGTTTAGTGAGAAAGTGGACAAATAAAATCACATAATAAAGGATGGATAAGGTCGCTTGTAGATATTATTTTCGACATAGAACATGCTCTAACTTTTCTTAAATTAGACTAGACTTGGCTATTTTTTGTTAACTGGACTAATTTGAATTACGTGGTTTTAGTTAGTCAAAATCGATTGATTAGCACGATACGCGTACATCATCTGATGAAGACTACTTGCGCAATGCCCAAGCTACAGCTTTACTCAAGCGCTATAACCTCAGGCACCAATGCGTCACCTCCATCATCAAAGCCTGATGGACTATCAAATTCTATCAGAGAGGTTCACCAACTCGCCATTCATGTAGCATACCGAATATCGAATAAGGGGTACACTGAGGTAAATCGTCATTAAAACAAAATGTAGAGCTCCACCGCCAAACCAAGTAACGGGAAAGACTATCAGTCATGCTCTACAGATGATGGTCCCAAAGCTTATAGCAAAAGATGGATCTATCACTATAGATATATGATATAGAGGGGTGAGTCAAAGTTTAGTCAATGAAATCTTTAGGTCCAATCGAATTGATATCAAACATAGCAATATGAGAATAAGTACGAAATATATGTATATGCAAAGTAGATGCATTAGCTTTCTACCATGATATGCGAAAATAACTTGTCAAAGTGTTATAAAATTATTCAATTCAACCATATATAAATATATATAATATGTATTAATATATATGTATATTATATACTTGAGTATTTAGCCCTATCCATTTTTTTCTAGATTCATTTTGAGTAATGAGAAAATATCACCACATACTCGTGGATAAGGAATCATAAACTCATTTAGCCATGTCTCGACCCATCGATCACTGGGTGTTCTCTACATTATTGAGGATAGATATGTCACCATATAACCTCACAATTATGGTTATCTCATATTCATTTTCTTTCATATTTTACTTTTTCAAAGTTGGACCTCTTATCCATAACATTGCATAATTTCGCTACCCAAGCTATATTGTATATCATGTACGTGAGTTGCAAGCCCATCACTTGTAAAAATCGGTGGACCTCATGTCCTATCCTGTAGAGACTATCTTAGATGGTAGATCATCTTTATTTTCACGAAGTCTTATACTCAACCTCATACACGAGAGTTTGTTCTTTGGTAACTAAACCGTGGTATCGATGTTCGGTATATAGTATCATTCACACACAAATATTACTATATTACAAATGCCATACAATACTTGTATAAATGAAATTGTGAATCATAACACACTAATCTCTTAGCATTTCCTAGTATAACAGTCGCAATTAAATAATTTACATATTTTTCAACATTCAAACAAACCTTCATCCTCTTCTAATCATGTCATCATCATTTAAATAGATAATTTATAGAAATTCATATTTAATTTAGCCGAATTTGATCTTAGACAATCAATTCTTCTATAAACTGGATAACTTAGGATTGAGAAATTACCAAAAAGGAATCGTTCAGTTTTCCTCTAAATTAATAACAAGATGCCTCTTTCCAATATTATATCAAGCCATTTGTTCTTTATTTTCAAATTAATTGACTGCCTCGCTACTAAGTTATTATTAGGTCGTAAATTTAAATAGCTCATACGATTTCATGACTAAGATGGCATCATTAATAAATCACCTTCATAATCAAAATTAAATTAATTTTTTAAAATTCTACATTTTCTGAAGTTACTTGATTGCCCTGCAAGGTTTCTCATTTTACATTTTTTACCTTTAAATTCCAATCTTCTCTTACTCAAGCTATACTAATTAAATTGAATACCTAAGGTCATATATTTGCTATCTAGAACATACGAATATTTTATTTACATTGTAGACAAGCCGGAGACTTTTAAAATTACCGTAATATCCCACTTTTAAATTAATTATGCAGTTAAGTTCAAATCTAATTAGGTTAATTGTCTAGATTAAGCAATTATTTTAAATTAATTAATTACCTATCATCATAAGGTTTTTGATTTTGCAATCAATTCCCAGAATTTCCAAATTTAAAAATTTAGTCCCTAGCTTTTTTTCTTTTTCTTTTTTCTGGTCAGACAATCCCTAGCTTTGAGAAATTAAAAATCTGCCCCTAAAGTTTCTAAACTAGTGTTCGGAAAAGGACACCACAAGTGCTATTATTTTCTTACAATGCTTATTTAAGTGCCATAACTTTTTTCCCAATCACTAGAGCACTATATATCTTTACAATCAATCACTTGAATGCCATAACTTTTCTAAAATGTTCATCACAAGTGTTATGGTATATCAGATTTTCCGACACTTAGATGAGTATTATCTAAAATTTATGGCCCTCAAGTGATTGATTAAAAGTTGTGAGTGAACGTTTTCTTTGAAGTTATGGCAACGTTAGTGATTGAAAACAAGTTGGCCCTCAAGTGAGTTCCATACGAAAGTTATGGCACTCGTGATATTCTTATCCCTATTTTAGTTTGTTTGAATTCTTTTAATTGATCTAACTTAATAAGCCACCATTTAAGACTTTAAACCACAAAATAACATTGTAAAAGAGCACTTTCACTTCTTCAAATTTGACAAAATTATATCTAGACATGTCAAAAATCAATAAAATGTTATTCTTAGGTGTCGTTGCAACAAAACCCTTTTGGTAATCATTCAAAGACATTTTAGGCATGTTGAAAAGTTTTCAACTTAAGTTAAGAGATTACAATAGCTCAATTTAGCAAGACGTCAGTCATGCTATTCTTGAAATCTAAATAAACTTAATCTCAAAGCTAAACCTAAACAAGTAGTCATGAGATAACCAAGTTCAAAAGTGCAAAGTGGATGCCGGCCATTTTATCATTTTCACCTCACCCCTATATGATGCAAGAGCATCAAGCTCTATTAATCAACTCACAAGCTCAACTTAGACCTCGTCAATTACTCTGACTCGACCATTACTTTTGGGAGCACAAGGCCAATTTTGGCTACAACCTAATTCATTGGATCCAAGTTTGAAGATGTCAATTCTCTATACTAGTTGTCAATTCTACAAGAGAGTTGTCAATTCTTTTAGGCCTTGGTGGTGATTCAACAATTCACTAGTGAATGAGTTGTCGATTTCACGAGTGTCAATTGACTACCTAGATGTCAATTTACAAATTCATTATCGACTCTGAGACTACTAATTGACTATCTAGCAATTGAAGGTTGTTTTGGACAATTTCCTTTGTTGTTTGTCAATCTTCCAAGGTGTCTATTGGGCTACCTAGGCTGGTAAACGAATTTAGAGTCTAAGTTTAATTACCTTGTATCTAGTCAAATGTATTTAGTCTTAGTTTTTTGAGTCTTAAGTGTGTTGTAGGTTTCAAGAGTCAAGATTCAAGTCTCTAGGTGTCTTAATGTACTTTCTAGTTCCTAAGACTTTATTGTGTTTTATAGTTCATACGTCTTCATTAGTTGGGCGTTTCCCATGTCTTCACTGCTTAGTTTATTCCCTATTTATTAGTTCCTCTATAAAAAAGAGTTTAATTCTCAAATATAAGGTATAAAACATGAATATTAAGAATAAATGAAATTTTTTTTCTGGGTGAGCGAATATCTCCTTGGTTCCTCATCCTTGAAAGGTGGATTATTCCTTGATGGTGAGCCAAGAAACCCTTTATCCTTGGCTAGTGAATTTTCCTTTAGGCCTTGGTGGTAAGGTTCTCCTATCTCGAAATCCTTTATCCATGGCAAGTGGGTGAGTCCTTTGAGCTTGATGGTGAACTTCGTCAATCCCGATCTTATCCTTGGCTAATGACATGGTCTTTAGACCTTGGTGGTGATCGTAATCTATTCTTCATCTACCACAAATCATCCATTATTACTTAAAACACATTCGCCCATCCTGTAAATGCATCATATTGTTATTAGAGTTAGGTCAAACTCATTTTGAGTGATTCCTTTTGTTACCTATCTTCCATTTCATCTCATACTTTTGTTATAAAAAAAGGAAATGGTTGATAAAGTTTCAAGAAGCTTTGACATTGGAGCAAGTACACAATGAAAGATATGGTTGTGCTATAGAGAATCTCCAACGACAAATGGAAATATTCCCCACCCTCCTAGAGAATTAAGCACAACAATAGCAACCATAAAGAGCTTGAGTTCCTCAGCCCCGCCATATTGATCTAGAACTTCATACAAATTTTGATTGCTAATCCACTTGGAGGTGACTTTGGTTATTTAGGTCATCGAGTTAGGAGAAAAAGGAGTGATGAGAATGACCTTGAAGTAAAAAAGGAGCACCAAAATTTGAGGGTAACCTCAATCTATATGACTTTATCGAATGGTTATATGATATTGAGCAAGTGTTAGACTTCTACTCATACTGTAATGAGAAGAGATGTAAGGTTTATGTCCTAAAGTATAAGACATATGCCTCTCTTTGGTGAGAGAACCTAAAGCGTCAATGTATTAGGGAAGGAAAAAGTAAATTCAAGTCTTGGGAAAAACTCAAGAAGCTAATGAAGAAGAGGTACTTGCCTGACAACTACAAGCAAGACTTGTTTCTCGAAATGAATTCCCTCCATCAACATGGAATGAGCATTAAACAATACATTAGGAATTTTGACAACTCCTTATGAGGTGTGATATCCCAGAATTGCTAGAGTAGACCTCGCGCGTTTTCTTGGCGACGTGATTAGGGAGATTACCGATTTTGTTTAAGCTTCAACCTATTGATCTTTCAAAAATGTTTGCTAACTCGGCATGAAGGTAGAGAAGCAACTAAAGCATGGCAAGTGTTTGTCGACCAAATCATCGACAAGGGGAACAACCTTCTTCAAGGGTGTTTCTTTTAGCAAGGCCAATACTTCGTTGAAGGACAAAGGCAAAGAGAAAGCCGCAGAATCTATAAAATAACTCTTCAACAAGATCAATGGTGGTAGTGCTCAAAAGTGCTTCAAGTGCCATGGCTATTGTCACTTCAAAGCCGATTGTCCTAATCGGAGGTCCATGACTCTTCAATGAATTGGAAATAGTGACTTGAAACTTCAAGAGACTCAACAATATACATACCGTATAGAGTCCAAATCTAAGGAGCATGATGAGATAATAGAACAAATTGAAGAAGATGAGATGTTGGTCATCCAAATGTCATCAAACAACTATGATATTTTGGATGGTGAATCTCCAAATAAATGTATCGAGGCAAATACTGAGGTTATAGATGGAGAGGGAATGATTATAATGGCCGGAAACATTACTTGCCACTTTCATTTTGCATGCCTTGAAGCACTCTCTCTCAAAGTGTTCACAAGTTGTCAAAATGTGTTTGATATATATATTCAGCAGGATAAGGACAATAGCGCCAACTCCGATCTATGTCATCAGAAATCCAACATGACTATATTTTATTAATTTCTTAGTCTTACATAGCTCACTGTTGGCCTAGTCAATATATAATCCCTATGTAGAAGGTTTACCCCAAAATAAGAAACTTATTTTGTGAAATTGAAGCAAATTCTCAAATTGAAACCCTCACCACCATTTTACCAAGAATCAAAACTCTAATCCAAGTTGCCCTCAAAATTAATAGCCAAATCATGCAAATAGAGAGCAAGGGCTTCACTAGTGACTCAAATTCGTTCTAATGAAGTGAAGAAGAAGCTGAACATTATTGTTATTGTGGGAATTTGTAGTCTCTCAAATCTTTTGCAATGTTAGGAATAAAATCATTTATCTTTTACCATCTTTCAAATTTCCATTTTTTGCAGATGCGTACGCAATGCGTATTCCCATTTGCTAATATATAATAAAACAAACTCAAAGAACTTTTCTCATTAAGTTCCATCAAAAGCCTATGGTGACATTATAATGACATAATATTAATAGAGGGACAAAACTGTAATTTAAACATAAATTGAATCTCTAACATTCTTGGTTCCTTAATTTTTAGCACTTGAGTAGGGGTTGCCTGCCAACGCTTAGGAGAAATATGGCTAATGAGTTGAGGGTTCCTATTATAGAGAAACCCGGCAAAAACCTGGGCATTCCATCAAATTGAGGACAAATGAAGGAACATATGTTTGCATGGATCTTTGCTAGGGTAAACATGAAGATGGAGGGATGGAAATATAAATTATTGTCCAAAGCAAGGAAGAAGACCTTATTAAAAACTATCATGCAATCCTTGCCTCAGTACACAATGTCTATTTCCAAGATCCCCATTTCAGTTTGCACAAATATTGAGTAGAGAGTAGCTTCCTTCTGGTTGAAATAAAACTCTTCTAAATCCGGAATTCATTGAAAAAAATGAGACGTTCTTAAAACATGGAAAGGCAATGGCGGATTGGGCTTCAAGGACCTTGTTACATTCAACAAAGCCATGTTAGGCAAACGACATGGAGATTGGCACAATCCCCAATGACTTTATGGAGTTAACTTTTGAAAGGGATTTACCTTGTGAATGATGATTTTGGGAATGCTAGGAAAGGTTCACGTCCATCCTAGGGTTGGCAAAGTATATTGATGGGAAGAGAAGCGATTGGTGTGAACACTCATTGGGTAGCTAGAAAGGGGAGTAGATCTTGAAGGATAAGTGGCTAACGATGGGAGCAATTGGTGGCCTAGCAAAACGAAATGAACCACTAATAGTCAAGGGACTTACTGATCAAGAAAGAAATGAATGGAAAGAACACTTGCCGAATGAGCTATTCGTGGAACATGTTGTGCAAGAAATCCTAATTATCTTGATCGTTAGTAAACAGTAGCGGCTAAGGTAGTGTAGTCGGGTAACAAGTTAGGTTCCTATACAATTAAGGGCCTATTTGCTAATGTGCCAAACAATACCTGATTCTATTTTTTTGTTCCTTGGAACAAAAAAAGAACAAAAATCCATTTGGTAACATTTTTGTTTTCAAGAATATCAAGAAGTAAAAAAAATATTGCTTCTTTGTTCCTAGTAACAACTCTAGAATCAAGCTTTCATTTTTCATTTTTCTTTTCCTCTTCTTCCTCTTTTGTTCCTCAGAGCAAAAAACAGAACAAAAATCCGTTTGGTGACATTTTTGTTCCCAATAACAGATTTGGAATAAAATCAAGAAGTAAAAAAAAGATTGCTTCTTTGTTCCTAGTAACAACTCTAGAATTAAGCCTTTTTTTTCTTTTTTTTCTTTTCCTCTTCTTCTTCTTTTGTTCTTCGGAACAAAAAAAGAACAAGAATCCATTTAGTAACATTTTTGTTCCCGAGAATAGATTTGAAACAAAATCAAGAAGTAAAAAAAATGTTGCTTCTTTGTTCCTAGTGACAAGTGACAACTCTAGAATCAAGCCTTTTTCTTTTTTTTCTTTTCCTGTTCTTCTTCCCTTCGCCCGACCACTAGCAAGGTTTGACGAGGCTTAGCCTTACTAGGGGTCAGTGAGGCTCCCTTAGGGCTAGTGACCGACAAGAGGAAGAAGAAGAAGAAGACGACAAAAGCAAAAAAGAAAAAAATGATAAATGTAATAAAATTATTTTAAAAATTAAAAAATTATAATTTATAAAAAATTGAATATCGTATCAAACGTATTTCTTTTCTAGGAATATAAATTTTTTAAAATTACCAAATGCCTTTGAATGTTTAGAAACTTATCTAGGGAATAAAGTAGGAAAAAAAACCATTTTATGAGTAGAAACTATTTTCGGGAACAAAATTGTTATCAAACGCACCCTAAGAGTACATACAATCGAATGTTCTTAGTGAAATCACAACAAAACACAAACAAACATTTTCATCCTAGCATTATGGACCAAGATCTACCAGCTAAACGTTCCCCCTAAGGTTCGATTCTTTATGTGGGGTGTGTGCCAACAAGCGAAAACCTGTACATAAGGAAGGTGTTACCTGACCCACTTTGTCCTGAGTGCCATAAAGCCCCAGAGACGCCCGAGCACCTGTTCCTCTTCTGTGAGTGGACTAGCACAATATGGTTAGACCCGAGGTTAAACTATAATGTTCCCCACAGCATTTAATGAGAATCGACAAGTGGGTTCACGACATAATGTCGTCTCATCTCAACACACATTCACTAGAAGTGATCGGGGACTTATTGTGGAGGATATGGAAAGCACGAAACATGTTCTTCTTCTAATCGCGCCGGCCAAATCCAAGATTCTTGGTGGACGATGCACTGGGTTCAAGCAAGAACTTGCCCAATTGGAACCCAGTTTACTAAAACAGAGGATCGCAGGCATAATCGAACCTGGTAGATGGCATCCACCGAAAAAGGAGGCTTGAAGTTGAACGTAGAACGGCTCGTGGTTGGAAGGATTGCTGGTGGGCTCGATTGACGGTGTCCTTTGCGACTTTAAGGGAACGCTCGTCGCTGGCTTTGCGAAGTTTATCCATGCCGCATCCACCATGGGCGTCGAAACCCTTGCTTTGAAGGAAGGCCTGCTGCTTCTGATCGGGGAAGGAAGTGTACTTCAACTAAACTCAAGAACTGCTCTGAAGATGTAGTTATTGAGCAATGGATTACCTACGTGTAAGTGCCTTGAAGGTATCTTACAAAGCCCATGGGCCCTCCAAAGTTTATTCGTGGATTGCAAGAACCTTCATACCTGAGTAGAAAATGTCCTCATTCATTATTGTCCACAAGAAGTCAATCAAGTTTTTTTTTGACTAAATATAATGTCTGAAAGGAACTTAAAATCATTTGTACTAAAGAAAATATTTCATTACATATTGTCAGCCAACCCGGCCGCCCCAGGAAGAATCTTTTGGATCCATCCGTACCTGGAAGTGCCTTGTGTCATACGTAACTTTTCTCTATAAATTTCCTTCATTTTTAGTTTCTCAATTTTTTTCTTCTAATTTCATTTGTATTTTGAATTTGTTAACATTTATTACACAACACTTTAGCCTTAGACAATAGATAGGCGTCAAAACTAGTTATGCATGTGGTGAACGTGGAAGGAGGTTGCAGACAAATGGCTAATATATACTCTTCTTAAAATGGCAAACATGCATCATTTTACGGAAAAGTTTTAGCATTTTGATGCTCGAATTTTCAGTCATTCAACTACCTTTCTCTTTAATGAATGACTTTGTCCTTTTGAAGTTTATATTTTTGTTCGGTAGAATAATACTAGAAGTGTCAAAAATTGTGTACGTCACTCATTTTAATGCCAAAAATTTTCGTCAGATCACTTAAGTATTAAATTAGAGAAAAACGATTACTTAAGTACTAATGGCGAGAAATTCTGGCAACAAAATAATATGTGGCTTTTATATTAAAAAATGTTATATTATTTAAAAAATCCAGTCCACTTGGCATTTCCCCATAATATGCTTGACATTGAAGTGATCACTTTTTAACAACAACTAGCACTGAAATGATCACTCTAAACAAAAATTGACACTCAAACGTTCACTATTTACAATTTTTAGATGACTTTGTTTAGAGGTTATATGCTGACTAGGCACGCAGGGAGTCATGTAGGACTGAAAAATTAATAAAAATATGGCCACATCGGTATTTCGGCTATCCAGATTGGAGTTGGCATTCAAGTGATCATTTTTTTTTAAAGTCAAATTTAAGTGATCTGCAAAAAACTTTTGATACTAAAGTGAGCTCTATACATAACTTTTGGCACTAATGGTGTCTTTCTCCCATTTTTTGTTCGACCTTTGGGAATAACTTTGGCTATGGCAATAATTATGCATAACATAACTAAGAAAGAATTAGACAAGTGGCAAACATGCACTTTTTTATTTAGAGTGGCAAGCATGCATTATTCAAAGATAATTTTTAGGCACTCAAATCTTTTGCTATGTTTAGAAGAAAAATATTTATCTCTTACCATCTTTTAAATGTAAGTTTCTTCCACACACGTAACATGTGTGCCCATTCTAAATAAATGATAAAACAAACTAAAACAACTTTTCTCAGCAAGTTCCAACAAAATTTTGTGGTGGGCATAATTCCAAAAAAAAAACAAACATCTACTTTAGGTCAAGTGACAATTTCGGTCCTAAATTTTTTTTTGTCTAAAAAGATTTACCAACTTTCACTCAAATCCCAAATCCGACCCCCTTTAATTGTCCTCGACAATAAATCCATGTGCACTTGTTGGCTAGATTTAAAGCACTATTCATTGTCTTCTTCATTGAGCCATAGCTTAGAGAATAACAGTGAAGTTGTTTATCATTTCGTACACTTCACTGACAATTCAAAAAGATCTCCAGATTGAATTTCTCTAATCAGACTTTGCTGTTTTATCGTAATTTGAAGTTGTACACCATTGCCCGTTGAGAAACACCATGGACGAGATTCGCCAAGCCCACATCTAAAATCTTTTTTCCCGAAACAAATTCATTCTTCAGATAGAAAGTTTACAGATTTGGAACAATGGTGAAAGTTTGTGATTTTTTACGAGATAATAAAAAAGTTGAAGCTAGAATTGTCACTCAACCTAAAGTTGGTATTTTTTATGAGACACAAAAAAATTGGGACTAGGATTGTTATTCGACCTAAAATTTGTGCTTTTTTTTTTTTTTGGAACTAGCCCTAGTATAACAGCATAACATTAATATAGGGACAAAATTGTAATCCGAACAACAACTAAATCCCTAACATTCATGATTCCTTAAATTAGTAGCACTTTCCAATCTTACTTGAAAATTTTTATTTTGCTTTATATGTTGGATAATTTGTTATTTCAAAATAATTACAATTCACCTTTTCAAATAGATCAAATCTTAAACAAATTTTCTCCAAATTCTTGAAATATGCAATCACTTGGATTAAAGAAAAAGGTTTTCATTATATATTTTTGGCCAATTCGGCTGCCTCATGAAGTTTCTTTGAGTCCATCCTTACTTTCTTTTTTCAATTTCAGTTTCTCTATTTTTTTTCCTTTTAATTAACTATAAATAAGCCTCGAAACTAGTTATGCATGTGGAGAAAGTGGAAGAAGTTTGCAAACAAATGGCTAACATGTACTCTTTTTAAAATGGCAACCTTGCATTATTTTACGAAAAACTTTAGCATCTCTATTCTCTAATTTCCAGTAATACGTCAACTGCCTTTCTCCTTTTATCAATAATTTTTTCATTTTTGAAGTTTACATATACATTTGGTTGTCGAGAATAACGTTGGCTATGACAATAATTATGCATGATATGACTATGAAATAATGAACAAGTGGCAAACATGCCTTTTTTATTAGAATAGTGATAAGCACGCATTATTAAAAGAAATATTTTAATCTCTCAAATCTTTTGCCATGTTTGGAAAAAAAATTTATCTTTTACCATCTTTTAAATGTTAGCATTTTGTAAATACGCAACATATGTGTGTGGCTAGTTGCTAATTTATAGTAAAACAAATTCAAATAACTTTTCTCAATAAGTTCCATCAAAAGCCTATGGTGACGCTATAATGGCATAACATTAATAGATGGAAAAAATCGTAATCCAAACATTAACCGAATCTCTAACAATTACGATTCCCTAAATTTTTAGCACTTTCCAAACTTACTCGGATATTTTTATCTTTCTTTATAAGTTAAATAATTTGATATTTCACATGAATTATAATTCACTTGTTCAAATAGATCAAATCTTTAAAAATAATTCTAAATGCTTGAAATCTATAATCATTTATATTAGAGAAAAGTGTTTCATTATATATTGTCATCCAATGAGGCTGCCCTTAGAAGTTTCTTTTGAATCCATCCCAACTTGGGAATACCTTTCGTCATGTATAACTTTTCTCACTCTCTTCTTTCAATTTCAGTTTCTCTATTTTTCCTTTAATTTCACTTGTATATTGAATTTGTAACATTTGTTACATAACATTATAATCTCGGACAACAGATAGCCCTCGAAACTAGTTATGCAAATGGTGAAAGTGGGAGATGTTTGCAAACAAATGGCTAGCATGTACTCCACTTATGGAAAAGTTTTAGCACCGAGATGCCCTAATTTCTAGTAATACCTCCACTGTCATTGTCTTTGATGAATAAATTTGTTGGTTTGAACTTTATATGTATATTTGATAGTGGAAAAAAAAAACGCTGGCTCTGACTATGATTATATATGATATGACAATGAAAGAATGAGACAATTCGCGAACATGCACTTTTTGAGGATAGTGGCAAGCATATTTTATTCAAAGACAATTTTCAAAGTCTCAAATCTTTTATCATGTTTTGAGTGAAAACATTAATCATTTACCATCTTTCAAATGTCATTTTTTTGAACACACTCGACATGTGTGCCCATTTGCTAGTATATAATATAATAGGATAGTGTCAAAAGTGGTGCTAAGGCTTTGGCCTAATATGTGATGATATCCTTAAATTTTTAATTTGCTCAATGTGATTCTTAATTTTTTTTTTTGTAAATGTTCAATTCGGTCAAAAATAATATGAAAAATTATAATTTTATGCTTCCATTAATTCAAATTTAGAGACAACATTGAACATTTTCATATAATCCAAGGCTAAATTGACCTTATACTAAAAGTTTAGGGACCAAATTGAACAAATTTAAATTTAGGAACGGAATTGCATAGTAGGTTAAAGTTCAAGATCACATTAAAGAAATTCAAAATTTAAAGATTACGTTACACATTAAGCCAAAGTTCAGGGATCATTTGTGTCATTGTCCCTAAAACAAATTCAAAGGATTTTTCTCAATAAGTTCCATCGAAAGCCTATGCTAACATTATAACAATAATAAAGGGAGATAATGGTAAATCAAATGTAAACCAAATCTTTAACATTCATGATACGATAAATTTTTAGCACTTTCCAATCTTACTCGAATGATTTTATATTTCTTTTTAAGTTAAATAATTTTTTAATTCAAAAGAATTACAATTCACTTTTCCAAATAGATCAAATCATTAAAGAACTTTTGTCTAAATACTTGAAAATTGTAATTGTTGAGACTCCTAGTAGATTTTGAAGATGGCAAAAGAATCTAGAAGATTTTATTAAGTTTGATAATTGTCTTGAAGAGTGTTGATTTAGGTATATACTTGAGGAAGGGTATCAACATCTAATTTTTAGCCGACACGTCGATAAAGGTAAAAAACTCGAGATTAGAGTTTCCGATTGTGATGGGACCAATTTTCCGAACAAAAAGTGTCATTTTTTTTTCTTTTAGAATGTCATTTTTAGATAATTTCCTAGTTGTTTTTAACAAAAACCCGAAAAGTCAAATGGTTGATTTTCAGGTTGACTTTTGGTTAAAGAGTTGACCAATAGTAAAACCCCCGAGTCGAAGATTGACATTTCGTGCAAAAAATATTGCTTTTAGTCCCAATTTAAAATTAGCATTTTTTTTATTTATGAAAATCGATTAAGAATCTTCTTTTCTGAATTTTCGGTTTTAGGTTCAAAATTGGCCAAAAATAAAATTACTTTCATTCTAGTCATAATTAGGCTTTATTCCTTTTATGACATTTGATCAAAAGATCATTACCCATTCACTTGTTTAATCAATTTCGAGATCAGGCATGCCGAAATATGGATTATCATATTTAGCCTTGATTAAGGGGTTTGAATTGATTATACATGATTTGCAAACGGACACTTTCATTCCACTTGTTTTTGTGAGATAAATCCAAATCTAGGGTCAATTTTGGGGAATTCATTCGGGAAATTTTCAATTTGAGAAATTTAGCTTACTTGAATATAAGAAAATCAAGCTAATGAACTCTGATTGATGAAATTCAAGTTGACCTATTTAAGACTAAGGTTTAATAAGCTCAATTTCCCTATTAAATTTCGATTCAATTTTAGCATAAAAGTTGCACCACCAATTCAAGGTCAATTTGAATGCCATAAGTTACCCTAGGCATGGACAATTAATTCAATAGGTGCCTTGTAATTTTAATTATCTAATTACATTTATATGGTTTAATTGGCCTAATTTCTTCAAAATTGGATAATATCTCTTCAAATTAAACTATTTTTCCTCAAATTAGCAAAATTTCCTTTCAATTTGATCTTTGAGGGACTAGGTTGCATAAAATTCAGGAAGACAAGGATCAAATTGACCCAAAGGGAGGCTGATCTTAGCCGAACTGGTTGGATTGGTCTGATCGGTCACTAGCAGAGGAGGCCGATTCGACCCTCCTCTAGCCTGCTCTTAGTGACTAACGACCACCTTGTGATATCCTGTTGTGTGCATTTCTCCCCATGCCCTCCAATTTTTCAAATTTTGCAAAAATGTCCTCGAGTTTTGTGCAATTACGAAAATACCCCTATAATTAGGCCTTAATTGCAAACTTGATCCAAATCGTTGAATTTGACGCATCATCGTTGTCTGAATAATCACATGTCTAATCTTCAAGCTTGCTTAACCCCTAAGCAAATTAGTTAGGCTTTGAGATTAAATTTTAGTCATCGGATTAAACCGATGGCTAGGATTTGATCTTTTGGGGTAGTTTATTTACCATTTTCCCTCCAAAAATTAAGGGGGATATTTTTTTATCATATTTACAGAAAAAAATGCAGAATGCTCTCTCTCCCTCTCAATCAATTCTCTCCCTCTCCTCTTTTCTCGCCAAACTGCCTCGCCGATCGCCGCATCGATCACTGCTCGCCGGAGCCCTCATTGGTGGTGTACCACCATCCACGATGTCCCCCAGCCTCCTTCCTCCTCTATCATCTCCGTTCGGTGTCCAGAGAGCCGCTGAGCTTCCCATCCAAGCCCATCCATCGCCCGACTCATAGCTGCATGATCCACGAATAATTCCAGTGGTTCGATAGCCCTCCAAGTGGTCCAACCATCTTAATACTCTTTGTAGATGAATCCTTGAGCTCGTGGTGGTTGGGGCATGATTGGAAAGCCATCGGACAGCCTTTAGTGACCGTTCTTCCCTGGCGAGCCCAAACCAGGCCCAATCCTTGAACCAGTGGTTGATTGGATCTATTATGACGTTGATCCATCGCCTTTGGCGACCTCGACATTTCTCGGAAGGCCCTTGATGTTCCTAGATTGGTGTGGTGTTTGGTGATTGCTCAATTGAGCTAGAATTGTGCAATAACGCTAAAAGGTAATTATCCGAACTTAAGCTCAATGAACCGAGGACACAATAGGTGTCTGGGGCTAGAGCTCTTTTTAAGAAGATCATCTCTGCAAAAAATGATGTGTTAGGATGTTAGAATGGCCATAGCCTTGGATTAGTTTGATTGCATTGAATGTGCTTGATGAATTGATTATGTCTATTATGCAAAAATAGTGTATCTTTGTGACAGATCTGAGAAATGCTGTGATGTGAGCTTGTTATTGTGCTTTTTTGTGTTTGATGTCTGCATGACATTTGTAGACAACTCAAAAACCTTTCCAACAAGCTATAGAATGTCTCGATCCGTTGTCATTTACTACTTGAAAACTACTTTGGAAGTCAATGCATAGTTCCTAGAAATTTGATGTGTTCTGGTGTGAAATGTGTTTCAGATGACCTTTGGTGCTTTTCGATTTTCCGTGGATTTTTGTACTTTGAATCTTGAATTGGTGCCTAATGAAAGTTGCTCAAAACATGTTTATCTACAACATATATTTTTTCCAGAATTTTTGGAAATCATTTGGGTAGGTCGATCCTCATAAAATCATTCCTAGTTCTGCACATTTTTTATTCCTTGATTTCTGACTATATGTTTGTCGATTTTTTTGGTGATTTTTATGATTAGATTTCAAGGTCGATGCCTCATATATTTTTTTCATAATGACCTTGAATATAATATATATTTTTTCTAAATTTTTTGGAGTAGATTTAGTGAAGGAAATCTATGATAAATCATCCTTAGGTTTTTCTGTCCTATTTGAGCCTGATGTATGTTTGCCCAGAAATGAGCTAGTAAACGTATACTGTTGAATTTTCAGAGTACTTCATAAGCTTTCAAAAAGGTATAGATCATGTCAAAAGGTTGCTGTTTAGCTAGGTCAATTGCTGGCACGAAATCAGTTTTGGTTGCTGTAATCTATGATGTTGGATATTTTGCTCTATCTTCCTATTTACATATAGATTTTTGTAAGCTTTGATGCCTTCACGAGAAATGATTATGACATTTCAATCTATATGCATGAATTTTCATAGGTTTTTATCATGTCATTAGGTTAGGGAAAATTGCCTCTTTTTTGTGCAATTCCTACTATAATTACGACTGATTTGCATCTCTGTGAAGATGCCTTCAATTGAACTCCTCAAGAACATAATTGGGTGCATGATGCCTTCCAGACATATTTAGAAGACGTCATGAGTTTTGAAACGGTGTATGTCACGTGTCATTTGAAGGTCATTTTCTATATGAAAACCACTTGCAAATTTGATACATCAATTCTGGAAATTTCATGTATTCTGCCATTTATGGTGTTTGGTGACCTATTTCATGAATTTTTATGTTTTTATGCATTGATTTAGGGTTAAGTGTCTCAATCACTTTTGTCCATCGCAATCAGCCTTAAGTCATGTCAAACTATCGTAATTTTTCATGCATTATTTAAGTGGTTTTTTTTTTTTTGGTCGAAAACATTATTTAGGTGGTTTAACAAGCCTATTTTCATGCATTATGTTATGCTTCCCATGTCACTAATTTGCGCACTTCTACAATTGTCATCGTTTGAGCATGAAATTGACCTTAATTGAACTTGTTATCTCTTTGAAAGTTTTAGGGACATCTTGAGCTTTCCAATGACACCAATATTGTTTTATTTTCCTGTTGTTTGACCCATTTTCCATTTTTGCGAAATTTGTTTGAAATATGTCAATTCTAAAATTCGGAATGCTTGTTTTGCCTTTATCAAGCCATACATACCTATTATCATTTTTGTGTGGATTTTTCCTTAAGGATTTTGAGGTCAGGTCCCCATGGAATTTGATTTCCATTTATAGGACTATATCGTGGTAAATTTTGGTAATTTTAGATATCGCTTATTAGGACAAATTGCTATTAACATGCATGAACATCCTGCTGCCCTGCACTGTTCTTGATGCGTTGTATTGTGTTCTTAGATTTTTAACAATTCATGTGTTGTTTATATTAGGAAACTTCCACCTTGAAAGTTGTCCCGTATTTTGTGTTTGATGCGCCGTAATTTTTTTAGGGCCAATTATTTATGAATCATACTTCAATTGCTTGAATCTTTTATGTCTTGTCCTGACATGTATGACTTGTCTCTGTTGTATCATTTTTAGGAAATTATGCATGCTCAACTAGCTTTCGATGCCTTTATGAGTTTTGATCCTCATTATTCCGAACTTCATACAAAAAAATTCTTAAAAAATGAAAAAGCACTTTGACATATTTTTCAAACCCCATCAAATGTTGCAAATTAATATGGAATTTCATATTTTAATTGACCCGAATCCAATTTTCATTCATGTGATGCCTATAGAATTTTTTTTTGTCATTCTTTGCACTTCAATTTGACATGATTTTATTGAATTCTTGATTCATGTTTAGAATGTTTGTGATACTTGATCAGTTGTGCCCTCGATGCATTCGAGCTCACCTTAACTACTAGGCGTGATTCTTGATATAATCATGTCACCGCATAACACTTTCCTTAAAAATCTCAATTTGACATAAAATTTGTCAAAGTTTGAATCATCTTTAGAATGTTTGCCACGCTTAATTAGTTGTGCCATTCGATGCGTCCAAGCAAGCTTTGATGGCTAAATCTGCTCCATAGCATTGATGAATTATGTCTTTGTTATTGAATCTTTTTGAAATAATGCATTTTCTTGTCAATTGTTCATGAAATCTTTTTGGGCGTAACATGAGTCATATATTGATCATTTCACTTGCTATGAAATGCATGTGGATGTGTTTGATGCATGATGGCTGAATAAGTGATCCGGTGTCGGTTCACTAATTTGTTTGATTGATTGAGAATCAATGTCCAGTGGCTTGCTTACATGCTTACTTTTAAACTATGCATATGATTTTTAGATATATGCGTAGGTGCGATGCATGTACTTGTGTGGTACTTTGGGTGACACTTAAAACACGAATTAGGGGTTTGTTAGTATTTGTCACCGCTTGTGAACACAAGTGATAGCTAATTACTACAAACCATTGAAATGATTGGATAGGAGACTTAGTGTGGCTCGTTACATGAACAATCAAAGGTCGACCCCGAGACCATTCTTGATTGTTTGATTATTTTTCCTTGAATGTTTGACATGAAATGACATGCTTGTTGATTGTCATGAATTACCTGTTTGATTGCCATGAGTGACTCTGAAGTCATTTTTAATTGATACTTTAGTTTAGTCATAGAACATAATTAGAATAGGCCCATGGAAGTGGTTGTCCTGAAGACCCGAAGACAATGAATGGTTGATGTCCAATCCGACCCTATCTTTGTATTATTCATTCCTCGATATATGTTTCTGGTTGTTTTGGCATTGTATAAATGCATGACGAGTTGTGGGCTCTTCTTTGCTTTGCTTTCCTTACTTATTTTAGGATTGTATGCTAGATTTACTACTTTGCTTAAACTGTTTGGGGTGTTTACTTACCGCACTGTCCTTTAAATTCCCATTGTTTGCTCTCTTTCCCTTCTTTTAAGTAGTAGAATGGCATGAAACTGACCATTCGTTCATGATCATCTTGTTAACTTCTTATTACACGAAAAAGTAAATAGACACGCATAGACACCTTAGGAAACACAAAGACTATTAGGTACCGAAAGGGCGTTAATAGAATATTAATGTAACCCATGTCCCTGAATTTTAGAATCTTTGGTTGCGCGGATATCGAGGGATTATCACCGATTCTTGATTGGGTTTTCTAGCCAACTCCCAAAAATGAAGCTAGTGGCAACTCCTAAAATTATATTTTAGGTTGTCTAATACAATTAACAATAAAATGAATCTATCATGTGGGGTATGGGTCTCGTGGAGACTCATTGTGGTTTAGCAAACTTGATGTGGAAATCGTCCTAAAGGATGAAGTGATGCCATCCTTTTGAGCGAAACTACTATCGAGAGGGCTATTATGGTAAGAGTACTCCTAAATTCACCTTTCACACCTAATCCCCTTTTTAAAGGTGTATTGTACATGTGGAAGCAAATCATGATACTTCTCTATTGTCACGCAGGATATGGGTTTGGGAGAACCCGCGTTTATATAGGCCCTAAACGCAATGGGCTGAAACCGAAGGTGAGGTGATGACGTCTTTGGTGGACATGACCCCAAGTGCAAACATGCGAGAAAATACCCCTAAACACTGTCCCTCCTCGACGAAGCCCGTGGAGGGTGGGTCGTGACAAAGGGAAAACATCTCATTCTACCTTAAATTCAATAACAATTCATAAAGACAGACAGAGAGAAGCACTGTCTTCCCATCTTGACATGGTTTAGAATGAAGCTATTTCAAAACATGGATATAGTTGAGACCATAGCTAATCCGGAACATAGCATGCATCCATAGGGTAATAGGTTTGGAACGAAACCAGTACATAATTTATAATGGCTAGAATCTGGTTTGGAAATTACACCAAGATAGAAGGTTGATTCAATCTAATTGATTGACAAATTAATCTTGAAGACAAGCTCTTTCTAAACGAAGAAGTTTTACTTATGGAAACTAAGATTTTGGTTGTATGGACAACCAGAATCAAGTAGGGCTTCGGCTTTTGTCACTCAACAGTCATCCAATCTTCTTGATATAGTTATGTTCAATGGATGGATTGGAAGACGATCTTTTAGAGGCTATCCAACAGATAGTTTGGAAGTGGAGGAGTATATAAGGAGATCAAGGTGCCGAGGAGCAACTTAGAGATGAGGCACATAATTTGAAATTCCAAAGTTTGAGCAACTTTGACAATACACTTTTATTTTGTGAGTTTATGATCGTGAGAGATATATAAAAAGAGTGACTGAATGAGATAGTGTGATATACCACTGAATGTTTGCATTCAAAGTTGTAATTTCTTATTGATAATTTAGTAGAATCCAGTTAGTAGGTTATTAGTGTGGAAGAGTGGACGTAGATTTGATCGAAACCGAACCACTATAAACTTTGTGTGTAATTTCTTTCAACCATAAACACTTATTGTTTATTGTTTTAGTTTATTGCACACTTGCCGGGTGCTTCCAAAGTCTGTTCTATTGCATAATAGATTATGAACCTTGTGCAAACTTTGATCATTACTTGTTCTATTCCGCATTAATTTGTCAAGATCTTATAAAATCACTTATTCGCCATCTCTAGGTGATACCTACTAGCTATATTAGTAATCATTTGAATTAAAGAAAAAATTTTCATTATATATTGCCAACCAACTTGGTCACCCCAAGAAGTTTCTTTTGGATCCATTTGTACTTGAAGGTGCCTTGAGTCATAGACAACTTTTCTCAACTTTCTTCTTTCAATTACAATTTCTCTATTTTTTTCTTGTTAATTTCATTTTGCATTTTGAATTTGTAACATGTATTATATGACACTTTAGTCCTGGACAATAGATAGGCCTCAAAACTATTATGCATGTGGTGAATGTGGAAGGAGTTTGCAAGCAAATGGCTGACATGAACTCTTCTTTAAAATGCCAACCATGCCTTATTTTACGGAAAAAGTTTAACATTTCAATACTCTAATTTCCAATAACACCTCAACTGCCTTTCTCCTTAATTAATAAATTTGTCGTCCTGAAGTTTATATGTATAGTCGGGAATAACATCAGTTGGGGCAATAATTATGCTTGATATGACCATGACAGAATGAGACAAGCGGCAAACATACATTCTTTTAGGATAGTGGCAAGCATGCATTATTCAAAGACAATTTCTAGTCACTCAAATCTTTTGCCATGTTTGGAATAGAAACATTTATCTTTTGCCATATTTCCAATATCAGTTTTTTACACATGCAATGTATGTGCTTGTTCGCTGATATATAAAAAAACAAACTCAAGGAACTTTTTTTCAGTAAGTTCCATCATAAGCCTATGGTGACATTATAATGACATAACACTTACATAGAGACAAAATCATACTTCAAATGTAAGCTGAATCTCTAAAGTTCATAATTCATTAAACTTTTAGCACTTTCCGTACTTGCTCGAATATTTTTATTCTTCTTTGCAAGTTAAATAATTTGTTAATCTTTAAAAACCTTTTCTCTAAATTCTTGAAATTTATAATCATTTTGATTAAAGGAAAGTTTTTTCATTATATGTTATCCTCTCCCAACCCCCTTTCTCCCTCCCTCTTTCTCCCTCTCTGAACCTTTCTTATTCTTTTCCACTTTTGGAGGGGAGGGATTTGACCTAGATCTCTCCCCTAGTTATTTTTCCTTTGTGTTATTTTCCTTACTCTCCTTATCTAGTTTTACATCTAGGAGTTTTACTCCCCCGACCTTATATCTGGAAGCTTTTCTCTTCAATCCAATTCTTGATTTTGGAATTTTAATGAATAAGTACTCTGTCTCTAATTTCAATGGTGTTCAGAACTACTGCAATGTCAAATCTGTGCTCATTCAATGTGTTTTAGCTTAAAGCTTTGGCACTTAGCATTGGCTCCAGGGCTCGCTCTCACAAGTGTTAGATCTGAGTTTTTTCAACATGTTTGTTTTGTCTCCATATAATGATGGTGTTGAGGACGCCGAACTTAAGTGCATACCACCGAAAGGCGAAGCTATAACCACAAATAGAAGTCTTCACGTGTTCTTATCACTGATGATGCTGTGTGACTTGGTGATCGTTTTCCCTCGAATTTGTTTTTGAAGGACAAGCCGGTGATTATCTCTGACAATCATGCCCTAATGATATACCTTGATTTATGATTTTTGTTATGATTTGGAGCTCTAATGTGCATTGTTGTTGACTTTTGAGATTTCCTATCATATATTATTTTGGTAATAAATGAAATTTTTTTGACTAAAAAAAAAAAAACTTGTCTACCCCAAGAAGTTTCTTTTGGATCCAGTCCTACCAAGAAGTGTCTTGTGTCATATATAGCTTTTCTTTCTACTTTCTTCTTTCGAATTCTAGTTTTTCTATATTTTTTTTTACTTAATTTCATTTGTATTTTGAATTTGTAATATTTATTATATAACACTTTAGTCTTGGACAATAGGCATCCGAACTAGTTATGCATGTGGTGAAAGTTGAACGAGTTTGCCAACAAATGGCTAACATGTACTCCTTTTAAAATGGCAATCATGCATCATTTTATTGGAAAAGCTTTAGCATCTCGATGCTCTAATTTTCAGTATTTCCTCCGCTGCCTTTTTCTTTAATGAATAAATTTATTGGTTTGAAGTTTATTGTATATTCATTTGTAGAGAAAAAAAAGTTGGCTCTACCCATGATTATGCTTGATATGACCATGAAATGAGACAATTGGCAAACATGCACTTTTTTATACAGTAGCAAGGATGCATTATTTAAAGACAAAATTTTCAGTCTCTCAAATCTTTTGCCATGTTTGGAATGAAAACATTTATCTTTAACCATCTTTCAAATGTCAGTTTCACGATTCAGTTGAGAATAGGCCACATTAATCTCAACTTTAAGCTCATTCTCTTTCTTTAGGGTAAATCTTTTACTTGTAGAGGTTGGCTCATTAAACCATCCATCTATCAACCCTGTCTCAATTTGCTCACCCACTGGGATGAGTTGATTAAAGTTCTCAACATACTTGCTAGCCATCCGATTGCGGAACTCAAATGAGAGGGTCTTGACGAACAACTTCATCAACTCTTTGTCAATAGGCTCGGGAGTGATTTGAGTTGCCAAATTTCGCTATCTTGTGGCATACCCCTTAAATGACTCACTATTTTTTTTCTCCATTTGCTCAAGATCCTTTCGGGAAGGTGCAATGTCCACATTGAACTTGTACTGCTTGAGAAATGCATCGGCCACCTCATTTCAAGTGTCAAGGAGGTTTATGTTCTTCATAATGTACCGGTTCAGTGCGGGTTCAATCAAACTCGCATGGAATGATTGGATCATGAGGGGCTCATTTTTAACATGTTGGGCCATCCGCACGTGGTACATCTACAAGTGAGCTTTCAGGCAAGAAATATCATCATATTTCTCAAACTCTGACATTTTGAGTTTGTTCAACATGTTAACCTTCTCATAAACAGACAAGTCGATCAAGAGTGAGCTTGTGATTCCTGCAATTGTTCCATTTTCTCCTCAAGCTTTGCAAAGTGTTCGTCTTGCTCTGTCTTAGGAGCACCGTCAGACATGGCCTCCTCAATAATGACTGGCCATGGGTCATCCTCTAGCTTATGGATGTCATCATCAATCATTTAGGCCATATTTGCTTGCTTCGGGATTACTAACTCAGGGAGAGCAGGTGGAGGAATCAAATTTACTCAAAGGGATTCAATTTAGGCTATCATAAGTTGCATAAAGGTGAGCAACTGTTTGAACCAATCTTTCACATTGGTAATACGATCGCGCATCTCAATTTAGTCGGCTATCTTAGCTCCTGATTGTGTAATAATGGGTGAACATGAACAATCTGTTATCACCTAATCCAAAGAATAACATGTAAGCATAAAGAGTAAAGAAAGAACCGGCCCATGACAACGATATAAGCCTTTTTTATTATTTTTTTAATATTTATGATTGAAAAATTTGTACATGAACGGAATTTCCTAAAAATAAACTAGGAAAATGAAGACATAGGCACCTTAATAATAAAAAAAAAAAAAAAAGGCCTAAATTGAAAAAAAGAAAATACTCCAAAGTTTTTTCTTGTTTTTTTAAACGATTCATTTCATGGCAATTTCCTTATTTCATCTCTAATTGACAAAGGAATTAAATCAATGACTGACCTAAATAGTCATGGACCGACCAAAAGTGCAGTAAATTGCAAAGCAAAGGATAGATTACTTACTTCACCAGCATGATGATGGCAAACACATAGACATGTGTATGGAACGTGTGGTTCGATTTCTAACTAAGAAGGCTTAGCAAAGTGGAGTTAATAGGGTGGGATGACTAGTCGCAACCTCACGTACTAAGTCAAGAATGATACCCCAATGCAAGCAACCTTGCAAGCAAAGGTAAACATTATTGACGCCAAGAAATAAGCTTTCAGGATTGAGTTGGACAACCTCTACTACACGGCCTCACAGTCGAAGTCGTATCCAACTCAATACCATCCTAAGTATCCTGATGTGACCAAGGTCGGGCGATAGATTGTGTGTGCAATAGTATAGTGTTAAAACAATAAACATGCATAGCGATTTATAAGCAAACAACACTTCAATGTTTAAAATTAAAAACATACAACCTAAACACCTTTCTACAAAAGAAAAGATTAACAAAGACTACTCCCCTTATACCTCTCATCTGTAAGAACATTTAACACCTTAAATTTTAGGGACTTACTTGGATTCTTCACTGCCCAACAAAAATATTTTTTTCAAAAAAGAAATTCGACCTAAGTCCACTAAGAGGTTAATACAAGTCCCCAGCAGAGTCGCCAAGTTTTCGTGACCTAACGTCGAGTGAACCACTTTGGATTTGGCTAATGGATTACTAAGGCTAAACTTAGCTCGGGTTTCCCAAGCCCATACTAATTCGCAACTTATGTTCAAGTTTTTAGCATATAAATGAATTTTTTCTAAGAGTCGCCACTAATTGATTTATGATAAATCGATTAGACACCTAAGTAAAATAACGGGAGAATTATTTTATTTCGACGAGCCAAAGAATTTGAGTACGAGGACTTAGTTACTTTAAATTTCTTTAATGCCCTTTTAGTACTGTTCTTTTCATGAAAAAAATATTTATTAGACAGCTTGAATTTATTTTATTACTCCATAACATATTAGGTGACCATGTGTGTGCGCAATCCACCAATTTAATACTCAATAAAATAATAAATTGCATGACTTACCTCATAGCAACAAAATCATCTACAATATTAGCTCAGAATTCACATCAACAACCATAGATATGATTTCTAATTAGCACGAAATCACTCAATCTTTTTTAGGATTTTCTCTTATTTAATGAAATCTAGTCTACGTGCAATGCACTTCAATAAAATGGCCTAATTCTAATGACAAACAATTTTTAATTAAATAGACCTAGCAACAATCACTAAATGACATGCATTTACTAACCTATCAGGCAATTACTAAATGACATGCGTTTATGACATGCCTTGGATTTTTTTATTAAATTCGTAATTACAAATGAGAAAATTAATTATCTAGAACAAAGATAATATCTAATTCAATTTAGGTATCTAACAATGTCAATTCCTAATTTAAATTAGAATCTTATCTTGAATATCATAGAACCTACTTAAACATACAATATGACCTAATTAACTTACATGGTATGCCATGCAATCTTTTTATATTTTCAGAACAAGGAAAGGAAAGTAATCAAAATATTCAAACCACTCAATCCACAAATGTATCATCCAATCAATTCAAATACGGAAACAATGTATAATCATCGACTTGAAATTTCGCAAATAATATAAATAAATTGATCTTAAGTCTTAAATATCAAAATATCAATTTTAAAGATTCTCGCAGAATTAATAATTCCATCTAAAACCTTGTAAATTGAATTAAAGATCATGTACAATTGCGAATTAGGAAATATATCCTAATTTAGGGATACTTATTGCACAAGATATGCAATTAGATTGCAATAAGCATAAATTTAATCAAATATTCAAAATAAATCAGTACCGTATAAAATTACCTAAACCTGTGGATTACTTTCCAAATTGGATTGGACGAGGGATTAAGGACAACGGTGACCGGCGATGCTCACGACCGGCAGTCGTCCACGGGGGAGGCTGGCAGTGGGAATTCGGCGAGATAAGGCAAGATTTTGTTGGTGTGCCCGAAGTCCTCACGGTCGTCCGTGAGCTTTTTTCCGTGTAATGCTCTTCACGGCTGTCTCTTGTCCACTAAGACCCTCTGCTACCTCTTGTCCACATACATGTGTCCGTGTGTTGCGGAATGCAAAAGTGGAGAAGACGTTAATATGGTGATGATCAGAATGTGGGATCATTCATGAGACCATGCTTAAATAAATAAATAAATAACATATGGCGAGATTTTAATCAAAGAAGAAGTCAAGGCATGATACGCATATCCCGTTTTGCATGTGTCCTCTTCGCGTCTCTGTACTGAGCGGGGGCTCGTCAAGGCTTGGTCATGACGGCAGGCGGTCGGCACCGGATTAGCAGCTCATTGCGGTGGGGATCAACAGTAGTAGGGGTAGTAGGCACGGCAGCATGGATGATGACGAGGGCGGCAAGCAGCAGCAACAGAGGATGTCGGGCTTGAAGCAGTGGCTCAGTGTTGTCAGATCAGCAACTCGTCATCGCAGGACCGCAGGTTGCTTGAAGTAGCGTCATCGGTGGTGAGGCTTAATGACGACGGCGGGGGGGGGGGGGGGGGGGCAGCATGAGTCTCACGCGGCAGGGGGAGTCTCGCAAATTGGCCGATAGAGGACTCCCTCTCCCCCTTCTCACCTGTGTCTCTCAATGCGTCTTCTTTTTTTTTCTATTGACTCCCCTCGTGTGGCCGTGTCTTTAGTATTTTTATGACCCCTCTTTTACTTGTCCATAGCTTGTCTTTTTATAGATAGGGATGGCTAGGCTTTTTCAAGGAAAGAAAATAATCTCTCTCCACTTAGAATATATCATATGCATGAAGATCTCTTTCGATTGTGCTCGTAGCCGCATGAAGATGTATTGCCCGAAATACATGTCCCACTTCCAATATTCCGTTTATTTTCCAATATTTTTCATCTGAAATGTTCCTTTCCGCAAAGATTCATCACCAAACTTTCCTTTTATGCTTTTGAATTAATATTGGAAGAATAATACGAATATTTTCCGAAAATAGCAAATCGTCATTCCTCATAAGTTAATTTTCAGTCTTCAGAGAATAACGGGTTTGGGCCCTTTCACTCTCTCCATTGGGTTAGTCCAACTCATTAAATTTATGCTTAGAACCATTAATCCAAACCCATCTATCACCGGTCTAAAACAAATGCTATAATAAAAAAAAAAAATGCTCCTAAAACTATATGCTACACAATTTAATTCTAGTTTTTTTGTTTAGGGATTAAAAATTAAATCCTAATTTTCTATGCAATAAATAAATGATGAGGTCGCCAAAATTTAGGTATTAACACCCTTTAACAAACATCAATATCATAAAACTCTTTTACTACCAATCAAAAATCATCATCTGCTTACACTGAAGCAAACATAAAACCTGCCAAACTTAGTCCCACGATCTGACAATGTCCTTTCCATAATCTCTACATATACTCTTCTAAATGGGTTTTGAAGCCTACATTTACAAGGATAATGCCAAACCCGAGCATATTAATCCTTGTACGAACCCTATGTGCTCCTTCACTAACTACTTCAAATGATGACCTTTGATCTCGGGTATCTCCTTAATAGTGTTGAAGAAGTGTTTTGACTATCATACATCTATTGCCCTTTTATTGGCAAATATAATGGAACAAGTATGTTCCTCCTAGAAAAACCTAATCTCAAATGACCTGCTCTTTCTACTCAACACGTCATAGATCTTCCATAAACAACTTGGTTGTGAACACTTAACTTGCACATTTCCTTCGTATTTCTAATAAATTCAACATTCCTTTATTCAATAATGGAGCTCTTAACAATAGCTTCTTCAAATTATTTTTCAGCATCAAATTTCATACCTACACTGACAAAACACAACATGCAACAGTCGTATCATAGGAAGGAGTCTTACTTTTCCTTCTACACATAGGTACTTCATCATTTTCAAGCTCATCCTCGGAACTAGCACTCTCATCATTACCTCCACTTTCTTCATATTTAGTTTGATTACCATCAGCTGGAGTTCTTTCATCCATGTTTACTAGTTGAGATTTATGCAATTCTCTAGTGCAAATTTATTTCTCACAAATTCCCTCTATTCTGTCTTACCATGCAAATTATTCATTATCACATCACTTGGGAAATTAACATTTGCTAAAGTTTCATCATCTGATTCACTTGATAGAGTAACTTCCCCATCTAATCCAATCAATTCTTCATCATCTATGTCTTCGCCAAACACTTTAGTATATCTACCCATTTGCTGAACTCTCTCTATTGACTTGCCTTCCTCTCCTCCCCTTCTTATTGTCTTTCATCTAGAATAAATTCATCCCCAACCTAAGTATTAGGTTCAATACCATCTTGTACTTCTTCTATTTGAGTGCTCTCATCATCTTCGTCATCACTATCATACTCAACATATACTTTAACTTCCTCACCATAAATATAATGGTAAATAATATCCTTAATACTATAGCTATCATTGAAGTATCGCAAATCGTCCTTCAAGCTCTTCCCAGGAACACAATAATGCAATTTATATACTTTGCATCTTAAATAATGCACTATATACCTCACGAATTCAATATATGATGGCCTTCTTACATCTAAAAAGATAGTACCTTCATTTCCACCAACATATTCCTACTACTCCTTGCTAATAACAAATTCTCCATCATAGCAAACAATGATAGCTAAGATTGTCCCTTATGCCGACATTGCACTCAAGGAAAAAAAAAATTAATTTGCTCTTGGGACCACAACATAGAAAATACAACAAGTTCACGTGGAGGTACCAACAATCGCAACTAATTAATTAACAAATACTTAGCGGTTGTCATTTTAGTGGAAAGAAAGGAACCAAGCTAGCACCAAATTGATTAAACAAATTGAGGCCTCCACAATCACAATTTCACTTTTTCACAAATCCTTCTCTGGTACTGCCGTCCGCATGGCTGCAACCCCAATTTTGCCTTTCGAACCCTAATTTTTCTGTCAATTAAGCTAGTGGCAGAAGATGACAAACCAAAATGACTGAAGGTTGTAGAGACAACACGCAAGCAATGGCAAGCGATGACAATGACCGAGCAAATGACGATGAGTGAAAGACGAGAAGGAGTTTGTAGGCCCAAACAACGTTAGCACTAGCACTATTTTGATCCACCCTGTGCGATGTCGTTTTGCTTAACTAAGTCATGTAGGTTTGTGCGACATGACTTTAGATGTCCACGTGGACTGAATTTTTTAAGAATCATGCTAAGTTAGATAAAAAAAATTAATTATAAAAATTACGTAATTAATTTGATTGAAATTTTTTACCAGAGACACTTAAATGATTTTTTTTTTAACGATTTGACATTTAAGTGAGCTAGTTAAAATTCTTTTGAGATTTTTACCTTTCTCCCAATGTTCAGCTTTTTCCCGGGGAGCCTTGAATAGAATAAAAGGAGCCACGTGGACGGACTACCTTATCCGATGCCGGTCAAAAGAAAATTTTCATTCGAAGCGGAGGAAGTGAGGGTGATGAGGATGGTGTTGGGCTCTCAGGCTCAGATTGTTCCATTTCTCTCGGACATTTCTGCTATCATCACCTCCTCCTCCGCCTCTTCTTCTTCTTCGACAGCGATTCCATGTCTGACGAGCCGGAGAGCGACCATTATCCGTCCCCTAGTTGGAGTCGGAGTGTCCTCTTTGCTAAGTCTCTGCAGTTCCGATCTCCAGTATCCTTCGTGCCGTCCGGCATTGGCCGAGCAGAAGCCGAAGGACGACCTTCAGCTAGAAGAGGATCGCGTCGTCAGCATCTTTCAGGTTTACGCTCGTCAATTCGTCGATTTCAATTACGAATTCCTGAATTTGCGATGCTCTGTCACCGTCGCTTCTCTGTTCTTTCTAAGCTTGACTGTGAAGTGTGATATCGGAAGGAAAGATTTTTGTTAACTACCTGGTGAAGTCAGCTACGTTGATAGGTTGATTATTGATTATAAAATTAATGGTCACCTGCATTCTAGGGACTTGTCATTTGGGAAGAGATAATTTTGGGTCTCGTGTAAAATTAGGCCGGTATCGGACCCAAAACATCATGTAGTTGAATCTCCAAATGCCTTGAGTAAGTCTCTTTCTGAAACTAATCTCTGTGTATTTGGTCTTGTAGGAGACTTCGCCCTCCGTCGTTTTCATTAAGGACTTGGAGATAGCTAAAAGCTCCAAGGGCTCTTCAGGCGAAGCCATGCCTATTGAGGATAAAGATGCTAAACTTGAGGGCACAGGTTCTGGCTTCATTTGGGATAAGTTTGGTCACATTGTAGGTACTCTTTTCTTCTTTCTTAACTTCCTCTGTTTGGCTTCTCTTGATAAACTGTTGCGAATCTCATTTCTTTTAAGTATAGATATATCTTAACTACGTAAATCGGAATGATCATCTTGGCTAGCTAGAATGCTGATGTCAATGCATGTTACTCATACCCAAGATATACCACACACATGGCAATATGAAAACGGGCATTTGAAAACACATTGTGATGGGAATTTGCATCTCTGTACTGCTCAGTCCCTTGATATCTTGTCCAACAGAGATCGTGCTTGTTGGGAAAAACAGCTCTTGGAAATTTGTCCTCGCTGTTGCCAAATATTGGAATTGCAGTTTTCTCTTTTATTGAGTTAGTGCAGAATTTGTTGACAGCCTGGTGAGGGGACTCTTTAGTTTGATTGGGCAAAGCTGCGTTTGAAGTGTAGATCAATTCATGTAACAATATGGAAAGCTAGCTCGAGTGCATCATATACCATACATGGGAATGGAGAGATAAGAAAATGATTGAAGGCAGTCTTCTTGACATTGAAAAACTTGATTGCATTCTCTTTTTGTGCGTGCCCAAACGTGCTAGATATGGACTGACAAATCTGAAAAGAACAATTGTCACTGTACAGCAGAAATTCATTACTTTTGTTTGAGCAATAATAGATAAACCATAGTGAATGATGAATAACTTCAGAGAGGAATGAATTGTTCTCCTCATAGATTGTAAGGCTCCTAAAGAATATATAAGATGATTTATGCACAATTGACAACCAAGACCTCATGTCAATGCGAGCTACAGCACTGTTATTTGAGAAGTTCCCGGCAGTAATTGTTACAAAATGCTTATAAAAGTTCAATCTGTGACTTTCTGAAGTGAGCTATTGTTTCATTCATGGCAGGTTACTAATTACCATGTCATCGCCAAGTTGGCCACAGATCAAAGTGGGTTACAGCGTTGTAAGGTTTCATCATACTCTCATCTTTGAGTTTTTTTCTTGAGCTGTCAAATTAAGCTTTTCTTTAAATAGATAACATCTGGATGCTTTCCTAGTGTAGGTGTTCCTAGTAGATGCAACAGGCAATAGCTTTGTCCGAGAAGGCAAAATTGTTGGCTTTGATCTCGCAAATGATCTGGCTGTCTTGAAGGTTAGTTGAAGGAAATAGGTGCCCTTTGGACTGTACATTACATCTTTTTATCCTTATCAGACAAAGTAGAAAAGCTATATGCTCTGTGGAGGCCAAATTATTTATTTGATAGATAATATTGACATTCGACATAGGGGGAACTGTTTGCCAGTTCTGAACATTACACCAGTGTGAAGGATCTCTATCTGTCAAGTGAGCTTGAAGATAACCTTATTGGAGAAGAGAAAATAAAGGAAGTAGGAAAAGGATAAACCATACCTTTGATTTGCTCTCTTTATTTCATTCACAACTTATAATCTCAATGAATTCTTCATCAGGAACTATAAGTTCTTCATTCTTAGGAGTTGTTTTGTATTTTGCTTTCTCTGATAGTTTTGGCTTCTGCAAGGATTGGGCGGAAGTGAAGGTTTTTATCACAAAACCTACAAACTGTGCAGGAAAAATCTCCCGCAATTCCTTGAATTATCTGGGAATCAGTTATAATCAACTGACTAAGCTGAGCCCCTTAGAGATAATTTAATTTGTGGCAAAAAGATTGTCGCAATCTGCTTGACCTTTCCCTTTTATCCAGGTTGACATTGATGGACATCAAGTAAAACCTGTTGTTCTTGGGACTTCCCGTGATCTTCATGTAGGTCAGAGCTGCTTTGCAATTGGAAATCCATATGGATATGAAAACACGCTCACAACTGGGGTAATTCTTAACAGAAAATTAAGTTTAGCCCGACAGACAGCACTGTGTGAAGTATTAACCTGCTGTCAAGTCGGGTCGATGATTCTCTTCTCCTGATAGTCCCTTTGATCTTTGACACCCTTGTCAGTGCTTTTTACATTTCAAGATTTGATTCAATCATATAAAAAAGTTGTGCATCTGCCTGATGCTTTAATTGAAGCAGGTGGTTAGTGGATTGGGGAGGGAGATCCCCTCACCAAATGGAAGGGCTATTCGAGGAGCTATACAGACTGATGCAGCGATTAATTCTGGTGAAGTTTTAATCCCATTTTATTAATTGCTTTTGTCAAGAAATAGCAAAAGCTATTTGGTGTACACATGATAATGATTTTTTTTCATCATGTGTACGTTTATGTTTTCCTTGTGGTCTTCTTTGGGGAAACTTGATCTGTGATAATACCAAAAACCTGTGATACAAACTAGATGGCCATTTTTCCTCAGCTCCAATCTGTCTTGCTTGTGCAGGAAATTCAGGAGGGCCATTGATAGATTCGTATGGCCATGTGGTAGGAGTCAACACAGCAACTTTTACTCGCATAGGTGAAGTTCTGTTGCCCAGATATCTGCCTTTTCCCATTGCCTGAATAAATATAAGATAAACGGACACATAATACAGGGACAAACAGTCTTAACATTCTAAAAAGTGTTTTTTCTCCCTCTCTTATGCAGGGACGGGGTTGTCCTCCGGCGTCAACTTCGCAATTCCAGTTGATACCGTGGTCCGAACGGTTCCTTACTTGATAGTTTACGGAACACCATATAGTAACAGATTCTGATCTCTAGTCTGTTGTAATTGTATCTACTGGTCATTTCTCAGTTCAAAGTGTTCACTGTAGCTGTTCTCAGAGTAATGGCAACTCATTAAAAAATTGTCATTTCTTAAGTAAAAGACGCTGAACTGCAGCGCTGTTAATCTAATGGATGCAGGACAAAGTGCAACCTTCTTTGCCCGGCTTGAGACCTGTCTTATTTAGCATATTGAGGGCACATGTTTCTTATGGTCAAAGATCAAATTCTTTATGGTGGTACTCTTATAGGATGGAGACGTACCCATATAAAGCGACCGTGATATTGTTAACCAATTTGATCCTCCAGAAGAATTCAGTTGAATGCGCTTTTAAATCGAGCAATCACCGATAAAACAGGATCGCTCGGAGCGCTATGTTCACTACCTTTGTCGCATTCTCATTGCTTGGCTATCTAATCCTAGCTGTATCTACTTCTAACCGTTTAGTTCAATGACAACGAACTTTGGCAAAACAGCTCTCATATATCTCCACTGTCTACTGATTAAACATAAACGTGCAGTTGTCCGATGAGACACAGCAAGTATATTTAAGGAAGAGAACTTTGATGGCCGTTTCCTATTACACTTAGCAAATGCTCCCACAAATAGATTAGATCTACTTAAGAAGTCTTACCATATATGTTTCTTAGGCTCGTTGTTCAGCGGAATATAAATGATTTAGAAAATATTTTTTTATAAATTGATCATTTATATTGCTTGAAAAAATTATTCAAAGATTAAAAATATTTTATGTCTAAATATTTTCTTAGACGATAAATTTTTTTTTGTTTATTGATATTTCATAAATAATACAAGTTATGGATTTTTTAGAAACTATTTTTTAAATTATTTGTTTTCTACAAAATACACGCATGACCGTAGAATAGAAAATGAACCCACACTACACCCCACTGATGATTGGTCAACTATCGAATGAAAAACTGACATAGCCTGCCTCAAAAAGAAAACCAATTCATCAGAAAATTTCTTTTCTGAACAAAAATAGGGAGAAAAACGGTGATTGTCAAACTAAATGGACATGGCTCTTGAGCAAGGGTTCAGGGGATTGCAAAAGCAAAAGAGGATTATAAGATGACTAAGATAAGTAAGATCCCGTCCTCAAGATTCCATTCTGATGCTACGACAGATCCTTCCATCCCATTGGTTAACTCCAAAGGAATCCATAGATACATTTCACTCCGTCCATTCACAAGCACCAAACCAAGGAAAGCGGGCCGAACCCTCAATCTTCCACGGCAATACTTTCACCATTGTCTTACAGTAACAGTTATATCGCTATGCTTTTCTTTACCAAGCCATGGTGCTTAACAACTATTGGGTCACATAGGAGGCAAGATACCTTCATAAGGAAAATCACTAAGAGGGAACCTAACTCCAAGCTTGTGAGCAATATCAACTTGAACATATTTTTATTCAAAAGTTTAAGTCAATAAATTATGAAACAACTTGGATGTATTATCTATTTCACACACACACCACATCCCGACGTGGGACTTTTCTAGCCTAACACCCTTTCACGTGCACCTAATAAATCTTCCCTCATTTGTAAGCCACTTGCGTTATGCCTACTCACCAATATTATCTCAACTCCAGAATCTCCACTTTAGCCAAGCCAAAGTTTGGCGGGAGCAACATCTACCCTTTGTACTCCCCCTTTATTGACTTGGCCCAGTTAAGCTTGGCAGGAAGCCGAGGACAACATCTGCCACCTTCTAAGGAGTCAGATTCAAGATTTTCCTTCTTTGAGATATTCATGTGACTAAAGATGCATATTGGAAGTATGCCACTAGCAATTATCGAGAAAGACACAATACACAATCAAAGAATGCTTAAGTCCAAACGCTAGTCGATTCAATAGAGCGAGTTCCACCCTACGGGTGAAGTTAGTTCTCACTAAGCAGTGCCTAAATTTTTTTTTAAGGTTTGTTGACACCTAAATTTTGGCGACCTATTTAGTCATTCATCGCATTAAAAAATTAGGGATTAATTTTTAACCCCTAAACAAAAATGTTATAATTAAATTACATAGCAGATAGTTTTAGGAGCATTTTCTTATTATTATTCCGTTTGCATTGGACCGGCGACTGAATGGGGTTCGATTTGATGGTTCTGAGCTCAAAGCCCACGGTAATGAAAATTCAGCTGAACTTGTCGTTCATGTAAGCCCATTATTCCTTTAATGAGGTTGAAATCGATATATGCTCTCCACGTGCGATACTTCAAGTTAGGAAATATAACGAGCAATATTGTGATGATCTTGAGAATTTGTATATATTCACGTGGTTGAATGAGAAAAGGAAAGAAAATGTCGATAGAGGAAGTGGGTCGTCTGGAAAGTATAAAGAAATAACAAAGTGGGAAAGGAAATAATAAAGTATTGTTGATTCGGTGAGTCACAAGAAAACAAAAAAAAAAAGAAAAAAGGGTAGATTGGCGAAGAGCAGGAGGTGTGCGCATCATGAAATAAAATAAAGACGAAACTTGCTTATCACGATTCGAATTTGGAGCAATATTCAGTCAATAAAAGAAACGGGAAATAAAGAAGAATCGGCTTATATATGCATGATATGCAAGGATCGGAAGAAGGAAAGTGGATTTTGGGCTTTCCTTTTACCAGCCCTAGCCGTTCCCCATAAAAGGAGAGGACCCTTTTGGTTAGCAAGGGAGAATTGGAGCACACATTAGAGAAAACACGTGAGAATCGAGAGAGGAGAGGGAGCTTCGCCAAAAGCTCTTCACGGCCCAGACACCCTTTAGCCAGCGCCTCTCCTTGCTGAACAACGCCCCTGCGATCTCCACTGGTGCTACTGCTTCCCGAATGAGTTTGCTGTCAAAATCTTGACGCCAACCAACGTCAACGAGGCACCAGACTTCGCTGCGTCAACTTGAACAAATCCAATGTTGGCGAGTCAGAGAGTCTGGTCTTCGCGGTTCTGGTTCCCTTGAAGTGCAGCCCCAGCAAAGGAGTCCATGACGTCCACAAAAGAAACTAAGAGAAAGAGGCCACACATGTAGAAGACACGGCCACAAGAAAGCAAAAGAGAAAAACAAAGAGGGAGGGTCGTGATGGTTTTATTTATAATGGGCTTAAGGCCCGTCCGCCCATGTTGGGCCTAAAAGCCTAGCTCACAAAATTAGGGCCCATGGATGGAAGGATATGTTGAATGGTTGTAACTTTTGGAAGAACGTTTTTTACCGAAGGGACACGTCCTTTGGAGAAGACGTATTTAAGGGGAGAAAAGAAAAAGAAAACGTACATTTTGGATGTACGTACGTCAGTCTCTCTCCCTCCCTCCAAGAAGAAAACAGAAAAGAAGAACGTCTGTTTTTCTCCCCCTAACTGCAACAGCACGCCCCATTGGTAAACCAGGATCAGATTCTTCCTCGAATTCAACGTTGGTGTTTAATTTGTGGATAATAAGGTACGCTCAATTTCGTGGTGTGTCTTTGATCGGTGATACATGTTTGTTTTTGGGCTTGTCTTCCGCATTCGTTTTAGGGGTTCGATTTAGTGTCGAATCCGGTTTTAGGGAATCGGTAATTCTCAACATTGGTATTAGAGCCATCTTTCATGTTTTCCCGATCCCTTTTTCATGTTGTGAATGATTTTTGATTGAATTTTCGTGAAAAATCGGCCGACACCGATTGGGGACGGAAAAATCCCGACACCCGAGCACTGTTCATCCGTTTTTTTCGATTTTCTGTAAGTCGAAATTAGTTTCTGATGACGTAGGGTCGAAGGGCTCGTCGATACGAGAAAATCGAGTGGCGGATCGTCGTCGGAGGCCGTCGGACGCGCCACCACGCGCAACCAGAACAAACGGGGGTCATCGGCGCATGCAACGCACACGCCGATTCGGTCCCTCGCACATGCCGTTTCGGCCCCTAGGCGCGTGCGACGCACGCGCGGAAGCCTGGCGCGTGCCGCGCACGCGAGCGGCACTCGCCGATCGGTTTGTCCAACCAGCCTGACCGGTCCGACCTGGCCCTTCCGGTCCGACCGGTCTGACCGATCCGACCGCCCGACCCGGCGACCTTGACTCAGCTGACCGTTAACCGTTGACCGTTGATGACCGTTGACCTTGACTTTGACCGTTGACCAAAAAAAAAAAAGAGGAAAGGGAGGAGCAAAAGAATGTGTTTCTTTGGTCAAGTAATTCTATGTGAATTATATGTAATCCCTGATTTATTCTACATTTGTTGCAGGAACAATACCTCCCCTTAGGTTGCGCACACCTATTCGCCCAATTACCAATGATCAAAAGGAAAGGCTTTCTAGCTTGATAGTTGAGCTAACTGATTATCGATGGAAGAGTGGCGACTTAATTGATCACGTTCTTGAAGTCAACAGGAAGATTCAAAAGGTCATATGGAATGGTCATCCTATGCCACAGTCTGAGATGGTGCGATTTTTCATGAACACTCTTCTACAAGAATGGCAAGGAGTGTTGAATCGCTTATGGGAAGTCAACAGAGATGCTTCGTATAGAAAAATTGTGATGGCTTTTATAGATGATTATTACTGGATTGTTACAAGGGAAAAGATCAAGAAATTGAACAAAAAATGATCTTTCTCAGTTCATATGTTGACTTGATGTTAGATGTTTTTGACTGGTCTTTATTTAATATGCTTTATGGACATATTATGTAAATGTTTTCTACCTAGTTGTTGTTGGTGTAGCAACTGATATGTTGGTTGTATTATGTGAAAGCATTATTATTCTATCATTATTGGATGTCAAATATTATTTGCTTCTGTTAATTGTTAGCTATTGTGGGTAATTCATAGAAGTTTTTATAGCTTCAAATAATTTATTTTGCATAAAAGATTATATTAATAATGATTCCAAGTTAGGATCTTTGGATGATGATTGGAAATATAGTGACATTTTGATTCTGAAACCTTACTTGAAATTATTTATTAATATGATGGTTTTGTGCAAAATGGATGCATAAATGATAGGCATTAATAATTCGTGCATATATGTCTGATATGTTCAGATCAATGGCTTCAACCACAAAGAGCATAGTCGCTGAGCTAAACAAAGGTGAGAAGCTTAATGGCGATAACTATGAAATATGGCACATGAAAATTCAATATGTGCTGGAAGAGCAAGAGGCACTGGAAGCTCTTAACCTGACCATGGTAGAACTTGAAGAAGGAAACACTACGCAGCATAAGCGAGATAAGGATGCTTTTGCTGCATGGAAAAGAAAGAACTCTCTTGCTCGCATTACGTTGCCGAGTAGCATGGAAAGTGACGTCATGCGAGAGTTTAGGCGTTTTGAGAATGCCAAGGAAATGTGGAAAGCGTTGGCAGCAAGATTTGGTCATACTTCGGTGACCAGACTAAAGCAGCTCACTATTAGGTTTGATTCTTATAAGAAGCCTCATGGTCAGACCATGAAGCAACATCTTAGAAAGATGTCAAACATGATTAATGAGCTAAAAGATGCTAGCCATGTCCTGACTGATGAGCAGCAAGTGCAAGCAGTGATTCGTTATTTGCCTCAGAGTTGGGAGCATATGAAGGTGCACCTGACCCATAATGAGAATATCAAAACCTTTGAGGATGCAGTGCGTCATCTTGAGCTGGAAGAGGACTGCCTCTTGGCGGCTAAGCCAGAAGTTGAAATTTATCATGCTGGTTCCAGCTCACATAGAGCTTCGAGCTCCAAGCGCAAACGTCCTAACTGGTTCGATAATAGGAAAGGCAAGGGAGCAAGTTCTTCAGGGAAGAAACCTAAACTTGATCAACATGAAAGAGGAAAACGTCCTCGAATGAAGAAGCTGGCAAGGGTGAAGTGTTACAACTGTGATCAGAAGGGTCACTATGCTCGCGACTGTCGTGAGTCAAAGAAGGTACTCACCCCTTGTACTCTCAAGAACTTTGCTAATGTGTCAAGTTATGTATTCTTAGCTGAATCTTTGTGGACTGTAAATTCGGGAGCGACAGACCATGTAGCGAAAGATAGAGAATCCTTCGTGGAATTTCGACGAGTACCAACTGGAACTAAGTGGATTTATGTAGGAAATAACTCCAGAGCTGAAGTTAAAGGGATTAGCACTTGCCAATTAAACATGCGTGGTGGACGCACCTTGTTCCTACATGATGTTTTATATGCTCCGGAAATTCGTCGAAATCTAGTGTCTATTTTGGTGTTGGTTAAGCTTGGTTTTAATATGAACTTCCATAATAGAGGTGTGGATTTATATTTGGATACAAATTACTATGGTTGTGGTTATTTTCTGGATGGTTTCATTGTATTAGATATTGACTATATTAATGCAAATGTTTGTTATTCCCTTCTCACGTCTCCTAATTCATATGATAATGATGTGAATGTGTGGCATGCTAGACTTGGTCATATTAGCCAACAACGTATGAATAGACTAGTCAAAGAGGGCTTGTTAGGCAATATTGAAAAAGTCGATTTGCTCATATGTGAGCATTGCCTAGCAGGGAAAACGACAAGAAAACCATTTGGAAAAGGTAAAAGAGCTGAATTCCCTTTGCAATTAATCCATTCTGACATCTGTGGTCTGATGAATGTGAGAGGAAGGCATGGGGCTGTTTATTTCATCACATTTATAGATGATCATACTCGATTCGGATATGTCTATTTGATTTCTCATAAATCTGAAGCATTGAGCTGTTTCAAAAGGTTTATGAACTTGATAAAAAAAATCAATTAGACAAGAAAATAAAAGTATTGAGATCCGATCAAGGTCGAGAATATTTATTTGATGAGTTCAGAAAATTATGTGATGAAAAAGGAATAGAAAGACAGTTGTCTATTCCATATACTCCTCAACAAAATGGTGTTACGGAGAGAAGAAACAGAACCCTATTGGAAATGATTAGGTCCATGATGGCGCATGCTAACTTACCTATCACCTTTTGGAGTGATGCGTTGTTAACTGCTGCTTATATACTTAACCGAGTGCCTTCCAAATCAGTTACTTCTACTCCATATGAGTTATGGACAGGCAGAAAACCGGACTTAAATTTTCTTAAACCATGGGGTTGTGCTGCCTATACTCATGAGCCCTCTCACAAGTTTGGGAAATTGAGTCACAGAGGAAAGAAAAGTATTTTCATAAGATACTCTGCACACTCGAAAGGGTATGTGTTCATAAGTTAGCAGGAAAGTGGAAGTATAACTGAATTCGAATCGCGGGATGTCACATTCTTAGAGAATGAATTTCCTAAGAAGGGCGAAATAGGTGAAGATTACTCCCTATTTGAAACCTTGGATAAAGATAATGAACTTAGTGAAGTTCGTCCAAGTGGGAGTAACATGAGAAGTAATTAATTTAATTCAACTCACTCTCAATTACAACCACATGATGAGATGATATCGTCATTATCTAATCCGAGTGGGAGCATGATGAGAAATGATGTGGAAGGTGCACAATCTCCCATACGGCGAACAAGTCGTAAAAGTATTCCCCGTTGATGTTTTGACATTGAAGGGGAAACTTTTATGGTTGCTCCACAAGATGAAGATGAGCCAAGAAATGTTAATGAGGCTTTAAATTGCCCTAGTAAGGAAAAATGGATGCATGCAATGGAAGAGGAAATGGAGTCAATGAAGTCGAACCAAGTTTGGGAACTAGTTGATCTTCCGAAGGGACGCAAAGCCATTGGGAACAAATGGGTTCTCAAAATAAAGCGTAAAGCTGATGGCTTAATAGAAAGGCATAAAGCTCACCTTGTGGCGAAGGGATATAATCAACAGGAATGAATTGATTATGAAGAAACATTTTCTCCTGTAGTGAGATTTACCTCGATTCGTATTATTCTAGCAATAGTGGCAATTATGGATCTTGAATTACATCAAATGGATGTAAAGACTGCTTTTCTCAATGGAGAATTAGAGGAAGAGATATACATGGAACAACCTGCTGGTTTCATTATAGAAGGCCAAGAAGAAAAGGTATGTCGACCTTTGAGATCGATATATGGCCTTAAGCAGTCGTCGAGACAATGGTATATACGTTTTCATAATACCATAATGGCATATGATTTTACAATGATAGATGAGGATCATTGTGTATATATCAAAAGATCTAAAGATCAATTTGTGATCATATCATTATATGTTGATGATATACTAATTGCCGGAAGCAATATGGAGTTTGTTAATATTGTAAAGAGTTGGTTATCTTCCAACTTTGAGATGAAAGATATGGGTGAGGCTGCATACATCCTTGGAGTTAAGATTTCAAGAGATCGTTCGAAGAGATCATTATCTCTTTCGCAAGAAACATATATAAATAAGGTTCTTGAACGATTTCGTATGCAAGATTGTAAACCCATAGATACTCCTATTGCAAAAGGTGAAGGGTTGAGCCATAGACTGTGTCCAAGGACTCCACAAGAGAAAGAACAAATGAAATATGTTCCTTATGCTAGTGCTGTTGGGAGCTTGATGTACGCTATGATGTGTACAAGACCTGACATATGCTTTGCAGTTGGAATGGTGAGTAGATACAAATCCAATCCAGGTCAAGCACATTGGAAAGCCGTTAAAAGAATACTGAGGTATCTGAGGGGGACTGCTGATTACAAGCTGAATTACCAAGGAAAGGATCTGCGACTTGAAGGCTATTCAGATGCTGATTGGGGAGGAGATTTAGATGAAAGGAAATTTACCTCTGGATTTGCTTTCTTACTGAACAATGGCGCCGTATCATGGAGCAGTAAGAAGCAAATGTGTATAGCCTTGTCCACGATGGAAGCTGAGTTCGTGGCATTATCAGCAGCGGTACAAGAAGGAATTTGGCTTAAGAGATTTTTGGATCATTTAGGTGTTATTGAGAAAGCTGCAAATTCATTATTGGTTAACTGTGATAGCCAAGCAGCTATAGCGTACACCAAAGATCCAAAATATCATGGCAAGACCAAACATATAGATACCAAGTATAATTTTGTCAAAGATATGGTTGCACGAAAAGATGTGAACTTATAGTACATATCTACACATAGAATGGTAGCAGATCCTATGACAAAGCCAATACCTAGAGATGTGTTTTGTGGTCATGTAAAATCTCTAGGATTACGTAGAGTCTGATGTATTGGATATTGTAATTTCCCTGAGTTGTTCATATTTATGAACTTGCGTTTTTTCATTATTAATGCCTATGAATCTTTGTTTGACCTTTATGCATCTTAAATGCTCAGTGCATTACATTAAGTTGAGAAAGTATGTCGGACAGATATAAGATTAGCCCACTCACACGTGTAATCGCCTCTATTTACTATGTGATAAATAGAGATAAGATGGTTTTTAAGCTTATTATTTATGTGATAATCGAGAGCTCAAGCTTAAAATATATATGTTGTCTTAACTAAGTGTTAAGATGATGACATGATATGTACTATGTCCGAAAGTAAAATACCCCACATATTTTACTTTATCTGTCTAAGATGTCATATATGAGTTCTGATGAATTTTGTGAATGAGTAGATATGTGAACTCAAGTTAGACATTGGGTATGTCTGAACTATCATCTGTACGGTATTGAAGGTGTAGACATACGCTCCATGGGAAAGGAGTTAATACTGTAATACGTATTTCATACTATGTATGCATGAGATGACCAATAAGAGTGGCAAAAGTTTGATCTCAACTTTTATGCCGTGTGAGACTCTTGAGGAAAAAGGTTCCTCAATTTTAGTGCCCTCATGATTTTTACTTATTCTCAAGATTTCTATTTAGTATTTGCTATTTTAGGATGTTGCCAAAGGTCATGAGTTGATTCGATCTAATGGGACATTTCTAGAAAAGCAAGCTGAACTGAAATTGAGAGCTTTGAAGGAAAAAGGAAGATCGAATTTGGAAAATCACATTATAGTTTTGTGTTCACTGGTTGACTAATTATGATTGTCTTTGGGATAATCATAATTATGAATACAATATATCACTGTTTAAAAGGAGATCAAGAGAGAAATATAAATGTGATCGATCGATCTAGGGTACTGCATACTAAATCTACTCAAAGTGTGATGCCCATTATGAGCTGCTATATATTCCTAACAGATGTATGGCAACGAGCTTTCAAAGTATGCTGGTCGCACGGATTATTCATCAATATGAATGTTGCAGAGAGGTAAGGAAGATCTTGTTCAGCCCACCATGTGCGAGTGGGAGATGATGGTTTTATTTATGATGGGCTTAAGGCCCGTCCGCCCATGTTGGGCCTAAAAGCTTGGCCCACAAAATTAGGGCCCATGGATGGAGGGATATGTTGAAGGGTTGTAACTTTTGGGGGAATGTTTTTTACCGAAGGGACACGTCCTTTGGAGAAGACGTATTTAAGGGGAGAAAAGAAAAAGAAAACGTACCTTTTGGATGTACGTACGTCAGTCTCTCTCTCTCCCTCCAAGAAGAAAACAGAAAAGAACAACGTCTGTTTTTCTCCCCCTAACTGCAACAGCACGCCCCATTGGTAAACCAGGATTAGATTCTTCCTCAAATTCAACGTTGGTGTTTAATCTGTAGATAATAAGGTACGCTCAATTCTGTGATGTGTCTTTGATCGGTGATACATGTTTGTTTTTGGACTCGTCTTCCGCATTCGTTTTAAGGGTTCGATTTAGTGTCGAATCCGGTTTTAGGGAATTAGTAATTCCCAACAGGTCGGCAATTCGTATCTTAGGAACACCATAGGGAGACATGTTCGAAACAGAAGGTTCATAAAGCAAGGAGAGCAACCAGCAAAGTGTGTCCCTTGGGGCCGTTATTCGTGTCCATCGAAGCCTGATTATCACGCCTTAAATCTCAGCGAAGTGGTTAGTCCAGCAAACTCCGGACGTTCTCGGCCATGACGCTGATGCGCTGCTCGTGATCCACTAGGCTAAGCCCCCATCACTGTTTGAGCCATGGAGCCTTGCCTTGCGAAGCGAAACGACGAGAGCCACCCTCACTAACCCGTTGCGCCACATCCTCACTATCGATGACATCACTTGCATTGCCCCTCATGGCCTGTCGCCCTTCATTATAATATATCGCAATACCCGCGACATTGGTAAGCTTTTGGTTCGAAGGATTGCCCAGGGCAAGCTCCAATGTCACAGAGGTTTTTCGGTGTGGTGGAGTATGACTAGATCACCGCTCCCATCGCCGATTCTTGTTGGTCTCGATCCAGCCATCTTGCTTGCATTGGTTTGACTTCCAGCAAGACTCGGCATGCATTGGTCTCCTGACATGTCAAATTAGCTTGCACTTGGCCACGTTTGTCAATTTTTTTTTTTTTTGCGGGTTATATTGGTGTTCTCTCACCTCATAAATCTCAACTCCTGTCTATGTCCTCAAGCTAGACAAAAGGTGAAGTCCCCTTTGTCACTATTGGTGACCCGCAACTACCCGCAGCAAGATCACTGGCAACCCGTGCTCCCTCATCGTTCCCATCGTCAGAGTTTCAAGTGCGAGTCGGTTGCGACCCGATTGCGTTAGGCTCGAATTTGGAAATAATCTTTAAATTTAGGTAAGATACTCACGCCTAATTTATTCGCCGCCTAATATACGTCTATTGGTATATAACTTGCACATTTATAAGTGATAGACGTATTTCCCGATTAATGTTATTTGCCTAATTCACAACCGCACACCGGTTTTTTATTCCATCTATAAGGCTTTAGATGGAATAATTAATCAAGTGGGAATAAAATGGATATTTTGATCTTTAAGGCTTAAGATCAATTTATCGATTTTATTAGTGAGATATTATTCCTTGATCTGAACGATATATGATGTCTTTGATGATTTTGGATGGTTTGTCTCATTTTGATTACTGAAATATGTTTGAGTTAGATTAGGTTCATATTAGAATATTGCATGTTTTAGGGTAATTTGCATATTTAGACTAAGCATTTTATTTATTCTGAATTTTCGAAATAAAAAATACCAAAAACATAAATTTAGGATGTTAGATTTTTGTTTCGTTAGCTTAAATTGCATGTTTAATTATTTGACATTTTTTTAATTTCGAAATTAATTAAAAAGAGAAAAACGTCATGCATATGTCATGTAGAATTAGGGCATCCTTTGTACGTCATTGCACATTAGGATAAAATTGCATATTTCATTTTAAGTTTAGATTGATTTAGATAGACTGCATCTTAGGTTAGAGATTGCTAAGTTAAGATCATATCTTGGTTTAATTAGGGTTTAGCCTGACCTAATCCCTAATACAAATTGAATAGAATCTTAATTTAGTTAGATAATTTTCACATTTTTTTTAATTTCGAATTTCATGAAAAATACAAAAAGGTCTTAGAATAAATTAGTTTTATTTTCTAGGATAAATTGCATTCTTTTTAAGAAAAAAGAAAAGAAAAATATCATGTACATGTCATTAGGATTAGATTCATGAAATGCATGCCATTTAGTGATTGTTGCTAGGTCCAATTAATTAGAAGCTGCATGTCATTAGAATTAGGTCATTTAGTTAATATTACATTGCATATTGCAAGATTTTCGTTAATCAAGTGAAAACAAAAAAAGAAATTGCGTGTTAATCATATCTAGGTTGTTGATGTGAATTATGATCTAACAATGCAGATGCTTTCGTTGTTATGAGGTAAGTTCTGCAATTTATTTACTGCTTTACTTGGATGTTAAATTGGTAGTTTGTACACTCGCATGATCACCTCACATGTTAGGAAATTAGATTTAAAATCAATTTAAGCTGCCTGCAAAAAACATTTTTGAAAATAAAAGAATGGTACCGAAAGGGCATTAGAGAAATCTAGTGTAACCAAGTCCCGTACTCATAGTCTCTGGTTCGTATGAGTAAAGTAAAACTCCCGTTATTTTAGTTGGGTTTCTAATCGACTCACCAAAAATAGATTAGTGGCGACTCCTACATAAAATCCATTTGCATGTTAAGAAATTTGATCCTAAGTCGCGAATTGGTATGGGCTTGGGAGAGCCCTAGTTAAGTTTAGGCTTAACAATCCATTAGCCAAATCCTAGGTGGTTCACACTTAAAAAATTTGGTCGCGACAAGGTTTTTGGTTTGTAAGAAGAACAACCACAGCCTTTCGCTAGCTTTTTGTCTTCTTCTACTAATGAATTGTGTTAACTTCTAAATTTTGGCGATCCATTTAGATATATAGTAAATGATCGAATCCAACCCGAGACAAAATAGTAATTAAAATTGTATGCCGATTTTAGGAACATTGACAGTATTAGGCTTATATAATTGTACTTGCATTGAACCAATGATAGAAAGACTTAAACAGATGGTTTTGAGATTAATTGAACTAAAGCCCATTAAACCCGGCGGTGGCCGAAATTTTTGTTTTATATTATCAAGATTTTTTGTCACATAGCAAAGAAAGCAATCGGCATGGATTCGTAAATATGAAGGAAGAGCAAGGCGAGGGCAGAATTGCGAGATTATTGGCGCACTCATATTTGTATTTCCAATTCTGTTACGCAAGGAAAATGTGAAGCATAATGCGTGATACACAATACACTCATAAGCAGGAGAGTAAAAAGATAATGGAGGAAATATGGGAATTTATTGATTTTTTTTACTCAGATATCCTCTTTTGCAGTACTAAGAAGGCACTATAAAAGGTGGTTTTCACACTCCCGAGTAGAGGGGCCTGACGATCGAGAGATACACAGCCACATTGAAAGAGAAAAAAGGAGAGGACTATCGCGGTCGAAGCCCACTCACGGCCGCGACTTTGCCAAGCCGACAATTTAGGGCCTGCATGTTTGTGTTTTTTATTTCTGTTCAAGAACAGATTTTCTGTTTTTTTGTTCCCGGGAACAAAAAAAGAACAGAAACGCGTTTGTTTGCGTTTTTGTTCCAAATCTGTTTTTTTTTCCCAGGAATAAAATTGGAATAGAAACAAAAAACAAAAAACAAAAAAAAACTTATTTCTCTCTCCTTTCTTTTCTTCTCTTTTTTTCTTCATCTTTTCTTCTTTTTTTTTCTTTGGTCGGTCGCCGGCCTCAGCCATGGCCAGCAACCGGTTGTCGAGGGTCGGCGACCTCGCCGAAGTGTCGCCGGCCCCCAGCAAGGCCGAGCTCGCCCAGCCACCGGCGAGGCTCGGCCTCGCCGAGCCACCGCCAGGCAACCGATGGTTCGGCAAGCTTGGCCTCGCCGGATTTGGGTGAGCCCGAGCTCGCTCGGGGCAGGCGAGCCTCACCGTGGCTGGGCGAGGCCGTCAACCCTCGTCGGCCGATCGTCGGCCATGGCCGACGCCGGCGACAGGCCAAAAGAAGAAAAAAAGAAAAAAGAAAATAAAAGTATTAAAAAATTAAAAGAAACAAATAAATAACATAAATTTACCAAACATGATTCTATTCTTTTTTTATTTCCGGAACAAGTTTACCAAACGCGTTTTTCTGGTTAAAAATTGTTCCCCAGAATAGAAATAGTTTTTTCTATTTCTGTTCCCTAGAACACTTTTTGAACAGAAACACAAACAAACGCACCCTTAGCTTCTATACATTTGGCTTCGCATGATGCAAATAGGGGGAAATGAAATTCTTTTTTCTGTAGAAAATAATGGAATCCTCAACTGTTCCAAGTTCAAAAAAATCTCGTGAGTCCAACCTAACCTTATTAAAAATAAAATATAAAGATGGCTTCTTCTTTTTCCCGCCTTTATTTAATCTTTAAATTTCATATATTAGTTGTTGAAGTATATCTTTCTTTGGGTGCATTTCATATTGTCATTTTTATGTAATATTCTAATATAAGTTCTTGTCATCGCAATGCATGGTCAACATAAATCATTTTTTCTTCAATATCTTACATTCCATTTAATAATATCATCTTTAGTTTCAGTTTACTACAATTTTAACCAAATCTTAAATCTTGAATTTAAATTTTCCATAACTTCGCCACAAAATTAGTAAAAGTTTGATGGAAAAAATAAGATTCTAGGACTTTCAATAACTCTAGCTAACCAACAAAACGAACAATATTATAGCAATATATATATATATATATATATATATATATATATATATATAAAAAGTCGTGAGATAAATACTTTCAGAAATTGAAGAATCATAATATAAATCTTCCAAATCATCCAATAGCCAAGAAGGATCTTCTCAACCGCACAATGGTGGAGATACCAATGAAGATGATTGCAATGGAATTAATCTCACAAAAGAATAGGACAAGACATCATATACAAAAATTATAGTAAGGGCGCAGAAGCACTATAACAAGTGGCCGACATATTGCAATATGACTATCCACTATATATATATAAGCATACATAAAAAGCACGAGTCATTATAGCTAAGACGACAGCGCGGTCATGATAGCATTGGGCTTTGACGGCCATTGTGGCCACAGAGACCATAGTAGTCATAATGGTTGTAGCAGCCATATTGGCCTTGAGCTTCCTTGCTCAAAAAGATCTCGTAGCCATTGTCACATTCGGAATTTTCAATACTAGTAGTTATAATCTAGGATGCAAAAATTATTGTGAAAATCAATTAAAATAAACAGAGTAAGGAAATTAAATTCGACACTATTATAAAGTTTCTCGATTTTGCGCTTATAATCACCTTGGTGATTTTCTTCCTAAATTAATCCATGTACTATTGAATTTTTTTTTGGTCGAAATGTACTATTGAATTCATTCCCTACTTTTCGCAAGTTAAATAGAGTAAATGGTTGCGACAATATATGATCTTGGAAAATAGTCTAAAAGCAAGAATCAAGAAAAGACTATATTATCCGCAGCGGAGCGCGGGCATAAGCCTCTCGTTAAAATCTCAAAACAAAGGATAGCCTGCCCGTACGGTGGTCTTCCGCTTCCTTCAGCTAGGGTTTTTCAATCAGTCTCTTCCATCTCTTCCTTGGCACCTCTTCTTTTTCTTCGCCTTCAAGATCGCCACATCCCGGCGACCCAGAATCCGAAGTGCGCTCCAAATCGCAAATCGCAAATCGCAGGACAACGAGCGATTCGGGGGAGACCCTTGTTCGAATTGGGCGGCGGTTTTTCGTCGCTAATAATGGGCGAGACCGGCAAGCGATCCCGCTTCCAAAGAGACTACGAGGGCGAGAACAAGAACCAGAAGAGACGGGCTATGGACAGAGACGAGAAGGGCGGGGATGAAGTGGTTGTCTACAGAATACTCTGCCCCGATGGGGTCATTGGGAGTGTGATCGGCAAGAGTGGGAAGGTGATCAACACCATAAGGCAGGAGAGCAGGGCAAAGGTTAAGGTGGTCGACCCATTTCCCGGTGCTAAGGATCGGGTCATCCTCGTCTATTGCTATGTCAAGGACAAGAAGGACGTGGACGTAGACGACGATTTCGATGATGACAAGCCTCTGTGCGCTGCGCAAGACGCGCTCGTTAGAGTCCACACTGCCATTGTCAGGTCTCTTGCGGCTTTCTCAGAGTCCGAGAAGAAGCGACCCGACAGGGACGAATGCCGGATTCTGGTCCCTTCGAGTCAGTCGGCGAACATCATCGGTAAGGCTGGAGCTACTATTAAGAGGCTGAGGAGCAAGACCAGGGCGAATGTCAAGGTTACCGCGAAGGATGCATCTGATCCGACTCACTCGTGTGCCTTGGAGTTCGACAACTTCGTTACGGTTAGCTCACTTCTGAACCAAGTTGATGCTTGTTTCTCTTGTATCCATTTTGCTATGATTCCATATACTACAGATGCTAGCGTTAATCGATATGTAGAAAATGGACATTAGTTAATTCGAAACCTTATTTTCATGCCGAGTCAGCAGGAGTTTATCCCTTTTTCGATGAGTGCATGCCCCGCTGGCTGTTGAATGGTTGCCACAACTTTTTGTCAATTATAATAATCCGGGGGCTTGTGGCTTGATTCTGGCTGAAAAGGAAATCACCTATCTTTTGAAAAGAAGAAGAAGATAAACTGAACTACGTACTACAATGTATGTCCATACACGCATGCATATACATCTCTTTGAAGCCCTGCTGCATGGTAAATGACTGAATTCCTAAAGATAATACTCTAGGATATGACACATAAATTTGCGTGCATTAGTTGTTAGGTAGTTTTTTACGTCTAGAATCGTTATGTTCCTGCAGGAACAGAAAAGAGATGATCAAAATTTTCCAAAAATTCTTAGTTACATAGTTATCATCAATGAGAAATGTAAGAAATGTTTAGAAAAGGATTGGTCGTTGGAGCAAGATCCAACTGAACTCGCTCTTATAAAGCATTAATGCCTTGATTTAGGTACTGGGCTCTTGTGAAATCTGATATTGCAGTCTTTATTAGATGTCTATTTTATTTTCAATAATTGATTTCGAACTGACTTCTATGGTTGATAAACATCTTTAATACAGGGGCTTAAATATATGATTTAGGCTCTTGTCAAATTTCCTAAATTAACAACAGGTCCATATTTAGATTGATATGTGTTGAAGAACCTCATTCAATGACAAAAATTCATAATGACTAAAAGAATTCAAGTTTATAGTGGTTAATATGGATACTGCATTTATGCCCACTTAAGCTAAGATTTTGATTGCTTTTCTGCCTATGATTTGAACAGGATCTTACCAATTTATATGTGAGTATCTGGCATATCAATCTTAAGCATGTTCTGCCTCTGGTGTTCATGGCAGATGACATGCCATGAGCATAATCTTTCCTTTCTCTACTGCACATAGTGAATGTCCTGGAGAATAAAGTATCTGTAATGTGGATGCTCAGTGCTATATTCTAAAGATTAAGCATTGTGCATTGCTCCTTTCTGTTTTTGGCGCTGGTAAACTGTTGAGGTTCAGCAGTTTTAAATCCCAGAATTATCATGAAGACCTCCTTTGATCCTTCTGGCTCTGGATTATTGACAGATGGCATGGTTTTAGGTTGCTGTCACTTGAAACTTGTGAAACTTGTCCTCAACATGCATTTTAACACGCACTAAGCAATTAATGGAGAGCTGCAATGCCTGAATCACAGAGGTGACAGGGCAGCACCTATTGAGTGTAGACAGATGAAATAATCTGTTATAGTATCACATGAAATTCTGGAAATATCCATGCATTTATATTTTGTCTTTTTATCTCAAGGAAATATCCATATGTTATGGTCTAGAATATTCTACAGGGTTGGCAATGGAAAATACATATGCTGCTGCAGCATAGACTCAATAATGGCTGAACATGAAAAGTTGAAAACCAGCAAAGCATCCTGGTGGACGTGAATATATTTATTGCAAATATTTCATTATAGTAGGAGTTCCTCTACATAATTACTTTCTGGGAACTGCTCAAGATGTATCTGGGGATTATTGGTTTGCAACTTCAGAGTCAAATGAGAACTAATTTAAAGCTTAGTCATGGATATATTTGGAACCATGTAAAATCTTTTCAATGTAGTTCCAATTGGCAGTTTGTCTTCTGTTGTTAAGAAGTCATACTATGAGGAGAGCAACTTAAGTTCTTTCTACTTGATTGTTATTTAGTTCTAACTTTAAGTTGCTTTGACTCGGAAGAAGCTTTTCAGAAGAAGCTTTCTTTTTTCTCTGCATAGTTATCATTACAAGGTCAGACCGTTTGTTTTGAGGTTTATATCTTTTGTTAGAACCTTTTGGGATGCTTCATAATATCTTGAAGCTTGCTTGATTACAATCCAATTATATCTAGTTTCTGATTTGTCTTCTGGTACTTTCAATGTTTTAGACATTATTTCTGGCACCTTTAATGGGTAAGACATTATTTATTTTCAATAGATAACTGGGGAATCAGACTCAGTGAAGAAAGCATTATATGCGATATCTGCAATCATGTACAAGTTCACTCCTAAGGAGGAGATTCCTCTTGATACATCTGTGCCTGAAGCCCCTCCAAGCATAATTATCCCTTCAGATATTCCCATCTTTCCCCCCGGTGGATATGGGAGCACTGATCCTATTATTCCAGGATCAGTTCCTCCAATCTTGGGTGCTGCACATTTGTCGGAACTTCAAGGTTATGGGGATCCAGGAAGCACATGGCCGGCCTATTCATCTTCTCTCCCAGTGGTTTCTTTTGGTGGTGGCTCCCTGTCTGAGGAACTGATTATCAGAGTTTTATGCCCCTTTGACAAAATTGGACGTGTTATCGGCAAGGGAGGAGGCACAATTAAAAGCATAAGACAGGCAAGTGGTGCTCGTATTGAGGTTGATGATTCTAAGGGTGACCGTGATGAGTGCATAATCACTGTTATAGCAACTGAGGTACCTCCTTCCTTCTTTTACTTGTGGAATTGCCTGATATTTTTTCGCAGATTTATGATGCCTAGTTTCTCATGCTTTTTGTTCCATGTACAGGAAATCTAGAAAGCTTTCCATCAAATTTCAATAAATGTCATAATCTGTAAAAGTGCTCAGATGGTTAGGATGCTTGGGAACAAACTATTTTCTCTTGATTTCACTACAAAGTTGTTAAATGATGCTCTTTTTAGAGCTACTTGAATAAATTGGTGTGTTTCTGCCTTGCTGGATGAATAATGAATGCTTATGTCCTCAATACTCGTGATAAATGTTTCTTGACATGGTCTGAAATCTGAATTTTTTTCATCAGTTTTCTGCGATTTTCATTTTGGTGATTCATATTTTCTTGATTTCAGAATGCTTGCTAGTTCCTATGCTTTGCAAGGTTTTAACTTCCCAATGTTATAACCATTGTATATTTTCTTGTAGTCACCTGATGATATGAAATCCATGGCCGTTGAAGCTACTCTATTGCTTCAAGGGAAGATCAATGATGAAGATGATGATACTATTACCATGCGACTCCTTGTTTCATCAAAAGTGATTGGATGTATAATAGGAAAAAGTGGATCAATTATAAATGAAATTCGGAAGAGAACTAAAGCAGAAATCAGAATCTCGAAAGGCCAGAAACCAAAAAGTGCTGATTCAAGTGAGGAACTTGTTGAGGTTTGCATCTACTCTATGTGTACTCTTTTTAATCAATTTCTATTTAGTAAATGTTCCGTATTCATCCTTTTTGACTTCATAGGTATCGGGAGAAGTAGTTAAGGTGAGAGATGCACTTATCCAAATTGTGTTAAGGTTGCGGGACGATGTTCTCAAAGAAAAAGATGGAGGTCATAACCATTCTGTGGCCGCTGACTCTCTTGGTAGCGGTCACTCAGTGCCTTCTGCCTTGCCTTCAGTTCGTCCTGTTCCTTCATTGAGTTATGATCAAAAGGCTGATATGGGAAGTGGCTTGGGCATGCTCTCTTCAAGTAGCCTTTATGGATATGGATCTTTGTCGGTATGTGTTGGCATTTTTGTTACGTATGGAATAATTATTGCTAATTATTATGCTCAATTTTCCACTTCTGAAACTATTAGTGATTTTTTTTTTTTTTTTTTTGAGGAACTTACTAGGGTATTAGGAATTAGTTGAGTGATGCAAGTCATTATATGCACTGCATCACATTTCTTCAAGCTTGAGAATAGATTTGCACGGCCTCTTAGCAGGCATCATGGGTACAATTCTTTACTCTGTGTATGATAGTCAGTTTGAGGTGTTAGGATGTTCTTAGAGAACAACAGAATTTCTTTTGCTTCTCTTGAATAATATAAAGTCCTCGTTATAGTGTTTAATTGGGATCGAAACTATCCTACTAATGAGATAGAGGATATTGTTTTTGTTCCTTGGATTGTTTCCTTGTGATGGTAAAAAAGTTTGCTGTTCTCTGCTAGAGAAATTTGGAGCTTCTAATTGTAGGAGTGGTTATGTTGGATATGATACATTTCTTTCCAATATTAACTTCTAGTTGTGAGAGCTAGTTTATTCTCTAAAAGCTGATGGATCTCTACGTTTCCAGTCTTAATGAGCTTCTTAATTGTTTCTGTTTATAGATGAATGAAAGTGGCTATGGATCCTTATCCTCCTATTCATCAAAGCTGTATGGCGGGTAAGAATTCTGTCCTTTCATCTTTCATTTGAGAATTACATCTTATCAGCTTTTACATTTCTTTCTGTGTGCCTTGTAGATTACCTCCTCCGTCAACTCTCGAAATAATTGTCCCTGCAAATGCAGTGGGTAAGGTGATGGGAAAAGGAGGAGCAAATATAGCCAATATTCGTAAGGTAAGTGATTAAGTTTGTGTTGTTGCCATGCTTATGTTTGATTTTATTCTCTCTCTCTCTCTCTTTTTTTTCGTTGGTGACTGTATGATTTTACTTTGTTAAAGGGGACTGTGTGATGCTGCTTAGAGAAAAGCCTATGTACATGGCACTACCCTTGTAAAAATGAGTTATATCCACTTCATCTTCATTAGATTTAGTTCTGTCCTTTGCGCAGTATGTCTGAAAATGTCATGCAAGATGTATACATGTCATTCTTATTCTTATATGGATGGCGTGCTTCTTCTGCATGGCCTTTCTGTTGAAGGTTGGACCTACAGCGTGAAATTAGTATTAAGGTACAATGTAAGATCTTCCTAATGAAATCTCTCTTTTTGTTCTAGATATCTGGAGCAATGGTAGAAATTTCTGAGCCCAAATCATCTCGTGGTGATCGCATTGCTCATATATCTGGAACACCAGACCAGAGGCGCACTGCTGAAAACCTGATTCAAGCATTTATAATGGCCACTTGATGTGGAAGCTCTTCTTGGTATCTTTTAGTGATGGGAGTTACCTTCTGTGAATGTTTTCTTCGTTAATTCCCTTAGGTGGTTCATGCAGAGGATTAGTCTATCTCCTCAATGCTCTTCTCCTGTTACTTCCTAGCTCTGCCCAATATCCTGTGGGAAGAAAATGTAGCTTGCTCTATATTTAGAGGATATAGGTTCTTCTGTGCTGTTTTAATCTACTTGGCAGCCATGGTTTCGGGCTACTTATCAGGATCTTCCTTTCCATTTCTTTTGAGTTTGTCTGGTCTTGTCGGTAACTTGTTGACTTCGCATCTTTTTCCAGTGTTTAGTACTCTGCTAACTGATTTCCAATCCGAGGGTCATTTATAGATATATTCATCACTGTTCTGGTAACCATCTTCTTACTCTTAGCTGCTTTCAAGTAAGGATATTTTCTTCTCCATCTGTGATCCACGGTGCTGTTGATATTCATATAGACGTTTGTTATAGTTCTATCCATAGCTCCTTGATGGAAGGATATTCTCTATTGACATGATGAGGAGAGGTGCTGCTGTATGAAGAGTTCTCAGAGGAGAGGAATCATCTCGGCTGCAAAAATCTCTAAAAGCATTAACTTTCTCTCACTTCTTGATTCTGGACTGGTGTCTTAAAAAATTTAGTTCATATCCTTATTCTGTCCATCTAAAAAATGATATTTGGTTGTCAAATCCACGTTTCATGATTCATTAAACAAAATTCTTCATGCGATCTTCCCTTCTATACACTTTTTAGGCTGCGAAAGTCTCTAGATTGTATTTCCTGGACCATGTTCATCCTTGTCCTTTTGTCATTGTCTTTGCTAGACGCGGTTGTCTGTCCATCCAAAAGCTTATCAACCCTAGTACCTTTATGCTTAATTATCATATCACATTGTATCCCTCCTGCCTGCTTTCTTTTGGAAAGCTATTTTGTATATATTGTCCTTTATTTCTTCAAACAAAACTGATTAATGGTTACAACTCTTGAAGGATGTGCTCTTCAACAAGTATTTTCATGGTCTACACATATCAGTTTACATCCTACCCTTTCGTAAGCAGAAAACCATTTCAGTGATCGAGTTATAGCGAATGCGGCTTGAGGTTCATTATGATGAGTTCCACAGAAGGGATAAATGGATTAAGGAAAGATATTTTTCTTTTTCAAGACATCTTTTTTTTTTTTATAACGAATTCTTTTATGCATTTTCTTGAGACATTTTTCATCCTTTGTAATCTTCTTAGGAATAAAAAAATCCTCTCCACTGATGAAGTTTATGGAGTATGACATGTATTGTGTTTTTGATGAAAAGTACCTTGTCACAGTCTAGTATTGAACTTGCAGCTTTAGATCTTTCTTCAAAAAGTCTTCCTTTCTCTGGAGGATTATGAACTTTCCCAATTACCTGCAGTTTGCCGATTTTGTGACTTATTTTTTAAGAAAATTTTTAGCATACCTCAAATAAGAATTGTTCCATGAATTGCTAGGTTTTGTCTCCATGTTTGGATTTGGTTAACCCAAAAAAAATTAAGCATCTTTTGAAGTTGGTGGCTTCACTAAGCTTTGTGATGGTAAACCATTTTATCTTGTGCCAGAGTGCTTGAGGCACCAGTGCAAGAACATGCTAAGCTGATGCTGACCCAGTTACAACATCAGTTTTGAGGAGACTCTTGGTTCCCATATGATCACAGAGATATATGGGACCACTTGAAATTATAACATCCATCAAACATGAGTTAAACCAATCTCCTTACAATTTCAACTTTAGTACCTAGTTAATTCTTTGAAGCAACCGAGGAGCGGTGCTTTGGTTTGTTTCATTGGTCTGTCTTTCAGCTTGGTCAATTTTCTTCCATGGACTCATTCTACCCAATCTCTGTTTTATTGATTGCTTGTACTCACTTCTCCACAAGAAAACTATTCCTAACTGTTCTTTCACTGAGTACAATCAGCTATACGTAGTCTTATACTGTCATGCTCTTCTTACTGCGAGTGGGGTCAGCTATGGAAAGTCTTTTATCCTGCCCTTCTTGCTTAGTCCTAAGTTTGTTGTATATCTAAACTCAGCGTCTTTCTTCGCAAAATTCTGCCCATGTGGCCCAATCAGCTGAAGGTCATCATTTATTTAGTTCAAACACCTAATACTAATTCCTCTCACGTGTCCAAACCTCCAACTTTTCCTTGAATAATACTTTTCTAATTTGATCGTGTCTTGAGTGCTTACACTTCTACCTGAGTACGCTAATCTCCATGGAACTTATTATACTCATGTGACATTTCATGTCGTAAAGCATCCTGGTCTCATTGTTGTCCTACAGAAGTTCTATTGTAAATGAATGGCATTTTTCCAATTACCATTAGATATGTTTGTCCTTTCAGCTTCTGTTCTTTTAGCGATATCTCCACCCATTTTTCTAGCCTTTTTAAAATGAATTTTAGCTTTCAGAATTTCTTTGGTACCACTAGGTCTCATTGTTTTATCAGGTAGTATAAATCTCTTCTTTGACTGAATTTGGATTCCATGTACTTTGTTTTAGGTTAATTAAAACAAGAGCAATTGAATTTCAAAGTATTCGCTTTCAAACGCTTAGGTGTTTGTATTGAAGGAATTGGAGAGAAGTAAGGGAAAATCATTACTGAGAAAAATATTTCCCCCGTTTGGATGATTTAACAAAAGAGTAAGTAGAAAGAAATAGGGAGAGTTATTTTTGTTTGGGCACTAGTAATTTCCTTCCAACAGTAGGCTTGGGAGGCAAATTAACTTTCAGAGATTTATTATTTTTATTATTTTTATTTTTCCTGCCGAAAGTTGTCCTTTACTTTGTTTTCAAAACAAATAAGAGAGAGGAGGTTACTTCATAGATTCAATTAAATTTGTTTCCCTCCACATCTATGTTTCAGTTCATATCTAAACAAGTGAGGGAAATTACAATTTTTTTTCTGCTCTTCTTTCCAATTTACTTTCCTTCCCAGATCTGGACATTGAAGAAATGGTTACCTTGAAAAAAAAAAAAAAAAAAAAAAAAAAAAAAAGATTTCACTTGTTTGGATGATATAACGAAAGAGGAAAGAGAAGGAAATGGAGAGAATTATTTCTCTTTGGCTACCATTAATTTCCTTCCAACACCAGAAGACTTGGAGGCAAATTAACTATTAGATATGTTTTTCCCGGCTGAATGTTGTCCTTTACTTTGTTCCCAACACAAATAGGAGAGAGGTTACTTTAAAGATTCGATTAATTTTGTTTCCCTCCATGTCTTCCTTTAAATGCATATCCAAACAAATGAGGAAAATTTCTATCTTCTCTTCTTTCTATTTCCTTTATTTTCCTTCCTGTTCACCTGCCCACTCACTTAGGTTGAATTTGTGAATAGTTGTATAAATCAATAATGTTAGTTAATATTCTGGACAGAGGAGTTGAATTGAAAGGCAATATAAGAAGACGTTTATTCTACTGCTTAAACATGCTCTTTCAACAAGGGAATAGATGAGCATGCTTGTCCTTTGGGCTTTATAACAAGTTTTCACATTCTTTTTGTTCATAACATGTGCTGGAGTTTTCTGGTCATCTATAGCACATCTTTTGTCAAGTTTGTTCATAACATGTGCTGGAGTTTTCTGGTCATCTATCGCACATCTTTTGTCAAGTCTGATTGCAGATTTGGACATTGAAGGATTCCTTTTAGGAAAAAATATCATGTTCATTTGTCTACGTGTACTATAGTTTAGCAAACCTAGGCTGTTGAACTTGGAGAAATGCCTTACCTTTTCCCTTTCAAGGGTATTTGTTTCCTAGTTACATTGTTAACTCAGCAACTTTCTATTTTGAGTTTGTGCCAGATATGCGTCATTTGAGCATTGCTCACCGTCTGGTTTTGCATTTATTATCATCCTCAAGCATAATCTGATGCCCCGGCATATCTAGGGTTCTTCTGGTCATGCTCCGGACTAATGTGTATCTCTACATAAAACTCTGTTCAAACTGCAAACTCTTTGGTTTTCCTTTCTAACGTGGCTAGTTGTCTTTATTCTCTTCTAGCATTTGTTCCATGGTTAATCTTCTCATGTGCATCTAAGTGTTCTTCGTTGGATTCAGTGAATCTTTCTCTCTCTCTCTCTCTCTCTCTCTCTCTCTCTCTCTCTCTCTCTGTGTCCGGGTTCATTTGTGTCTTCTTGCCCCTATTCTGGAATTGTTTGTGGAGGGTGGTGAGCGTGGGGTGTAGGAGGACAGCCTGCTGGAAGATGTGGAGCAGCAATAGCAGTTGGACTTGGTGATGGTTTTTAAGGAGAAGATATTCTAGATTATTATTTGCAATATTTCCTCGAGAAATATGAGGTGTGGAATATGTTCTGCATAATTCTTGGTCCTTGCTTGTTGCTGTCAGATCTGAGATGTAAGTGTTAATGCATCTGGCATGTGGAACTAGCCTTTGTATGATTCTTTTCTTGGAGCAGTGACAAAATAGGGTTGGTTAGGTTTCGACAAGTGGTGATCTTATTTTTAATGTTATAAACAGATGCTCATTTTTTGCTTAGCTGGTGGTGTTCTTCTATCTTATACCTTTTATGTCTCATTAGAAGCGTCCTTAGGAGACAGGGTGGTCGGTTGAAACTTGAAACTTGAAACTGTGCCGTTTTATGTCTGCGAGAGAGATAAGAGGCCTAGTTGTTGAAGGAAGAACATTCTTATGTATTGTCAGTGTGGTTGCTTGTTGCTGGTTTCATTCAAGTTAAGAATATTATGCGCACAGTACTCACACCAAATATCTCTTTCTCTAGACATTTGTCCTAGATGATTTTTTCATTCTAGACTTGGTTGTGTGCTTATAGGGATATAATTGGGAAGTTTGTTGTAGGATGGCTTTTCATGTTTCGTATACCGGCAGGGGCTCTTTGCTTGAGAACATCAGTGATACAAGTTTGCATTCTCTTGTGGTGGTGCTTTGCCATGGACAACACTATATAGGAAAAAGGGAATAAACCTTTCTTGAACCTAAACTTGGGATTTTCATGCTTATTTCTCCTGGTCCCATTTTGATTTTGTGAATGATTCAACCCATCGAACTTCATGGTTTGCTGAAAGTTTTCGGAAACTTCATGGAATGACAAGAAGACATGCCTCGTGAACCATTTCTGAGATGTGGGTGTAGGCATCTCAAGGGATGATCTGCCGTTGTTGCGGGAAAATATTTTCATTTTTGTTTGATGTGGGTGCGAGTGCGAGGGCTCTGCCGGGGTGTAGGAGAATGATTGGGAACATGACATAGCAATCGGAGAAGGGTTTGGTGGCAAATTCCACCTTGCCGTGGTCTATATTCATTCTCTCGAAAAGCATTGTATTGATATTACGACAAGACAACGTTTAAGCATATGGTGGTCTACTCGTTCCGACGAGACAGTGTAGTTCGAGAAAAAGTAACTCGTTCAATTCGGTCATGTCTTCTATAGATATGTTTTACTAAAGACATTTACAAATTCGAATGCTACACAAGTTGACCTAAGTTCAAATTAAAATTTAATTATTTAGTGTCTCAAGATGTTTATAAAATAATTAGTTAAAGAAATGTTGCAGTTTATATAATTCATTGCTTTTTCTAGTGTCCTGTGTGATCCGCGTATTGAACATGATACGTTGTTAAAGGGTCCTTCAAAATATTTACGTTCTTTTACCATGTATAACAAACGGTACAGCATAACTTCACAGCTCCGAAACTCAAAACCAAAGGCGGCAGAGTCAATTGGTTGGGGGTTATATACGTTCGAGGATGAGACTCTTTGGGTTAATATTCGAGCGAATCTCACTCATTGAGCGTGAATCTTTTGAATTTTTATCTGTTGAAATTGCTTAGAAAAAGCGTGAATCTTTTGAATTTTCATCTGTTGAAATTGCTTAGAAAAATAAGTGCAACCGTTATCTCTATAAGATATATCAAAATCATATGGAGGATTTTAGGATATGTTGATGTAATGTAACATTTCATTTTCACAACTTTTGTTGCATTTTGTTATATTATTTAGATTCTATTTATTTGGTGAAAATTGAATTATTTAAAAAATATTTTTCGAAAAAACAATCGCTAGCTAAGTAATTAATCTAGAAAGAATGTTTTCATTATTAATAAAACTTTATATCTAAATAGTTTCGTAAATTATAAAAACATTTTTTTTTCCTTTCGTTGTAACGTTTTTTTTTTTTTGAGCAAAGTTTCGTTGTAACGTTGAAGCCGCTCGTTTATTTTCCCCTAGTCACCTCACCCTCCCCATGGACTCGACGCGAATATAACCCTGTCTTTTCTGTCGATTGCTGCTTCGAAACTCTCTCTCTACCATTGCGACCGTCGCCGTAAATCTGAGCTGCCTTTCGAATCCGAAGTATTGATTCCGAGGTGGGTATTCGTCTTTTGCGCTTGTGTTTCAGTTTCGGGGTTGCATTTGGAGTCTGAATCTCTCTCTCTCTCTCTCTCTCTCTCTCTCTCTCTCGATGCAAAGCAAAGATTACTTCACGGGACTCAAAACTTCTGTGGTTGATTGGCCTGCTTTTGCTGCTAACGTATGAGGGGATAGTTTCGAATTTCGTTCTTTTGTTTCTGTAGCGTTCGAATGTGTTTCTCCCCTTTACAGAGTTCTTTATTTTTTGGGCGATTTGCTGATTTGTAATTGATATTAAAGCATTATCATTCATACAATTAGTGCAATCTATGATCTGGGTTCTGAATGTTGGTTTAGGAAAGGGGGCTACACGAGGTAGACAGTGAGAAACTACGGGTTTAGTGGTTTTTATCCTTGTCTGATTTGTATGATTGGTCGAGCTTCAAAGTGCTTTGAACTCGTCCCGTTAAGAAACTATATGGGTTGAGTCAATCTTGGGTATGTTGATTCCAGCTGAGCTCAAGCGCAGTGTCTGGCTCAGGGTTAGAGGTCTTGTCAAACTCCCAATTCTCGAGTTCATGAGTCTTATCCTGTTGAGATTTCAACCATATTAGCTCGACTTGACTGGACTCAGTTGCTGACAGCCTGAACTCTTGCAAAGCAGGTAATTTATGGTTGCGGCAAAACCGTTTCACTTAATGGAAATATTGAGAGGAATAGTTTATTTGCTTTGTGGGGTTCATTGTCACCATCCTCTGTTTCTTTTCTTTTGATGAATTGATGTTACTGAGTTCCTCTGGTGCCTTAATGCAAAGATCATTGTAAAATTTAGTGCCTTTTAGTGCCAGTTACTTCAGATAAGGAATTGCCTGTTCTTGTTTTCCTGGTAGGTTATGTATTTATTATTGAAACACTTCAATGATTGGTTCAGGAGTATTTTAGATATCAGATGAAAGAACAGTTTAAGCAGTAAGCATGATGATCCGACTTTTTAGGCCTGACTCCTGAGTACTGCGCATAAGTGCTTATGTTGTTCTCTGTTATTATTCTCTAGGTAATTGCTAAGAAAAGCACATTAACATGGAAGAGCAGAGGGTTGAAGCACCGGTATCAGAAGGAAACCTAGATGGATCTGATATTAACTCCTCTGGCTCAGATTATGTGTCCCGGGTGAGGAATTTGTTATTTCGTCGAATGCTGGTGGGGATAAAAGACGGCCGGTTTTTCTTGGGTGCATTCCACTGCATTGACAAGCAAGGGAACATTATTCTTCAAGATGCAGTTGAGTATCGCAGCACCCGACGCTCTTCTCCTTCTCCAATGGAACAGCGTTGCCTGGGTTTAATTCTCATACCTTCATCTTGCCGTACCTCTTGCCATGTGGATTGCTTTATAGAAGAACAATTGTCGCTGCTTTCACTAAATCAATAGAGACCAGTTTATATGGAAACAGAGGTGCTTGTGCTTGTAGATAGGGGAGAACAGGAGTTGTTGCTCACTGTAGTTTAGCAAAGACAAGCATAGATGTAACTGTTTTTTGAAGAAGGCATGGTGGTGGAACTCTATTGAAGGCAGAGGTTTCACAGTTGCTCTGCTCCCGCTCCCTTTTCCTTATTGGGTAGGTGTAGGTGAACGGACTTGGTGAAATATGGCCTGGACATTCTATTGTCGAAATGAGGGAGAAAATGTCCATTTGGTTTGACTTTGATGAATTCATTTGCTTTACCTCTCAAATGAGGGGAAAAATGTCATGGTTTCCTACTGATTTTGTTGAGAAAGAGGATTTCTTTTTGCTTTCATTTCTTTTGATGAATTCATTTGCTTTACCTCTCAGGCTCGGCATGGCATGTTGATTTTTATCGTTTGATAGTCAACCAATTTGCCAAAATTATCAGTGGGGTGGTCCTGCTTTTTCATTTTTATGGCCAATAAAAAAATTTATGACAGCACATATCGCCTGAACAAATGGCGCCTAAGATGTTTTAGGCTTTTGCCAGGATGGTTTCTGAATACTGCACGGAGAAGAGACTTTGTCCGTCCAAAGCTTTTAGTACTGGTACTCAATTCTGTGAACTCTGGGTTGTCGGTGGTTCTTTCTCATTGGACCATCCTTATTTTGGAATCCTTTTTCTAGCATCAGGTAATCGAATCATCTGGGTTGGTCAGCATTTAGTTCCTGGTCACAGTGAATGATTTCTCATGCTCCCTGTGGATTGGTGAACATGGTATACAAATAGATGGGTAAGTTACTGATGACGTAAGAACATTGGGCTATACTATTCATCTCACTTGGAGCCGCATTCTGTCTTTGAGTAAATGGCTGTCTTTTCTTGCATTGAACTTCTTTTTCTCTCCCATACCCTGAACTTAAGTTATAGGCACAATGAAGCAAAAGTGAATGGCGCACATGTTCATAAGAAAGAGAGAATTCTGTAGCGTCTGCAGTAATCGTTCATGCATCTAGAATGCTAAAACTTACCTCTACTGCTGTTTCCTTCAAGAGCTTTTCCTCTGTGTCATTGGATGCCTACACATTTTAAGATACACATGTTGAAGACAAGTACTACAAAGAATATAGGTTGAAGACTTCCGTGAATAATTATCTAACGAAAGGATGTTTCAAAAAACGAAAACAAAAAAGCTTAATGGAACAATTCATAACCATCAAAGTTGTTGACTGGTGGTAAAGAAGTCACTTGTCTTTCATGAGGTCACGAACTCGATTCGTGTCGTGAATGAACCTCTAAATAGCTCATGTTGTGTTTTTAGCTTGGCCTACCTTTCATGGAAAGAATCCACAGCCGGTAACATTTTAGTGGGGCTGCAGTGATTGGCTCGTTAACTTGGATGTCTGGGTTATGTGGTGATATAAAGTAATTATGACTCAAATCAAATATTCCATAACAAGTGTGGGAGTATAATGTTAACATCGCCCCTTTTCACCTTTTTATTTATAGAAAGCATAGCATGTTTGATAAATTGATTTAGCATTTCAAATCGGTCAAGCAGGTCCCTAAATTTACTAAACCTCTCGCGTGACACTACGGAGGATGGTGACTGGATTGGTAGTTACATTGGCCTGTTGTGTATATGCTTTTCATTCAAGGCCAAGTCTATGGGCAATTTCTACTGGTCAGAGAGGAAGTTGAGATATCGCAATGTCATTTTAGATATGGATTCTTGGAGTGTGATGGACATAATCTTGAAGGATGGAAATCTTCTCAGAGATGCAGATTTACTGACTCAAAAGATTGCACATCTACTCTTACAGCGGCAACAAAATCCAACATATAGATTCAGGGAAGGAAATGGGACGCCGGCCTTGTTCCCATAACCGTCCCGAGCTTAATTGAAATCTACTAATCCTTGGTGTTGACAAACCATGTACTCCTAGGCTTCTGGTAGTGTCTTTACACAGCTTGGTTTTTTCCTGATATGCTAGAGCTTTTCTTCCAGAACTTGAACTGCAATGCCCTGTGCTCCAACATCTTCTCCACCTCCTCAATCGGGAGCCCCTTTGTTTCCGGCACGTAAATCAGGACAAAGATCAACGCCACAACAGAGATCACGCCGAATATTAGGAACGTCCATGAGGTCCCGATTGCCTGTGTCAGAGACAAGAAGGACTGGGCCACGATGAGGTTCGAGATCCAGTTTGCCGTGGCCGCTATCCCTCCACAAACCCCACGGAACCTGAGAGGGTAGATCTCGGAGTTGACGATCCAAGGCACGGTGCCCATCCCGGGAGAGAAGAATATGATGTACAAGGCTAGGCCAATAAGTGCAAGCCACCCATACTTGCTCGGGCAGCCCCTCGTGTACCACAGCCGGTCCTCTGCGTGGCACATATCCTTCACGGTGTCATTCGAGATTAGACATGCCCCCGGAGACATCTGCAGTAATGTGATGTAGGTGGTTCTGGTTAGCTGCTTCAATGCATAAGACCTCGCAGACCGGAACTTCCTTTCAATTTTAACTACATTAAGCACGTCTGATTGAAAAAAACTACCCTAGGCAATGTGCATGCACAAGCCGAGGGAGCAACAGGTGTTTTACCTTATTAGCAGGTGAAGCGCAAAACCCACAATCAGGAGAAGAGGCTTTCAAGCATTTCATGCAGTCCCAAGAAGCCGCATTCTTCGCCGAACCATAGTCTGGGCATGTATAGTTCGCAAAGTGAGAAGTTGCAGCCTGGTTAACCAGCGGCGAGTGAGAACTCGTCTCATGAAAAACTGCGGACAAAAGTCCCAGAGATATTATCACCCCGAACAGACTGATCACGAGAAGTTTCTTTCTCCCGGTTCTATCAATGAAGTATATGCTCACGATGGAACCAAATGCATTGAGCCCGGCTGTGACGAGTGAAAGTAGCAATGCGGTCTGGTTAGAGGCGAATCCGGCCAACTGAACAATCGTGGGGCTGTAATACATGACGGTGTTTATTCCCACGAATTGCTGGAAGACCTGAAGTCCAACCCCGGCGATTAGCCCCCTCCTCACTGTTTTCGTCTTCAGTAACTTCATGATGTTTATCTTCTCGGAAGATCCGGTTTCCTGGATCTCGGATTCAATGGATTCTTTGAGATCTTGTATCTCTCTGTCCACTTCATTTGTGGGGTAGATTTTCCTTAGTATGGCTTTGGCTTCTTCTTCTCTTCCCTTAATCGAAAAGTAGAGAGAGTTGATCAGACATAACTGAAGATTAGATTACATTGTGAACAGGGAAACAAAAAAAAAGGTGATTATCAAATAACCTTGCGGAAAAGCCAACGGGGGGATTCAGGGAGCAGAAGCATGAGGATGAACTGCAATAGGGCTGGAATTCCGGCAACTCCGAGCATCCACCGCCACGTTCCTGGAGCCTGGATCGTCAAAATTCAACAGAAAGTTGGTTTAAAACCAAGGCTTACCTTAGGCCTAAGTTTTCCTATCTTCCTTCTTCTTTCCTGAAGTTGAAATTCATCGAAGAAGTCCCTCTTATGCATTTCTCACCTTGGTAAAAGCCAAGTTGATCAGGTAAGACAGGAATTGGCCACCAGTGATGAGGAACCCGTTGGTGCTAACAAGGGCCCCGCGGATCTTTGCTGGAGACGCTTCCGAGATATAGAGTGGAGAAGTCATCGACGCCATGCCAACCCCGAGCCCGACGAAGACTCGCCCGGTGATCAAGAGAGCCGGATTTGGAGCAGAAGCCATGATAACCGCTCCAATGAAGAAGAGGACATCCGCGACCAGGATTGTGCTTCTCCGTCCAAACCGATCATTCATCCATCCGCCGATCGCAGCCCCGATGATCGCACCGGCTACCGCCATGCTCACTATGCTTTCCTGTTATTCGTAACACCGCCGAGGTAGTGAAAAATAGCATATTTGTTAGTATGAAACTTAATTTCTGCTTTTGGAGGTATCATCATTTCTCTTCTCTGAGTTTGTGCAGTTGTCAGTTCAATGCTAGTGCCATGACCAATGAATTAATATCATAAGGAGGCAAATTTGGTTGAGATTTTCCCTGCCTTAAGAGGGTCATGCCACAAGGTAAATAAACCAAACTTTGCAGTATTACTATTGAAAAATTGAAAGAAAAAAATTAGAAGAAAAGTTTAAAAAAATGAAAAAGACAGCTATAAAAGTGCAATTCTCAAAACAACACTGGATTTAATCCATGAACACTTAATGTAATTATATACATGGAAACCCATTTCGGCTTTACATTTCAAACTTTGATCATGCTCATGCATGAGAATAGATGCAGCAAACTCAAGCCAAGATAAACTATCAAACTTGGACCCCAGACTAATTTTTTATTATTATAAAAAACCTTAAATTGATAAACATTTGACCAATTTACCTTTCGTTAGTTTCCATTAAATTTTATCATTAAATTTGAGTTGGATGACATGTAACGATTGATGGATATACCAATTTAGGGTTTTACCCTCTATTTGTTACAATTATACTAATTCGTCATTTTTAGTGATATTAATCCAATTTAACAATAACTAATTGAGCGTAAATTTGTCACAAATAACAAGTATGAGGTTTTTGGTAGTAAAAAGATAAAGTTGTGATAGGGTGCACCGGTTTGGATTTTTTAATGGTCAAAAAATTAATTAAAGATAAATTTATCAAAGATGTACCAATTTAAGATTTTTCATTATATCAACCGTTGCCAAAAGATCAATATTTTACATAGTGCGATGGTTTATTTTGCCAGAAAAGGATTTGCATATATGTTCTTATCCCCACAAAAACCATTAAAAAGATTTTGGTACGCGGACAAAATCATCTTTACATGTGACGGCTACATTTGGTCCGACTTGCTACCAAAAATGGCAGAGGATAAGATAAAGAACAAGGGAAATTTGAGCGGTCAATGCTAGACACACGAAGATGGCTTTAACGTATATAATTAATCTAATACCTTTCCTACTAGAAGACAGTATTTGCACATGGAGCCTTGAAAACGACATGTAAACAGCAAGATCATGTATATCACGATTCTTACGGCCTGATTTCCTAGTAAAACCCCCCAACTTTATATTCAATTTCAATTATATCATGAACTTTCTCTTTTATCCAAAATAATTCGTAACTTTCACTCGAATCAATCTGCTTATATATCCAAAAAATCTAGAGCCAATTAGTAATTTATTATCAAAACTTGTATGGAATAATATCAGAAATTTTTGGAAGCATGGATGGATTTAGAACTAGAATAAAAGTTGCATATATTTTTAAAATAAAGAAGAGTTCGAAGTAAAATTGGTATTGAACTTAAAAGTTGAGAGTTTTGGAGATTTGAGTTCCGATTCATATCATATTGACAAAGATGAGCAGATTACGAGAGAAGAAGAATCATGACCCCCAGTTGAATATACCAGATATTATTTAAAAGAAAAAAAGATAATTAGTACGTATGATATTGGTATTTACCTGAAGCACGGTCTCTCTGTCCACAGACTTGAAATCATCTCTTATGTACAAAAGCGCCCCAGATATGACTCCTGTGCAATTTTTAACAGAGAAAACAGTGATTAATCTAATTTTAATCCTCATTTGGCCCGTGGAGAGAGAGGCAGAGAGAGAGAGAGAGAGAGAGAGAGAGATCAGTGCCTTTTTTTCTTCATAAGGTTAAGTGAAGATGAAAGAGCGAGAGAGATCAGACCAGTGTCATAGCCGAAAAGGAGGCCGCCGATTCCGGCAGAGAAAGCGAGGCGGAGAATATAAGGATTCGTCCATGCGAGAGAGAAGCACTCTCTGAAAGCCGTCGCGTCTGCTCCTTCTGGGTTAATCCCTCCTTCCATACTCTCTCTCGCAGGTGGCTTCTTCGACTGTCTTTGTGATGTGGATTCCAAGTGCTGAAATGAGCATATCAGGGCGAGTGACGGAGGTGATGATTTTGAGATAGACGAGAGAGAGAGAACGCCCGATCTACATATTCATGAAGTCAGTCAGAAGTTCTATCATCTTTGTCGTATCCCTACTCATCATAGACTAGCTCAAGCCAACTAGTCACTTTAGGTGCTAAGACCCTCAACAAAATAAATAAATAAATAAGAAAAATACATATAAAAATAAACACTAAAAAGAATAAAGAAGACCCTTTTTTCTATGTCTGAAAATATGTCCACGTGTCCCCCCAACAGGACTTCAAAGTCACAATTCTTCTTGTTGATGATATGACAGGATGATTGTGATATGTGGTGATTATGATAAATAAATAGATGAGTGTTTAACTTGTATTCTTCAATTAGTTTGTCAACCTGACGATGCATTAAGGTCATTTGACCTCTCTTGTTCTAACCTTTAAAGTCATCAATCATAATTATACTTTGGTAGGTCATTTAAGAATACTAATGTACAAAATTAGATAATTGTTCCTAGAACAAGATCTGCGGAATACTTCAAACCAATTAACTCGAAGAAGTTCTTTGTCGTTGTGGTACTGATAGGACATGATGAATTGTCACTAAATGAAAACTATGTCAAGGATATGCAATATAACTTATCCTCAACAAAGTCAATGAAAGTAAGGACAACTCTTGCAATTCTTTCTGAAGTAATGGCCGGATGAAGAATGCATCTTCCACATGACCGAAGATCTAAGCAGGTTCAATGCATTATTTGAAAAAAAAAATCAAAGAAAAATAGTTATCCTGTTTTATTTTTTCTTCATGGAGATGGCTTTTGATTTTAGGTCCTTTTTTTTCTTCAAAATAATAATTACTTCGTTTGAAAAGAATCAAAGAAGTCCTATATGGAAAAGATTTGGGTACATTATGAATCTTGTCATAACCAATTGTTGATTAATAGTAAATAAAATAAATGATTATAGTTATCATCTCTATCCCTCATCTTTGAGAGCTATATATCGTTGATTAAAGTTAAATTAGAGCTTGATTAAAACCTAATTGTTGACAAGTCATGACCAAACAGACCATGTGCGAGAATCCTAATGAGGGACGTCTTATGCTTGAGGATGTCTTTGCTTTAACATGGAACGGTCGAGAAGCAAAATCCGGACCGCTACCTTTTTCTTTTCTTGGACCAACCATTTTCACATGGTCAATTACACATCGGACCATGTAGAGATAGCACGTCGCAACGAGACTAGGCCTACCCATGATTTTTGAAGTGGGATTAACTCCATATTAATAGATAAATTTTTTTTGTTAATATTATGAAAAATCTTAAACTGGTATACTCATGACAAATTTACCTCAAACTATTTTTTTAATCACAAAATACCCAAACTGGTACACTAAGAATAAATTTAACATTTACTAGTTTCCGTTAAATTTTACGGTCAAATGGCTAATTTAGATAATACGTGATAATTGACAGGTGTATCAGTTTGAGATTTCACCCTCCGTTTGTCACAAGTGTATCAATTTGTAGTTTTTCATAATATTGATCAAGTTTAATGAAAATTAATAGAGTGCAGATTTGTCACAAATATATAAGTTTGTGATTTTTAGTGGTCAAAAAATTAATTTGGTTTAAATTTATCACGAGTATACTAATTTGTGGTTTTTTATTGTCAAAATATTAGTTTCGGGTAAATGTATTATAGATGTACCAATTTGGGTTTTTCCATGACATTAACTCTTTTTTTGTTGTAGAAAATAGCAAAAGTAGTCATGGCCAAGTTGTAGGAGGGGAGCATTTTGACAAGGAGACTCACATGTAATGTTCCACATTCCACTAAAGTTTGGGGACCACGGGCCATCCGCAAATATTGGGGTACCTTTGGTAAAATCTGAGCAAGGGCCCTTTTTTTCATCAGCGTAAGTGCTTAGAAAGTTGTCTTTCGCTTCCTTTTTTAATTTCCAAATGTGTCTATATCAATAGTCTAAATTAGTGAGTTGAAGTAATTACTTGTTTCTTCCTTTCGTGGAATAAATGAATTTAATGAACGAGTCATTAGAGTGCTACCACCTCTGATCCGAGGCACATTGATAATGATGGTTAGATACAATCGATCCTGCGGCGAGAAACCTACTAATTTGTCGCCTTTGATTTACATCAGAATAACAATGATTATTTTTTTTTCCGTCACCATTATGTACGCCAAAGGCGACAAAAGTAAGTCTCCACCATTGACCATAATTTAAGGCAACAAATTATTCGATTCATCTACTTAGATTTATCCTAGGGATGTGCAGTGCAAAGACTCTTCATTAACCTTGCTTTGATGCAGACATAAAGAATGTGGAGTTTCCCAATTCTCATTAGATCGGAAGGGGAAGTAGACATTTATTTTTCACAAACCCTGTGATACACGAACATGAATACTTAAAATCTATTTAACATTCCATATGCAGTGATACTTCATAATCGAGAAGCACGATTGATGTTAATGATCATTTCCGAACGTTATTAGAAGGGTTACACACCAGATAACGAATTTTCCTATCGAGTTGTAATTGTTCTACATCATTCATGGTTCAAAAATTCAAGTGATTGAGTTGTCACTGTAGTTTCACTGAGATGTTGGTATTGTATTGGCTTGGGAAATATTCCTCCAACTAGAAGTCAATGTAACAGAAAGAGGATATGTGTCCGTGTACGTCACCATTTTTCAAACACGCGGATTTGGATTGTCAAAGCTTCTCTCTTAGGTCAAAGCACATGGGTTGTATCATTTTATTTCACCATGAAAAAAAAAAAGCCAAAAAAAGACGCATTAAAGACGTCTCTCTCCTCAAAACTTACATGAGCAATAAACCATACTCAATTTTGGAAAAAAAATATTATGTTTATTTTATTTGTAAGGAAATTATTGCACAATAATGAAACTCCAACTAGCGGTAGAGTCACCAGCCATGACAGTTAGGGATGTGCGCGATTTTCAGGTAGAACCGGGAACTAGAGAACTGGACTAGTGGGTCCGGTTCGGTTCTCGGTTCCAAGGAGGAGGTTCCGATTCCCGATTCTATTTTTTTTCAGAACCGGCGGTGCTCGGTTCGGTTTCCCGGTTCCTATAAGAACAAGAACCGGAACTGGAACCGTAAAAAGTAAAAACCCTAATTTTCAATTTGTTTCTCGTTCTCCCTCTTCTCCCTATCCCTGATTCCCCTCTCTATTTCAGAGTTTTTCTTTGACCCTCTTCTCCCTTCCCTGACTCCCCTTTTTATCACTCTGAAATCTCTGACGACGACTCGGCTCTCTCCTCTTGACAGCTCGACATCACTCGCCGCCCTCAACCTCGAAGAAACTTGCCTCCTCGACCACCGCCTTATCACAGGTCCGATCTCTATGCCATCTTGTCATTTCTGCTCTTCACTATTAGATTTACATTTTAGCTGCTTTATATGGTCGATTTCTGAGACGTGGGAGTGTCATGCTTGTGTGCCCTAATCCAAGGGTTGTAACTATTTACTTAGAAGCTTTAGAGAATATTATGAAGGTTGGGCAAGCAGAGAAGGAACAGGGCAATACGAGGGATAATGTCTACGCCCAGATGATAGATGATGTCCGTTCAATGTCGGATATGCATTTCTTGATTTTCCATATTTTCTAGTTGTGGATCCAAAGCTTGTGTTGATAGGATTAGCGATGGAATCTTTTACTTGCTCATTCAGGGGGAAAATGTAGAGAAAGTTCATATTTGATTTGAGCATGACTGTTCTTTCTTGACTAATTTGTTCAATTCATGGTGATGGCCCAATCAATTTGGCATGCTTTTTGGGCTAAAATGTAGAGAAGTTTAAAGTGCCCGAATGATATCTTGAGGGGCGACTAAGCTACATTTTTCGCCATTATCATAGAATCAATTGAAAAAGAACTGGGTTTAGAGGAAAGGTGAAGATATTTTTCATGGGAGAAGTTTGCTTGTGGATGTTGAAGGCTTTGCATGAATTGGAAGTGACAATGGGCGGGTGCTATTCATAGTGGAAAAATGAGGCTTTAAAGGAGCGGGAGAGATAGCCCCAGGTGTTGGGATGGAGAGTTTGATGGTTTTGCACTTGACTATTACTGTCCCACGATGGCAGTCACTTGTTTTTCACTAGGGTCCTCAGTTTGGGCACATATGTTTTCAAATCTAACAGTGCCAGATGGTGCCTTTTGTGCCTTTCTTTTTATGTTAGTTTAGATGAACAAGTACATAGAAAAAAGTAGAAGAAGAAAAATCCACCCTTAATGGCACACAGATTGCTCGTGCATCTTGCTTAGTTCAAGGCTTTAAACCACTGTACCTTCTTATTAATGTTTGACATATCATTCCAAATTGAAATTTGACATATCATTCCAAATTCAAATGCACGAGTAATAGTTGGTTTTGCTATTCTATAAATATTTGATCTTTATTTTGAAATTTTTAACTATATTCTATTATTATTTTGTAGTGTGAAGTTAATGTATCAAGATAACATGTCAATGGAGGTGGAGGGATATGAGAAGATGACTCCGATCACGGAATTGGAATTGTCTAGTGATGAAAATGAAAAAGAGCCATCCCTTCCTTGCCAAGAATTCCTTTTCCTATGTTGATAGTTTTGTTCATTTTATATTCTCTTTGATGAATGACAAGCTTGTTTATTATTATTGCGTTAATTTCCCTTTTTTTAACTAAAAATGAAACCGAAAGAAAAAAAAAAAAAAACTCTTGGAACCTGTAACTGATCCTGGAACCTGTAACAGGGTAGGTTCCAAGTTCTTGGCTTCGACGAGTAAATTCCAGATTCTAAAAAATGATGAACTTGTACTTGAGAGTAGATTCCAGATTCTAAGCGGAACCCGTAAGGAATCTAGAACCGCTCACCCCTAATAGCGGTCGCAAGGTTGTTACTAGCGCAACATGAAAGGAGAATGAGGACCAGAGATGGCCGGCCGGATGGGGATACGACATATCATGGGTAACTCAAGGACAGGACAGAAGGGGACATGAGCAGACATGCCGACCGAATCGAGACTTATAGGATCAGCTCCAGGTTCTAGTTTTGAAGTCTACTCATTTTGAAATCAATCAATGTGGCTCAAAGACCCATTGCGATTGAGAAAAAACATCGTTTATTTTGCACATGATGCAACATTGCCCTTGTCACATGAAGCCAACAACTCTGCATTGAAATTTCACTGAATGTCCCATGTCTGAAGGACTTGTTTCTCTGCGTGAACGGTGCATAATTGATGTGCAAAACGTCGTTTATTAACTTAGTTTGCATACTTAATAGTTAATTCGGACATGAACACCAAAGTCATCGAAAGGAAAGCAGAAAATAAACATAAAGAAACTTGAATTATTAAACAAGGCCAACGCAATCGATAATAATATGAAATCCCTTTTGCTCTTTCTTTGTCTGTGTTTTTTCGTTCTTTTTGCATCCCTTTTCAAGAAAAACGATTCTCCAGCAAATTAAGATTTTGAACCATTTACAAGCTTAACTAAAACTAAAAGAATATAATGTCCATAATGGCATTATAAATCACCAATCGGAAGTATGGTTGGAGGAATTTCTTTCAATAAAGGATGGACGAAACTTGGCTATCAAAAGACTTGGCATAAAGTTTAAACAAGACCAATTAATCCTGATAAAGTATATTTATGGAGATTAGAGATTTCCTTGTTAGAAAATATTGTTGGAGATATTAATAGATCTTAAGCATATCATTTAATATTTCATGATTCTCTAAGATAGCTAATTTCCTTTCCTATGCATATTGTTTGGTATAAATACCCTCCTCTAGTAAATTGTAAAGTCAAACCAATTGAGTAAAGATTTCTCTCTTCTTTCTCTTGAAGGTCCTATAATATTTACATAGTATCAAAGACACCAAGAGAGAATAAATTAAATCAAACCTTAGCTTTTTCTTCCTTCATGTTGTCTTTAGTCATCTCATCTTCAGCAACTTATTCATTGTGGTACTCTTTTCTAATTGCAAGCAATATCAACAAGCAAAGTCATCGTCAAATATCCAAGTAGCTCTAAGCATTGGAGTCAAGCACACCTTCATGGGCAACTAAAGATGAGCACCGTGGGGTGATGTCATCAAGTATCTAGGTAGTTGTGAGCGTCAGAGTCAAGCACACTTCATCAAGTAGCCCAAGATGAGCGCTGTGGGATGATGTGGTTTAGTTTGCCATAATTTAAATTGGGTTTCACACGATTCCATTAAGGTTATATGAGAAAGATACGTCAACTTTTGAAGCATGGTTGCTTTCGCGCTTGTCAAATCCGGTTTGTTTAATGTAAGCTAGAGCTTACTGGGTGCTTGATCATGGACTTTCGAAGAAATTTGCATCAATCATATGCAAACTGGATGCTCCAGCCCGAGGGAGAGTGATTAAGTATATTTATGGTGATTAGAGATTTTCTTGTTAAAGAATATAATAAGAGATATTATTAGATATTAGGGATTATTTAATATTTCGTGATTCTATAAGATAGCTAATTTCCTTTCCTATATTGTTCCGTATAAATACCCTCCTCTAATAACTTGTAAAGTCAAGCCAATTGAGTAAAGATGTAGTCTTTAATGATTTTCTCTCCTCTTTTGAAGATCCTATAATATTCGCAAATCTAAATAGATAAGGATCTAAAAAAAAGCATATCATTCTCTTGGCCACACCTGTCCTTATGAAGTTATCAAACAACGACTAGACGAGTCCAGAGGTTACTGATTTTCCACATAAAGCGAGAAATCAAGCCTATAACGGGGAATAAAGCAGCAAAGTATGTTACTTTTTTCATGTGAAAGACACATCTGGTCCTTTAGATAAAAGGAAGATCATCTTTATTAGCGACGAAAGAAACTTTACATGTAGAGAATCAAACAGGGTTTGTGACGGAGTATGCAATGTAAAACAAATATCTTCTATCAACACTGGATCTACTAGTGTAACCATCGAAGCCTATGACAGGTTACGGATGAAGCTACCTCTCCACGAAGCACTTCAGCTTGCACTATAAGTACGTACACTTCACTCCACGGTCAGGGCACTCTTTTCCAATGACCACACGAACACACTCAAAAAATTATAATCAGAATCACTTGATTTCTCTGATAGAATAAGGAAGAGGAGTAAGGACAAGCTAGAAAGAAAGCATTTTTAATCATTCCGGTCACACTTCAACTCCATTTCGACGTATATATATAGCCCTTTAAATTTGGTTGCACGTTGGAGTCTTCATAGGTTAAAGTAGCTATTGTGAAGACCATTCTTAACTCAAAACGTTCACATGGAGCTAATTAACGAATTTTTGCCCAAAATGAACCATACTACCTTCCTAACTTGTCTGATACTTTCTCTACTTGGCAAAAAATGACAGACCCTTTGAGCTTCTCCTGAAATGTTTCTTCGTAGATTCTAAAGCAGGAAATTGACTCCAAGCCCAAATTTTCATTGTCTTCGTTTTCAGGTTTGTCGGTGATCGTGCACTCCGTCTGTAGCGTGAATATCTTTTATATTGCGATCCTTCCAAAATTGATCATTTTTTAAGTTTTTGTGACTGTTTGGTATCCACTCTTGACTGTGTACTCGCCGTCTGTAGAATCAGCCCAAATAAGTTGATCATCTATGAAAGTGGGTCTTACCTAAATGGTAAGCATTTCACGAATAGTCAAGTCATCAAAGTACCTGTTTAAGAGTGGTACGTTCCATGTATTGTTGTTGGGGTCAATATAATCGGCCACCAGCATAGGTTCATCTCGAAAAGCTGGACCGCCCAATATTCCTTTTGGTAGCCATCGATCTTCCCTAATTCTTATGTTTCGACCATCACCAACTGACCATTGTAGTGTCGGTAAAAGTAAATCTCGTCCTACCAGTAGGCTCTGCCAACCCCAAGACGGTCTAATTCCTTTTCCAGCATTTTTAAAATCACGAGAATAAAAATAGATACCTTTGAATAGCATGCTCCAAAGGGAGGAAAGTTGCTGGATTAAACGCTAAGCTTGCTTCCCGAGCATAGCTTTATTAAAATCCATGAGGTCTCGAAAGCCTAGACCTCCTTTACTCTTATTAGTCTTGAGCTCCTCCCAATTTTTCCAATGGATACCAGTTTTTCTACTATCATTCTACCATTAGAATCGAGCAATCTTCTTCTCAATTGATTTACAAATTGAAGCCGGAATCTTAAAGATGGACATAGCATACTGAGCGATCACCTAGACAACAGACTTAATTAGAATTTCCTTGCCACCCTTTGATATGAACTTTTCTTTCCATCCTTCCAGCTTTGAATTCACTTTCCCCATTATCCAGGCAAACATTTCTCTTTTTGATCGACCCCAGTCGGAGGGAATACCTAGATATCTACCCATTCTTGTCATCAATGGAACTCTGAATTCATTAGCCAAATTTTGTTGTAGGCCAACAGGGCAATCTTTATTAACAAATATACCTGATTTATTCCTATTTACTTCCTGTCCCGTTGCCAAACGGTATTATATTTGCAAGGTTTTGACATTCCTACATCTTGCCATCTAAGAAAAAAATGGCATCATCTGCAAAGAATAAATGAGACAGGATAGGACACCACCTGTTTAGCTTGATACCTCTGATGTTTCCCATGTCAAGAGCTTGATGTATAAGGTTGGACAGGACATTTGCCAGCAGAATAAACAAATAAGGAGAGAGTGGGTCTCCCTATCTTAGGCCACGTGTTGGATGGAAATAGTTTAAATGTTCGCCATTAAATCGAATACTGAAAGAGACTGTTGTGATACATTGCATAACCCATCGGACCCAAGTGGTGTGAAATCCTATCTTTAGGAGATAATCTTCAAGAAAATCCCGTTCCACCCGGTCGTATGCTTTTTTCATATCCATTTTCAAAACCGCCTTAAAATTCCTCTTGCATTTCTGAATCCGTAGTTGATGAAGCACCTCTTGGACAATGAGGATATCGTCCTGGATTTGACGACCGCTCACAAAGGCACTTTGTTCGATGGATGTTAGATTCGGAAGCCAGGGTTTGAGCCTATTGGCAAGTACCTTGGATTTAAATATGTTCACTTGTTGTATTTAGGTACTTCCAAGCATATCGATGTGCTTATTTTATCTAAGTTGTGCTCCTTCTATTTTGTCTATCCAAGCTCATTCACCGTCTCACATCCTCGCTCGTTCTCCAAAATCCAAAGGTCCTTCTAACTCTTCCTCTAGTATCTTATTCTTCATTTGCAGATAAAGAAACTCTCCACTAGCACAGACGTCTTATTGTTAACATTATCTACGTATGAACTTAAATATGTAAAGAACATGTCATTTGCATACTCAAATATACAAATTTTCGCAAATAATATTTTATCATCTTCAAAATACATAAAAAGTCTTCCCGACAAATGGTGTTGGTGTTGGGGTTTCATGAATCATGTATAAGTAAAATTAACAAAAAAAACGCAGCGGAAACAAATATATATCTTTTATACATGATTCTTCGAATGCGTTGTTCATGCGTTTTAATCAAAAATTTGAATATAAAAAGGGAGTTACATACCACCCACCTGGGTGGCGTTGCTGGCTTCGGGCCTCCTCCCCCTCACGAAGGGGAGGAGTTCGAATCCCCAGCGCGTCGCAAGGTGACTTACCCGCTGACGTGAGTGTGGTGGCCAGCTTGCGTCAGCCCCAGGGTTTGTCCGCCGACTATCGGCTTACGGGTTTCTCTGGGTCACCAAAAAAAAAAAAAAAAAAAGAGTTACATGAATTACCTCTCGAAGCGTGCTTTAAATGAATTGGTTCAAATGTTCTACAGTTCGAGCCCCACAAACGTCGGACCTCTAGTTCAGACACACCAATAATAGACGTTGAACGGAAGAAAGAATTTTCGGATAATCACCACTATGATCGTGCTAGCAATCTCGTGAAGACAATCCGCCGTATCCTTGATGTATTATAGTCATGACCCGAACGAGAGAACACTCTTCTTTCTCGGGTCTTGAAGACAACACAAGAACACACACCCGAACACACACACACACGGTTTTTCTCTTAAAAACTAAAACAATCGCCGCTTCTCTCTAATTTTTTTAACCCCTTTATTTGCGGCATTTCTTAGAGGATTTTCACGGGATCAGCAACCGTTGCTGATCCCCATCTGTCGATGCACGATGCTTCATGCATGAACGGTCAACCGTTCATGCATGAAGCTTCCCAATTAAAAATATTGATTAATTAATTAATTAAATGAATAAATAAATAATTAATCAATCCTTTAAAAAATAAAAATAAAAATAAAAAGGACATAATCTTTATATGTACATTTGGGGTACATTAACATGTATCCACTTTGGGCATGCGTGTGCATCATATGCAAGTAGACTCGTGACTTTAATACGAATTAAATTAAATCTCATTTAATTTAATTTCAAATCGACTCAATTCAATTACTGCAAACACATTTGCAACAATATTTCTCTCTTGTTCCACGTTATCCCAATTGTTTATGGTGTGTGACATCCCTAGGTTCATCACTAAGCTGGTAGTAAGACTTGTACTAACACATTAGTACTCCAAAAAGAATTAATTGTCCCGATTATATGTCATGACTACTCAGATAGTGTGAATGCTTTAAGAAGATAATGAACCTGTCAGTTTTGGCTACAATGTAATTCAATCCCTCTGTCTTACTACGTCTCGATCAAACAAAGATTATGGATTATTTGTCAAGTCACTAATTCGATCATATGCACAAATCTAATTGACATGCATTTTATTTGAGACATAAACAATTTATTCTCGGTTACGACCCCAACCGAGGATTTCAATGCAGTGTCATAATTAGATCGCATATGATATCATTATTATATCTTGCATGTAACAAGGAGATAGATTCCATATTACGCACACGTTCAACTTCGTATATGAACAAACTATGACCATCAGGTACAAAGATGGATCAACGACCCGGCATTACGTGCACCTGTGAACCATAGTTGTTCGACACATAAGTTAACACTGTGCCTCAGGTCTAAGAATTATTTACACAAGACCAAAACATGAACAATTAGTTGACCAAGCTAAAAGCTTCCATGTTGCTAATCGTTCTATATGCATTACGTTTAGTGAACTTGTTTGATACAAACACCTGTGTTCTAACTCAGGCATCATAATACTCAATGACTTGTGACTCATCATTCCCTTAAGTATCCAATACTTAATGGTGAAGTTATGAACACACCGGTCTCAACAGGATTATTAATATTCACTCAATAATCCATCAACCAGTAACGATTTAAAGATTCAGTTTAACAATGAACCCGTCACATATATTCTTGACGTCTCAAAAATAGGTCTAGTTGCAACTGATCTTATGGAATCATTCATAAATATAAAATAATTGGACAAATGAATAAATATGTCATTGTCATTAATTAAATGATAGTATAACTGAAATCCCTAACATGTAACTATTACATAGTAGCTTTAGGGCATATATCGAACAGTTTGGAACAGCAGGGGTAACATCACAAAACCTAACTTGATCATGTTAGTCGATTAGGAGATGAGAGAGTATAACTTAGGTTACTCATCACTTTATTCCACGCTCTAGGATTATTAAAAATGCTAATTGCATCCCAAAAACATCGACCTAAGTAGCAGGCGTCTATGTAAACTAAGTAAAATTACTGATAATTATCATGGTATTTTGCGAAAGTTTCAGTAGTTCGGTGCGATTTATCATATTTGCATGGGCAGGTATAAGGATGAACAGATGGTTGGGTTGTTTTCTGACTGATTATTAATATTGTAATGAAGTTCAGAGGAAATTAGGTTGTACCTGTCGTCTAAGTGGAGTATTCTATGGAACCACAACTCATTATCTCGGTTCATCATGGGCTTTGAGCAGGTGTAGCCTCCCCCCTTTTTCATATGAAGAGTAATGAAATAACTTATTTCACATCAACCTAATAAAATTAATATTTTCTAAGTTTTGAGCAGTCGACTCAAAATTTTACTTATGTTGTGCAAAATGGACCGATCAAATTATGTAAATCTCTAGTGTCATTATCGTTTTTTGTTGATTTCTCATATAATTTCTTTTTCTCATATTAAATTTAAATTGCAAAATCCATTAATTTGCGTATAATTTCACAGCATGAATATTCCTAATCCTTTCTATTGTTTTGCAAAAATTTTGTCCATAGGACGTGGCTTCATCCAATGCACCTAAGAAAGGTACTTCGTGACCTCCAATCAAATGACAAGACATCACGAGGATTTATCTACATTTTCGTTTTAATAAAAAATGCTCGATTTCCACATTAAGATAGTCGAATGGGAAATGCCTGCCATGGAAAGTTCATGTTTGCATTTACCACGTGATGTAGAAAGTAAGGTCAATGATCCCAAGTTTTCGTGTTTAAGTTTCAAAGCACCTACAGCCACTACTTTCGAAAATATTCCTAACCCTCGTGATTCAAGTGGTCCATCCCTCAATTTAAACGTACGATATATTCTATGTTAAAAAAGTCATACTTTTACGAAAAAGTTAGGATCCACATTTGTCGCTACGTGATTGGAGCTTGACTCGATGCATATGGCGTGATCCTTTTTGCATCGATCCAAGCTAACCATATTATAAAAAAGGAAATTTCATGCTCTCCAAAATTCTAGATGATTCCATTGAAAAACTAATATAATGGGGTCATAGTCGATCAGCATTACTACGTGCCCTCTTTTTCCTTCTTTACGAGTGTTGTCACCTAACCCTTGGCGGAAGAGAGAATTTGCTAGGTTTAGGGAAATTGTTAACTTTGGGCCGACGGCCTTTCATTAATTCAGACTCTCCTAAGCTCATACCTCATGCGATATTAAACGTTCAAAATTTTAATCAATTTAAACTTATGTAAATTTTTACTAAGGAGTCGCCACTAGCCTTTTTAGGGTTGAAAATCAAGTAAGATACGAGAAGATATTTTACTATTTGCACAACCAGTGATTCTAAATTCGAAAACTTGATTACATTAACTCAAAGGCTAACGCCCTTTCAGTATCTAATCTAATCATGTGCTAACTAATGCCATGACATCCTATCAAAAAAAAAAAAAATCTAAGGCTCATCCTAACCATTTTAAAACAAGAAAGTAACATCCAAATATTGAAAGGTGCAATTAATTATACTCATAAAGAAAGCATACAAATATCCTAATATCGTCCCTATAAATGAGAACAAAAAAATGCAAAAAAAAGAAACCTTATTGTAAAGCCTTAAAAACTTGTCCAATTTTAGATTTTCTTCATCAAAAAAATTTTAAAACTCATATTTCAAATTTTCTAATTTTTAATTATTTTATAAAATTTCTAATTTTTTTATTGATTTTCAAACTTTCTAAAAATTTTATTATTTCCTAAAAATTTCAAAAAAAATTATCATTTTTTTGAATTGTGAATTTTTAAAATTTATTATTATTATTATTAACATATTCGAACCGGGTCAAGAGACCCAACTGAACTAAAAAGACTCGAACCCTATTGGATCGGGTTGGGCTAAAAGGCCAGGTTGACCCCCAAAGCCTGTTCGAAATTAATTAAATAAGCCTATGAACACTTTTCTTCTTTTTAATTTTTCCTTTAGCCCAAATTCTAAAAGAACCAAGTCCACAACAAAAGAGCCCCCTAGCCCACTCTTCATTTTTTTTAGCATTTTCATTTTTCTCCGGTTTTTTTTTTTTTCTCTTTTCCCTTTCTTTTATTCCTTTTTCTCTTTTTTGTCTTTTCTTTCTTTTCCTATTTTGTGCTTCTCTTCAATCGTTTTAACCTTAGCCCATCCCCTGAAGGTGTCTTCAACCTACAACTTAACCAAACTAGAGCTACCTGCGACACACCAACATACACGCGTGGTCTTTGGCATACACATCACCGTTGGACAACCGCCAGCTACCGGTCACCTGCCCCGACCAATGTCCACCAACTCCGGCCACTCATTCCGGCAACATCAAAATTTAACAAAGTAAAATCATATGGATCCTAAGGATGCAAATGGTATCATTTCTGTTCTGAAGAATAATTTCTTTTAAAAAATAGTTCTTTTCTATTTTTACTCCTCGAAATAATTTATGAGTAAGATAATGTAATTATATAAAATTTATATTCTCAGAATAGAAAAAGAATAGAAATGTATTTGATACGATTCACAAAAAGAATAGGAAGGCGTGTGACCGCCGCCACCATTGATTACCACTAGGCAACAACAATTGGCAGTGGCGGCAGTGGTCAATAGCAGTCAACGATCGGTGGTGGTGGCGGGTGGTGATCGGTAGTGGGCGGCGACACGCGGCCAATGGCGATGATGGGCCTATGGCAGGTAGTTGGCCGACGATGAGCGACGGATGGTGAGTGAGTGGCGATGGCAGCCAATGAACAGCAGCCCATGGGGGAGCGACAAGAAAGAAGAAAAGAAAAGGAGAAAAAAAAATGATTTACTTTTAGAAATTATTCACGAGAATAAGAAGTTATTTTTTCTATTCCTAAATAGAAAAATTAATTGACGTTATCAAAAGAATTTCTATTATTTTATTTATTTATTTTGAAGTGCAAAAGAACAAAAGAATAGAGGAACAGAAACATTCCCATGCGCCACCTAAATTTCTAAAACAACCTTCCATCAAACAAAAAGCAAAATGTTAATGAGGAAAGAATAGCCTAATTGGGGTGGTCTCGAACCACTGGCTTCGCTAGGGAGAGGTTTATAACAGAGGGAATGGACATCCGGCGACGGTGTAGACTTGGTAACGACCGATTGTTTCCGAGAAAGTCACTTAGTTTAGGGATGGGATCTTAGTCATCGTGCAGTCACTAGCAAAGCTTGACAGACAATGAACAGCTTTCTTTCACGTCCAGGGATGGGGTGTACGACTTCCACTCAATCATGGACAGAGTGATGATCGGTTGTCACGCAAGAGGTTCTCCAATGGCCGAAGCTTCCTCCTCTCGTTGAAGCTCTCCCCGCTCAAAGGAGACGCCACGAGCTTCCAGGAGTCTTCGCTACAAAGCCCTACGAACAGAGCGTGTCTAATATTCTTTGAGGATGAGGCTAGTGACGGCGATGAATGGTCATGAGCAGATGGCATTTGGGAGGTGGCTGAATTTCAAAAGAGAGATCGTAGGTGAATGGGCAGAAGACCATCGGGAGGACCGTGAGGTGAGAAGATGAACGGAGAAGGTGAGATCGTGCTTCGTCTCCGGAGCGCTTCCCCTCGAGCCAGCCTTCGACCTCTCATGCGCTAGCTCATCTTCTAGAACACCTAAGTTTTCTTACGTCACGCGCTGTTACTTTCCTTTGCGTCACAGGCACTCCCTTAGTCCATCCCTCAGCATTCTGCTCTTCGTTCAGTCCTTTTCCTCGCGTCACAGCCACGTCTCCCCTTCTTATCGAAGCAGGATTAGAGGAATGGCTGGGCTGGGCTTTCGTCCCTTATAGAACACCTAGTCTCTGATGGGCATTGAAAGGAAATAAAGGTGGGTCTAAAAACAAAGAAACAAATCTAGGTAGGAAGAATGGGCTTTAGGGGGCCGAATTTGCCAAGTGAGCTGAGCAGGGCCGCCAGCCCACCCGATTTTATTCTGGTCTCCCCTTTTTCTTTTTTTCTTTTTCTTCTTATTTTCATTAAAAAATAAATTCAAATTCAAATTCAAATTTTGCTGTCACTCTTTTTTTCCTTTTTTTTCTTTTCTTTATATATAGATATTTTTTGCATTTTTATATTTTTGCAAAAAATGGACACTCAAGCAGTCGACAAAATTCGGATGTTAATAACTAATCTCGTGAATCGTCTTTCTCATTGCTATTTTGTAGATACTACACATTGGAGATATTCTTTGTGTAATGAGTATAGCCTTGAATGAGCCCTTTGGGTGAACTCTTTTGTACAAGTCCATAATTCACGATTCGTTAATAAGAAAAAGTCACAAAAAACTTCAAACTATACTCGCCATGACACATTTATTCAAAAAAAGAAAATTTTCAAACTTGTATAGTGTGACACATTTATGTTTTGTCAAAATTCCATTAACAAAATGCTACTAAAAATCTTCTGTGACTACCTACTTGAACGATGGAAAGTTAATGTTGACGTGGCACTTACATGACAAAAATACGCCACCATTCACAATCATTAATCCGATGCAAATGCAATAATAATAAAAATAAATGCATATAAAATTATACGCTATGCAATCAAATTTTTTATTTTTTATTTTTGAGAGATTAATTAATGCATCTAAAATTATATGCTATGTAATTATTTTTTTTTATTTTTCATTTTTTAGGACTTAAAATTAATCCCTAATTTTCTATATAATGAATGAAAGATTGGGTTGCCAAAATTTAGATGTCACTAGCTGTATATTTCACCCATTGCTTACATTTACTTTGTTGTTACTTTTTATCAAATTAAAAATTATTATTTGGAGCACTGCAAAAAGTTAATAAATCTGTTTTAATATTAATTGGTATTATAATGAAATGCAAAGCACGGGTGCTTGGATGGGTAATCACACTATCGATGATTTCTATTCTTTTTTTCTTTTTCTTTTTTTCATTTTGATACGTATAGTGAATATTATGATTTAGTATAGTTGTACTTAAGTGATAGAACGAAGTTATGAAAAGGAAAGAAAAAAGAATATCATAATTTTTGTTATTGGTTACTTGGCAATTAAACAGTAAACTCCTAAATTTTATTCTAATCATATGACATGCGTCAATGTAAATTTTCTGATAATGATGATAAGATGATGATAGATGAGACAATCTATGGTGGCTTGTGGAAGGCTCATGATATCTTTATTCATAGATTTTATTAAAAAAAAAAATCCAAATTCAAGCTTGCGAATATATTTAATTAGACTCGTATTCACTTAAAAACTTAAATTAATAAGTTTTACATCACCTAGCATATATTATCTGTTTCACTTTGCACTGCACCATGTCCACGGTGTGAGACTTTTTTTGCATAATATCCACAGATATTTGAAAATCACATTAGGATTTGGCGAATTGTTATTTTTCTTTAGGTAAGCGACACAAATTGTTTGCAAATTTTGGTGTGGTCCTTGAATTTTATATTTGTTAAATATGGTTATTATTATTATTATTTTGGTGACCGAGGAACCGCTGGAAACTCCCTTACAGGGTCATACCGCCCTCCAATGTTCGATGACATCGTGTTAAATATGGTTATTGAACTCTAATGTAATAAGTAACGTTTAATATGATCCCCTAGAATTTTGATTATTTCATAGGGATGATATTAAATATTTTCATGATTATATATAAAAAATTGAGAGATTGTATCGAATAAATTAAAAAATCAGTAATAATATTAAAGTTTATGAATTACATTATATATTGAGCTAAATTTTATCAAATATTTGTATAATTATTCATTTTTCTTTCTTAATTTCGCGATTATTTTTATGATTTCTCTTTGTCGTTACGCTCTTTCTTACTTGTTCGATTATCATTCAATTTCCAAATTCGTGACTAGGTTTTCTTTTTAAATTTCCAAGTCTGCCTGCCTCTCTTGTATGCGCAAATTTTCTTCCGCCGGGAGTCGCTCCTGTACCCATCCTAAACCCTGATAGCACCGCCGTGGTCGGCGGCCTAAAACCCTAACTTCGCCGTCAAAGAGGATTAGAAATCGACCGTCTCTGCAGATATCTCTCCAATATTCCCAGTCTCTGAAGGTCGGGAATCGTGCTGCTATCATGAGCTTAATCGCGGGCTCGTACGAGAAGTTCATCTGGGGCTTCAAGCTCAAGCCCCTGAAGCACTCCTCCGATGGCGGTGCCCTAACCCTAACCAAGCTCTTCTGCTACCCCTCCCACCTCTCCCCCATCTCGTCCGTCGCCGCCGCCGGCCCCGTCGCGGCCTCCGGCGCCGGCGACGACACCATCCACCTCTACGACCTGGCGGCGGCCTCCTCCCTCGGCTCCCTCCACCACCATTCCTCTACGGTCACCGCCCTCTGCTTCTACACCCCTTCCAACCTCTCGTTCCCGCGCAACCTCCTCTCCGCCTCGGCGGACGGCTCGGTGTGCATCTTCGACGCCGATCCCTTCGTGCACCTGACGACGGTTAAGGTTCACAAGAAGGGCGGGGTCAATAGCCTCTCGGTGCATCCGTCGGGGAAGCTGGCGCTGACGGTGGGGAGGGACGAGTGCTTGGCGATGGTCAACTTGGTGAGGGGGAGGAGGAGCTTCTGTTGCCGGTTGGCGAAGGAGGCGAGCTTGGTGGGGTTTGATTTGAGTGGAGAGAGGTTCTTCATGGTTATGGGGGATAAAGTTGGGATTCATGAAGCCGAGGACGCTAGGTTGGTCTGGGAAATGGAGAGTGGGAAGAGGGTTCTCTGCGCTGCTCCCAGTGAGGTTGGTTTTGTTTCTCTTCGATCGTTTGCTTCTGTTTCAAGTTGGTTGGCGTTGTTTCATCGTTTGTTTGAATGGTCATTAGTCTGTTGTTATGTTCCACATGCCTTTGTGTTGCGGATTTGCCGTGAGATTTGGCTTTTTGCTTGTTGGAGAAGGAGATGCACAGGAATTTGCCATCTATCGATATGCATGGGTTGTTTTATCTTATCCTCATACCGAACTCTTCATAATGGGGAGTGTTTATGAATATGCAGAGTTTGAAGTTCCATGTGTGAGCTTATAGACCTACCATGAACATATCTGACAGTGAACAGCTGTTTCAAATGTTGGGATTTTCTTTTTGAACTAATATGAATGTAATCTAGGTGGGGGCTTTTAGTTTTATATTGGTTAGACAGTATGTTGGTGCGATCATTCATAAGAATATACCATAAGTGTTTTGAGAAATGGGATCTCTTTAACTACTACAACTTCGTATTTGGTCTTTGGTCTGGCCTAGTGTGCAAGTTGAAAATTTTATGGAAGCATCTTAAGTGTGAGATCTGGCATGTTTGTTGGTACAAGTCTGGAGTGCCCTGGTGTTTCTGCATTTGGCCGAGCATTGTTTTCTATAGCTTCCGAGTTATTACCTTGAGAGTTGATGTTGGGACTGTTCCAGGAGATGTTAGGTTCTGAAGATGAAAATCATGATGGTTGATACTTGTTGCTCTCTTTCTCATCATGGATCCAGAGCTTTCAAAAATATAAACTATGAAAGATTTAATCTTGAAGTTCACTTTGTTTCTACATTAGTAAACCACTGTGAGTTTAATCTGTGCAAAGAAATCAGGTTATGACTTTCAGTTACATTAATATTTGTCATGGAAGATGTTAGAGAATGCCCTTAGGTCATTAATTGTTCTTTGGGAACCTGAACATTTCAAATTGAAGTAGGCGAGTTTTTTGAATGTGTTATTGCTCAATTTTCAACAATGGTGATTTGTGTTCATAGTATTTTCCAATGGAAACCTTAGTGTGTGATATTCCCATCCTTTCTATAACCATCTCAAACTCACCCCTATTGCTTAGCTGGAGTCGCTACACCTTTTGAAACTATAAATGTTAGAAAATAATGAAAAGTAATACTCCTCAACTCAAGCAATAATTACTGTGGTTAAAAACTAATAATAAGCCTCTGTTTGGAGCATCAGCTACTGGAAATCTTAGAAGTCTAAGAAATCATGTGAACACACCAGCTATTGCTATCTTATATGTCAGAGAATTTTGTTCATTTTTTAGATGTTATGTAGACTATCTTCTGCTCCAAAAGAAATCCCATGCTCCAAAAGTAAGAAAATGCTTTACCTGACTGCTTCATAAAAACTTTCTGTGCTCAAACAGCATGATCCTACCCATCCTTTGCTCCATGGAATAAGTTGATTATTTAAAGAGTTTCAGTCAATGGTTAACTAATATTGGTACTCCTTGTAGGTCAAAACAGCATTTATTATTTAAGTCCATATCTCACCATGTGCAAACAGAGGCTCACGGTTGAAATTCAATATCCAATTATGTTTCAAATGTGTGCACATTTCCTTTAGTTCACCTGCTCTAAGTTGTCATTGGATTGAGGTAGTTGACCTATAACATTTATTGTTCAATAGGTAAAACTATTAAATGCTCATGAGCTTGGTCTGTCTTCACCATCCAATATGCATTAGTGACGAAGAAGGCACTCACTTGCCCTGCGGTTTCTTCATTCTTTGGATGACCTAATGTTATTGCTGAAAGCCAATCGTAATCAAGGATCTTTGATGCAAGTATAATGTTTTTGCGTGTCCTTATTTTTTCTCAATGTTAGTTTTCTTTTCTTTAAGTGAATATCTTCTAGTTTTTTAATAAGAGAGGGCCTGAGTGGGTTTTTGACTAATAAAAAGTCAGAAATCTAGCAATTTGTTTTTGAGGGGAATTGTTTGGAGGAGAAAAATTAGGGTGTGCTAGGCTTTTGCATCTCTCTCTCTCTCTGCTACCCTCTTTTAAGTTCTGGTTTCAGTTTTCCCAGCATGAAAGGCCCTTATCCTTGCGCACTGATTGAGCCCCCCATTATTCCCTTGATCACATATGTTGTGCATTATCTGCATTCTTTTGTCGTACTGCATTAGAGATTGGAGGATTGTCATGGTAAATGTTTATTGATTTTGACAGAATGGACTTCTATACACTGGTGGTGAAGACCGGAGTGTTATAGCATGGGACACAAAGACTGGGAAGATGGCTTACCAAATTGAGGATGCTCATTCCACCCGTGTCAAAGGTATTGTTGTACTCAGCAAGAGCAATGACACAAGTGGAGAAGATGATCCATTTTTAGTGACGTCCGCATCGTCTGATGGGGTTATACGAGTTTGGGATGTTCGCATGGCTATGAAAGAAAGGCCTCTTCCCCTGGCTGAGGTTAACACAAAATCAAGGCTCACTTGTCTGGCCGGAACATCTCTGAAGTGTGAGTACTGGCTGTTTGACTTTTTCTTGGTGCTGTCTTTTTCTGTTGTTTCTTCCTCCTAGTCCTTTGATCTTAAATGAAGAATTTTGTTGGTGATTAGACTATGCATATAGTATAATGATAAAGATCAAGTTCTTGGATGCATGCTTCCTGATCTCCCAGCAGAATGTGTGGGACAATTTGCATTGATCTCTGTGAAGATCTGATATATAAGATCGGGCATGAAATTGGTATCAAAACATAATTTTGTTCGTTATAAAGAGGAGATTCCTTAGAGGTTTCTATTTTTTTGAGTTCTCTCATTCATCATGTTAGTTCTAACGGTTGTTTTTTCTATTCTTCTCAGCTCTAAGGAGGCCACAGTTAGGAGAAAAGGTTTCTAAGGAGGACACAATTGCAGATGGAGCATCATAATGCTGTTTATGGCTTGAGCTAGGTGGCAACTCGAAGATTTTCCCTCTTAGGTTCAGCGAGGCTGAGTATTTATGTTTAGTGAGGTGGATTGGATCACTTGTTCAACATTTAAAGGCTCAAAGGAAAAATGGCGAGGGGAAAATTGGCCGGGAAAGCAGTATTGGGAGCTGAGCCATTTTCGCTAGGACATTTCCAATTGCTTGATATGACCACACAATTTTGACCTATCTGTTGATATAAACACTTGGGCGTAAGTTGTAGAGACTCAATATCTGCTTTAATTATATGTAGCTTTGTAGCAGCGTCGCTTTAAAAGAATGAAGGAGAATTGATGTATGGTCTGTGGATGAGACTACTGACTGTTGCATACGAACCGAGTGAGAACTTTGTTATATATGTATGTGCTTATTGTGCCGATATACATGTGATTTCTGCGTGTTCATTTTGTTGGAGGTGGAAAAGCGAAATGAAACCATGGTCTCGCGAGGGGTTCTCTTCTTTCTTGTTCGTTCTTTCCTTCCCGTCTCTGCGGTTTACTCAACTGTAGATTCCGTCAATACCTAGGGGCCACCGCCGTCCACCTCCTAAGCCGCCACTTCTGTCTTGGCTTCCGTCCTCTGATCAAAACGGTGCTTCCTTTTATGGCCATCGAGTTTGAGTACTCGTGTTACACCGGGACAGATTGGAATTGGAGATGTTCCCTCAGCGATTTGCTTCCTGCATTGTGTCATGCCTGTGGTGGATCTCTCTCTCTCTCTCTCACTGAGCAGGAAGGAGGAAGAAAGAAGAATCAAAAAAGAAAAGGGAAAATAGATTTCCAAAGTTAAAGGAGAGTTACAGTAAATCACAGTAAATCCACGACATATGTACTGAACGGTGGGGATTAAACTGTGAGTCTTTGGTGATGTGGTAGGTTAGCCTTCCACCCAGCAGGCAAATTAGGTATTTCTGCGATTATATGTGAAATATTAAAACTGAACACTATTCTTATTAAAAGAAACTAACATATCTTAAACTAACATCTCTTGACTATGATGGAAAATTATTGTTTAATCAATAATCTATTGATCTCTACTTGTATATTACTTGAGAAGATTTTAGGGCAAATTCCAAAAAGGGATCCGAAGTCTGGTCATTTTTCCCTTTTTTCTATCTTTTTTTTCCCTCTCTTGTTCTTCTTCTTCCTCCTCCAGCCATCGACGATGCCCACAAAGGGTTGGGCGAGGGTTGCCCTCATCGATGAAGGCCATCCACGTCGGCCATAGGCGAGGGACGGCCTCACCTGGGCATGGCACCCTCGCCCAGGGGCCATCCGTGAGGTCGGCCCTTATTAGTCGCGGGCGATGTCGGCCGGCCACCGACGAAGAGGAAGAAGAAGAACTAGAAAAAAAAAGAAGGAAAGAAACAAAAGGAAGAAATAAGGGGGAAATGCCAAATGACGAAAATATCCTCGATTGGTCGGAAAATTTAGCCGGCTGGTGATTGGCGAGGTTGGGTCTTTATTTGAAACAACTAAAACTTTTTCAGGCCCTTATTTGAAACAATCAAGACCACTTCATGTTCTTATTTGAAATAAAATCCACTTCGAGTCTTTATTTGAGAAAACAAAAGCATTTCAGGTCCTTTTTCGAAATTTTCCCAAAATTTTACAACACACTTTGCATAAGATTATTGCCCGTTTCGGATTTAAAAAAAGAGAATTAACATCTTTTTTTTTTTTTTCTGATATAATCAAGAATTAAATGTTTGAAATGATACAAATGATAATCAATAAGGATGAATTGGTTGTAATACTTGAAATTTTTTTCACAAGGGAAATACTGAATAGTGTGTAAAAGGTGCACCGGTGATTATATCGAATTTTTGAAATATTATTGAGGAGGCACCACATCAGCATCACAAAGAAGGTTTGACAGTCTACTTGTTCCTCAAACCAAAATGGACTGCAAAAGCGAGCTCGCCACTGGAAAGAGCACCAAAGGAAATGTACATAGATTTGAGGAAAGCTGCTAGCAAGGTCTTTGATGAACGAACCTCTAGCGCTGTAGGTACCATCGAGGCACCCTGTGGTCGCTGTTGCCCAAGGCTTGCCAGGCGACTACGGCCACCGCATAGTGGCCGACATCACTTGAGACATTGCGGCCATGGCCTTCGTGTCGTGGTGGTGGTCGGTTTCCATATATGATGAGTGGATTTTGGGGGGTGTGAGTGTGTCAGTGTTGAGACATTCTTAGGTGTATCAGGTTCATATTAGCCAAATGCATCTAAATACCTAAATCGCGTGAGTTCTACGAAGGACTCACCAACATAAAAATAAAACTTAGATTTATTGGGCTCACATTCACCGGTATAGGCAATTGTTTCTGCGAGTGCTGGCTCGTGAACTAAAATTGGGAACTGAATAAAGAGGTTGAAAATGGAAATAGACCCGATGGAATCTAATGGACTTTTTGTTCTGGACAACAAAAAAAAGAACAAAAATGCGTTTGTTTACACTTTTATTCCCAGAAACAAAAAATCTATTTTTTTGTTCTCGGGAACAGATTTGGAACAGAAATAAGAAGGAAAAAACTTATTTCTTGCTCCCGGGAATAATTCCGAGAAACATTCCTTTTTTCTTCTCCTTTTTCTTCTTCTTTTTTCTTTCATTTTTCTTCATTTTGGCTGGTCGCGGGCCTCGGCAATGGCCGGTGACCTTGAGCTCGCCCAAATCTGATGAGGCCGAGCTCGCCCAACCAAGGCGAGGCCGACCTCGCGCCGGCCAACGAGGCTCGGTCTCGCCTTGACTGGGGGAGCTCGAGCTCGCCCAAATCTGGCGAGGCTGAGCTCACCCAGCCACCAGTGAGGCTCGGCCTCACCGGGCCACCGCCAGTTGGACGAGCTTGGCCTCACCAGATCTGGCTGAGCTCGAGCTCGCCTAGCCAAGGCGAGTTCGGGCCTTGCCGATGGCTGGGCGAGCTCGGCCTCACTAGATCTGGGGGAGCTCGAGCTCGCCCAGCCAAGGCGAGGCTGAGCCTCGCCCAGCCATGGTGAGGCTCAGCCGACCTATGTAGTACCGACACGGACAGGCGACATGCGACACAACATGACACGATACGCCGACACATCATTTCTTAAAAATAGAGAATTCCGACACGTTCCGACACGTTATATATTAAATATATATATACATAAATAAATAATAATAAAAATAGCATAGAATTAATTTACACGAAAAATATTAAATAATATCATTCATTATTTTAATTTGTTACAATAATACATAAAACTTAGAGGAAAAAAACATTGTTTAAAGAAAAAGGCTGAAATGATATTTTTAAATTTATTTATTTATCATAAATAGCATTTTTTATTACTTCTTTCATAGTAAAAGACTTTTAAAAAAACTACAACAATTCTAAAAAAAAAACTGAAAAAAAAAATTGACCCCGTGCATGTATATTTGTAGCATTTTTTTATTACTTCTTTTATTACTTCTTTTCTGTATATTTATATTTTGACCCCTCAAGTATTAGAATTTTTAAAAATTGACTCTATGCGTGTTGGAATCGCGTGTCAGAATTCCGGACTCGCATGTCGGAGCGTGTCGGAGAGAGTTGATCACGTGTCGGATTTTTCGACACTCGTTCACCGCGTGTCGGGACGTGTCGGAGCGTGTCGGACACTTGTCGGAGTGTCGGACACGACACGAAGGCTCCCGAAGAGTGTCGGTGCTACATAGGACGTCATCCTCGCATGTGCGTGGCATGTGCTGGGTCGGTCGGTCCGACCCATTCCGACCCGTTGACCCGTTGACCCGTTGACCGTGCAGAACAACCGGTTTAAAGTGTTAGTTCGGTTGGTGGAGCATCTGAAGCGGCACAAGAAGGAGCAATTGATCAATTGGAAGGACCACAAAGGCGACACTGCCTTGCATCTCGCTGCCGCTAGCAAAAATTTCGAGGCAAGACTCGCAATTCCCTTATTTTATCGCACTTTTCTTTGTGCATTATTTCAGTGAGGGTGTTATTTTGGGTCCCCATCTTATGCAAAAATCTTCTAAGCAAAGGAACTTATTTGATCATCACGGAAATATAGGATGTCTCATCTATGTCAAAAACATTTCTGCAGTATCTACATGCCTGAAAATCAATGAGAGTAAAACAAAGATGGGAAAGAGTTGCGGGTGGTCGACTTCATGCTTCGTGGACATGCTTTGGAGTCTGAGGTCGTGGAGGTGAACGCCTCGACACCTCTAGATGTCTCAACACCCTCGCCAAGGGGAGCACGAGATAGAGAGATCAGAAAAATTCTCACACGAGCCGGAGCTGTGTGTAGAGGAGGACGATCAAACTCACCCGCTTCAACACCAGTCTCAACGGATGATGACGATATGGAGGGAGGTAACAGTCACCAATCAGATGGGGAATAGTCACAAATGCTCCTCAATCATCAAGTTCAACATCTAAAAAATTAAACCAAGGGGGAGAGTCCTTGGGCGAAATACGCAACGCCCTGTTGGTCGTCATTGCGCTGATTGTGAGCGCGACGTACCAATCCGTGCTTCAGCCTCCAAAAATCGTAGAAGTTGTCAATGACAAAAATTCCAAGGAAGTTGAGCAGAACAATTATAACTATAACGTGGCTAGAATTACTCTAAGTTACGGCACTCCTCCAAGTAATGTCGAGCTCGTGGTGTACGGTCTCTTCCTGTGCGGCAACACATGCGGGTTCTTTCTGTCAGTCTAGATGATCATTTGCCTCACCAAAGATCTCCCCGTCAGGCTATCGCTTATGCTATCCCTCATCATAATGGTTGTAACTTACTTTACCTTCACGACATCCTTGCGATTAACTTCAAACTCGCCTTTGGGGCCCCTGACGCTGTTTGTATCAGCTGCCCTTCTACTGATACAGAGGCCGTTGGCGGTAGTTATGAATTTTTTCTTGGTACGCCTTTTTCGATTGCACCTCCTAGGTGATATGTACAAGCTAGAGAAGAAGGACTCAGAGAATGAGGACTCAGAGGATAAGGACTTAGAGAAGAAGGACAAAAGTCGTGGTTGTAAATGATGATGGTATCTCTCTTTTCTTGAGCTTTTTCTAAGACATGCAAGCCTTTAGCAGTATAGTATTGGAGCTTTCGACAAGGTCAGATGTTAGATTGATGTCCTTGATTCTCTGCAGTTCATTGTGTGATGTCTACAATTGATCCGATGTATCGGATCTCCTTAATAAATTGTGTTGTGAGTTTATATCACGTTTTGTAACTTCATGGATAGCGGTTGAGATTTTGAGATGTGGTTGCATGAGTTCTGTTCTAATTACTCTTTTTTTTTGGTTGAAATAAGTAGCTTTCATTACTTGCTAAAAAATGGATAACAAGTAGATTCAACATCTAAGCATAGAATTAAGCGAAGGGGGTGGGGAGGATTATCAATCCAATTGGGTGGGAGGGAGCCAGTACGATGGGCCCTTGCTATCCAATCGGCCGCTTGGTTGGCTTCTCTAGGCTGAAAGATAAGCCGGGCTTGAGGATGAAGGCCCAACAAAGCAGTGCATCGCACGTGCCGTTTCGGTGCCAGGCGCATGCGCGGCGCACGTGCGTGGCACGTGCCAGCTGACGTCATCGTGACGTCATCCTTGCATGTGCATGGCACGTGTCGGGTCGATCGGTCTGACCCGTTGACCTGTTGACCGTGCAGAACAACCGGTTTAAAGTGCTGGTTCGGTTGGTGGAGCATCTAAAGAGGCACAAGAAGGAGCAATTGATCAATTGGAAGGATCACAAAGACGACACTGCCTTGCATCTCACTGCCGCTAGCAAAAATTTCGAGGCAAGACTCGCGGTTCCCTTATTTTATCGCACTTTTCTTTGTGCATTATTTCAGTGAGGGTGTTATTTTGGGTCCCTATCTTATGCAAAAATCTTCTAAGCAAAGGAACTTATTTGATCATCACGAAAATATAGGATGTCTCGTCTATGTCAAAAACATTTCTGTAGTATCTAAATGCCTGAAAATCAATGAGAGTAAAACAAAGATGGGAAAGAGTTGCAGGTGGTCGACTTCATGCTTTGTGGACATGCTTTGGAGTCTGAGGTCGTGGAGGTGAACGTCTCGAATGAGAGTGGCTTGACACCTCTAGATGTCTCAACTCCCTCACCAAAGGGAGCACGAGATAGAGAGATCAGAGAAATTCTCACACGAGCCGGAGCTGTGCGTAGGAGGGCGATCAAACTCACCCGCTTCAACACTAGTCTCATTGGACGATGATGATATGGAGGGAGGTAACGGTCACCAATCAGATGGGGAACCAGTCACAAATGCTCCTCAATCATCATCAAGTTCAACATCTAGAAAATTAAACCAAGGGGGAGAGTCCTTGGGCAAAATACGCAACGCCCTGCTGGTCGTCGCTGCGCTGATTGTGAGCGCGATGTATCAATCCGTGCTTCAGCCTCCAAAAATCGTAGAAGTTGTCAATGACAAAAATTCCAAGGAAGTTTAGCAGAACAACTATAACTATAACGTGACTAGAATTACTCTAAGTTATGGCACTCCTCCAAGCAATGTCGAGCTCGTGGTGTACGGCCTCTTCCTGTGCGGCAACACATTCGAGTTCTTTCTGTCAGTCCAGATGATCATTTGCCTCACCAAAGATCTCCCCGTCAAGCTACCGCTTATGCTATCCCTCATCGCAATGGTTGTAACTTACTTTACCTTCACGACATCCTTGCGATTAACTTCAAACTTGCCTACAGGGCCCTTGACGCTGCTTGTATCAGCTGCTCTTTTACTGATACAGAGGCCGTTGGCGGTAGTTATGAATTTTTTCTTGGTACGCCTTTTTCAATTGCACCTCCTAGGTGATATGTACAAGCTAGAGAAGAAGGACTCAGAGAATGAGGACTTAGAGGATAAGGACTTAGAGAAGAAGGACAAAAGTCGTGGTTGTAAATGATGATGGTCTCTCTCTTTTCTTGGCTTTTTCTAAGACATGCAAGCCTTTAGCAGTATAGTATTGGAGCTTTCGACAAGGTCAGATGTTAGATTGATGTCCTTGATTATCTGCGGTTGATTGTGTGATGTCTACAAGTGATCCACTGTATCGGATCTCCTTAATAAATTGTGTTGTGAGTTTATATCACATTTTGTAACTTCATGGATAGCAGTTGAGATTTTGAGATGTGGTTGCGTGAGGTCTGTTCTAATTACTCTTTTTTTTTTGGTCGAAATAAGTAGCTTTCATTACTTGCCAAAAAACAGATAACAAGTAGATTCAACATCTAAGCATAAGATTAAGCGAAGGGGGTGGGGAGGATTATCAATCCAACTGGGTGGGAGGGAGCCAGTACGATGGGCCCTTGCTACCCAATCAGACGCTTGGTTGGCTTCTTTGGGCTGAAAGATAAGCTGGGCTTGAGGATGAAGGCCCAACAGAAAGGTGCATTGCGTCGCACGTGCCGTTTCGGTGCTAGGCCCGTGCGACGCATGCGTGCGGTCACTGGCGTGTGCGCGGCACGCGCCAGCTGATGTCATCGTGATGTCAGCCGTGCACGCGCGTGGCACATGCCATCTGACGTCATCTATGTAACACCGACACGAACAGGCGACACGCGACACGACACGACATGCCGACACGTCATTTCTTAAAAATAGAGAATTTCGACACGTTCCGACACGTTATATATATATATATACACATAAATAGATAATAATAAAAATAGCTTAGAATTAATTTACACGAAAAATATTAAATAATATCATTCATTATTTTAATTTGTTACAATAATACATATAACTTAGAGGAAAAAAACATTGTTTAAAGAAAAAGTCTGAAATGATATTTTTAAATTTATTTATTTATGATATATAGCATTTTTTATTACTTCCTTCATAGTAAAAGACTTTTAAAAAAACTAAAACAATTCTAAAAAAAATAAAACTGAAAAAAAAAATTGGCCCCGTGCGTGTATATTTATAGCATTTTTTTATTATTCTTTTATTACTTCTTTTTTGTATATTTATATTTTGACCCCTTAAGTATTAGAATTTTTTAAAGTTGACCCCGTGCGTGTTGGAATCGCGTGTCAGAATTCCGGACTCGCATGTCGGAGTGTGTCGGAGAGAGTTGACCACGTGTTGGATTTTTTGACACTCGTTGACCGCGTGTTGGAGCGTGTCGGGACGTGTCGGAGTGTGTCAGACACGTGTCGGAGTGTCGGACATGACATGAAGGTTCTCGAAGAGTGTCGGTGCTACATAGCGGCCGGCAACCGGTCAAAGAGAAGAAAGAAGAAAGAAGAAAAAAAAGAAAAAAGAAAAAAGAAAGAAGAAAAAAAGGAAAAATATAATAAAAATATTGAAAAATTAAAAGAAACATAAAATTTATACAAGTTTACTAAACGCATTTTTATTTATGGAGTAGAAATTTTTTACAGTTATCAAGCCCGTTCTTATACTTAAAAATTGTTTTTTGAAATAAAAACAAAAAAAACTAATTCTGTTCAAAAATTATTCCGTGGAACAAAAATGTTACAAAACACGCCGCGCCTAAATGACCATTTTATATTCCAGAAACAATACTATATTTTTCTAATATAATACAAAATTTGCATTATTTCACTATAAAACATTTGTTGGTCAAGTAATTACTTTATTTTTTGTTTATGTCGAAGATCATGGGTCAATAGTATCTTTTTTCTTTTTTCCTAATGGAGACTTCAAAACTGATTTAAAATCATTTCAACTCGGAAGCCAGATCAGTTGAAATGATTTCTCGATGGAAATGACAGTTTCGGCCTTAGAGCCCAGAATTGAACCGGTCATAGGCGATTTCAAGCTCGCGGAATCAAGAATCGAATCGGGCGTGGCCTTACGACGGTGGTTGGGCGGCAACAGGTGGACATGCCTCTGCGACAGGCAGTCCTTTGGGACGTGGCCCATCATCACTTCTGCGTGAGATCAGTGCTTGCGGGTAAGGCTGTGAGAGAGAAGATTCGACGAGCAAAATTGAAAATTAGGGAAAGAGAAAAAAGGGAAGAGGAGAACATGAAAAGGAAGAGAAAAATGGGAGACAAATCTCGACCACACAATGGATCCAACGGTGAAGTGTGAACTTTTATACGCTTGTAAAAATCTTGCAAATAAATAATAGTTTTTTTTTATACAAACAATAATAGGTATTTGAATGTATCTTTTTTATGTTGGAACTTTCTTTTTGTCAATTTGCTATAAATAATAGCAAATTTGGAAAATCTATCTACCATACCAAATTTTTTCCACGGAAAAGTTACCGAATCCAAGGTTTAGTAAATGATTCACGTGTCTGCTTGCCCTTTTTTATTTCATCCATTCCCACTGATTCTCACTCATTTTCACCTCCCCATGGCAATAAAAATGCAGTAATGCAGCAACTTTCATTTTGACATTTCATTTGTATTTCCCCTCACTCGAATTTGCTGAGTAGTATCAAGAAAGTGAACGGGACTTCCATTTTTTTCATTCCACTGGCTTAATTTCCATTAATCAAATATGCCCTCAAGTCTTATCCAATGCCTCACGAGAGACGGTTAATGGGGGTCCAGATTTGCCCTCTCCACAAAATTTTTTGCCATAACACTAGATGGTAATGTTACAATAATGTAGTAATGATCGTCGTCATTGATTTTTCTACTTCGTGATGGTTATTTTTGACCACTTTATATATACATATATTTTATATGTACAAAAAATGTTTCAATTATAAATAATTCAACTCCCAAAAGTTTTTAGTATAAGGTAAAATAAGTATTTTTTTTTCTCAAAACTACATAAGAGTCTAGAAGCGCATTAAATCAGGTTACATAATTCCATCCTACAACAACCACACCACTTACCTCCCTCCATCCCCACACGCAGCGTTTGACCCCACTCCCTTAAGTCACACAAACCCCAACATCCTAAAACGTGCGCTATGATCAGCAGCTTGGAACATTCGCTTGCATCAGATTATCGTGCGAGATTACATAATGGGCCTGTGTCGTCATAAAAGACTTCGAGAGTGGTTCTGTCGATGGCTGTGAAAAAGGCGAACAAGCAAAGATCGGACACCAGACTCGGCGTCCTTCGCTTCTCTTTCTTTCTCTCTGTCGTTGGACCAGGATTTCGCCATTTTCTTTTCCTGTAAAATAGTGGAGGGGGTCTCTATTGTGGAACTCGCTGTCTGGACTTTGCAAGTGTTTTGATCCGATGGCATCGACGGATCAGGGGTGTGGGGGATACTAAGGCACCTCTTCTCGGGAACATAGTTTGCGGCTGCGATTGCGCAGAAAAGGGCAGAGTGGAGGACACAAGTCCGGTAGAATATCGTGTTCTTTTGCACCAGCACAATGGCTCTAGGACAGCGGATAACTTAACTATGAAATGCTAAGAAGTCACAGTCTTCTTGAGACCACAGCACAAGGGTCAAAAATCTGGTTTTCTTGATTGTCTTCGTGGGATTTCTTGGACGCGGATGGACAATTCTTAGGGCATCCATTTCAAATGGGCATTGACAATTCGTGCTATCAAGTTGGATTGATAGCGATAGTTTCTATACATGACACAGAAGTCCTTTCACTTTTCTTAAAAAACATATTAATCAAGTTTATGGTGGCATTTTTCATTTCAAAGATATGCGTAATTCTAAATATCACTATATATAAAAAAATTTGAATAAACTAGGACCACTTTCAAGAGACATGGCCTTTTCTTTCACTTTTGACAACCATTTGTTTCTTACCGGCATCTATTTGAATTCTCACGGTCAATTTTAGAATCGCTCTACATCCCAGATAGACAAATTTTGTTCCCATAAAACGTTCCGGAGAAAACTATCCCCAAGAAACCGTTTCGAGGCCATCGCTGTCCATGAATTGGTCGGCGACCATCAGGCCAATGAGAAGATCCTAAACAAGGTTGGATCAGGCCCATACAATCGTTTTTATGGATTCAACGGTTGAACCCATGTAACCAGCCTTCAAGAATTTTTGGGTCTCGACCCCAGAAAACTTATCACTGGATTAGTAACCTAATTCGGCTCAAACCCTAATTTATATGCCCAACGTCACGGCAAAAATATTTTTTTTTTCCCTTTATAAATTGGCCTCATTCCTCTTATTTCCACCACTCCTTAGCGTTTGTCCATTTCATCTATTTTTTTTCTCTTTGCCACGATTTAATTGCATTCTAAATATCGTAATAGAAAATCATGACGACAACAACAATAACCGAATCCAATCATTATTGCTCAATTCAGACTTCGACATGCAATTGACGAGGGACTTGTTTAGTGAGTTCTGTGATAATAACATATACATGCTAGCTTTGCCCTACAAGAAGCTGAATTTGACGATGATGAGACGCAACAACCCAATGATTGGGAGGAATTGTATGAACGTGGGAAGCTCCTCCGGCCAAGACACTTCCCAGGACGATAATCCTAGCGCTGACGAACATTTTTCTTGAAAAATTCTAGAAGTTGATGGAGAAGTCATCGTTTTGTTTTTACAAAGCTTTTTCTTCCAGGAGTTTAAAAGAAATTTTAGGTAAAAAAAAAAATATACTTCTCTGGTAACAAAAAGCAAACTTCCTCTTCCTATGGCATTTCCCCAGTTGACCAAGCCGGTTTCCCAGGAAAAAGAAATGCTTTTTATCTTCTTATAGAAGGCATGAACCACTCACATAAATAGATTAAGTTTATTGGGAAATTTTTTTGATGTACGAACAAAGGTTTGAACTAAACTCACTTCTTTTTGGGGACGAAATCAAGGTACCATGCTATCTTTCAAGCGCATCTCCAGAAATTGTTTAGAAGAGTGCGAAAATGAAAGCTGAGAATGAGGTGACAATTTTTTTCTCTTCTGCGTGAAACAACTGGGGAAGCATGGATGGAGCTTTATTAATGTGTTCGAAATCTTCGGTGCATATTCAAATTTTACGTATGCGATTAAATTTTTAATAGGTACATATGAGACGATTAGCAAAGCATTTGATCTTGTCTAGATTCAATTTAACTATGAGCCAATTGAACCTTCGACAATCTAGAGTATCGAGCCTAAGTAGATGCGCTTCGTTGAGCTTCGTTGAGTTTGAGTAGTATCTAAATTCACCATACATGTTCATTTATGTTCTTTTGGCATAGGAGCATATAAGAGCAATAGAATGTTGGGAGCATGCGATTAAAAGTCCATAAAGTCCATACCTCCACGTGGGAAGCCTAAATCCAAAATTTTCAATATATTCACTTGGATCTATCTTGTTAAAAGCTTAAATCAATAAGTCAAATTGTAAAATTAGGTCTAATGCCACTTGTTGGATGTGAGCACATAACAGAAGCCGATACATTTGCATGAGAAAATCACTAATAGAGCCTAAATCTAAGCCCGTCAATATATTTAATTAAACACACATTGTCTCAAAAATTTAAATTAATGAATTATGAATTATCACCGAGATATGGTAACTGCACTACATCATATCATTTTTCCAATAAGAGATTCTTTTAATTTTTAAAACAACTCGCACATGCATCTTGACGTAGAAATTCCCTCGAACAAAGTTCTTTCCAATGCCACATTGTTGCCTCTTTTTCCTTTTGTTTGGGCAAACTCAGCAAATCCGTCTTTGATGTTATTTTCACGACCACATAGCACGGAACGTTCCCCTGTTCCTAGTGGCGTACACTCATCATCTCATGATAGACAATATTATGTCAGCAGGAAAAAACCATCTGAATTTGTTTTGCATACCAAATCAGCTCGTGAATAGTAAAAGAAAACAAGTGCCAGAAGAAGCACTAATATGCAAAAGATAAAAGAAGACGCGAGTTTTCTATGACAAGAAAATAGCTATTTTTCATAGCAAAATTATATCCATCCTAACATACTTGTAGCACCTAATCAAAAACTCTACAAGCATACAACAACTATAAATAGTTATGATTTCATTTAGATTTCCCTTTCTTCTCAGATCCTTTCTTAGCAGATCCCTTCTTAAAGGGCTTTTTTTGTACCTTCTTCTGTGGTTTCAACTTACTCGAGTTTGAAGAGTCGTCTCGCTTTTGTTTACTTCGTTTCTTCTCTTTCTTCACATTGTACATTGTAACAGCCTGCAAAACCAAATATCAATCAAATAAGACCAGTGTAAGCTCAACCAATTGATCAAGCATTGACATATCCTTCTCCTGAAAAGAAGCGATAGACTGTACCTTATCAACATTGAGTATTTCATGTGAATTCTTGGCAAGGAGCTTGTTTAGAACTCTGTCTGTTTGCTCCTTCTCTTTGGAACCCTGGCCTTTTCCTTCTGCTACTGGAAGGAACTGAACAGAAGAGAGAAGAAATTTGAGCCAGTGAATCTTCAAGTATAAGAGAAATCATGGAAATTATATAGCTCCAGAAACCTTGCGATGTTTTTGCTCATGCTTTGGCTTCTTTTCTCCTGGAAGCTTCTTGTCGAACTTCCCACCACTGGCTGTGGCGGTAGCTGCTAATCCGGCGACATTTCCCAGTTCATCTTTACTCACTTTCTTTGGTGCAGCCTGGGTTCCTGTTATGGGCAATGCTGTGGCTGCTAGCTGAATATGGCTGCATAAATATAACCGCGTCTCAATATTTGCATGCGCGGGTGGGATTGGATAATGCAATATCAAAACACTAGAGGGTTCAGGCATTGGACAAGTGTTGGAGGCAATTGCTACAAGACATAGACAACATATTGTCTATCAGATGCAAAGGAAATATTTATTTTCAAAGGAAATTAACCAAAAATGAAGAAGCATTTTGGTTTTGATCTTAAAAATTATATATTGAAGAGTGAGGATCAGGATTGATTCTAAGAATAGTTGCTTAGGCACTATGTAAAGATAAAATTGTCACTATCATTATATAAGATGTTAAGGAGAAAAACCTTGGCAAAGCATGAGCTTTTACAACTTGTTTTAGGTTCTGCAGTCGGTTTTTGTTCTGCTTTTCGACACGCTTCTTCTTTTCAGCCCGTCTCTCAGCAAAAGGGTCACTTCCAACCTCTGCAAGCAACAAACATGTGAATAAATAACAAAAAGTAACAGTGTCGTAGACTAAGTTACACTGGTTACATATAATTTGACCAAAAAAATATTAAAACCATATACCAATGCAAAAACCAGTCAAGCTGCTGTTGAGTGGGCTGAACGGGAGGATTAGAAACAAGTTGATGCCCCCAATAAGATAGCAATATATATACGATATACTACAGTACGCCTTCAAGTATAAACTCATAACAGTCATGCCCAGCTGAGATGGCATGGAAGGCCTCTCCTGGTCTCTAGGGCTATGCATTTAAACATAATCCGTAGCAACGCTCCTTGGGTGGAGATGAGAATTGTAGTTTTTCATAAACATAATTGCTTCTCTCGTAATAAGCATAATTGACATCTGGAAAAGTGATTTGGCAGTAGGTACAATCTTATCTAAATAATTGAGGTGAAGTCCCTGTCCCCTAAGTTTGGCAAAATGTCAATATTAGGGCAAATCAGTTTGACTGGATGAATCGGGTCAAATCTGATTTTTGACCTGAATGGTTTTACGAAGAAAATGGAAATGGACCATGGAACAGCACTGGTGCAAACAGTTAAACTGGCTAGCGTTCTGGTGCTTTTAAACCATTGCTTAATCAATATCTGCTATGCTCGTCCATGAAAATCAAGCATATTTACATCTTAAAGCAAATATATGGTGATTAAGGACAACAACTTATACGAAAAAGCCTATTCAATGAAAAAAGAAGAAAGAAGAAATATGCAATTAATAAAAGATTTGTCTGTATACCATCAGTGGCCTTGGCCTCGAGTATGGGTACATCTCGATCATCATTAACACGATCATATCCATAGCGACGTTTCCAAGTACCAGTCTGCTCATCATAAACAACCTTGTCCTTTTTACGGTTCTTTATACCTGAAATTTATCATCAGAATAATGTTAACATACATAAATTAATCAAAATGGGGATAATTGAGACCTAATGCAAAAAGTTCATGATTAAACAAGAAATTTGTTGACCAAAGGCCTACATATCCTACAATTGTTTAGAATCAACAATTAGCATCTTCAGAATTTTTTTTTCTCTGGACAGCAAAAACAGATTTAAAAGACAGATATAGCCTACAATATTATGGCTCACCTTTTGCTTTGGCAAACAATTCCCATTTTGTAGGAGGTTTGGGCTTTGGCAACTGAAAAAACAATAAATATCTCACCATAAGCAAATAAACAGCAAAATCAACTCTATTAAGTAATGCAGGCAAAGGCAAACCTTTTATTTTGTAAGCAAAAGGTTAACATAAAGTAGCATCAGCGAAACAAAATAGGCAAATTTCTTAACAGCAACATTCATATCATAAAGGATACAATGCCTGTAATTGCCATATTCTAATGTTATCAGATCAAACATGTACTCCAAAAATTCCTCCGCCAAGTCATAATAATAGATAAACAACTCACTGATCTTCGGAAGAAGAGTCATTTGCCAAACATAGATGATCTAGAGGCTGGAGGCATAACATGCCAAAGAATGTGTTTATGTACATTATATGCATGTATTAGAATGGATTCCTATCCCGAATTGTTGTGCTTCTCCTCAGATACTTCTTCCACAGTATGTATTAAGAAACTTAATAAATTCTTACTCTGATCATCTATCATAGCAGCCTCTCTACTTAAGTAAGAGCGATCTACTGAAGTTCTTTACTAATGAAGAAAAAGATTCAAACGAGGACTGAGCTCAAGTGCTTACATGCTTTTCTCTGGGCAATTTTGTTGTTGGTGGCGGCAACTTGACAATAGGGCCATCCACATCTTCAGTGGAAGGTAGGTTGAAAAGGGCATCTGCGACCGCTTGAACAAGCTCAGTCCCCTTCTCCAGACACTTCTCTACCAACTCCTCCCTTCATATTTCATAAGCATCCAAATAAGAACTCTAAAAAAAGATCGACATTCCTAATTCTGAAACAAAAAGTGGAACCATAATACGCATCACGACTCAATATTTCTCAGTATTCACTACCCACAAATAACTGATACCATAACCAGCAAATTATGATGCACATGGTCACAAATGCACGATACTGCCAAACTTCGTGTAAGATCTTCCATGAACTAACTCCTGTCCCATACAAAAGGCTTAAATTTTTTTCCTCTGGTGAGACATATACTTCATTCTTCCCCGTTTCCACATCAAACAAAACACGCAGAAGAGTACTCATATCTCTTTCTCCACCTTTCGAATGGATGGAAACCACACGTCCACGATTACATAAAAGCAAATTCAATTTCGCGATTGCATTAGAACAGAAAACACAATATCACGATCAGATTACACAACAAGGACACCTCCCACGAAATTCTATGCACCGGAAAAAAACCAAAAACCGCAGACTAAGACGTGAAGTAGACAAGTGTGAACCTCGAAGAAGGTAGGGAAGGAAAGTGGTGACCAGGATCGAAGGCCATGAGATTCCCGAGGTCAACCTGCATAGTCCGAGCCTCCTCCATTGCTGTCTGACCCTGCGAAACACCATTATTCTCGGTCACAAAGTGCAGGTATATTAATCGGCTGAGTTAGGGCGCGAAAAAGAGAAACAGAGAGACGGCGGCGGCGAGGGCGGCGGGGGCGGCGGCTAGGGTACCTGAGGTCCGACGACGGCGGCAGGGGTTTGTACGGGGTCGGCGTGTGGTGTGGCGCGGCGGACGAGCGGCGGGGCTAAGCCGCTGCAAGCGACGGGGCGAGTCTCAGCGTCGGCGAGCGACGGGGCGAGTCTGCGAGAATAGGGCGGCGTGGAGGCGGGCGTTTGAGCCCTTGAAAGAGGTAACGGGAGAAGGAACGGGGCTAGGTTTCTGCGTCTTTTAAACAAAAACAGTAGTTTCTTCTTTCGTTTCGCATACAATTTTATATTTTATCATATTTGCAGAAAAAAAATTTGTTACACTTAAAACAAAAAACAATGATATTGTCTCCTCTATAAAAGAATCTAAGGATTTAAAAATTATGTCAGCGAGTGAATTAACCGACTTCCTAGAGATGCATGAATTTAAAAAAAAGAAAAAAAAAATAATTGTTGACACCCTAAATTTTAAGAACCCATTTACCATTTATCGCATAAAAATTAGGGATTAATTTTTAACCCTTAAGAAAAAATATTATAGCTCAATTGCATAGATATAATTTTTAGGTGCATTTATTTTTAATTTACATGTTTTGCATTTTTTTATTATTTATTTTATTTTTAGGACCGTAGGTGGTGGATGGGTTCGAATTAGTATTTCTGAAATTTCAGTTCAGTTAGCCGAGGCTAGCTAGCCTACGAAAGGAGAAAATTAACCCAAGCCCGTCGTTATTTTTAATTAATTATCTTGTGAAAAAATTAAGATTTGATGCGATATTATGATGATTTTTGGAAATTAAGAAAATCAGCGTTGTAAATCTTATCTTTATCAAATGGATGACGAAATCGGGGAGAATATTCATGAGATAAGGATTTTTGTGATCAAGAGGTTATAAGCAATATTCGTGAGATGAAAATATTAACAAAAAAAATCACGTTTTGTTTCGCCTATTAAAGGGAGGTTTCTCTTCGTTCGCAAATGGAGGAAAAAAAGAAAGCAGAGGGGAAGGAGACGAAAGTGAAAAAGGGTAAAAGAGAAGAAAAGTCAAAAGGAAGAGGGGAGTGAAGCCCATCCGCAGAAGTCTGGAGAGAGAGAGGAAAGCACAAAAAAAAAGGAGGAAAGTGGGCGGCTGCAGAAGAGAGAGAAAAGGGAAAAGTAAAAAATCCCTGTTCATCTTCTTCGCTCCTCGACCCACCGCACCTCCACAGTCACCGATTCCGCGCCGGCCACTGCACCGCCGTCTCCTCCGCCAGCCTGTCGCCGTTCGTCCGCGAAGCTCCCGCGCCGGAGATCACCGCGCCTCTGCAACCGTGCTCGCTCCGTCTCTCTGCTTGCTGGTCCGCGACACCCCTCGCTCGACCCTCCGTGAGCACCGTGCGATCACCGCCATTCTTGCGACTGGTGCAATCCCCGACAACCGCTCCGCCCGAGCGACGAGTCACTGTCGCCCTGATCTGGTCCTGATCTGCTCAGCCCGGAGTCCGACGAAGCCGAACTCCCCACGCCAGAGCCCAGCCGCGACCCCCTGCTGCACCGCCCTCCACCCGCAGCCGCGAAGCCACCGAGCCGCACCGGTCGCCTCATCAGCACCGCCTCACACCAGTGACCCGCGACCCCACTGCACGCCGCTCGGACCTCCGCCTCAGCAACTTGCCTCCGCAGCACCTCGCCTCCTGCTCGCTCGTTAGCCGAAGCCCGCCGCGCCTGATCCCCGCTCCGACAGCTTGCTCCGTCCGACGTCGCGCCGCACCGCTGCGATCCCGCGCCTCCGCAACGCCCGAATCGAACCGCCCGGTGCCGGACGCCCTTGCAGCACCTTCGCCCGAGCGACGAGCCGCTGCCTCCAGTGACCCGACGAGCTGCTCCGAGCGACGCACGCCAAAGCAGCCGCCTGTCCGCCTTGCTCCGCTTCTGCCCGAGTCAAGTTGAGCCGTCGCCGTCCAGCCGCACCGGCGACTCACCTCGCCGGAACCCCGAACGCCGGCGACCCCGAACCCCCTGCCCGGTCGACGAATTGGCTGGCCCTCCATTTTCCTTAGGTTGTTTTTCTTTTATTTTTATTATTTTTTTATTATTTTACTTTACTTTTATTTAGTTTTATTATTATTGTTTAAGTTTGAATATTGTGAGGTAGCTTTTAGGTTATGGATATTGTAGGCATTATCCGCAGGTCTTTCCCAAAATTATTGTAATTACTAATTTGATCCGTAAGATGTCGGATCATTTTTTTAATTATACTAATTTTTTGGGGTTGGTTGATAGTATTTTAATTGTTGAATCAATATGATTATTAATTTGATCCGTAAGATTTCTGGATCAGATTTTTAGTTATTGTCGTGATAATTAGGGTTAGGATATAATCGCTAATTTGACGCATGAGATGATGCTATTTTTTCGATTATTTTAATCCTTTATTTGATTGAATGTCCTGATTAGTTTAAATACAATGTTTATTTGATAATTGCTTATTTTGGAAAACCATTAAAAAAATATCCAAAAAATATTTGAATTAGGATTCAATTTGTTTTGGAATATTTCTTGTTATCTTGCATATCTAGAATAGGGATTTTATTCCGAATTTAGGAAAATATAAAAAACAAAAAAAATGCATTCATTTAGGTTGTTAGTTTGTTATTTGGATTGCATGTTTAATTATGTATTAATTTTAATTTCGAATTTTCATAAAGAAAATCACAAAAAATCATTGAGCATATTAAGTTAGAATGACATGTTTCATTTTAAATTTAGATCATCTTTTTAGATAAATTGCATATTAGATTAAGATAATATCTTAGTTTAAATTAGGATTTAATGTGACTTAATCCTTAGTTTAAATTAGATAGAATTTTAATCTAGCAAGATCATTTTTGCATTTTTAAAAAATAGAAATATCAAATGCACGTCATTTAGTTTTTATTAGGTTCATTTAATTAGAACTTCCTCGTCATTAGATTAAGTCATTTAATAAATGTCGCATGACATGTAACTCGCATATTAAATTGTATGTTGCGTGTCATTTTAGTTAAAATAATTTCGTATGTCATTGCATCGCATTACCCGTCATTAGAATTAGGTCATTTGATTAATTTAGATTGCATATTTAATTGTTGCATTTCTTTAATTTCAAATTTCATGGAGAATATAAAATAATTAGAATAAATTCATTTCATGCTAGATTGCATGCTTATTTATGCCATATAGTTTAGGTCATGTTATCACATCATTTCATGATAGATTAATGACATGCATTGCATAAAACATGATTTTCATTAAATAAAGTGAAAAAACCAAAATTGATTGATTGCTTGTTAAATAGAAATCATGTCTAAGATCGTCGATGTGAATTATAATCATCTGCAATTCGTTGCTATGAGGCATTTGCCTTCTTGAATGTTAAATTAATGGTTTGCTTGACTCGCATTTACCACCTCACATGTTAGGAAAATAAATTAAGATCAATCCAAGTGATCAAAAAAAACATTTTTTGAAAATTAAAAAAAGAAATGGTACCGAAAGGGCACTAGGATAGTTTAGTGTAAGTGTAACCAAGTCCCCGCACCCTTCCTCTCGGTTCGTAGGAGTAAAATCATTCTCCCATTATTTTACTTAGGTGTCTAATCGACCTACCATAAACCGATTAGTGGCGACTCCTAGAAAATAATCATTTGCATGTTAAAACTTTAAGTCGCGATTTGGTATGGGCTTTGGGAGAGCCCAAGCTAAGCTTAAAGACTTAGTAGTCCATTAACCTAGTTTTAGGTGGTGCACTCGAAAAATAGGTCGCGACAGCTTGGCGACTCCACTGGGGACATGTATTAAAATACTTAGTGGACTTAGGCCAATTTTTCTTTTTTCTTTTTTTAAAAAAAAATTAAAATTTTTTTTTGTTTGGCAGCGAGGACACCAGGTACGCCCCTAACATTCCTAAGGTGTTAAATGTTTTTGCAGATAGGAGGTATAAGGGGAGTAGTCTTTGCTAACCCTTGCCTTGCAGGTTGGAGTTAGAAATGAATGTTTGAATTAAAACCATTGAAGTGTTGTTTGTATTTAAACTGTTGTGCATGTTTTATTGTTTTTAGCACTACACTATTGCACACACAACCTGCGGTCAGACCTGGGCTATGATAGGATTTCTAGGATGGTGTTGAGAAAGGATACTTCCTCCAAAGCGAGACTGCTATGTAGAAGTTGACCTTCTCTTCCCTGAAATTTCTTTCATGGTGTCGAATGAATTTGTCTATATCCGCGAGATTGCGTGATTATTGGGCATTCCATTCGACTGAGCCGGAGTTAAGGGGACCTGACACGTTAATGCGAGACTACAACGGTCAGATCATCCTCTTAGCTCCACCTTGTTAAGCCATCTAGACAGAAATTGAGCCTCACATTTCATGCGTGTGTCTATGTGATTGCCATTAATTTCCCTTGGTGAAGTAAGTCTTCTATTCCTATACTATGCAATTTACTTACTTTGTCATGCTTTTGATCCGCCCATGACAATCTAGGATAATCATTCGATCTAATTCCTTTCAGAATTGAAATGAGGAAATTGCCATGCAATGAGTCATTTAGAAAATAAAAAAATTGGAAATTTGTTATCAATTCATGTCTTGGCTCTTCCCAGTTCATGTTTAGGAAATTTCGTCCCTACTAGGGCATCCCATGTCTTTGTTTTCCTAGTCCATTTTTAGGAAATCCTCTTCATATGTGGACTTTTCTTGACTAAAAATAGATTGTTGTCATGGATTGGTTTTCTCATTACACCTCGTACTTACATATTTCCATTTTCATTAGGTCATAACGGATCCTTCACACTCGTCCATTATCACGCGATTAAGAGCAAGAATGGCTGACCAAAATGAAATGCGTGATTGTATGTCCGCTGTGGAGACTCAACTCCAACAAGTGCTCGCCTCCATACAGCTTGTAACAGATCAACTCCAATTCTTTCAAGCGAATCCAACAGCTACACCCACTCTTCCTGAAATAGTTATCCCGAAGCAAACAAACAAGGTTCAAACGATTGATGACGACATGCCCGCACTGGAAGATGACTCGGTCATCGTTGGAAAGGCCAAGCTTGACGGCGTTCCCAAGACAGATCAAGATGAGCGTGTGGCGAGCCTGGAAGAGAAAGTGAGACAGCTGCAAGAGTCACAAAGCTCACTCCCGTTTGACCTCTCAATCTATGAGAAGGTCAAAATGCCGAGCAAGTTCAAGATGCCGGAGTTTGAGAAATATGACGGTACATCTTGCCCAAAATCTCATCTGCAGATGTACCACGTGCGCATGGCCTAGCACGTAAAAAATGAGCCCCTCATGATCCAATCGTTCCATGCGAGTTTGACTGGACCCGCACTAAATTGGTACGTGATGAAAAATGTGAACCTCCTCGACACCTGGAACGAAGTGGCTGACGCGTTCCTCAAACAGTACAAGTTCAACATGGACATCGCACCTTCCCGAGAGGACCTGGAGCGAATGGAAAAGGAAAGGAGCGAGTCATTTAAAGAATATGCTGTAAGATGGAGAAACCTAGCAGCTCAAATCACTCCTGAGCCTACCAATAAGGAGCTGATGAAGTTGTTCGTGAAGACCCTCCCATCTGAGTTTCGTAACCGGATGGCTAGCACGTACGTTGAGAACTTCAACCAACTTATCCCGGTGGGTGAACAGATCGAGATGGGGATAAGAGAAGGGTGGTTTACTGAGCCATCTAATAAGAGGTTTTCTACCAAGAAGGAGAGGGACCCTGAAGCTGAGATTAATATGGCCTACTCTCAACTGAATCGTGATACATCCAATCGCGCTCCGGTAATTAAGATTTCTACTGAGCAACAAGGTGGAGGATATCAGTTCTCGGGTCAACGACGTAATGTTAGGAGGCAGCTTACACCTCTTCCTGGACCCCTTTCCAAAGTTTTGCCTGTTCTCCAAAAGAAGGGATTACTCTCTACTGAACCGAAGCGACCAAATCCCGAGCGTTATCTTGCATATAATCCCTCCGAGAAGTGTGACTATCACATGGGAGAGATTGGTCACTCCACTGATGATTGCTATGTTTTGAAGCATAAGGTCCAAGACCTTTTGGATACAAAGGCGTTCTCTTTCAACAGTAATCAGAAAAATCCTCTGCCCAACCATGATGAAGGCGCAAATGCTGTCACTGAGTGAAGAAGTTCTTATCTCCTAGGATTTCAAGTTTTGTTTAGGATTCTCTGCTTTTTGAAATTTCAATTATCGCTTTCGCTTTTAGTGTTTGGCTTGTTTGCATTTTCCATTCCAATAATGTAATTCATTTGATTCTATTCAATGAAATTACAATTTTATTTTCAATTTTGAGGACATGATGGAGTATACCAAACTAGTCCAATGACGATATCCTACCATGAAAAAGAAACTATCATCCACAGAGGAATCCTGAGGGCTGGACTTTTTCATGCTTCCTCCCAAAAACTTTTTCGAAAACAAAAGCATTTCACTGCTAAAAAAAAAATACACATTTTCCCAAAGCTTGTAGCAAATTAAAACCTATTTGTTTGTCTGACTCATTTGCTTCTTGTCTCAGAGCATAATTCCATAACTTGTTATGACAAGGGACATCTGAAAATAGCATATCAAGTTTCAATGATCATAAACTTGACTTGTGATTAACAGGTTTAGAGCGCACTTGCAATGAAAAAGATTTGGGGCAAGTAAAAGAGAGCCATCATTCTCCGGTGGAAGATCCTGGGGGCAAGTTTGCTCCAAATTACAGCGGCCCATATGAGGTGAAAAATGTACTTCTTGGAGGTGCCTTGATCCTGACAGAATTGGGTGGTCATGAGTTTTCCACTCTAATTAATTCCAATGCTGTCAAGAAGTATTACCCATGATTGAATTTGCCATATCATGTTTTGAATTGCAAGCATTTTTATGATGAATAAATTGCTTCAATGAGTTGCAAATTCAATCGTTAAAATTTATTACAAATCATGCATGTTTTCCTTGATGAATTGTGTGAGATAGATTGAATGTGTCAAATGGGGTACTTTGGAATGATGAAAGGCAAACCCTGTTCCGTACAATGTTTCATACATTAACCCCAGTGAGTTGTGTGGAAAAATTCCATGCCTACAAGGAAAATGGCGATCTCACAAAGGGTACGTCAACCGAGGTGATGAGAGGCAGTTTCTTCTGCTACCCAAAACATTATAGGTATATCCATTGTTCAGCCCTTTGAGCCCACACACATGAAGAGCTTTTTAAGTTATCCCTATCAAGAATCATCTCATACTGGGACAATATTTGAAGTGAATGATAGGAATTCTCTTACTTACACTTGCATCAATCTTCGAGTATTGTTTTCGCAGTGTAACTTGTACGATAATTTAAAGTGCCTTAGGACGACGAAGAGCAGTTCTTTCTCTATCCTATACACTTTATCCATTGCATAGCCCCCTTGAACCTATGAATTTGTTTCACATTAAACCCAGTTGGTGATCATCCCCCACACTGGGGCAAGGTAAAAGATAGATAAAGACCCTTGAAAGTTCGAGTGTCATCCAAAGTATAATTCATTGACGCATGCACTATGCACAAAAATTGAAATCAAAATAGAACTAAGGGGCATGAAAAAGCAGTGTGCCTGGTAAAAGCAAGGCCAATGCCCATGAAAACGAAGTGAAGAAAAATGAATGAGAATGAGGGGCATGAAAAAGCAGTGTGCCTAGTAAAAGCAAGGCCAGTGCCCAAAAAGAGAAAAATCAAGCACTTGGTGTAGTGAGTCGTATCCCCAACAAGGCGATACTAAAAAAACTCAAATGTTGCAATGTTACAATCAATTGAGTTGTGATGTGAAGAAAATCTTCAACATTGAAAAATTGGTGGAAATGTCAAGATGATCACCAACCTTGACCCTCTAAACACTTTTTGAGCCTAATGATCCATTCGTTTCTCAACCTATGAACCAAGCCTACGTTATGTCCCTTGCAAAGTCTCTTCAGATTAGGGCACTCGAATTAACGTAAGAGTTCATATGCTTAAAAGCATTGCTTGAAGAAGTGCGAGTAAGATAATTTCTGCTTCATTTCTCATGTTTCTTGACTTGTAAACCCCAAGATGATTGCGAAATATCACTCATTTTCAATAGCATCGACTCATAGAGTCCCATTTGTTAAGCCATTGACCAAGCCAGCATTACGGTCCCTGTTAAAGACCTCTCAGATTGGTAAGGTCATACCGCTTGCGAGATTGCTCAGACCCTTGTTTGGCATGACGATGGTGAGATAGAGCAATTGTCGAAATCCTGCATCAAAGGTCAGAATGAAATGGCTATTTTAATGAGGAATGAGTGAAAAGTCCTTTCAGACCGAAAGATCCCTCATTTGACACATCCATGAAACTCATGTGTTCAGTTTGGAATATTCTTTTGAAATATTTTTCCAATGGAAATTAGGTAATGCAAGATTGATAGAAGTCATCACGCATGAACCTCACCTGAATTAATGCATGTTTGTGATTACAGATGCATGTTGCTTCTCCTATAACCATGTTTTGTAGGAGACATATCCCTAGGAGCAGAGATGTTACTAGGTAAGTATATCTCTACCTATGCTCTAAATACTTGTCATTGTGCAGGTATTCTCTCTCAAGTGTATCGATACTTGACTCGGTCAAGCTGTCCATTATACTGACCTGGCGTGCTTTCGTAGCCCAGAGTCCATTTCTTCGACCCGGCGTGCTTCCATAGCCCGGTGTCCACTATTTTGACCTGGCGTGCTTTCATAGCCCAGAGTCCATTTCATTGACCCGGCGTGCTTCCATAGCCCGGTGTCCACTATATTGACCTGGCGTGCTTTCGTAGCCCAGAGTCCCTTTTATCGACCCGGCGTACTTTCGTAGCCCGGTTTTCTTTTATTGACCTGGCGTGCTTTCGTAGCCCAGAGTCCCTTTCATCGACCCGGCGTGCTTCCATAGCCCGGTGTCCACTATATTGACCTGTCGTGCTTTTGTAGCCCAGGGCTCATCTTTATTGACCCGGCATGCTTTCGTAGCCCGATGTCATTTATATTGACCTGGCGTGCTTTCGTAGCCCAGGGCCCATCTTTATCGACTCGGCGTGCTTTCGTAGCCCGATGTCCATTTATATTGACCTGGCGTGCTTTCATAGCCCAGAGTCTCTTTTAATCGACACTCGATCGAGTTGTCCCCAAAGATTCTTCTCCACACCTATTTCCCTATTCAGGCGACCGTAGAATGGTACGGGTCCTGGAAGGTAAACCCCCGTTTAGGCGACCGTAGAATGGTACGGGTCCTAGACAACACCTATTTCCCTATTCAGGCGACCGTAGAATGGTACGGGTCCTGGAAGGTAAATCTCCGTTTAGGCGACCGTAGAATGGTACGGGTCCTGGAAGGTAAACCCCCGTTTAGGCGACCGTAGAATGGTACGGGTCCTAGACAACACCTATTTCCCTATTCAGGCGACCGTAGAATGGTACGGGTCCTGAAAGGTAAATCCCCGTTTAGGCGACCGTAGAATGGTACGGGTCCTAGACACAACCAAACACTGCCATACTAGGCAACTGTAGAAAGGTACGGGTCCTAGGAAAGCAGTTTCCTCACAAAACCTTGCTGTCGTACTAGGCGACCGTAGAAAGGTACGGGTCCTAGGGAAGTAGTCTCCTCGTTACTATTTTAGGCGACCGTAGAAAGGTACAGGTCCTGAATGTGTAACACCAACTACCTTGAATCACTTTACCCTCCTTGAAGGTAAGTTATTCCAGGTAGGTTCCTTTATTATTTGCATTTCCATGCATCATATGAATTGCATTTTAAAAATGTGATACATTTCCTGACACAAAAAAAAAAAAAAACCATTCAATGCATATGCATGGTCAAAATTTAGGTTTCAATTTGTCTTTGAAGGCAACCTCTACAAGCTCACCTTCAAAGAGGGGCAGCTGTTGACACCTAAATTTTGAGCAACCCATTTAGTCATTTATTGCATAAAAACTAGGGATTAATTTTTTAACCCCTAAGAAAAAATATTATAACTCAATTGCATAGCATATAATTTTTAGGTGCATTTATTTTTAATTTACATGTTTTGCATTTTTAGGACCGGTGGTGGATGGGTTCGAATTAGTATTTCTGAGCTCTAGTTCGGCAGGCCAGCTAGGCCCACGAAAGGAGAAAATTAACCCAAGCCCGTCGTTATTTTTAATTAATTATCTTGTGAAAAAATTAAGATTTGATGCGATATTATGATAATTTTTGGAAATTAAGAAAATCGCATTGTAATCTTATCTTTATCAATGGATGACGAAATCGGGGGAGAATATTCATGAGATAAGGATTTTTGTGATCAAGAGGTTATAAGTAATATTCGTGAGATGAAAATATTAACAAAAAAGATCACGTTTTGTTTCGCCTATTAAAGGGAGGTTTCTCTTCGTTCGCAGAAAAAGGAAAAAAAAGAAAGCAGAGGGGAAGGAGACGAAAGTGAAAAAGGGGAAAAGAGAAGAAAAGTCAAAGGGAAGAGGGGAGTGAAGCCCATCCGTAGAAGTCTGGAGAAGCAGAGATCAGCAGGAAAAAGGAAAAGAAAAAGCAAAACAAAAACAGAAACAAAAAAGGAAAAAAGGGTCTTCTTCTTCCCCGACCGCGACCGACGCGTAATCCGCCCGCCGTCGCACACGCACCGACCCCTTCACCGGCGCACCACCGCTCCTCTTCCTCCGCCCTTCGCTCGATCTCCTTCGCCCAAATCTGCCCGAAGCCCGCCGCGTGTTCGACGCCACCAGCAGCCCCGACGCCGTTCAGCATTCACCGAGCTCCCGCCGGAGCATCCCGCGCGATCCGAACGCCTTTCGCCGGAGGTCCGAGCCGCGCGCCTCGCCGGCCGAGCCTCCGATCGCCCATGCCCTCGCTCGCCCGCGTCGACCCGCGACGACCGTGTGCCCTTGCGGCTCCCACCGCCTCGCCGCGTCCGAGCGACTCGCTTCGCGCCCCTCGCCCAAGGCGTCCGAGCAACCCACGGGAGCCCGGTCGCGACCCGCGCGCCCCGCCGGACACCGCACCGCGCCATCGCCACCCTTCGCTCGGTCCCGCACCCGCTCGGAGCCCGATCTACCACACCGAAGCGCCAATATCGCCTTCGACTTGCCGCCAACCCGTGACGAGCCGCGCCTCCCGGACCGAGCCCCCGCGCCCGTTCGTTGTTGCCGAGCCCTCATCCGTTGCTGCCTTTCGCCGGAACCCCGAACGCGGCGACCCAAACCCCGCCTTGTCGACGGATTGGCTGCCCCTCCATTTTCCTTAGGTTGTTTATTTTTCTTATTTTATATTATTTTACTTTACTTTTAGTTAGTTTTATTATTATTGTTTAAGTTTGAATATTGTGAGGTGACTTTTAGGTTATGGATATTGTAGGCATTACTCACGGGAGTTATCCCTAAAATTATTGTAATTATTAATTTGACCCGTAAGATGTCGAGTCATTTTTTTAATTATATTAATTCTTGGGTTTTGTTGATAGCATATTAATTGTTGAATCAATATAATTATTAATTTGATCCGTAAGATTTCGGATCAGATTTTTAATTATTTTGATTTGTTGTCATGATGTTCGGGTTAAAAGTAATCGTTAATTTGACCTATGAGATAACAGGTTATTTTTTCGTTTATTTTAATCCTTTATTTGTTGAGGATCTTGATTGTTTAGATTTAATGCTTGTTTTGAAAAATCACTAAGAAAAATCACTAAAATATTTGAATTATGATTCAGTTTGTTTCAGAATATTTCTTGTTATCTTGCATATCTAGGATAGAGATTTCAGTTCGAAAAGTATAAAAGAAAAACAAAAAGTGCATTCACTTAGGTTGTTAGTTTTTTATCTGAATTGCATGTTTAATTATGTGTTAGTTTTAATTTCGAATTTTCATAAAGAAAATCACAAAAAATCATTGAGCATATTAAGTTAGAATGACATGTTTCATTTTAAATTTAGATCATCTTTTTAGATAAATTGCATATTAGATTAAGATAATATCTTAGTTTAAATTAGGATTTAATGTGACTTAATGCTTAGTTTAAATTAGATAGAATTTTAATCTAGCAAGATCATTTTTGCATTTTTAAAAAATAGAAATATCAAATGCACGTCATTTAGTTTTTATTAGGTTCATTTAATTAGAACTTCCTCGTCATTAGATTAAGTCATTTAATAAATGTCGCATGACATGTAACTCGCATATTAAATTGTATGTTGCGTGTCATTTTAGTTAAAATAATTTCGTATGTCATTGCATCGCATTACCCGTCATTAGAATTAGGTCATTTGATTAATTTAGATTGCATATTTAATTGTTGCATTTCTTTAATTTCAAATTTCATGGAGAATATAAAATAATTAGAATAAATTCATTTCATGCTAGATTGCATACTTATTTATGCCATATAGTTTAGGTCATGTTATCACATCATTTCATGATAGATTAATGACATGCATTGCATAAATCATGATTTTCATTAAATAAAGTGAAAAAACCAAAATTGATTGATTGCTTGTTAAATAGAAATCATGTCTAAGATCGTCGATGTGAATTATAATCATCTGCAATTCGTTGCTATGAGGCATTTGCCTTCTTGAATGTTAAATTAATGGTTTGCGCACCCGCATGACCACCTCACATGTTAGGAAAATAAATTAAGATCAATCCAAGCTGACTGCAAAAAAAACATTTTTTGAAAATTAAAAAAAGAAATGGTACCAAAAGGGCACTAGGATAGTTTAGTGTAACCAAGTCCCCGTACCCTTAGTCTCTGGTTCGTAGGAGTAAAATCATTCTCCCATTATTTTACTTAGGTGTCTAATCGACCTACCATAAACCGATTAGTGGCGACTCCTAGAAAATAATCATTTGCATGTTAAAACTTTAAGTCGCGATTTAGGATGGGCTTTGGGAGAGCCCAAGCTAAGCTTAAAGACTTAGTAGTCTATTAACCTAGTTTTAGGTGGTGCACTCGAAAAATAAGTCGCGACACTAACCTTGCAAGATGAAGAATCGATTGAAAGTGTCTTTCAGTTTAAAATAAACATATGATCTCATATATCTAAGAGGAGGTGAAAACTCTTCGAAAGGAAAATGTACACCTGGTAATAAACCACAATGCCACTCTTCTAAAGTGGAAGATCTATCAACTTGATGTAAAATCAATATTTCTAAATGGGTATATTCAATAAGAAATTTACGTGGAACAAGCACTAGGCTTCATTGCCACAAAGGCAAAGCAAAATGGGTACTAAGGCTCAAGAAGGCCATATACAAGGTAAAACAAGCACCGTGAATGTTGTTCCAGAGGATGGATGAAAACCTCACTAAACAAGGATTCGAGAGAGGCATATAAGCAAGCCGACGCTCTGCTTTAAGACTTAAGATAAGTCTAACACTCTTATTGTCTCCTTGTATGTAGATGATTTCACATATACAAGTAGTAATTAGGAAGTGATTAAAAACTTCAAAGAGAAGACGATGAAGACATTCGATATGATGGAAAGATAGCGATAAATAGTCCATTAAAACAGGTGACAAATTATCGACATATACAAATTCTTATGGTTACCATTTTGTTGTTTTGTCATTGATGTGTTTCTTTCATTTTATTAATGCAAATGTGAAGAATAGTTAAAAGATATTTCACAGCATAATAAATTTAAGGGTTAATACCATAAAAAGTCATAAATTAATATATATATTTATGACAAATTCATCATGGATTAATTTTTTATCATAAAAAACCCTAAAGTTGTATACTTGTGACAAATTTATTCTCTATTGGTTTTTGTCGAATTTAAATGTTGAATTTGCTGACTTAAATGACACATGGTGACGTAATATCGTGACATGGCAAGTTCACATGGAAATCCATAGGATAAATATCATGAAAAATTCCAAACTGGTATTACTTTAACAAATTTGACAACACTCCTATGATATATTTAAGGTATACCTATAACAAATTTGAGATTTTTCGTGGCATTAACCTATGGATTTATGTGTGGACTTGCCACATCACTATAACATGTTACTACATGTCATCCACATCAGCAAATTTAACAGTAAAATTTGACAAAAGTTAATAAATGGTAAATTTATAATAGATGTACTAGTTTGGAATTTTTTGTGATAAAAAAATTAGTTTGGATTAAATTTGTTACGGGAATACCAATTTAGAGTTTTTGACAGTCAAAAACTTTAATTGGGATAAATTTATTATTAGTGTACTAGTTTGTAATTTTTGATGGTTAAAAAATTAATTTGAGATAAACTTGTTACAAATATACAAATTTGGGATTTTTCAGGGTATTTACCTTAAATTTAAAAGGCTTGTGGGGATAGGCCACTAAGTTTCATGTGTGGCCTTTTCTTTTTGGGGCTTTAAATAGAAATAAAGTAAAGATTTTACTATTGTATATGAAAATAAAAATAAACGATATCATAATGTACTTTAGGAGGCTTAATACCTTAAAAACCTATCAACTTTAATTTTTGTCTCATAAAAAACTATCGACTTTAGATTCTATCGCAATTTTAACCTGAACTTTTTTTTTGTCCTATGAAAAACCCCCAACTTTATATTTTATCTCAATTTTACCCTAATATTTTTACAGTCTTATGAAAAACCACGGACTTTTACTTGAGTTATAAAATAGCCCCATTAACCCTCCATCCACAATTTATTATTAACAACTCGAATATGAAAAATTCCCAAGCACGGGCTGTTCGAGTGTCTTGAATGCGAGCTCTCCAATGGCGAGCAATGGAACATTTCCAACCATAGAAAATTGATGATCGAGTGTAAAATCACTAAAGGAGATTTTGATGGAAGGTTTAATGGAGAGCAAATTTGAGACTCAAGAAAAGTTGGCAATATTTTATGAGACAAAAAAATTAGAGTGAAATTGAAATTGGATCCAAAGATGATAACTTTTTATGAGGCAAAAAAAGTTTAGGGTAAACTTGGTACTAGACCTAAAGTCGATGGTGTTTTATGAGACCAAAAAGGTTTAGAATAGAAATGAGACTGGTTTTTAAGTTAAAGTTTTTATGAGACAAACAAAAGTTAGGGTAGAATCGAAACATGATTTGAATTAGAGATTTTTTATGAGATAAAATATAAAATTGGAACAAAAGCTAAGGTTACAAGTTTTTTAGAGTATTAAGCCACCTCCCAATATGAGATCATATGTTTATTTTACACTGAAATACACTTTCAATTGATTCTTCATCTTCCGATTTGATTTTGAAGGGGGTTGATTAGGTGTGAGCATCAACCCTAGACTTCTTGGACCAGCCCAACTCTCCTGGTCCTAGTCCAGTTCCCAAGCGATTTGGTCGGTTCTTGGTCTTGAGACCCCTGTAATAATGCTAGTATGAACATCTAGAGGGGAGTGAATAGATGTTTGAAAGAATTTTTGAAAAGTAAAATAAATTTCGAACAAAGTCTGAGAACTAAATAGAGTCTGATAAGCAAGTCACCAGATTTCTGATGAAAATTCAGAATTAGATAGGTAATGAAATATATTTTTGCAATACTTAAAATGATGCAATATATTTAAATGAAAAGAGTTAAGGGAAGAGAAAATTGCATATAAGATTTATAGTAGTTTGGCTTAGATTAAGCCTATGTCAATTCTTTCACATTGGTAGCCTTATGGCTAGAATTCACTATAGTATCAACATAGAAGTACAATATTTCGAGTGCAAACACTCAGTGGAAGATTCATTTTCCCTCACTAAGTCACTCTTCTTATGATTTTCTCTCTTAAATACAATTTGTAAGAACTATCGATGAAGACCAAGTGGTTGGAAAGGCTTCAGACTTTGGAATTTCAATTTTCACGTACTATCTCAAATAGACTGAATGACCTCTTTAAATACTCCTCCATCCCTCACTACCCGTTGGCATTTTTCAAAGAAGTTTCTTTTAATCAATTCGTTGGATAGAATCAATTAAGGAAATCTTATAACCGTTTGAAGATTGAGATGTAAATCCGTTGATTCTGGTTGCCCATACAATTAGAATCTAGGTTTCCATAAGTAGATGCTTCCCAAAAAGGAACTTGTCTTCAAGATTGATTTCATCAATTCGTGATTGATTCCATCAATATATTTATAAAAGGTAAGTGAGATTCTTCGTCAGAAAGCCAGATATTTAAGAATAAATCTCTATTTTGTTCAATTTGAATCATTGTTTCAAGATCAAAATCCAAGTCTTTATATCTTTATTTTGGACTTGGTTTCAGTTTGGATTGCGTTAGAGTGGATAGACTTCTGGACTGAATAGACTTTGGCAAGAGTTTGCGATATTACTTCTGAAGTCTACTGTTCTTTAGAATAAAAATAAGAACATTAAAGTTTTGTCAACTTCAAAACTTGATAAAAGTTTTCTCAACAATCTCCCTCTTTTTGACGATGACAAAATTTTCATTCAGATTTAAGCATAATGTGAAAGTTATCCTGCAAAATGACACTTTAGTAGCACACGATAATAAATAGAGATAATGGACAGTAAAGGTAGTAAACAATTGTTCAAGTCTGGTTTGCACAATAAAATCTGCATAAAACACACATAGTTTGCGCACATAAAACACACTAGCATAGAAAACTCATTTCAAATATGCAAAAACTTTCCTATTTTGTCAACAACAAGAAAGGAGAAAAACAAACAAGTACAAAGAAAATAAGAAAAAGAGTTGGTTTTGAAAATGATCAGGGTTGTCTAGGAACACGAACAAGTCGAAAATCTTTCAAAGTCTACACGGTCTCCTCAAGCTTAGTCAAGCACTGATTGAAGACAATCTCAACCTTTGCTAGATTCTGAGTGGCCTGTCGATTTATGGTCTGAACTTTGTTGTCAAGAGACTGCACCTTACCAGCGAGAGTTTCTGAGGTAGTACCTAGAACAGCATGCAACTTCTAGATTTCAACCTCCATCATATATTGCTGTGTCTTAATCTCCAAAAGGAGTTCCACTATCTGATGATAGTTTGATTCTAGTTTAGTTTGGGCACTAACTTCAGCAAAATGTATTGGTGGAGTATCTAGAGGTGAAGGAACATCGACCTAAACATATGAGATTTGTTGCTCCCCTTGAACATTAGTCTCTTTATCTTAACCTCCAAGAAATTCTTCAGGGAACTGAGATGCATAAATATCCTCAGCATCCGGAGGAGATTGACTGATACCATCACTTGCAGTTGAATCTACAGTTTGGTTAGGAGTTTTCTCACCTGCTCTCCTTGTCATAGTGCCTTCAGTCTGAGGAAGAACTCCTTCTTCTTCTTGCACTTCTTCTCTTTCAACACTGGATTGTTGACCAGTGACCTTGGTCTTTTTTTTGGCATCTCCTTCACCAACTTCCCTTGTATCTTCTCCTTCCTTGTCAGGATGCTTTTGTCCCTTGTTCAGATTCACTTTCTTCTTTAAGTTCTTTCCCGCTCTCATCCTCTTCTTCTTCTTCAGAATCAGCTATGCCACCAATAGGATATCATATGGTAATATTTGCCACAATATCAGAGATAGTCTCATCTTCATCATCTTCCTCTCTTCATATTGTAGAATAATAATAGGTCTTTTTCTTTTTGGAGTTCTCGAGACAACACTCTTCCCTTTGAACTTCTTCTCAGCCGTAGATCCTATCTTAGCTTTACTAGCAGATTCCTTCTTCAAAAGTTTCAAGGCTCCAGAGAGATCGTTTAATCTCATTTTTGGGATCATTTTGAGTCCAACTTGCATGGGAAGAATGGTTTTGCAGCAAAAATTGGATGGCGGTTGAATCTGTAAGTGTTGGAAAAGTCTGGTTACCAAGGCTGTATAAGGAAGTTGTCATTTTCTATTCATGACAGTTTTGTACATATGCAGTAGAATTGTGTGAGGGAGTGAGAAAGCAACTCCATTGCAGATGGCCCACATCATTTTTGTCTCGAATCTCGAGACATCAGTTTTGAAAGTAGCCTTGGGTCTGATGCAGTTGATGGCGATCTTGTGGAGAAAAATGTTAGAGGTAGACATCTTGGAGTAAGTAATGCTTCATCTAGGAATCTTGTCCTTTACTAGAAACTTAGTGACCTCTTCGTTGGACACATTTATGGGCAAAAATCCACTTCTTTCTACACCCAGAATATCGGCCTACAAATTAACATCAACATCAAAAACTTTATCACTCACAGTGAATTGAATACGAGTGGGATCTAGAACTGACATGTTAGAATAGAAATAAGCAGTCAATTCATGATAAGCATCAAATGACTTTGCACAAAACCTTTCCATCTGAAACTTGGCAAATTTCTCTCGCAAATTCACCTTGATGGAATCTAAGAAATCAAAATCTACTGTTCAAAGGTTGATGACCCATCTGTTCAGCATCTGCGCATAGACTTTCTTATGTTCCTTCGACTGAAACAACTTCGCTTTTGTTCCAGCGATTTTGGCAGCCACACCTATTTTGGGTTGGAAATTCTTGAACAACCTCTCATCATTATCTTCCTTTTTACTCTCAATTTGACTTTCTATATAGAAACGAAGATCAACAGGAAAATTTGAAAAGCACCTACCTGAGTTTGGAAGAGCTTTTAGAAGGATGTTCCTACCATAGTTTGAACTGATGAGTCTGCTTGTCCATAGACTTTAACCAGATGCAAGAGTAATATTTAGCTTTTCACGAATGAACTCGAATGATCCTTTCTCCAGTGGTTTGGTGAAAATTTCTGCTAGTTGATTCTTTTGATTCAATGAATTGAACATTAATTTCACCATTTTGTACATGGTCTCTTATGAAATGATGGCCGGTTTCAATGTGCTATGCCCTTGCATAGAGAATATGATTTTTGGTGAGGTTGACCGCACTTGTGTTGTCACATCTGATTTCAGTGCAAGGTTCTTTTATTCTAGAGTCATTTAGTTGTTGCTTGATCTAAAGAATTTGTGAACAACAACTTCCAAAAGCAACATGTTTTGCTTCTACCATTGAGAGTTGATACGTTCCTGAAGTACTTTTCCTATCAACTTTACAACCTACTAAATTAGCATGTGAGTATCCAAATAATGTAAAGTCTCTTCCTTTTGGATACCATAGACCTAGCTTTGGATTTGTTGCAATATATTTGATAATTTGTTTGACAGCACTGAGATGAGATTCTCTAGGATCAACTTGGAATGTAGCACACATACACATAGTGAATAAAATATCAGGTCAAGAAGTAGTAAGGTAGAGAAGAGAACCACTCATGCTTCTGTATGTCTTTTGATCTACTTTCTTTCCATCTTCATCCTTGTTGAGTTTGGAAGAACTTCACATGGGAGTCTCAGTCTTCTTACAGTTTTCCATCCCAAACTTTTTGATAATATCTCTGGCATATTTCTCTTGATAAATGAAGGTACCTTTCTTTGACTGTCTGACTTATAGACCTAGAAAGAAAGTTAACTCACTCATCATATTCATTTTGAATTCTTCTCGTATAGACTTTGAAAATTTCTTGCACATACTTTCATTAGAAGACCCAAAGAGATATTTGAACAAGTAGAAAGTTTTTTTCCTCCCTTTTAATAAACAAAGTTGTGTTAACCATTTCTTTCTTGAAACCATTGCTTACCAGAAACTTACTCAATCTCTCATACTAAGCTCGAGGTGCCTGTTTCAGACCGCACAAAGGCCTTCTTCAGTCTGTAAACAAAGTCTAGTTTTATGATATCTTTAAAACTTGGTGGTTGTTCTACATAGAGTTCTTCTTGTATGAAACCATTTATGAATACACTCTTGACATTCATCTGGAATAACCTGAAATTATGGAAACATGCATATGCAAGCAATAATCTTATGGCTTCTAATTTGGCTACAGGTGCATATGTCTCATCATAGTCTATTCATTCCTCTTGCGTATAACCTTTTGCAACAAGCCTTGCTTTGTTTCTGATTACCTTACCCTTTTCATCCATCTTGTTTCTAAACACCCACTTTGTTCTAATCATTGATTTTCCTTTTGGTTTTGGAACTAATTCCCAAACATCATTAATTCTGAATTGTTTGAGTTCTTCTTGCATTGCTTTTATCCATTTTTCATCAGATAAGGCTTCTTCTACTCATTTTGGTTCTATCTTAGAAATAAGAGTTAGAGCATTTGAGTCTTCTTTTACTTTGAGTCTAGTACAAATCCCTTCTTATGTGTTGCCAATAATAAGATCTTTAGGATGGTTTGATTTGTGCTTCCAGTTATTGTTGAATTTGTCATTGTTTGCAAGGATTTGCTGAACATCTGTTTCCTTTGATTCTTCTGTCTTTTCTTCTGTTGACACCTAAATTTTGGCGATTTGGTAATTTATTTATTGCATAAAAATTAGGGGTTAATTTTATCCCTGAAAAAATATTAATTGCATAGCATATAAATTTAGATACATTTATTTTTAGTTTGCATATTTTGCATTTTATTTATTGGACCGGTGGTGGACGGGTTCGAATTAATGTTTATGAGCTTAAATTGACAAGTCGGACTAGGCCCACAAAAGGAGCAAATTAGCACAAGCCCGTTGTTTTTTTTTAATCAATTATCTTGTGAAAAATTAAGATTTGATGCGATATTATGATGATTTTTTTTTAAAAAAATTGAGAAAACCACATTGCAATCTTATCTTTAGTAATAGATGATGAAATCATGAGAGAATATTCATCAGATAGGGAAGATAGAAATTTTGAAATTTTTCTGAGATATGAATTTTTTTCGGATAGGGCAAGTGGGTAAAAAAATATTGCGATTTGGCTTTGAAAGATTTGAATTTAGAGAAAAAGTTCATCTTAATCTCGAAACCTTATCAGTATGGGATGAATTTTGTGAAAAATATTGCGGATGTGGATTCAAAGGGGAAATTGAAAACCTATCTCTTTCCCCCTATAAAAAGCCGTGCGTGGGGGCTTCTTTTGGGGGGGGGGGATTTTTCGAAAGAGCAGAAAAAGCAAAAACAGAAAAAAGCAGAAAAAAAAGAAAAAGGGGGCAGAGGAGAAAAGTACAAGCGGTAGAGGGACGACTATTCATCGTCTCCCTCGCCGCTCGCCCCCCTCTACAGCTTCCATCTGCGAAGACCCCGTGCCCACCGCCGCTGCTGCTCCGCCTGAAGCCAGGCAGACCTGCGCTGCTCGCCCCCCGACGTCCTGCCGACCCGCGCCGCTCGTCACCCTGAAGCCAGCCGCGACCGCTTCGCTGCCCCGAGTCCCCGACGCCTGAGTCCTCTGTGATGCCAGAAGCCGCTGTTGCTGCGCCTACACTGCAGATCCCGAGCCCTTTGCGACGGTAGCCCCTGTTTCTGCTCACCCCGCCGCACCTCTGCCAATCTCCTTTACTGTCGTTTGCTGAAGCCCCGCCGATCCCTACCCACTGCTCCAGCAACGACGTCCCTGCTCCACCACTGCCCGATCTGCTGCACCGGAGCTGTAACCCGAAACAGACGCCCCGCTGAACCTCCGCCGGCCACCGCGCTTGACCCAACGCCTCTGCAGTTTCACCTTCTGCCGCTGCCCGACGCCACAGGAGCTCGTACCGCCAGTCTGCTGCCGCGCCGATCCCTGCCAAGATTCAGCCCTCAGCCTGTCCGTCTCCGCCTCTGATCCTCCCGCGAAGCCGCCGCTGTGCCGATCCGTGACGTCCCTGACGTTGCTCCTGGTCCGTTCGTCGCCGATCCTCGCGCCACCTCTGCCCCGACGCCCAACAGCTCCGCTCCAGGCCTCCTCCGAGTGAAGTTGCTTGCTGCTCCACCCGCACCGCTTCGACCAGCGACTCGACGCCTATAGCTTGCCCCCCCGCAACCTGCTGTTGCTGCCGGTCCGCCCGGCGTCCAATGTCCCCCCTGCTCGTTGCTGGTCCTCCTCACCGGAGCTCCGACGACTGCAACCTCCGACGGTGACCCACCACGAAGCTGCCAAGTCGTGGGTGAAAAAGCAATAAAAAAGAAGGAAAATCAGATTAGGTGGTTTTATTTCTCTATTTTTATTATTATTTTTATCTTGTCTTTTAGTAGAACTATTCTTGATGTATGGTTGAATTCCCAACATGAATTAGCCCGTTAAATTAGGGATTGACAGTCTGATTTTCACGCCCGAAATCCGACTCACAATCTCTTGCAAAATTGACAATCCAATCTCAGGCCCGAGATTCGATTCGCGATTTAATTTAAAATTGGCCAACCCGATCTCATGCGCGAGATATGGTTCGCCAATTTGTGGATATCAATCCTATCCTGTCTGATTTGCTGTCATGTTGGTTAATTGATTCTATTTTCGTAAAAGAAAAAATCCAAAAAATGTTGAATTAGGATTAGGCTTGTTTTTTAATTATTATTATCTTGCATATTTAGAATAGGAATTTTATTTTGAATCATGGAAAAGAAAACAAAAAAAGAAAGCACATTCATTTAGAATGTTAGTTTTATCATTATTTGAATTGCATGTTAAATTTTAATTTCGAAATTAATAAAAAATGAAAAAATCATCATGCATATGTCATATAGAATTAGGGCATCTTTTGCACGTCATTGCATATTTTCAATTTTATTTTCTAATTAATTTTAAGTTTAGATAGATTTTTTTAGATAAATTGCATTCTAGGATTATTTGGGTTAAGATAATATTTTAGTTTAAATTAGGATTTGGCTCAACCTAATTCCTAATATAAATTGAATAGTATCTTAATCTAGCTAGGTAATTTTCACATTTGACCTAATTTCGAATTTCATGAGAAATACAAAAAATGTATTAGAGTAAATTCATTTCATTCTCTAGGATAGAAATGTCATGAAATGCACGTCATTTAGTGACTGTTGTTAGGTTCATTTAATTAGAAATTGCCCGTCATTAGATTAGGTCATTTAATAAATGTCGCGTGACATATAGCTCGCATATTAAATTGCATGTTGCATGTCATTTTAGTTAAAATAATTTTGTATGTCATTGCATTGCTGCACGTCATTAGAATTAAGTCATTTTTGTTAATTTAGATTGCATATTTAATTATTGCATGTTCATTAGGAAATCACAAAATTTTTTATTCATTCATATAGTTTAGGACATGTTGCCATGCCATATCATTTCATATTAGATTAAAAGCGCTGCATTGCATATGGATTATAGTCTCGTTAAAAAAGTGAAAGCGAAAATTGAGTGGTTGCTTGTTAATTAGAAATCATATCTAGGATTGTTGATATGAATTCTAATCAAACAACGCAGATGCTTTCGTTGCTTTGAGGTAAGTTCTGCATTATTTAATTGCTTTCTTGGGTGTTAAATTGATGGTTTGCGCACCCGTATGATCACCTCACATGTTAGGAAAATAGATTTAAAATCAATTCAAACTGCCTGCAAAAAAATATTTTTGAAAATAAAAGAAATGGTACCGAAAGGGCATTAGAGAAATCTAGTGTAACCAAGTCCCCGTACCCAGAATCTCTGGTTCGTAGGAGTAAAGTAAATCTCCCGTTACTTTACTTGGGTTTCTAATCGACCCACCAAAAATAGATTAGTGGCGACTCCTAGATAAAATCTATCTACATGTTAAAAAATTGAATCTAAGTCGCGAATTGGTATGGGCTTGGGAGAGCCCGAGTTAAGTCTAGGCTTAACAATCCATTAGCCAAACTCTAGGTGGATCACACCGAAAAATTTAGGTCGCGACATCTTCTACCTGACTTTGATCACCAGAAAGCTAAAGTTCATCGGGGGAATCAAACTTTATTAAGTCTGAGACTAGCTTAGACTCTTCGAATTGAGTTTGGTCTTGTTGATTCTGGACATTTTCATGAAATCTGACATTCATTGATTTTTCGACAGTTTGTGTATTCTTGTTGAAGACCCTATAAGCTTTGCTTGAAGTAGAATATCCAAGAAATATTCATTCATCCGATCTTTCTTCAAATTTCCCAAGCCGATTATTTCCATTCTTCAAAATAAAGCACTTGCAACCAAATACATGAAAATAAGAAATATTTGGCTTTTTCCCTTTGTAAACTTCATAGGGAGTTTTCTCTAGGAGGGGCCTTAAAAATACTCTGTTGATTATATAATAAGCAATGGAAACTATTTCTGTCCAAAAACGAGAAGAGACTCTACTTTCAATTAGCAAAGTTCTGGCCATCTCCTGTAAAGATCGATTTTTCCTTTCTACAACTCTATTTTGTTTTGGAGTGTAAGGAGAGGAGAAAACATGTTGTAGACCATTCTCGTCACAAAAATTTACAAAGTCTTGATTTTCAAATTCTCCCCCATGATTAGTCTTGATACTTGAAATGGCATAACTTCTCTCATTCTAAATCTTCTTAGCAAACTTTGAGATATATGTGAAGGTTTCTATTTTATTTGCCAAGAAGAAAACCCACATAAATCTTGAATAATCATCCACAACTACTAAAAAATACTTCTTACCACCGATACTTTGAGTTTTGGTTGGTCTGAAAAGATCCATATGAAGAAGCTGCAAGATGCGATTAGTGGAAACTTGATTTATAGGTTTAAATGAGCTTCTAAGCTATTTTCCCAAGATACATGGAGTACACAACTCAGACTTCTAGTACATCATTCTAAGAAGATCACGGACCAGCTTTTTAGACGATTGATTAGCAATCTGTTTCATATTAACATGTCCAAGCTTGCGGTGCTAGAGATTTGCTTCATCTTGAATTGAGATAAGACATTGAGAGCTCTCTAGACTTATGTCTAGAAGATAAATATAACCATGTCTTCACCCAGTGAAGGTTTGAGAGAAGTCTTGACTAACTCTAGAACAAACATCTTCTTGGAAATTGATTCTGAATCCTGTATTACATAGCTGGCTTATGCTCAGAAGGCTGTAGTTCAAACCTTTCACCACAGAAACATTGTTGATGATTAAACTTCCAATCCTCACTGTTCCATGTCTAATAATTTTTCCTTTGCCGTTTCCACCAAACGAAACATTTCCTCCTCTTTGTTTTTTTAGTTTTATGAAACTGCTTGAATCTCTAGTCATATGTCTAGAACAGCCACTGTCCAAGTACCATTTACTTTTCTTCTTAACAATAACCTGTAGTAAAAAGAAATCTCAAACTTTCTTCGGTACCTAAATTTTCTTGGGTTTTGACAAGTTAGTTTTAAAAACATCATTTGCTTAATCTTTCTTATCAGGTCTTCGAACTTTAGGACATTCATTCTCAAAATGTTTTGAGCTATCATACTTAGAACATTTAAGAGCACTCCAACCAACAGGTTTTACAAAAACTTTTTGAAAATTATTTTTGTAAGTAGATTTTAGAGGTCTTTGTCTAAGTTTCTCATTGACTTTAGGAAAATCGATCAAAAGAGTGCTTTTTTTACTCATACCCAAATCAAATTTGTTATAATAGGGTATTTGAGCTAAAAGAATTTTCTCTAAAGTTTTTGATCCTCTGGAGAACTTCGTAGAAATATCCGAAATCTTATTTTTCAAACATTCATTTTCTTTTGAAAGAGAATTGGTATTTTATTTCAAATCATCAAAATTATTTTTCAGATTCTCAAACTTTTCTTTCCAAGAATTATCTTGTTGCTTTATTTTTGAATTTTCCTTCTTTAATTCGGAGATCCTTTTAAGAGAAGATTTGAGGTTCAAACAAAGTTTATTTATATACTTAGAAACTTTAATAGGAATTTCTGAATGACTTACCTTGATTTCCTTGTCACATTCTGAGTTTGTGTCTGAGTTCGACTTTGATTTTGAGTCTGAAACTGAGTGAGCCATCAGACAGATATTTGCAAAGTCCTGCTTTTAGAGCTTTCTTGTATTTTTCATACTTACCTTTATTCTTTTTCAGCAAAGGATAGTTAGGCTTGATGTGTTCATTCTTCTTGCACTCAAAGCATATCACATCATTGCTAGATTCAACGTATTCCATTGATCTTTTCTGGATTTTTTCTTTGCTTTGCTTTTTCCAATTGAATTCTCTTCATTTCCTATTCATTTTCCTGAATTTCTTTATCATGGGAGCTAGCTCCTCATCGTCCATATCATCTTTTATGTTTGTGTCATCAGAATCAGTATTAGACTTAAGCGCAATTGACTTCTTACATTTTGGATTTTCTTCATCATTGATCTGTTCCACTTCGTACGATTGAAGAGTGCCCATAAGCTCATCAACAGATTTAGGCATGATTCTTTATGTCTTTCGGATTGATATTTTCACATGGTTTCAGTCATTTGAAAGTCATTGCAGAAGCTTGTTGACCTTCATTGGAGTAGAAATTGGTTGACCTTGTTATGTCAACCCATTTATAATATCTGTAAATCGACTAAACATATCTCCAATAGACTCTCCAAACTTCATTTTGAAGGATTCATATTGGCCAAGTAAGATATTTATTTTTATCTCCTTTACACGATTTTTTCCTTCATAGGTGACATGAAGTCTATCCTAGACTTCTTTAGCTATTTCACATGAAGAAATTCTGTTATATTCAGCAGGAGACAAGGCACAATATAAAGAATAGATAGCATTTGCATCAAGAGCTTGTCTTTTGGTAATTTCTGCTTGGTTAGTTTCTTCAATATCCTTATCTAAGACTTCTTTTCCCTTGTCGGATGCTGAAGCTGCCTTTGGGTTGATTCCTCTCTCTAAAACTTCCCATTCCAGAGGATATCTAGATCTTAAGAATGCCTTCATTTTATTCTTCCACACACTGTATTCTTTTCCATCAAAATAAAAGTGGCTTGGTATTGCTCCGGCCCTCCATGAGTCTTGGTGCAAAACAACTAGCCATAGAAGATCTTTAGCTCAAAAGTATAAACACTTCAATAGATGAGCATAGGGCTCTGATACCAATTGATAATGCTAGTACGAACACTTGGGGGGGGGGGTGAATAGGTGTTTGAAAGAATTTTTGAAAAGTAAAATAAATTTCGAACAAACTTTAAGAACCAAATAGAGTCTGATAAGCAAGTCACCATACTTCTTATAAAAATTCAGAATTAGTTAAGAAATGAAATAGATTTTTGCAATACTTAAAATGATGCAACAGATTTAAATGAAAAGAGTTAAGGGAAGAGAAAATTGCACACAAGATTTATAATGGTTCGGCTTAGATTAAGCCTACGTTCACCCTCCTACGCTGACAGCCTTCTGGCTGGAATATCAATAGAGAAGTACAATATTTTGAGTGCAAACACTTAGTGGAAGTTTCCTTTTCCCTCACTAAGTCACTCTTTTTGTGATTTTCTCTCTTAAATACAATTTGTAAGAATTGTCGATGAAGAACAAGTGGTTGAAAAGGCTTCAGACTTTGGAATTTCAATTTTCACGCATTATCTCAAATAGACTGAATGACCTCTTTAAATACTCCTTCATGCCTCACTACCCTTTGGCATTTTCTAGAGAAATTTATTTTAATCAATCTGTTGGATAGAATTGACTAAGGAAATCCTATAGCCATTTGAAGATTGAGATGAAAATCCGTTAATTTTTGTCACTCATACAATCAGAATTTAGGTTTCCATAAGTAAATGCTTCCTAAAAAGGAACTTGTCTTCAAGATTGATTTCATCAATTCGTGATTGACTCAATCAATGTATTTATAAAAGGTAAGTGAGATTCTTCGCTAGAGAGCCATATATTTAATAATAAATTTTATTATGTTCAATCTGAATTCTTGTTGCAAGATCAACAAATTTGAGTATGATTATATCTTCATTTTGAATTTGGTTTCAGTTTGGATTATATCAGAGTGGGAAAGACTTTTGGAATGAATAGACTTTGGCAGGAGTTTTCTCAACATCCTAAACCCTGCACTATGCGGGTTGGTTTTCGGTTATGGGAGTTTAGGGTTAGTCCCACTTAGACCAACCCTGTGGATATTGTATATTATATTTAATATATATTAGATATATTATATATTTAATATGTTATGTATAATATTCTTTTATTTATTTTAAAGTTTATAACCCTAACTTAACGTTAATGGCGTTAATGAGTCCTTCTCCTCCAACATTCTGTTCTGTCCTCTCTCTCTCTCTCTCTCTCTCTCTCTCTCTCTCTCTCTCTCTTTTATCTTTGCCAAGTAAATTCGAAAGAATAAAACCCTAACAAGAAATTTAGAAACTCTCTTTGTGAGCAACATTCGACGCTTACCCCATCCAGCTCGTCGCTCGTCACTTGCCCCTCACCTGGCTCACCCTATTCGTTTGAAAATCATAGGCTGTAAAAGGTTAATCAGCACCACGTCAGCCTGAAAAGAACCCTTCTGAACGGCTGCTTCAAGTCATTAGTGTTATTTATGAATACTGGAACTTGGATGCTTATTTTTGTTTTAAGTATGATTTCCACAAATCTTTTCGTGAAGTGCTAGTAGTGTGGATTTGGTGTAGAATTCTATATTTGAGAAGCGGTACCTCCTTAGTAATGGTAGATTTCTTTTAGTGATTCAGAGGATACTGGGTAAGGGTTCACTTCTCTAATTGAAAGAAAAAAAATTAGTATGTAGATAATTATATTCCTCAAATTTTCTTGCTCCACTGCGACAAAAGGTTTTTAGAGTTTTTCTTTGAAATTCTCTCTAAACTGTAGAATTGTCGTGCTGAGTATTAGATGAAGGTGCATGGTTTAAGCTCATGCTGCTTTTGGCCTTTTATGTTGTTTACTTTAATTTTTCATTCCTTTCAAATAGAAATTCATGAAAGAGTGCTAGTTGGGCTCTATGAAATTATATTGTTACGTTATCTAAAATTTATATTGAATATGTACTGGTGTTTATAGTTTGGCTGATCAACGCTGCATTGTTGATGTATATGTAATTTCAAATAGAAATTTTGTCTTTTTAGGGAATACAAAAAATGGAACAAAAAATTTATTGGCTGGTCCTAGGCTGACCCTGGAATCAGACTGGATCCATAGGGTTGGTCCGGTCCTCGATCCCAGACTCAATAGGGTCAATCCTCTGTCTCAAAAATTGAGGACCAATATTGTGCCAGTTGATCCTTGGGTTAGGTGCTGGACTAGCTCAACTCGGACCATGCTCACCTCTAAGTTAATGGAGAAGAAGAGTTAAGGCATGTTAGGCTTTTACATCTTTCTTTCTCTCCTCCCATTCCTTTGTTCTGATGTGGGTTTTCCAATCATGAAAGGCCCTTATCCTTGTGCACTAATGTGAGCCCCCTATTGTCTGCCTTGAGCACGGATGTTGTGCATTATTTGCTCTTTGTTTTGGTCCCTTGAGACATAGGAGGAATATTGTGGTAAATGAGAAAAGTAAAAAAAAAATCATAAAATTAGTGCATTGATACTAATTTAGTCTTAAGTTTTTTTTTTTCACATTTTGTCAATTGAGTCCATTTGGCTAGTTTAGGCTAAAAATTACTGACGTGGATGTTAGCATATTTTACTTAGCATGACCGATGCTGACGTGGACAGTTTTTATAATTGTTTTTTCTTTGATGATTGGCAAAGGCGAGTGTTAGCGAGGGCAACCCTCACTCAAGCGAGCCAAGCCCTCATAAGCCACTGGCACACACAATGAAAGAAAAAGAAAGAAAGAAATTATTAAAAAAATGTTCACGTTAGTGCTAGCCATGTCATGTAGGACTGCCGACATCCACATCGGCAATTTCTAACCCAAATTGGTCTAATGGACTCAATTAACAAAATGTGAAAATGTTAACAACTAAATTGACCCAATTGAAAGGCTTAGAAATGAATCAATGCAATAAATTTAGGACTACTTTTTCCATGGGACACGCTCATTCCGCTCGTGTCACGTGCTCTGTAGGAGCAATGACACAAATGGAGAAGATGATCAATTTATTGTGACGTCTGCATTGTCCAATGGGGTTATAAGTGTTTGCGATGTTCGCATAGCTATGAAAGAAAAGCTCATTCCCGTGGAGGTCAGCACAAAATCAAGGCTCACTTTTCTGGCTGGATTATCTCTCAAGCGTCAATTTTGACAGTAGAGGAGTCTGCTTATGCATCACTTGGGCTGTAAGTCTTAGATGCTCGATATCTTCTTAGTTATAATAAGCTGTTGATCAGCATTTCTTTAAAAGGAGACCGAATTAGTGGAGCCGAGGAATAGTTGTTAGTGAAAGTTACTGAAAAAATTGCACAGGAAGTCCTACATTATGTGTACAGAATACAATCAAATTCTCGATCTTTTTGGCTCAATTAAGTCCTAAATTATCTTTAAAAGGAGCAGGTAAGTCCTTTTGATTAACGATATCTAAAATTGCCTCCGTGTCACTCAGAAAGAGCTTATGTGCATCTGTAAATTTCTTTTTTCAAACATACTTTAGGATTCAATTGCACTTTTTGGGGAAAAAAAAGGTTTACAGCTTGATTAGTTTTGATCAAAAGATTTATGATTAAATTGCATCCCGTACACAAGGTTTAGGATCTGCGAGGTAATTTTCCCAAATTTTTTTCCAAAACGCTTGATCAGAATTTAAGCAATCTGTTTGTTATAGGCGGTTTTGCATAATGGCCTTCAGGTGGGAATTACTGACTCTTGTATACAGTCAAATATGTGAATTTCTGCGTCTTCATTTGTTGGTAGGAAAAGGAATGGGAAAACTATGCTCCTGAGAGGGGTTCTGTTATCAGTGGCAGGGAGTGACTACTAAAAAGGATTGTATCTGTCTCATTTTTCCTTATTATTGGTTTAATTCTTCCTTATTGTAAAGGATCGTTTACAACGTTTTTCCACTGATGGCCACATGTCTAGATAAATACAGCAGATCTGGCCTTGTTTGATGGTCCGTGATCACCCATAATAATGCTGCTAGCTCTCATGTTGCACCTCCTCTCTCTATTCATTATATGATAATAACTCCAAATGTAACATATACTCGCCAAAATTTTCATTACTTTATCTATGTAATGTCCTAAAACTTCAAGTGTGTGTATATATATATTCAGAAACTTTCATGTTTGTTTTGGAATTGGCGTGCGTTATTTGCTTGATTTGTTTCAGATGCCCCTGGGTGTAGATAACTACCATATCCAGCAATTTTTTTTACCTTTTAGCTTACATGTGATTCACTCACCAGAAGAACAGAGTTTACCATCCCTATGCAAGTGAAAATTGTCCAAAAAGTTTCAAACTTATTGTACTTTCGTCAATTCAGTTCTAAACCTATTAATTGTGTCAATTGAGTCTTAAAACTTTTTAAATTTTGTCAATTAAGTTCATTCCGTCGATTTTGGTTGAAAATCACTGATGTGGATGCCGGTCGTGTTATGTAATACGGTCGATATTGACATGGATAATTTGTAATAATATTTTAATAATTTTCCTATATTTTTTTTTCTTTTTATTTTTTGCTTTTCTTTCTTTTCCTTTTTTCCCATTTTTTTTTTCATTTTCTCTGCTTTTCTTTTTTTCTTTTTACCCTTCGCTGGCCATTGCTGGGTTTTGTCAATGGCCAGCAAAGGTCAACGCCTGAAGAGGTTTAAGATTTAATTTATATAATTAAAAGATTTAGAATTAAATTAGTAAAAGTGTGATAAATTTAAGATTTTTTGGACAATCTTTCCATTTACAAAAGGGTTGGGCGAATGGCATTATTTGATGCTTTGACATTGGACTGTCGCTTATAAGGACATTCTCCTTCCAGTTGGTACGTTTTCATTTCATCCATGTTCAATGATGATTCCTGGGGGACAATGCCACGATGATATTTACATTACAGTCTCCATGTCGCCCGCAGAGACATGTGACCAATACATCGGACAACCTGGCAACCAGGCTACGAAGATGGATTATGGATATTATAATATAGTATTCTGATTTATATTGCAATCTTAGACTAAGGAAGATGAGATCCTATAGTTTTTACGTAATTCATACCTGCATCTTTGTGAATACACTATCATTCTTTCTATGACGGTGGCGTTCTTTTGAGTTAATCTAAGAGGCCTTAACACAATGTTTTTTTGTGGCATTGTGCTGAACTTAACGTAGGTCTGGTTTTGCCTCCGGTCTTTAATTCTACCCACAGAAGTGGGGTTTCAGCATAACAAAAAGAAGAAGAAAAGTAGTAAAGATCTCATTAAAATCTCAAGGATGCTGGCTTAGTGGTCAAGTATGGTTGCCCGTGGATTAGATGCATTGGCGACATTTGATTACTTCATTATATAATCAAGCAAAGATAATTTCATATTTAAGTCATCCACCTGAATTTTGGCCAAGCGTCTTTCCTTTTCTATAGTGTTAATTCATTAGCTAGATGTTTACGGATATATTTCCCTCAAAGTAGATTCATCTCAGATTTTTTTTTTTTTTCGTTATGAAAAAGTCAAGGAGGAGGGGAGGTTACCCCTTCTCAAGGCCAAAGCATACCACGGGCCTAGAAGATCTTATAGTAAAATTATAGATCGCATACTAAAGGAGATTGCTGGCAATTGAATTCAAATCTGGCATGGTGTGAGGAGAGATCGAAATTTACTAGCTGAGTTAACCCACTTTGACTCTATCTTAGAAAGTTACTCCCAATCTAGATCTTTTTCCTAAATATTTATCGAAATAGACTTCTTAGTGTCACATCACTCTTGGAGAATGTTTCTCTTATTTCTATTCACATTTGTCTCTCTCTTCTTTCATCATTAAAAACTTTTAACATTATGCATGATCTTCAGTTTCTTTTAAAATTCAATCTATCATACACAGTTAAAACCTTGTCACAATTTGCACACATAAACAAATTACTTATCGTAGTTTCAAATCATGTGTGCGCTAGTGCCGGAAAAACAATCGTGTGTATGAAGGTATAATATTCTTCTATCAACAAAAAGAAAGAATTTAAGGGATCAAAGGAATGCTAAACATATTTATAGCATTCGGCCTATCCATTTGACCTATCTCAGTTCTAATATTCCAAATTCATGCTGGAGTTCACCACGTAACCGTTGTGATGTTATAGCGCCTGGAGATACTTCGTTCTAACATGTAACTTTGCTTTTATGATGCAAGCAATCCTCGCTATACTTACACTCTCTTATCTCATCATAGATGCTCAGACTTTCAAGGGAACATAATCAAAATTTAAATAGCTTCTACACACAAGAACAAGAAGAAGACAGAGACTTGGAGCATGAACTAGTTTTGTTCGCTTTCCCCAACTCTACTATTGAGGGTAAAGAGATTGAAAATGATGCAAGCAAATCTTATAGTGGTTTTGGCTTATATTAAGTCTACGTTCACTCTCCTAAACTAATAGCCGCTAATAGATTAGAATCCTCGTAAGTTGTTAAAATGAAGCATGTGCTGCTTCTACTAGAAGCTGATACATCCCACTATCAGTAAACAAGCAATGTTTATGCACTTGTATACTTCTCTAACTATAGACTATAATGAGTAACAGGAACTCTCAATAGAGCATAATAAAGGTGAATAAATTCATGCTCGTAATAAACAAAGAGAATGTGACTATATCAATGATTGTAGCTTTCTCCATGTTATGAATCTCCTTTAGCGTGTATCAATTCTCATATATAGTTTTAAATCTCCAAATTAATTGTCGGAGGATCTTCATGAGGGTCAATTAGCCTTTTGAAATGGACACAATCACTTGCAAATTTAGTTACAATCAAATCTTTTTGGCAATGGTGAGGTTTCCCCAAATAGAGTCGGCTATATATGTTAGTAATTCATTCCTTTGATTGAGTGACTAAATAGCTAACAATCGATTTGATTTAGTTCCAATTTTCCTTTCGGAATTCCAAACCTGAAGATAACTGTTAAATCATTTTGACCAACAAAATTATCAAGGGAGTAGGTGGGTCTTCTTGTCCAGATTAAATAAGCACTTAATAGACTAGTTCATCATAGTGAAGTTTCACAAGAAGAGTTAGCTATTTGTTAGCACTTCATTCCTTTGATTGAGTGACTAGGCAACAATGGATTTAATTTAGTTCCAATTCTCCTTTTCGAAATTCCAACCCTGAAGCTAGCTGTTACCCTGGCCTACAAAATTAGTTAAAGAAATATTCGGGTCTTCTCCTCCAGATTTCCTAGGCACGTAATAGATGTGCTCTACGCGATTAAAATAAGGAGTAGCTTTTATTAGTGATCTATTGACAATATCCAAGCTACCTAGTGGAAATCACTGTACAAATTGCTATCCATTGGTCCTCCAAGTATACTAATGATCAAGACTTCATTTAGTTGTTCATCTTATCATGATACCTTCAAGTTTTCATGAACTTCTTGTTCTCCTCCATGTCTTCGCTGACTTCTCGTTTTCTTAGACTTGTTCACCGTTTATCAAGATCCTTTCAGCTTTTAGGCATCTTCCTATTGTGTACTTCGGGTGCCCGTTGATTAGGATAAAAAGTTTTCTTTATATCAACATGACCTGAAATAAGCAACATATGAATTTGTTGAATAATAATGAAAAGTAGATGATTTTTCAACTTCAAAATATCATAGGAGGTTTTCCCAACATCTATTACTTCCCTTGGCTGAAGTTATAGTGATGAGGCCTCAAATAACCGCTGCGTCAGTCAATTTTGTGGAGACAATTCCAGAATATAGCCACTTGCGCTTGCAAGACAGTCTATCATCCTTTATTGCCAGCCCAAATATGGTAAATTGTTTGGACTAGCTATAAAACATCCATTTGAATTCAAATAAAATAAATAGTATGAGTCTTCCCTCTAGGATTGGAGAGGCTCGTAGTCGCAGTACAACCACTACGTCTGTAGAGAGAAAACTTCTACTGTCAGGTCCATCCAAGTGTTAGATAAATTCATATAATACTTGATGCGGAAATTCAACATAAAACAGTGATCTTTGATCTTCATGATTTTCACAAATAGATGAAGACATACCTTTATCCATAGCGTTACACTTGATGATGATCGTTGTAGAAAATCAATGAACTTGAATCAAATGAAGAAATCCGATTTCTCTCCCTTAACCCACTAAACTTTAATGTATTCAATCGATGGAGGAGATAATACCCAATTCCTTTCAGTTATTGTTGTTCATTGTGGGTGGAGAGAGGATCGGACTCTATTTATACGTTCGTTGAAAATGTGCCTTCCATCAAAGCGATATACCCTTTCATTTTATTAGAGTCACAACTTCTCGTAACCAATAATTATTTATTTTATAGCATTTCAATAATTATTAAACCATATAATAAATCATATCACGTGGGCCACAATAATTCTTACATTCTCCCACTTGGCCCATATGATATTCCTTTCATGGTTTAATAAAGACTGTAATGTGCACAATAATATTATGCTATAAAATTTCATTAAATTGGCAATCACATAATAATCACAATTAAGTAAAGAAAACTAATATGAGTCATAGCGGTTGTATGTCATTAATCGACATAGTCCCTTCTATGCACTACAACTATAGCACTTTACTTAACATGATCCAAAAATGAGAAGTACAGTAATAGTCTAACCATAATGTTTCTTTAGAAACTATCCTGTTTAACATTCATCTATTTCCATAATGTATACTAAATAGAAAACAGGAAATATCAGAAACACGTAAGTGAGCTCAAAGTGTCAAATACATAAACTTAATACAATCACAATACAAACATTAATGACGTCCAATAATGCCCATCTTTTCAACATGCTCATTAAATGTTTTGGGCGGCAGTCCTTTTGTTAAGGGATCTGCTATCATAAGATTGGTGCTAATGTGCTCAATTGACACTCTTTGTTTCTGAACTTCTTCTTTGACAGACAAGTATTTGATCTCCATATGCTTAGCACCCTTAGAATACTTGTCGTTTTTAGAGAAGAAAACTGCTGCAGAGTTATCACAATAAATTTTCAGCGGCTTGGCAATACTGTCGACAATCACAAGCCCTGAAATAAAATTCCGCAGCCATAATCCATGAATTGTGGCCTCAAAGCATGCCACAAATTCAGCTTCCATAGTGGATGCAGCAATAATCGACTGCTTCGCACTCTTCCATGAAATTGCCCCTCCAGCCAGAAGAAACAAGTAATCAAACGTTGATTTTCTTGTATCAGCACATCCAGCTAAGTCTGAATCTAAATATCCAATCACCTCGAGATGATCGGATCTTTTATAAGTGAGCATATGATTCTTCGTTCCTTGCAAGTATCTAAGAACTTTCTTTGCAGCTTTCCAATGATCCATTCTAGGATTACTTTGATACTCGCCATTCCGACAAAGAAACCGATGTCCGGTCTGGTGCAAGTTTGTGCATACATTAAGCTCCCCACAACAGATGCATAAGGAATATTTTTCATTTGTTCTCGTTCCAATTCACTTTTCGGACATTGCATAAGGCTAAATTTATCTCCTTTCTGAATTGGAACTATTCCTGCTGAACATTTACTCATATTAAATCTCTCTAAAATTTTCTTAATGTAGGCTTTCTGAGACAATCCTAATAATCCTTGTGATCTATCACGGAATATTTCTATTCCTATCACATACGTTGCCTCTCCCATATCCTTCATTTCAAAATTTTTAGAGAGAAACTTCTTGGTTTCATGTAACAAACCAAGATCATTAGCAGCAAGCAAAATATCATCAACATACAGAACTAGAAAAATAAACTTGCTCCCACTAATCTTCATATATATACACCGATCAACGGTGTTTTCCTTAAATCCAAATGAAGTTATGGTATCGTTAAACTTAAGATACCATTGTCGGGAAGCTTGTTTAAGTCCATATATTGACTTCTTTAATTTACATACCATGTGTTCCTTTCCTTTAACTGAAAAGCCTTCGGGTTGGTCCATATAAACCTCTTCTTCTAAGTTCCCATTAAGAAAAGCGGTTTTTACATCCATTTGGTGTAACTCCAAGTCATAATGAGCCACCAAAGCTATAATGATTCTAAGTGAGTCCTTCTTAGAGACTGGTGAAAATGTCTTTTTATAGTCAATGCCTTCTTTTTGCGTAAAACCCTTTGCAACAAGTCTGGCTTTATGTCGTTCAATATTGCCTTTTGAGTCGCGCTTGGTCTTAAAGACCCATTTACACCCGACCTTTTTACATCCTTTAGGCAATTCAACAATATCCCAAACTTGATTTTGATGCATGGATTTTAACTCTTCTTCCATGGTATTAAACCATTCATTAGAATCTTCACATTCCATGGCTTGGGAAAATGAATCTGGATCATTTCCAATTCCTAAGTCAATTTCTGACTCTTGTAGATAAACCATATAGTCATCAGAAATAGCCGATCTCCTTTCTCTTTGAGATCTTCTTAATGCTATTTCTTGTGACTCGGCTATTGGAGGTTCATTATTGACATCTTCATTATGGAGTGTTTGTTCATTAATTTGTTGTTCTTGATTATTGTTAGATTGTACTATAATATCAGGAACAACAACTTTAGAAGCTTTGGGTACAGGAACTTCTACCCTTACTTCTTGAATGCAAGCATCACGCATTCTTTCACTCCCACTGATGTCACCATTCTCAATGAACCTAGCATTTCCGGATTCAACAATTCTTGTACTATGATTAGGACAATAAAATTTATACCCTTTGGATTTCTCTGCATAACCAATGAAATAACCACCGGTCGTTCTTGAATCCAATTTCCTTTCATGTGGATTGTAAATTCTTACTTCTGCTTGACAACCCCAAACATGCAGGTGTCGTAAACTAGGTTTCCTTCCCGTCCATAGTTCAAAGGGAGTCTTTGGAACTGCCTTACTAGGAACCCTGTTTAATAAATACATAGAAGTCTTTAAAGCATACATCTACAAAGATAAGGGTAAAGATGAATGACTCATCATACTCCTAACCATTTCCATTAAAGTACGATTACGCCTTTCTGCTACATCATTTTGTTGTGGTGTACCTGGCATTGTGTATTGAGCACAAATGCCATGTCTTTCAAGGAATTTAGCAAATGGACCTAGACATTGTCCCGATTCATCATACTTTCCATAATATTCACCGCCTCTATCCGATCTTACTATTTTCACCTTTCTATCTAATTGCCTCTCAACCTCTTTAATATACACTTCAAGCGCATTCACTGATTGAGACTTATCATGCAATAGATAAATGTAACCATAACGTGAAAAATCATCAATAAATGTAATGAAATAGCTTTCCTTGCCAAAAGATGGAACATCGAAAGGACCACATATGTCAGTATGTATAATTTCAAGAAGTTCTATGCTTCTTGTGGCACCTTTCTTAGTGTGTTTTGTTTATTTACCTTTAATACAATCAATACACACTCCAAGGTCAGTAAAATCCAAATTTGGAAGAATTTCATTCTTCACTAATCTTTGCATTCTTTCCTTGGATATATGACCCAAACGTTTATGCCACAAGTAAGCAAAATTCTCATTCACCAAACTTCGTTTAGTGCCAACATTATGATGCAATGTCATTAATGTCTCAACAAAAGTATTATCAAGTCTAAATTTGTAGAGACCATCACATAAAGTTCCAGTTCCAATAAGAGTATCACTCTTAAATAGACTGAAAGATTCAGATCCAAACTTATAATAAAAACCCGCCACGTCAAGTCTTGGCAAAGAAACTAAATTGCGAGAAAATGTAGGTACATAAAGGGTTCGAAACAAATCCAAATAATGCCCAGTAGCTAAGATCAAACGATAAGTGCCAATGCCTTCAACTGGAGCTTTGTTTCTATTCCCCGTAATCACATAACTTTCATTTGGCTTTATAGTTTGGATCGTAAGAAATCCCTGCATCGTATTTGACACATGAGTGGTGGCACCAGAATCAATCCACCAAGTATTATAAGGAACTTCAGTAAAGTTTGATTCAAAACATACTAAAGCACATGGCTTACCTTTCTTTTCGAACCAAGCCTTACATTTCAGACAATCTTTCTTCAAGTGCCCAATTTTGTTGCAAAAATGACACTTAAAAAGATTGCGTTCCTTCTTGTGGATTTGAGAAGCCTTTGAAGAGTCATTCAGGATGTGTAGTCCTTTCTTCTTGCTCCTTCCACCTTTCCTCTTGAAATTCTTTCGAACTTCTTGATGACTTGAGAGATGAATAGAATGAGCCTTTTGATTCTTTATCCTTGTTTCCTCTTGAACTAGCATACTGGCCAATTCATTTACATTCCACTTATCCTTTATAGTGTTGTAATTCATTTGAAATGGCCCATATTGCTCATGAGGTAAGGAATTAAGTATAAATTGTACTAAAAAGTACTCATCCACGTTCATTCCCAAAGTCCTTAACTTTGCTGCTAAATTCGTCATCTCAAGTATATACTCATGCATGGTACGCGAACCATCATATTTCATGGTGGTTAGTGTGCTCATCAATGTACCAGCAAGTGACTTATCAGCAGTTTGAGAACGCTCTTCCACAAATTTCATAAATTCCTTAGCATTGTTAGTCTTTGGAAGAGAAGTCTTTAAGTTGTTTGCAACTGTCATTCGCATGAACATTAAGCTCAGTCTGTTCGATCTTTCCCAAGCTTTATGGAAAGACTTTTCATCATCGCTACTTTCATTAGTAATAGCAGCTGGTTTCTCAGCTTGAAGCGCTAAATCAAGATCCATGACACCTAAGTGAAATTGGACTTGTTCACTCCAATCAGGAAAATTTATCCCATTGAATAAGGGAACAGATGAGGCGTGCGAATGGAGTGAAACAGATACAGATACTGCAAATGTGCAAGAAAATACTCATACATTAATGCTTTGAGAATATCACCTAATCAGATTCAAACTAAACGACACATGTACATCATAGTTCTCCTTTGGGCGATCCTATGATATACAAATATATATACCATAATGATGCTAATAACTTTTATTTGATAATTGTAAATATATCTTATTAAAATTTATTTGCTATCTTTGGATATACAAACAAATTTAACAAGTCATATTAATTATCAACCATCATGTTCATGAATTATAAGAAAATAATTAACCTTTGGGTTAATTCCTAAGTTCTTATAATAAATGAACTTCAATGTACCCATAACTTCAATAATGATATAAAACATATCAATTTCATATATAGCATCAATTAATCATGGGTAATTGAATAAAATAATTTACAATATCAAAAATTCAAAAGACTTCAAGGTTCGGCCACTTTGGTGACTAACAAACCATTCATAATATGAATTTTAATATTGTAAAATACAAATATTTACCAAATTTGCACACAAGGACAAAAAAAAAACTTAATCAAAGCATAAGGGCAAAATTGTAAAAACATAATTCCATTAGGGCAGAATCATAAATTTATAATTCAGTGGAAAAATGGTAAATAATCAGTAATGGCAGAATTGTAATTATAAATTAAACAGGGGCATAATTGTAAATAACCATCAAAAGAAGGGCAAAACGGTAATTAGGAGCCACGGGAGGGGCAAAAGTGTAAAAGTGCCGCGCGGAGACGTCAGGCGCGTGCCGAGCACGCGCCTGCAACTGCGCGGGAAGCCCCGCGTGCGTGACGGCGCGTGGTGCGTGGGTTCCACGCGCCTGCAACTGCAGTGCGCGCGTGGAGCCCACGCGCCTTCTTCCTCGCGCACAGACGCGATTTTTCGCCGGTTTTCGCCGTTTTCAGCCGCGATTTTGCCGGCGTTTCTTCTCCGGCAGCCCATCCCCAAACACAAATAAATAATGGGTTTTCAAGAGCATGCCGGCACGACCACATGGGTGCAAGTTTCGGAGAAAATGACCAAGAAATTGGCCCCAAATCAAACCAAAGTTTCCCCAAAACGCAAACCCTAACCACGGCGACTTCCGCCGCCCGATTCGCCTCCGGCGAACACCGATATACCGGAAAAACTCATGCCTAACGTTCCTCATGGCAGTGCGACCGTATGGGTCCGAAATCAAGCGGTGGGTTGCCGGATTTTGCCCGGAATCGGCGATTTTCTCACTTTGCCTCAAAAAATCCGAATTCCTCCATTTTTGTCCTTAAAATTCCGAATTACTCCATTTTCGTCATTTTCTTCATAAAAACACTCCATCATTCGAATTTTCTTTAACAGAACCCTCCGAAAACATTTTAACAACAACAAATAGTACGGACAGGATCATTCAACGAATCATCATACATAAATCATAATATTTCTTTAAACGGAAAAATCATGAGATCATAAACCATGCGCTCTGATACCAACTGTTAGATAAATTCATATAATACTTGATGCGGAAATTCAACATAAAACAATGATCTTTGATCTTCATGATTTTCACAAATAGATGAAGACATACCTTTATCTATAGCGTTACACTTGATGATGATCGTTGTAGAAAATCAATGAACTTGAATCAAATGAAGAAATCTGATTTCTCTCCCTTAACCCACTAAACTTTAATGTATTCAATCGATGGAGGAGAGAATACCCAATTCCTTTCAGTTATTGTTGTTCATTGTGGGTGGAGAGAGGATCGGACTCTATTTATACGTTCGTTGAAAATGTGCCTTCCATCAAAGCGATATACCCTTTCATTTTATTAGAGTCGCAACTTCTCGTAACCAATAATTATTTATTTTATAGCATTTCAATAATTATTAAACCATATAATAAATCATATCACGTGGGCCACAATAATTCTTACACCAAGCCCTTACATACCCAAGCTTATACTCCTACATTTAGGTAGCTCCGAGCATATCGACATCCTTACGTTCGACAAATGGTTCACCTTCTATTGGACCCATCTAAGCAAAGGCATAACCACTCCTTATCAAACTCTAACTCTACACCGTCTCATGTCCTCTAGTCCGTTCACCATTTGCCAAGTCCATCCAAGCTTATTGATGTATTCATGTTCTTTAGGCCGTTCACCCTTTATTGGTCCATCTAGACCATTTTGGTGTTCATGCCTCCTTTAGTTTGTTTGCCATTTGAAACATCCTTCAAGACATCGATATATTACTCATTCAATAACTTGTTCATCCTTTGCAAGCTTCAACTAGTCATCAACATAGTTCACGTCCAAAAGCTTGTTTACTTTATCAACAGGTCATTCAACGATTTTAGACGTCAAGTGGCATCTTCTGCATGCTCAATTACATATGTCAGTATACTGAGGATGTCTTGTCATCCTCAAAATACCATAAGATTTTTCCTAACAATTGTCAGGATTGATTTTAAGAACTCATATAAGCTACATACACTAGGCTATTCTATTTTCATTTTTAACTTCCCAAAAGTCTCTCTCTCTCTCTCTCTCCCTGTGTCTCCCTCTCTAAATAAGGAATTATACATAAATTCTTTTAAAATAGGTACGACTTTCTTTTCCATTCTTCAAATTTTGTAAAATGTCATTCTTTAATAAATAAAGCATCTTATTACATTTTCGAATACTTTAATTACTTTAATGTTGAATCAAAATAGCTTACTCCGTGTTAATTCCATAATTATAACAACCCAAAGTATATTGTTCTTGAATGCATCGTAAAATTTTTATCCACATTTTGAGTTTTAACTTTTAAAGCCAAAAGGTTGAATGTGCACAATTTTCGCTCTGGTTGTAATTATGCATGCTGTATCGAATTTTTGAAAAGAAATGATTGGGCAAAGTGTTAGAAATCGTTTCGCTAATAAATAGGTGAAATCAACCAGGCTAAAAAGGATGATGATTAGTCAATCTCCAAAAAATGACATTGCACTAAGAAGACTATTTTGATAAATATTTTACGGTGAGATATATTTGGGGAATTAAATTATAAAGATAGATCTATTGGGACTTAGAAATCGGGTTCATCTACCTCAGGGGGATAGGTTTCTCTTATCATTAAAAAAAAAAAAAAATCATTAGAAATCTCGGAAGTTCAGACAAGTCTCTCGCCGGTTGCGTCGTAAGCCATGGCAGGGCATATATGCGTTGAAGACGGCCACGATAATTGAGATTGAGAGGCTATCTGACAACTACGCCAAGACAACCCCGAGTATTCTATGTTATCATCTCACGATGAGTTGTTATTCTTTTCTAGGAAAGACAGATAGAAAATTCGAGAAATTGCTGTCTTATCCAATCCAATTGCACAGCCCAGCGTTCAATGCCAGGCACATACACGCAGAAAACAAAACGATTTAATGCGTTGGAGAGGATACCATCATCAACAGGCACATCGCCCACATTTCCTTGCCGGAAAAGGAAAAACTGGTCGCACCATTCGAGTCGATGGCGTAAATACCCGGCTGACGGGACCATTGGACGACTGTGAATGACACGTCTCCATTAGATGCAATTGACGGGGCGCTAAGTATGAGGCCGTTCATGCCTTGAAATCGAATGCGCCCGAATCCCATCCCCCTTTGGACATTCCGAGGAGATACAGAGCTTGGGTTCTTCCGGGTAAAGCAATATGTTGATTCGAATTAGGCTCTGCTTCCGGTTACTAGAGCTCCTGCTGCTACTGCCAATGATATTCCAATCAGGTAACAGTTAAAGACTCTGCGATCTCTCCAAATTTCTTAAACGAATCAACTCAAGACGTCTCAGGGATTTTTCTCCTTCGGCTGTTTTAGGTGGGCATGTTCGCTTGCTACTCGAATTTTCTTTATGATTGATATGCATTTCATGGTTCCGCTGGTGTTAGTCTGTCGATCTAAGGACAGACAAAATGTCTCAAGTAACTGAATAGATCCGTATAAACTGTGGCAACTATTCCCCACGTAGTTTCCGTCGGTGTTTATACATATGTTGTGCTAGTTAAGAGTGTTGAAGTATGTGTCCCTGGACCTGAACCCATCTTACAAAGAAAATTCGATGAAGGTGATCAGCAAGCAAGTTTTTATATGGTTGTGCCTCGTACAGTCTTGAGTAATGTGCTTATCGTGATCTCTCTTAACTCAGGTATCCATACAATGTTCATGGCGGGATTTTGGGTTGTGCCCTCCGATCAGGATCATTACATTCTGGAGTGAGTACCGTTTTCAATGAGGTCCAAGTCGGGGACAGTGCACCAAAAACAGTTTTTCTGAGCGCGACGACAACAAGCTGCGATCTCTTTGAAGACATGAGCTTAAAAGACTGCAATAGTGGCAAGCTGCCATCTATATAATCTGTGAAGGAGTTGTGCTTAGCAACGGTCATTTCTTATGTATGTAAACCACAATCCTGTCTCGATTTTCATCGTCTGACCTTTGTTTGTACCTATCTGCTTGTATGTAAACCACGATCCTGTCTCAAATTTCATTGTCCGACCTTTGTTTGTACCTATCCGCTTGGTCTATCTTTGGTCCCTCCACAGATTAGGCCACTGATGTGTTCACCTGGCTGCTTTCATGACCTTGAGAATCACCTTGGTTTTTAGATTCTGGAGGGTGATCAGCTCTCTAACGTTTGATTCAGATTGTTTGCATCTAGTTAATTAGGATATTAATTCTTGATTGACTACGCTTGGACGCGCACCATGCCCGAAGAGAGAGAGGCCTTCAAGCACGGACACTGCTAATGGCGTGAGAGTCTACGTAAAGTATTTTGATAGGGCTATTTTTCCAAGATAGACAAAAGCACGGGGCCGATGATCACTCCAATTATGAGTAAATGGCACCTTTCAAACAAATGTTCATTGAATTGTGGAGGGACTCTCTGTCCCCTAGGTTGCATTTAGTAGTCAAGATTTGAGGCTGGATAGGATAACAAAATATCTTACTCAGTATTTGGCGATGTATGCACTGTCCATACTCAACAGGTTTCACTCAATCTGAAATGCATCATATTACACAAAATCAGCTCACCAGCTCAGAAAGTGCCCCTCAAAATTTCCATACCAGGTGGCCAGTTAGTAGCACTTCGGTCCCTAAAAACTTCTCAAATCTTAGGTTCACTTAACCGATGGGATCAAGATACAATCATCAACTTAAATAGCAGACTTGAATTGCCACAAATCAATTAGGTAAATCTATGTTGATTGAACATACAGACGGCATAGATAACAGCTACCAAAGTGCACATGTGAAGGACACTGATCAACTGAAAACCTGAGGTCATAGGTCAGCGGGTTTGATTACACATAAGATGGATTAGCATTCCATGATACCTTTTGGATACTGCAACCCTATATATGATTAAGTCCTAATTCTTTCATCTATTAAATTCCCGAGCATGCACGAAATTTTGTTTTCATAGCTGGGAATGTCACCAAAACATTGATCGACAGTCATTATTAATCAACGAGGCCGATTTCTTATTTGTAGTGGCACAACTCCATATCTGTGTGGAAGCGTGCATGTAAATGTCAATCGAGATGCAAAATACCATCATTAGACGATAGCAATGTGATTGGACCCCAAAACTAAAATGTTGGCTTAGCATAGTTCTATATTTGCATTTTTTATTGCATGGCTTGCATTTAGATATTAGACACATTTAAGTTCATGCATAATGCATTTGAAAAAAAAAGTTTGTTTTTATTGATTGAAACAAGGACTCGGCTATGAATTCATTTTAATAAGCCGAATGAACAATTCGACATGCAAGATGAGGAGTTCACAATTCCAAGATTGTGGGAGTTGAGTTAATCCCAAAATAGTGGGATTGGACACAACTTTAAGAATGCAAGAGTTGATCTTCACTTCATAATAATTAGATTGGACATACTTTCAAGTTTGTGGAAATTGGTCCTAACTCAAAGGTTGTTGAAGTTGGATTGGTTCCAACATATGAGAGTTAGTTCTGACTCCAAAGGTATGATCTCGGATAAAGTGGATCATGTTTCCGGATTGTGCAAGGTCTAACCGTAATTCAATATTGGATGAGGATAGCTGACCAACTAGCGGGGTAAATATTGACCAAGAATTTGGAATTACTAATCAAGTTTGAAAATCAAAATTTCACTGTCAAAATTGGGCTGGAATTGATAGGATTTTGACTGAAAGATATAAAGTGATGCAAGACCATCGGGTCAACTGTCAAACTCCTCTCATGTTTCGTCAATCGAGAAAACCCATTTGTTATCAATACTAACAAGGCCCAATCATCTTCCCTTTTTTCTTTTGGTTGGAATCTTCAAACTCTTAATATGAAGGTCCTAAGTAAGACCTTAAAAAGCTTTGACATCCAGGAAAGACTGGATAGAGGCCGGGATCCGGGCCTTGAAAAATATATCGGCCCCATTGGTTACCCCCGTCCACAACCCAATTACAGGGTTTGGGGGGCCACCTCTGAGACCGTGATGCCTTCCCCGGGGATGCCCGGGCGCGGTACAGTCAATGAAGAGGCTTAGCCGAAAGGCATGTTCAAAAATTTTTTCTGTGTAAAATTTTGTTCCTTGACTGTGAATATTTTCTAACTGGTTTAAAATAATGGTTATATTATGTAAAATTTTGTTCCTTGACTATGAATATTTTCTAACTGGTTTAAATTAATGGTTATATTATATTTCTATGGTACGTTCATGATGGGGTGTGATTAAGACCCGCCGATTCATCTTGATATGATATGATGGAGAGACACATATTTTGAAAGGGTGTGAGGGAAGTTATATAAATAACTTTTAGAGATAACCGTCATGATGGTTGGCAGAAAGAATGTTTTGAGAAAACTTTTTTCTCTTCTTCTCCTCTCTCCATCAATGAACAAAAGCAATTCCATTTCTGCTTTGAGAAGACAATCGACATTAACGCTGTGGAATATGAATACTTTCCTTGTGATTGTATTTGGATCATCGCGGAGTTGTATCATTAGTCATTGGCTTGTGATTCAACGTATGTTCTAGGATAATTTGTTTTATTGTGCATCGAAGAGATTAGCTGTTTCTTCTACCAACTTTCTTCCTACATTGATATCAGAGTTCGTGTTATAATCTCTATCTTGTTTTTCCATTGAATTTGCTTGCTTGCTGTTGATATGGGGATCAAGAGGATAAACTTCACATTGTCTGGATGTTCATTGGTTGGAATTACAACTTGAATCGTTGAAAAAAGAATGAAAGCGAAGAACAGGTTTGGAGGTTGTGGACAATCATTCAATTTTGGCCATTTTCGAAATATTTTTTTGACCAAAAACTATTTTGCATATATGGGGTGAAAGTACTCGTAGAGACAATCAAAACAGCGGGCAGAACACCGTCAAACGATGCAAGACATGCCCACACGCGTGGCTAGAAGCCATGGCGCATGGGCGCCACGCGTTGCACGTGCTGGCCATAACGTGCGCATCGGCGCATATTGATGTCAACGCTGATGTTAGCCAACGGTTGGTAATCATCCCACTGGCATCATTAATGACGTTACTCATCGGTCGTTATTCGGCTGGCGACCTGACCCGACCCGATCGGTGACTCGTCTGACCTGACAACCTAACTTGGTTGACTAGTCAATTGGTTGGACTAGCCTAGTAGAGCCGGCCTTGGCACATGCGTCACATGCGTCACACGCGTTGCGCCTGTGCGCCTGTGTGCTCCAATGGACAATGTGCTCTACATTGTGGTATAGTTATTTTTCATATTTGAGGCTTTTAAAGGTATAAAAATGTGTACGGAGCCCTAAATAGGCGTATTTTTGGGGTATAAATGCATTGTTTATTCTTTCTAACTTGTATTTTCCTATGGTTTTGGAAATATTTAAGCTAGCTTACATGTAAATGACCATATATATGTTATGTAGAGCTTGATTCGATAATAGCACGTATATGATTTGACATGCTTGCAATTTTCTTGTTCCGAGCAAACTCGAACAATAGCTCGAGATTCATGATTTTTCCATTATGTCTTGAATTTTGCTTTCGATTATAGTTGTTGCATAATTATTTTGTACGTTGGTTTAGATCATACTATGCCTTTTTCATTTTTAATAGAAAAATATGGTAATTACATGAGGTCATGTAATTATTATTTTTTTCTAGTAGGAGTTCGCAGGTTAGTAGAATTCGAAGAAATTTTTATCTAGAACTTAAAATTTACATAAATTAAATTAGTCATTTAATGATAGTAGAACAACAGTACACAAAAGCTGATTGGGAATATAGTGAACATTAGTTTCTGTGTCTTTTGTTGAAATATCATTAATTTAGTTTGTTTTTGCTATAAAGTAAATATGTGTTAATGTGGAAAATGTGCTAGTATTGATTCTGTGATTATTATGTCAACGTGTAGTAGTAATTGATTATGGCTTTGGTATCCAAGGCCATTGTGGCTAACCTCAATAAGAGTGAGAAGTTGAACAGTGACAATTGTGATATTTGGCTTTGAAAGATTTAGTACATTCTTTAGGAATAAGAGGTTTTGGAAACCCTCAACTACACCATGAATGAACTTGAGCATTGAATCTCAACTCAACATAGGAGAGATCAACAAGCTTATCAAGCTTGGAAAAGGAAAAATAGCATTACTCGCATCACATTACTGAGTTGTATGCAAGATAATCTCATGTGTAAGTTTGAAGGTTACGATAAAGTTCAAGCAATATAGGTTGTTTTGAAAGATAAGTTTGGGGGTACGCTTATCACTAAGTTGACGAGACTCACCATCAAATTTGACACATACCAAAAGCGCCCAAATCTAATGATGATGCAGCATCTTCGGGAGATGTCAAATATGATTTGTGAGCTGAAGTCGGCTAGTCATACCCTTACTGTTGAATAGTAAGTTTATGCTGTCATGAGATCTCTTCTTGATAGTTGGGAGTATATGAAAATCAACATGACGCACAATGGGGATATTGTCACTTTTGATGATATAGCTCGCCATTTAGAATTAGAGAATGAGCGCTTAGAGACTGTGAGATCTTCTACTCATGCTTATATTGCTAAATCGAGTTCGCGCATAGTCTTCGGTTTCAAGCGTAAGTTGAACCATAAATTCAACAATGAAGGGATGGAGACTGAGTAGCACCCATGAAAGGTAAGACCCTTTGACGCGAGAAACGTGGTGGGAAGAAGGACAATGCTAAGATGAAGTGCTACAATTGTGGCAAGCTAGGTCATTTCGTTCATGAATGCGCTGAACCAAAAGAAGTACCCTATTATTCTATTATTTTAAGTAATGCTTTTATTTCTAGCATTGTAATGCTTGCTGAATCTCATCCAATGTGGACTGTAGACTCAGGAGCAACGGACCACGTAGCTAGAGACCGATAAGCATCGTCGGATATAACCTGAAAGAAGATAAATATTTATTGAGAGTAATTCAAAAGTTGAAGTGAAGGGTATCGGCACATGTAAATTAATTTTACGTAGTGGTCGAAACTTATTCCTACACGAGTCCTCTATGTTTTAGATATTGGACGGAACTTGGTTTTTGTAATTGTTTTAAGCTTAGTTTATGTATTGAATTTTTATGGTGATTGTGTGGATATTTTGTTTGGAATAATTTATTATCATTATGATCATGTATTGAATGGTTTTATGGTATTGGACATTGACTATGATGTGTAGAATATTAATATTGATAGTTGTTTTTCTTTAACTACATCTTTTAGTAATGTTGAGATTGATGTAAGTACTTAGCATGCTAGACTAGGTCGCATAGGGTTACAAAGAATGCAAAGGTTAACTAAAGAAAGCCTTTTAGGGTCATTCGCTTATATCGATCTACCCGTATGTATGCATTATGTCACGCCCTGATCCTTCGAGCACGCGTCCATCCCTCATTGGTCAATTAATAGCAACGTCCCAGGAAGGTCACTGACCCACTCATTTTAATGCACATGCGGAAGTAGATAATAATTCCCAGACAATAACACAATAGGATAGAAAAGTAGGCCACAAATTTTCAAACCGAAATAACAACCACACATATATATAACATAACTAGTCACATATATACAACATACACTACTCAAGTCAGGTTCAACTTAAGCTTGTTCAAAACAAGTCTACAAGTAGGGGTGGGGGTTTTGATCTACTTCGGGCCATCATCATCATCCTCACTCTCTCCTTCCACACTCCAGCTGGAGCCTTCAGCAGACTGCACCGGGGACTCTTGTCGTGCAAGAGTCGAGTCTACTGCATCCACTATCGAGCCTTGAGGAGGATTAGCGGTTCCCTTCCCAAAAGCAACTTCTAGAGCGTCAGAGGGATCTCAGACTCTGGAATAAGACCCTCTCTCTGGCCATCTCAAGCCTGGCGGTACCACGACCTGTATCGATGGGGCACCTTATGGGCAAGACCCGCATTGACCTAGACCACGGACCTAACCAACTCGTAGTTCTAACCCCCTAGGGCCCTGATTCATCAGAATAAAGACCATTTGTTCTGTAACACTCTTGGGTCGTCCAAAAAATTCGGGGGTGGCCATCTAAGGACCTAAAATGTTATTCCACAACGGGGTGAGATGACGTCTCAGCGAGTTCTATCCCCTAAGCCCTGATTAGAAAGAAAATACGTCCTAAGGGCTGCCTAAACACAATCACGAGGTATAGGACTTACCTAGGCCTCTACTTCTTCCTGCAAATTAGTTTAATTCATAAACTCGAAATCATAACATCCAATCAATTCGGATCGACTCAGTCGATTACATGTCATCACAACCCTTTTTTGGTTGGCTCATCTCATACTATCTATAAATCCGATCATATCAGGACTGCTCACTACTAAGCTAATAAATACATAGTATAGCTCGCTTATGAGATGATCGGGTATACTACTTTCTGTTAAGCTGCCTTATTGCCTATAGGCTGATATAGTATACCGACAATGCTCAATCTAAGCTGATAATGTATACAGCTCTCTGCTAAGCTGACATATCGCCTGTAGGCTGATATAGTATACCATCCTAATCATACAACCAATTCAACCCTTTTATCATTCCTGATAAAAATAGCCGTGTGTGGCTACACGATCGGCCTTAACCAAAATATAATAATTTCATTTCCATAAATCCCACCATTTCATATGGTCCACCAAAATATTTTTGGCATTGTAAACTGATGCTTGGTTATTTTCCAATTAAATACTTAAAATAAATAAATTTAGGAATATATCCTAAAATCACAATTCATACCAAATCAGTACAAATTCGAGCTCAATTAAATAAACAGATCACACAATCACAATCAACATAAAATTCCAGTCACCGGTTATCCCGGTCTAATTTTCGGAAAATAAATAAATAAATAAATAATTACGAAAAATAAAAAATAAATGCCAATAAATAGACTTAGGCCTGGAAAAACCTAATTGGAAGCTGAGACGAGCCCAAAAAATTTCCAAACTACTCTAGATAAATATTAGAGCTTGTCTAGGCTCTAATTGCACTAACTATCCACCTAACATGCATCGGTAATTAATTAAATTCACTAATCTAATCTAACTAACCACCTAGTCCTAGCTTAGTCTAAACTAATCAACCCTTAAACATCATTAACTTACTAAGCGAGGATTAATGAGTTAAACTCACTTGATTGATGAACTGCTCGGTTTGAAACGATGGGAACGCGACGGGGAACAACTCTCTCCAAAGCGGGCCTAGCTTTCGGGATCGAGAAGTGGGCCAAAACGGCCAAAATAGCAGCCACGAGACCCACTTCTTCGGTTGCTGATTGGTGGCTGGAACGGTTGGATGGAGGCTCAGATGGGGCGGAGATGGGTTGAGATGAGTTGATGAGAGCGAACTGGGCTTAGGCGATGGCGGTAGGAGCTCTGGCGGGCTTCGGCGGTGGCTTGGGCGACCACGGCAGCTTGTTGGTGGCAAGGACATCGGGGAGACGATGCGGCTAGTTGATGGTGAGGCGCGGTGGGCTGGCGAATGTGCGGGGTAGCGAGCGGCGATTGATCGGCTTCGGCGAGCGGCAAGGGTGATCGGAGGTTGCTGGCTTCTGCTGGTCTGCTCCTCTGCAAGCTTTGAAGTTTCCAAGGCACATTAAGGAACAAGAAGGAGTTGGTCGACCACTTGAGGGGAAGGGGGAATTGGTTTAGCTGGTGGGGTCGGTTTTGGTCCCCTTGACCGGTCTCACCTCATTTGTTTGGCCTCCCACCACCAGCTGGTGTCCACACAACAATCTTAGGCCGATTTACCCTCTTCTAGAAGCTTGAGAAGGTCCAAAATGTTGGGTCCAAGGGGTGTTACGAATTTGCAAGGTTTTCCCCTCAATTGGACCTTAATTCCTCTTTGAATCAACACTAATCGGCCTCTATAAATTCAACCAACATTCCATCGATTCAATTGGTAGTTTTCCTTACCAATTGATCCCTCTCGCATCTCAACTGCGTGATAAAAAACGGGCCCTGACATTTTCTGGACAAAAACGACCCTACCTCGAATTTTTCCCAAAAAGTCTCGGTTTGCAGAAAAGTCTTTTGAGACTGAGTCAACGTTCTTAAAATGACCTGTGACATGACAGAACTTTCAATTTCTGAAATATAATTCAAATTCGTAGTTAATTTCAATCTTGCGCGATTTTAGCATGACCTAGGCTACCGGGTAGCTTTCAGAACTTTTTAGTGCAAATGACCTATGATCGATTTTCTTTGAGCTACGATGAACCCACTCGACATATTGGTGACTCTCAATTGTCGTGAAGATCTCGAGGACTCAAATACGGACATAGGGTATTAAAACGATAGAAAAATCAGTCTAGTGCCAGTCGACGGGAATTTTTCCAATTTAGTGGAGTCACCCACGTTTAGCCACACATCTCAGTCGAACGACCTATCCCTGATCCCTGATCGATTTTTAACTATGCCATAATGGCCTCTAAAGATGAGTACGGTCGAGTAGCCGATTCTTGGTTGAATTCTCAGGTCTATTGTGTTAAAATTCCTTAATGGCTTCCCTAGATAGTCTAGTTATCTCGAGAGTGATCAGCTTTGAGAACAACCCTATAGGTGCGTCGATGAAGTGCTCGATTTATTTAATTGAAAGCAGAATTGAAAATCTGGGATGTCACACATTGTCTAGCAGGAAAAACAACTAGAAAATCATTTGGTAAAAGAACTAGAGAGCCGAACTTCCATTGCAACTTATATACTCTGACATTTGTGGTCCATTGAACGTAAGGCCAATGCATGGAGTCTCATATTTCATCATTTTTATAGATGACTTCCGCTTTTTGATTATGTCTTTCTGATCTCACATAATTTAGAAGCATTAGACCGCTTTAGATTAAATATAGCATTGATAGAGAATCAGTTGGACAAAACAATAAAGGCATTGAGAATCGATCGCAGACGTGAGTATTTATTTGAGCAATTCAAGACTCTTTGTGATGAAAAGGGAATTGTAAGAGAATTGACTATTTCTAGTACTCTTCAACAAAATAGGGTTGCCAAGATAAGAAATGGAACCTTATCAGAAATAGTTAGGTTTATGATGGTGCAGACAAATCTACCTATCTTATATAAGGGAGATGCATTATTGACTACTTCTTATATACTTAATCGTGTGCCTTTTAAGTCAGTTACTTCCTCTCCTTATGAATTGTGGACTAGTAAAAAGACCAGACTTAAGTAACCTACGACCTTGGGGTGTGCAGCTTATGTTCATTATTCTTCTTATAAATATGGCAAGTTAGGCTCTAGAAGGAAGAAATGTATTTTTATAAGATATTTTGAACACTCAAAAGAGTACGTGTTCATAGGTGAATAAACTGATGGAAGTGTGACTAAAATGGAGTTGCGGGATGTAATGTTCTTAGAAAACGATTTTCCTAGTGGATATGAGATTAACAAGGATTTCTAATTATTTGAGATGGAAGATCTTGATAACACACCCACTAATGTTGTCGAGGGAAATGAAGATTTACCTCAGCATACAAGACTTAGTGGGAGTGTCGTATCACCTGGTGAAGTGAATTTAAAAGAAGTTCAGTTATGTAAAAGTAATCATAAAAGTATTCCCTGTCGTCCTTTTGAGATTGAAGCGTAAGCATTTATGATTGCTTTGCAAGATGATGCCGAGTCTAAGACTATAAAATAGGCTCTCTCATTCTCTGACAAGGAATAATAGATAAAATTGTCGAAAGATAAAAATGGAATCAATGAAGACAAACCACGTTTGGAATTTGATTGATTTGTGAGTTATTTTACCTATTTATGCAACAAATAATGCAATATCTATGAGAAAATATTTAGATTTCCTTCTAATTAATCGAATTTTCCTTATTTATGCAGTATAATGAGATATGCAGAAAATAAGACAAAAAAATGGCAAAAATCAGAAATTCAAATAAGAAAGCATTGGAAAATGGATATCAAATTAGAAAATAATTAATTTTGTTCCCTCATTTTATTTACGAGCGTTGAAAGATAAATATCAAATCAAAGATTCTCTGATTTACTCTCTAATTTTATACGGAATAAGCAATTGCTTGGAGATAAAGGTCTTGGATGTATTCTATAAATTGGGGAACATTGAGAGCCTAGGAAACAGTTAGGTTTTTATTTTTTAGATCATTTTTCATTGTTTTGAGAGTTTTTTGAGCATTATGGAGAGAAGACAAAAATGGTAACAGAATTCTCGTTCTTTGATTCAAGATGTTGGGTTTAATTTATATTTATATGTTTTCTTCTACTATGTTCTAATTTTCTTTTGTTAGGACTATAATATAGCTTAATCATGATGATATGAATTTCATGATTTTTATATGTGCAAGTGATTTCATTTATGTGAGTTATATATTATTGTGCTTAATACTTTTAAGTGACTGCCACCACTTGAATGATCTAATGTGCATGTTTGAGACTAAGAAGTGATAATATGCAGTTACTCCTTATAATATATAACCATGAATTAAAGGTGGATAAAGATATACTACATTATTTGTATATCTTTCGGTGATAAGGTGATCCAAAAGACTTATTGTAAGTCAGAAATATTCATCGATTTTAATGCACTTATGTTATTTAAATTCACATAGAGATATAGTGTATCGATAAACTGAGTAAGTTTGTTATACCTAGAGATATAATAGTAAATAGATTAGGAAATTTCGTTGTTTGACATCGTTCTTGTACGCGTAATAATTTGAAATTCATATTTGATGGCCATGATGGAATCGGATGCTTTAACATATTTATTTGATTGTTTTATTGCATTTAGTCTCCAAATCTTGCTATTAAGATTTTTAATTTTAATTTATTTTCATATTTATTTTGATATGTCAGATAAATTATAGAATTAATTAATTGGTAGTATTTAATTAGTTTATTAATCATCAATCTCCATGAGACGATATTATTTCTTATCATTATATTATTTGTTTGATACGTTCACTTGCATTTAGAATTTTACGAACAATTTGCCACTCAATCGCAAGGCTATTGGAAACAAATGAGTCTTTAAGATTAAGCGAATGATGGATGGATTAATAGAAAAGTATAAGTCTCGTCTTGTGGCAAAAGGCTGTACTTAACAAGAGGGTATAAATTATGAGGAAACATTTTCACTAGTTGTAAGGTTCGGCTCTATACACTTTATCCTAGCCATTGTCACACATTTGGACCTAGAATTACATCAAATGGATGTAAAAACGGCATTTACCAATGGAGAACTAGATAACGAAATCTATATGAAACAACGCATAAAGATTGCAAGTGTCACCACTTAATGTATGGCCTCAAGTAATCATCTAGACAGTGTTACTTTCATTTTTCATTGAGCTATAATGTCTTTTAGGTACACGATGATTGAAGAAGATCATTATATGTATGTCAAACAGTCTGAAGATAAATTTGTAATTTTATCATTTTATGTGAACGATATACTGTTGATTGGGAATGACAAGGGTTTGGTTATCACTATAAAAAAATAGTTGTCCTCTAAATTTAAAATGAAAGATATGGGACAAGCTGCTTATATATCGGGAATTAAGATTGAAAGAGATTGATTAAGGAAACTCTTTACTTTATAACAAGAGTCTTATATAATGAAGATTTTTGAGTATTTCAATATGTAGGATTGTATTACCCCGTCATGCAAGGTGAAGTCAATAGTACTAAAATGTGTTTTAAGACTCTAGAAGAAAAGAAAGAAATGGAAATTGTTTCTTACACTATTGCGGTTGGAAATTTGATGTACGCTATGATGTGTACTTGACCTGACATATGTCATGTCGTGGGATTGGTGAGCCGCTATCAATCAAATCCTAGTCAAGCACATTGAAAAGTAGTTAAAAGGATCATAAGATACTTGAAATGCACCATAGACTATTGATTATGTTATTAAGGGAATGATTTACACTTAATAGACTACTTAGATGCTGATTTGGGAGAAGATCTAGATGAATGTAAATCGACTTCGGGATATGTGTTCTTGCTTAATAAAGATGCAATTTCTTGTAATAGCAAGAGACAGACATGTATGTCCTTATCTATGATGCATGCGGAATTTATATCATGCTTTGCTACAATGGAAGAAGTAGTATGGTTAAAATAGTTCTTGAAAAATTTAGCCGTTGTCACCGAGGTTCCAAGATCAGAGACAGTTTATTGTGATAGTTAAGTAGCTATTGCCTATGTGAAAGATCCTAAGTATCATGGTAGGACGAAGCACATGTTAACAATTTCATCAGAGATATAATAGCATAGAAAGAAGTGATCATTCAATACATTTTAACCAATAGAATGGTTGCTGATCTATTTATGAAGGCTCTTCCCAAAGACATGTTCTTGACCCACATGATGTCTCTAGGGTTACGTAAAATATGATATGTGATATTGTTGAGGATCATTGGTTTATGTATATGTGAACATATGTATTATACTTGTTTGTCTTTAGTGACTTGATATTTCATCAATAAGTACAAATCTATTATGAGACTAGCATAAACACACATATATTGTTAAAAAGTATGTCAGCAAGATAGTGATTGGCTCGCTCACATGAGCAATCACCTCACGTGCAATAGTAAGTACGTTGAGCTGAGATGTATGTACTATAAATGCTAAAGAGTAAGTTTAGTACATAAAATAATACATCCCTTTGTTGAAGTCAAGATGAGATATGTGATTTGCATATGATAAGATCAAACATGATAGTCTCACAATCATGTATGCTTGCAAGATGCCGGATGTGAGTACTTAATTGGGTGCTGTAGAAAGCAAATTGATATAGCAGTCGAGCTAAACATGAGTATGTAAGAAGCACGTGACTATGTGTAAGCTAAGATCCATATAGTGGATATGTTTAATAAATGACATACATTCTTATAGAAAGAGAAAACCGATAAAGTATGTAATTCATACTACATGTGCATTGTATAACCGGTAAAGGAATATGAGTGAAATTATTTTTATTTACTTATTGTGTGAGTCTTTGAGGTAATTTATAATTTACCTCATTTTATGTCCCATGTTACTTTCAACTCTATTTTCAAAGTGAAAGATCAATATTACTATTTTTTAGCATGTTACTGGAGGTTATCAATTTATATGACTTTATGGGACATGTCTAGAAAAACAGTTGTTTTGAAATAGAGAGAGACATGAGTGCGAATGAAGATTAATTGTTGTTTTACATCAATCACATATATTTACCGGTTGATCAATTATATCGTCTTCTATGGTTTTGAATATAATTGTAGATACATGGTGTTATGAGAATAGTCAAGTATAGCATTTAAAGGATATGTTTAGTTGGATTGATGTAGCAAAATATGTTTGGGATACTATGGGACATCAATTGTTTATTTATTTTATTTATTATTATTATTATTTTTGCAGGTGTAGTCATTTTGTTATCTCTAGTAGGTGCATAATTTGAACTCCCAAATGCAGGAATACTCACTAGTCACAAGGCTTTCTTGTCAGTATGAATTATTTCTAAAGTAGATGGATGTTGAATGTCTTATATTCTTGATAGAGCATTATCAAGCCTATCATGTTCAAGTAGGAGATGCTATATTTCTAGGGTGCGTTCATGACGAGGTGCAATTAATACACATTGGTTCGTGTTAATGTGATATGACAGAGAGACACCCTTTTTGAAAGGGTGTGAGAGAAGTTATATAGATAACTTCTGGAGATTACCGTCATAATGGTTGGTGGAAAGAACGTTATGAGAAAACCGTTCTCCCTTTCTTCTCCTCTCTCCATCAACGAACAAAGACAATTCCATTATTGCTTTGAGAAGACAATTGGCATCAACACTGTGGAACGTGAATACTTTCCTCATGATTGTATTCGGACCATCGTGAAATCGTATCGTTCGTCGTTCGCTCACAGTTCAATGTATATTCTCGGGTAATTCGTTTTATTGCGCATCGAAGATATAATTGTTTCTTCCGATAGGTTCGGACCGTAGAGAGTATAAGACGATTGCAGAGAGTGACTTAAAAAGTTATTGTTCTCAATAAAAGTACCTTGATTAAAATAAAACAATAAAAGAATGTAGATATAATTTCCTTGCATCTTGTCCTATTAAATTTGTTTTGTTTTCTTTATTTGATTTGTCTATCTCCAAAATGATTTCAATTTGGTTAAGATAAATCGTGTAGTATCATGATATGTTATGGGTTGCAATCTTAATATTTGTTTTTCTCTCGTACAGGTCATAAGTCTAATTTTATTTTGATTTCAGGGATCCGCTGGCCGTGAGTAGGCACATCTGGCCCGGGGCCCTTTTTTTTTTCCTTCCTTCCTTTAATAATTTTAAAAAACATTAATTTCTCACGAAATCCTTCAGAAAATAAAAGTGATCATTTCAGTTTCTTTCCTTATTGCTCGCAACAGGACTGAGAACTTTATTAGCTAACCTACAGATATTACATCTAAGGACTTCATTGGCTAACGGTATAAAGACAGTACTTGAATATGATGCATCAAAGGAAGTAATATACTAATAATAATTCAAAATTGGTATTTGATGGCTATGTTGCCCAGGCACATGCACAACTTTTCTTTTGAAGGCAATTGAACGATTTTTTTTTTTTAGGCAATTGAACGATTTATGCAACCACAAGTGTGTCGTACCACTTTCTGCATTGTCTGCAAAACTTCACGACAGTTTTCACTTGGTAATTTTTTAATTTCGACAAAATTCCCATAAGTCGAAGTTTCCTCTTCTTGGTTGATTACCTAAATCGAGTACATTATCATTGGCACTTGCAATTTAATGAATTTTAGTTTTGGCATTAAACATGTTTGTCATAGATAGGGCGAATGACCTTTCTCTTTAGTACGAAGTTGCATTTCATTAGTCGAAAGATCTCGAGAATATTTAAATTAGCTGATTAATAAAAGGGAAAGGGATAATAATCGTCCAATTATGCATTTGAACATCTTGAATTTGGAACTTAGGCATTAGAAAATGGATGATCGAAGTGAATAAAATGGTGAAGGAATTAAGAAACAAATTGCATAAATAAGCCATAGATAAATAAGTCATCCACGTATAATGCAACTTTGTTTCTTATGCATTTGAAATCCAAGCAACCCTTTCATTTATTACAGTTTGGAATTTTGTGTGTCATGCATCTGAAATTTAACTTGCGATTTTTTTTTTCAAATATATGGCGATTTGAATTTCAACATCATTGTTTCTTCGTGAGTGAAATTAATTACTCCATTCTAGTAATGTTGCAAAATCTTTGCCATTGTCTGCTCATAGTTTGCATTATTTTGAAATTAATTTTATACTTCTAATCCAAAGGTGTATTTATGACTTACTATGTGATATCCCGAAATTTGACTCCGTTTGAAGTATATAAAATTGTTATTTTATCAATACATTAATAGTTAATTTACTCTGAACTAATCATTTATGAGTTAACTTATTTATTAGGCTAGGCCGTAAAGGATTAAAATGCGAAAGACAAGAGAATTCGATCAGGGATTGACTATTCAACCATAGGGATTGACAAAAGTCAGTATTGCACTGTTATAAGTTAATTAGTGAATGGATATAAATTAATTTGACGGAAGTATGTAGTCAGTTTGAGGGTGATTCCACACAATTATGATACTTGCGTCAAACAATGAAAATTTGATTTTCTATTAATGTTGTGCTCAGGATACGTAATTGAACCATCACGATTACATGACAACTGATGGTCGTCCATGATTCAAAAAGGCACAAACTTGAATAATAAATTATCGACTATGGGTCAATCGCTTGAAAATTCCTAAAAGTCACCCGATAGTTTAGGTTGCACTAAAGTCATATTTGATCGATTTTAACAATAAAATTTAATTCGATTTCAGGTATTGAACTTTGAAGGATTTTAAGACTAATTAATTAGACATCGCCTCATTGTCTGTCGATTATTAGCAAGTTCAAAATTTTCGGAAAGGAATAATCAGATGAAAATTGGAAGTCGGAAAGGGAACCGAGATCTAGTGGCAAAGTTGTGATGTCATGCCCCGTACCCCGAGTGCGCGCACAACCCATTGCGGTCGATTAAATATGCGACATCCCAGGATACGTCGCTGACCCATTTATTTTATTACGCATGCGGAAGCGAAACAAATCCCCTGACAACAATTAACTTGGGATAGAAAAGCAGGCAATCAATCACAACCAAACACTTACATAAACCAACGGAGTTTACAAACAGAGGTCTACAACCAAAAGTCTACAAAAGGCCAGCTTATAAAAAGGGACCGTCCTACGACCTACAAGCCGAACACGATCTCCAATCCTTCAACTTCACCTCTGTAACTCCACAAGGCCAACCATAACGAATTGGCCGCTCTGTCCACTAGGGACCTGAAAATGTAAGCCACAACGGGGTGAGACATTGTCTCAGCAAGTTCACCCCCTAAACCCCTATTAGAAAGGAAATACGCCCTAGGATGGCCTAGCCACACCATCACAAACAAAGTGACTCACCTTCGCCTCAATTCCTTCCTGCAGGTTAGCACAGTTCATATTACTCAAGCATATATAGCAATAGAATTCAAACAACCGGAATGCCAATATTTTCACATAACTAACAACCATAGGAGTTCTGATTATAAGACTAAATCGTTATGACACGTCCCATACCGTGCCACACAATTCCGCCCCATAATCCGACACATCAAATCATTCAGCATGTGTTCCAATTGTTATTCACTACCACACAAGGGCATAACCTACTCGCAGTTCGGTTATCTACTGGCATTTAGCCATGCATCGTCTCCCCACCTTGGAGCACGGCTTCGTCACTATGTTGATGGCGTTCTCGAAGAAGCATAGGCCCAGAATCTACTGCGACCCACATCCGTTGTATGGGGCATCCCATTTAGGGGCAAGTCTAGCTCAACAGCTCAGGACAATTTCCTCATAATTCACACGGCCAATTCATACTCGGCTCAGGACACTTTGTATTTCACTCAATGCTTCCAATTAAAATAGTGATCCCGGGCTCTTTTCTTCATATTAAAATATTCAAGAAATTATTCATGTGTGTGGGGGCACGTTAATTTCGAACCAGAAAACCGATATCTCACCTTTTCAAATCCCATCATTTAATATAATCCTTAAAATCCAATTTTGGAAATCAAAACCCGACACCTCGGATTTTATGAATAAAGTCCCTATTTTTCACAATCAACACTCAATTTGCAATATCCACTCATCAAATTCATAATCTGAATACACAACAGCGATCAGCGTGAAATTCTGAGAATTTAAGGTCCCGAAATAATTTTCAGAATTAATAAATAATTAAATTTATTCCGAAAATTAATTAAATAATAATATTTTAATAATTTTAAATAATATAAATATTATAAAATAATTAAATAATTTCGAAATATTTATTTAATTCAAAATGACTAAATAAGGTCCAATCAAGATTATACTAATATAAACATCTACTTAACCTTAATTAAACATACACTAAACTAATCACACTCCTTAATCTAATCCACACTTAACTAAACTAATTAAACCACATAGTCACACTTAACTTAAACTAAACCTCCCTAAGCATCATTAACCCTCTAATCAAGGTTTAGGAGGTTAAACTCACCTGATTAACGAATTGAACGGATCAAAACGACGGGAACGTCGCGAGGGTCGACTTTCCTCAAGGTGGGCCAAGCTTTTGGGGTCGGGAAGACGGCCAAAACGGGCCAAAACCGAGCTGGGATACCCATTTTTCCAGCTGCTGTTTGGGGCCGAGAAGGGGCGGATCCGGTGCCTGCTTAGGTCGGAAACAGGCGAAGGAGCTGTAGCGGTGTTGTGTGGCCAACGGCGGGGTCTCACGGTGGCTGAACGGCTCCAGTATGGGCTTCACCAGATCTGAAATGGCTGCTGGAACAGAGGAGTCGGCGAGATGGAGGCGGAGACGGGCGGAGCAGTGGCGAGGCGATGATGTGTAGTGGTGGCGAGCAGCGACGAGCGGTGCTGTTGGCTGTTGTTTCGGCTACTTGCTGCGATGGTGAGGGAGCTGCTGGCTGGTCTTTGTACAGCAAGAAGAGATGGAGGAGAGAGAGGCGGAGGTGCGCGCGCGCGGCCGATGGCGTGCAAGGACGGCAGATGGTGTCGGGCGGAAGGGCTGGCTGATCCGGCGATGCTGCTGGCTTGTCTCTTCGGTTGCTGCGTGCGAAGAAGAAGAAGATGGAGAGAGGAAGAAGCGGTCGCATGGTAGGGAGTGGGAGGAGAGAAGCGATGGAAGAGAGAGAGAGAGAAGGAGGAGAGGGGAGGAGGGGACCACTTCTTTCTTTTGTCTCTTTCTTTAATCCCTCAAACATGGCCCACCATGACCTCACATGACATCACCATCCACTCACCTCCAATCTTCCTCTACACTCTTCCAATAGGTCCAAAATGCCTCTTGTCCCATGGCATACGAATTTGTTACATTTCCCACTTCAATCTCAATCAATTTCATTCAATTCTCAACCAAACAAATCTAATTGAAACCCAATTAAATCCATCAAGGTGTCCTCATCCATCTCATGTCTTTTCCCTGTCAAATGATCCAACTTGATGGCCAAAGATGCGATTAAAAGTGGTCCTCTGACTATCTCGAACAAAAATGGCCTTACTTTGCTTTTCTGCCAAAAATCTCGGTTTATAGAAAAATCTTCTAAGGATGAGTCGACATTCATAAAGTGAATTGTGACATGTCAGAACTTTCAATTTCTGAAATCGAGTTTAATTTCTCGGTTAATTTCAATCTGGCATGACTTTAGCGCGTTCTAATCTACTGGGTAGCTTTTAGGAACTTTTCGTGCAATTCACCTATGGTCAATTGTTTTCGAGCCACAAAGTGCATCTTCGACACATTGGCGACTCTCGGTTATCGTAGAAGGTTTCAAATACGGACACAGTGTACCAAAACGACAAAGGAAGCGGTCTGACACAGTGTACCAAAACGATAGAGGAAGCGGTCTAGTGCCGATCGACAAGATTTGTGAAATCAAGTGGAATCACCACACTTAATCACATGCCTTTGTTGAGTCGTCTTATCACCGGTCTCTCATTGATCTGTGCCGCAATGACCCTTGCAGATTAGCACGGTCGAGCAGTCGATTCTTGGTCGAATTCTCAAGTCTATTGCGTTTAGATTCCTTAATGGCTTCACCTAATAGACTAGTTATCTTGTGAGTGGCCAACTTAGAGAAGAGAGCTATAGACGCGAAGATGAAATGCCCAACTTAATCAATTGAAACCAAAATTGTAAAATCGGGATGTCACATGTGATTTGTTGGCCAAAGTCTTGGTTTTAAAGTAAAAGAAAATAAGAGGATATTGAGGGACAAAATACTTGGCAATGAGGATTTTATGGAGAGTTGGTGAAGGGAATTATGGTTTGGAAGAAAATCTTGGAATATCTATTTCTTTTTCTTCTCCCTCTCTCTTCCCCTCCTTCTTTTGCATTATGCCATGTGGCCCCCTTAGCCCCCATTTCTCTCATTTGACTTTCATTCCACCTTCTTCTTTTTCGTGTTGTTCTTCTTCATTTTCTTTGCATCATCATCGCCATTTGCCGCTTCCATTTTGACCGCTTGTCCTTGCCGTCCACCGCCACCACCACCGCTTATCCACCATCCCTTGCTCTATTTCTTGAGCCGCCGCAAGCCACCACTGAACCGCCCCCTTTGGCTACCATTCTTTGCCACTGGATCACCATCATTTCCGAGCCCTTACCACCGGACCGCCATTCTTGTTGCCCTTTGTTGCACTGCCACCATCGCTTGCTGCCGTTGCTTGCGTTGCCACCACCGTCCTTAAGCCATCGTCACTACTACCATCCACCGCCCCTTATCCAGGCCTAAGTCGTGAGCTCGAGCCGTTGCCGTCGTGCCATTCATGTCTCCGTTCAAGCCATGAGAGTTGAGTCCTTGATGCTGTCGTGTCACTATCGCTATAAGCTCGTTACCGTCGGAAAAACCGTGAGTTAACTCCTAATCATTGATTAAGAAATTAATTACATTTAGGGGTAGGATTAGTTTAGGATTAATGGTAGTTAGTGGCCTATAATGATGGTTTAGCCCTAACTATGGTTGAGGATGGCTTAGATTAAGGCTAATATCGCAATTAGTTTAATTAATCATAATTAGTTTTATTAATTATAGTTAATCTTAGTTAATTGCAATTAGACTAATTAAATGATGATTAATTTTAATTAATTATAGTTGGATTAATTAATGATAGTTAGTCTTAATTAATGATAGTTGGCCTAATTAATCGTGATTAGTGGAAATTAATGACAAATTGTATTCAAGAGAGAAAAACACAAGAGGAGTGACTTAGTGAGAGAAAAAGAAATTATTCACTAAGTGTTCGTACTCAAATCGTTGTACTTCTCTGTTGATACCTTAGTGAAATTCAGTCAGAAGGCTGTTAGCGTGGGAGAGTGGATGTAGGCATGATCTAAGCCGAAACACTATAAATCTCGTGTCCAATTTTCTCTTCCCTTAAGTCTTTTGATTTGTTTGTTGTAATATTTTTCAGAGTTTTGCTAATTTCTAAACCATCTTATTTGAGTCTAAACTATATTAGAAGTCTGGTGTGAATCAGACTTTGTTTGAGAAAATAACTGTTATTGCTTTTATTGGCTTAATTTGTTTTTATACCTATTCACCCCCCTTTAGGTGGTAATACTAGCACTTTCAATTGGTATTAGAGCTGTGATGCTTATCTTATTGAAGTATTTTTACTTCTAAGCTAAAGATATTCTATGGCTAGTATCTTAGCTCCAGGATTGGTTGAAGGATAGAACAATACCAGGTCACCCTACTTTGATGGAACAGAGTACAATGTGTGGAAGAATAAAATGAAGGCGTTCCTAAGATCCAGAGATCTCTTGGAATGGGATGTTGTGGAAAGAGGAATCAATCCAAAGGTAGCATCAGCTTCAGACAAGGGAAAAGAAATGATAGATAAAGATGCTAAGGATTCCATTTAAGCTGAAATTACCAAGAGACAGGCTCTTGATGCTAAAACTATTTATTCTTTATACTATGCTTTGTCTCCTATTGAATATAACATAATTTCTTCATGTGAAACAGTTAAAGAAGTCTGGGATAGACTTCACATCACTTATGAAGGAACTGATCGTGTAAAGGAGACACAAATAAACATTTTACTGGGACAATATGAGTCATTCAGAATGAAGCTTAGAGAGTCTATTGGTGATATGTTTAGTCACTTTACGAAAATTGTCAATGGATTGGCATATCAAGGTCAACCAATTTTTGCTCCAATGAAGCTCAACAAATTATTGCGAGGACTTTCAAAGGATTGGAACTATGTGAAGACTTCAATTAGGAAGACTCAAAGGATCATGCCTCTTTCTATTGATGAGCTGATAGGCACTCTTCAATCGTATAAAGTGGAACAAATCAATGATGAAGAGGATCCAAAAGGTAAGAAGTCAATCGCACTTAAGTCTAATGCTAATTCTGATGACACAGATACGGACGATGACATGGATGACGAGGAGCTGGCCCTTATGTAAAGAAATTCAAAAAACTAAATAGGAAAGAAAGAAGATTGAAATGGAAGAAGCAAAGCAAGCAAAATTCCCAGAAGTCAATGGAAGAGGTTGAAACAAGCAAGGATGTAATATGCTTCAAGTGCAAGAAGAAGGGACACATCAAGCCTAACTGTCCCTTGTTGGAAAAAGAAGAAAGGGAAGTATGAGAAATACAAGAAGGCTCTTAAAGTAGAAACCTGGTGTGACACAGAATGTGAGGAAAGCAAAAAGGAATTTGCAAAAATCTATCTGATGGTTCATTTAAAATTAGAATCAGACATAGACTCAGATTTTGACAAGAAAATCAAGGTAAGTCACTTAAAAATTCCTATTAAAGTTTCTAAGTATATAAATGAACTTTGCCTCAACCTTAGATCTTCTCTTAAAGGATTTCCGAACTAAAGAAGGAAAATTTAAAGCTTAGGCAACAGGATAACTCTTGGAGAGAAAAGTTTGAGAATCTGAAAAATGATTTTGTTGGTTTGAAAGAAAATACTGATTCTCTTTCAAAAGAAAATGAATATTTGAAAAAGGAGATTTAAGATATTTCTACAAAGTTTTCCAAAGGATCATAAACATTAGAGAAAATTCTTTCAGCACAAATACCCTATTTTAATAGATCTGGTTTGGGTATGAACAATGAAACTACTCCTTCGATTGATTTTCCCAAAGTGAAGGAAATACTTAGACAAAGACCTCCAAAGTCTTTTTACAAAAATCATTTCCAAAAAGTTTTTGTAAAACCTGTTGGCCAGAATGCTCTTAAATGTTCTAAGTGTAACGACTCAGAACATTTTGAGAATGAATGTCCTAAGGTTTGGAGATCTATTAAGAAGGATTTGGCAAAGAATGTTTTTAAAACTAACTCTCCTAAACCCAAGAAAATTTGAGTACCAAAGAAAGTTTGAGATTTTCGTCTGACTGCAGGTCATTGTTAAAAGAAAATGCAAATGGTACTTGGATAGTGGATGTTATAGGCATATGACTGGAGATTCAAGTAATTTCATGAAGCTAGAAACACAAAAATGAGGAAATGTCTCTTTTGGTGGGAATAACAAAGGAAAAATTATTGGATATGGAACAGTGAAGATCGGAAGTTTAATTATCAACAATGTTTCATTCGTAAAAGGTTTGAATCATAATCTTCTGAGTATAAGTCAGCTATGTGATACAAGATTCAGAATCAAATTTCAAGAAGATGTCTGCTCTGGAGTCAGTCGAGATTTATCTCAATCCTTTACTGGGCATAGATATGGCAATATTTATCTTCTGGACATAAGTCCAGAGAGCTCTTAGTGCTTCATTTCAATTCAAGATGAAACATATCTCTGGCATTACAAGCTTGGATTTATGAATATGAAATGGATTGCTAAACTTTCTTCTAAGAAGCTGGTTCGAGGTCTTCCCAAAATGGCTTACTAGAAGTTTGAATTGTGTACTAAATGTATCTTGGGAAAACCGGTCAGAAGTTCTTTTAAACCAGTAAATTAAGTATCTACTATTCGGGTCTTGCAGCTCCTTCATATGGATCTTTTTGGACCTACAAGAATACAGAGTATTGTGGATGATTATTTATGATTCACTTAGGTTTTCTTGGCAAATAAGTCCAAAACCTTATATTACTTTTCAAAGTTTGCTAAGAAAGTTCTGGACGAGAAATGTTATGTTATTTCAAGCATAAGGACTGATCATGGGGGAGAATTTGAGAATCAAGACTTTGCAAATTTCTATAACGAGTGTAGTCTTCAACATGTTTTCTCCTTTCCATATACCCCTGAACAAAATGGAGCTGTGGAAAGAAAAAATACATCATTTTAGGAGATGGCCAGAACTCTATTGATAGAAAGTGAAATCTCTTCTCAATTTTGGGCAGAAGCAGTTTCTATTGTCTGTTATATAATTAACAGAGTATTTTTAAGGCCCATCCTAGAGAAGACTCCCTATGAAGTGTATAAAAGGAAGAAGCCAAATATCTCTTACTTTCATGTATTTGGCTGTAAGTGTTTCATCTTGAAAAATGCAAATGATCGATCTAGAAAATTTGAGGAAAGATCAGATGAAGGAATATTTCTTGGTTACTCTACATCAAGCAAAGCTTACAGGGTCTTTAGCAAGAACACTCAAACTGCTGAAGAATCTATGAATGTTAGATTTCAGGAAAGTATTCAAAACCAACAAGATTAGACTCAACTTGAAGAGTCTGAACTAGATTCAGACCTAATAAAGTCTGATTTCCCCGAAGGACTTCAGTCTTTTGGTGATCAAAGTCAAGCAGAACATAAGTCAAAAGAGTCGAAAAAAAAGATGATTAATAGATATTAACAGGAAATGACAAACCAAATAGCAACTGGAAGCAAAAATCAAGTCATCCCAAAGAACTCATTATTGGCAATTTAGAAGAAGGAATCCGCACTAGATCTAAGACAAAATAAGATTCTAGTGCATTAGCACTTATTTTAGAAATAGAACCAAAAGGAGTAGATGAAGCACTGTCTGACGAAAGCTAGATAGAAGCAATGCAACAAGAGCTCAGACAATTCAGTATCAATAATGTCTAGGAGCTAGTTCCTAAACCGAAAGGTAAATCTGTGATTGGAACGAAGTGGGTGTTTAGAAACAAGATGGATGAAAAGGGCAAGGTAATCGAGAACAAAGCAAGGCTTGTGGTAAAAGGATACACACAAGAGGAATAAATAGACTATGATGAGACTTATGCACCTGTAGCCAGGTTAGAAGCAATTAGACTATTGCTTGCATATGCGTGTTTTCATAATTTCAGGTTATTCCAGATGGATGTCAAGAGTGCTTTCCTAAATGGATTTATACAAGAAGAAGTCTATGTGGAACAACCACCAAGATTTGAAGATCCCAGAAAGCCAGACTCTATCTATAGACTGAAGAAGGCGTTGTACGGTTTGAAACAGGCACCTCGAGCTTGGTATGAGAGGCTGAGTAAGTTCTTGATAAGTAATGATTTTAAGAAAGGAAATGTTGATACAACCTTGTTTATCAAAAAGGAAGAAAAAGTTTTTTTACTTGTTCAAATATATGCAGATGATATAATCTTTGGATCTTCTAACGAGAATCTATGCAAGAAATTCTCAAAGTCCATGTAGGAAGAATTCAAAAGAAAGGAACGTTTAATTATCAAGAGAAATATGCCAGAGATGTTATTAAGAAGTTTGGGATGGAAAATTGCAAGAAGATCGAGACTCCCATTTCAAGTTCTTCAAAGCTTGACTAGGATGAAGGTGGAAAGAAAGTTGACCAAAAGTTATACAGAAGCATGATTAGTTCTCTTCTTTATATCATTGCCTCTCAACCTGATATTCTATTCAGTGTGTGCATGTGTGCTAGATTCTAATATGACCCTAAAGAGTCACACCTTAGTGTTGTCAAACGTACTATCAAATATATTGCGACTTATCCAAAGTTAAGTTTGTGGTATCCAAATGGAGGAGACTTTGCTGATCTGACTGGTTGTAAAGTTGACAGGAAAAGTACTTCAGGAACATGTCAATTGTTGGGACAAATGTTAGTGTCTTGGTTTTCAAGAAAGCAGAACACTGTGGCTCTTTCAACAACAGAAGCAGAGTACATTGCTCTTGGAAGTTGTTGTTCGCAAATTCTTTCGATTGGGCAACAACTAAGGGATTTTAGAATAGAAGAACCTTGCATTGAAATCAGATGTGACAACACAATTGCAATCAATCTTACCAGAAATCCCATTCTTCATTCAAGAGTAAAGCATATCGAAATTCGCCATCACTTCATAAGAGGTCATGTGCAAAATGGCAAAATCAATGTTCAATTCATTGATTCAAAGAATCAACTAGTAGATATCTTCACCAAGCCATTGGAGAAAAGCTTATACGAGTCCATCTGTGAAAAAGCTAAATATTACCTTTGCATTTGACTAAAGTCTATGGATAAGCATACTTAACAGAACAATATGTGGAAAATAATTCCTTCTGAAAATTTTCTAGACTCAGGTAGTTTTATTTTAAATTTTGGCGCGTAAGTTTCCGTCCTTATTGAATAAGTACATTTATTCTCAATTTATCGCTTGCCTTTTATATTTTTGGAAATTGTAATATCTCTGCTGATTTTTCGGAAATTATTTCGAAAATTATTGACAGTTGCTTTTTTGAATTTTTTGATTAGGTAGTTTCCTTTTTATGATGGTTCAGTTGTCGTACTTCATTTTTTAAATCTTTCAGATTTTCCTCTCTTGAATTCTCTTTCAAATCCTCTGCAAATTTCTCACTCATTCCTACACAAACATGTTGTCAAAGTCTTCCAAGTCTGCTTTGATGTCATACCAAAGGAAATCCTCTCGCATTGTTAGTCGCGGACCTCAGACTGTTCCTGAAGATCCAATGCATTTTGATCTGACCAAGCACGATTCGCCTCGAAGCTCTCCTCGCCGCTCTGCAGATGAAGAAGTCACTCAAGAAGCAACTCCCATTTCCGTAAGAAGGCCTGAGGTACTTCTCAAATATTATAAATTTTCGAAGTTGGGAGGAAGTCCTATGGATTTCATAAGTAATTTTTTGAAAGAAAATGGTTACGGGAATGAAACCCTATTTTTAAGAGCCATGGAGAAGTTAGGACTGGTATAGGCTGGAATTGCGGAAAATGAATTTTCAAACTTTCCTTTGGATCCTCACTTTGGGACGAAGGGTCAACCCGAAAACAAAGATGATGATGAGAGCGTTTTCAAGAATTTTCAACCAAAGTTTGGTGTTGCTGCTAAGATTGATGGAGAAAAGATGAAATTGTTTCGTTCGAAAGATCACAAGAAAGTTTTCTCTCAAATGCTGAATAGAAAGGGTCATCAACCCTCGCACAGTGGATTTTGATTTTCAAGATTCCATTAAGGTTAACTTAAGAGAAAAGGTTGCCAAAATTCAAATTGAGAAGTTCTGTGTGGAGATGTCAGTAGCTTACCCTGAATTGACGGCATGCTTTTATTCCAATTTGTCTGTTTTGGATCCCACTTATATTTAGTTTACTATGTGTGATAAAGTGTTTGATGTTGATGTAAACCTGTTGGCTAACATTCTGGGAGTAGAAAGGAGTGGATTCCTGCTCATCAATGTGTCTAATATGTAGGTCACTAAGTTTCTAGTAAGAGACAGGATTCCTAGTGGGAGCATTACTCACTCTCGAATGTCTGCTTCCAATATATTGCTACACAAGATAGTCATCAACTGCATCAGACCCAAGGCTACTTCAAAGACTGATGTTTCAAGATTTGAAGCCAAGATGATGTGGGCCATCTGCAATGGTGTTGCCTTTTCTCTCCCCTACACTATCATTATGCACATGTACAGGACTGTTATGAAAGGGAAAGGACAACTACCATACACTGCATTGATAACCAAACTCTTCATACACTTTCAAATTCAACCACCATCTCAGCTTTGCTCCAAAACCCTTGCTCTGATGCAAATTGGATTGAAAATGATTTCAAAGATGTGATTGAAGGATCTTTCTGGAGCCTTAACTCTTCTAAAGAAAGAATCCGTTTGCAAAGTAAAGCTAGGATCTGTTGTTGAGAAGAAACGCAAAGGGAAAAGTGTTGTCTCCAAAACACCAAAAAGGAAGAGACCTATTCTTCTCCAGGATGAAGAAGAGGAAGATGATTATGAGACAATCTTTGTAATTGCCCTGCGCAATTTCAAGGTTTTGCTGACTTTGAAGAGGAAGAAGAGGATTTCCGACTTGTTCGTGTTCCCAAACAACCCTGATCATTTTATTCCTAATTGATTTTATCTTTTTGCTGTTGACAAAAAGGGTGAGAGACTATGCAGATTGAATCTTTTGAATCTTATTTTTGACTCGTGATTGTGTTTGAACTTGTGTTGGAACTTTTCTTGGTATGTTTCGCAGATTGATGTGTTTTGTGGATGCAGACTATATGCAGACTATTATGTGTATTTATTACAATTATTGTTTGTTCTCTTTATCAATTATCATGTGCTGCTAAAGTGTTGTTTTGCAGGATATAATGATTAAATCTACATGAAAGTTTTGTCACCATCAAAAATGGGGAAATTGTTAAGAAAATCCTATCAAGTTTTGAAGTTGACAAAACTTTCCTACTCTTACTCTCATTCTTATTATGAAGAATACTAGACTTCTGTGCTATATCGTGGAATGTTGTCAAAGTGTATCTTACTCTAGAAGTCTTTCCCACTCTAACAAGATCTAGACTGAACTCAAGTCAAGAATGGAGATATAATCAGACATAGGATTATTGATCTTTCAACAAGGATTTAGTACGTGCAAGATTTATCTTTAATATCTGGCTTTCTAGCGAAGAATCTCGCTTTCCTTTTCTAAATATATTGATGAAATCAATCTCGAAGACAAGTTCCTTTTTAGGAAGCATCTACTTATGGAAACCTAGATTCTGATTGTATAGGCGACCAGAATCATCAGGTTTTCACCTCAATCTTCAAATGGCTACAAGATTTCCTTAATCGATTCTGTCTAACGGGTTGATTGGAAGAAATCCCTCTGGAGAATGCGAACGGTTAGAAAGGTGTAGATGAGTATTTAAGGAGGTCGTTCAGTCCATTTGGGATAGTGCGTGAAAATTAAATTTCCAAAGTTTGAGGCCTTTTCAATCACTCGTTCTTCATTAATATTGCTTACAAAATTGTATTCAAGAGAGAAAAACACAAGTGGAGTGACTTAGTGAGAGAAAAAGAAATTCTTCACTGAGTGTTCATACTCAAATCGTTGTACTTCTCTATTGATACCTTAGTGAAATTCAGCCAGAAGGCTGTCAATGTGGGAGAGTGAACATAGGCTTGATCTAAGCCGAACCACTATAAATCTTGTGTCTAATTTTCTCTTCCCTTAACTCTTTTGATTTGTTTGTTGTAATATTTTTCTGAGTTTTGCTGATTTCTAAACCATCTTATTTGAGTTTGAACTTATGTTAGAAGTCTAGTGTCAATAAGGCTTTGTTTGAGAAAATAACTATTACTGCTTTTATTGGCTTAATTTGTTTTTACACACCTATTCACCCCCCTCAAGGTGGTAATACTAGCACTTTCACACGTCAGATTGAGATCCAAAGTTTACAGTAGCTTTTTGGAAAAGTTTAGAAACTATCTTGAGAACGAAGCTATAGTACAACACGGCTTATCATCCGTAGATGGATGGCCAGTCCGAAAGGATTATTCAGACACTGGAGGTTATATTGTGAGCTTGCATGTTGGATTTCAAAGGAAGCTGGGAGAAATAGCTTTATCTGGTTGGGTTTACCTATAATAATAGCTATCAACAGAGTATCAAGATGGCGCCATTTAAAGCGTTATATGGCAGGGCTTATAGAATTCTTGTTTGCTGGGACGAAGTTGGAGAACTCAAGATTACAAGCCCTGAGTTGGTTTAGTAGTCAGTAGATACCAATTAAAGTCATTCAAGAAAGGTTTAAGACCACTCAGAGTTGTCGTAAGAACTATCCAGATAAATGGCGTAGGCCTTTGGAGTTTCAAGTGGATAAGCATGTTTTTCTTAAAATTTCACTAATGCGAAGCACTTCACACTTTGGCAAGAAAGGGAAGCTAAACTCAAGATATGTTGGCCTCTTTGAGATTTTGGAGTGGATTGGGACTTTGGCCTATCATCTTGCATTGCCATCGAGACTTGCTCAAGCGCACGACATCTTTTATGTATATTGAGGAAGTATGAACCTGATCCGACCCACGTGCTGAACTTCAAGGAAATAGACGTGGACGATAGGGTATTGTACATGGAAAGGCCAATTTGGATAGTGGACTAGAAGGAGTAAGTGTCACGTAATAAGATGATTCCCTTAGTCAAATTGGTTTGGCAACACCACGGAACGAAGGGAGCCACTTGGGAAAGCGAAGAGATGATGAGGGGTTAGCATCCCCACCTTTTTAAGGAAGTGTTGTAATATTTCAAATTTATAGGATGAAATTTGTATAAGAGAAGAAGAGTTGTGATATCTTGAAATTTGGCCCCATTCGAAATATATGAAATGATTATTTCATCAATGCATTGATAGTTAATTTATTCTAAACTGATCATTCATGAGTTAACTAATTTATTGGGCGAGGCCGTAAAGGGTTAAAAAGTGAAAGACCAAAGAATTCGATCAGGGGTCGACCGCTCGACCATAAGGATTGATTAGGGTAAATTGCACTATTATAAGTCAATTAGCGAACGAATATAAATTGATTCGACAAAAGTTCGTGGTCGGTTCGTGGGTGGTTTTACACGATTACGATACTTGTGTCGAACGACGATAAACTAATTTTCTATTGATCTTGTACTTGGGGTATGTAGCTGAACCATTGCAATTACATGACAACCAAGGATTGTTCACGATTCGAAGAGGCACAAATATAGATAGAAAATTATTGACCACGGTTCAACCGCGTGAAAAGCTCTAAAAATCATCCGATAGTTTAGATCATATTAAAATCACATTTGATCAATTTTTTTTTACCATGAAATTTAATTCGATTTCGGGTATCAAACTTTTGAGGGTTTCAAGACTAATTTACTGAACGTCGCCTCATTGTTTGCCAAATTATCAACAAGTTTAAAATTTCTGAAACAAGAATAATTAGACGAAAATTGAAAGTCGGAAAGGGAACTGAGACCTAGGGGGCAAAGTTGTGATTTATTGGCCAAAGTCTTGATTTTAAAGAAAAAGAAAATAAGAAGGATATCGAGAGGACAAAATACTTGGCAATGAGGATTTTGTGGAGAGTTGGTGAAGGGAAATTATGGTTTTGGAAGAAACCTTGGAATATCTAGTTCCTCTCTCTCTCTCCTCCCCTCCCCTTCTTCCCCATTCTAATGTGTAGCCCCCTTAGCCCCCATTTCTCTCATATGGCTTTCATTCCACCTTCTTCTTCTTCTTTATGTTCTTCTTCTTCATTTTCATTCCATCATCATCGCCATATGCTACCGGCATTTTCACCGCCCGTCCTCACCGATCACTGCCACCACCGCCACTCATCCACCATCCCTTGCACCATCTCTCGAGCTGCAGCAAGCCACCATCAAACTGCCCCCTTTGGCCGCAATTCTTTGTGGCATCCCAAAATTTAGTGGCAACCTTTGGATGCATTATGACCTATGAAAAGGTGATGGAAGTGTTATTGATGGCCTTTAGACTAAAGAATTTTAATAGATTAATGCCGAGTATTTTAATGGAGAATTATTTGGGTAGAAATACATCTTATGTTAATGGATGATCAAGGTTGGTGCTATAGGACAATTTGATAAAGAAGACTTTGTCCTTGACTATGCACTTTATAGATTTGATTTTATGGATTAATGTCACAAAGTCTTTTGGCCATTTTATTATGCAATTAGGTATTTATTTAAATGAGGATTAAGATGTATTATTAAAAATAAACTTGGGCCATTTAAGTTTGGACTTTAGGCCCAAGAGTGTTGGCCTAAAGTGGGCCAAGAGGCCCGGCCCAAGGAGCCCATGAAGTGGTCGACCAAGGCTGGCCCAAGCCCAGCCAAATGAAGGCCCATCATGTGCATGGTAAAAATGCCAAGTGGCAAGAAAAGCTTGCCAAGTGTTGCCCCTTTGTGACCAAGTGTCCCTCCATGCAAAAGTGGAAGCATGCAAGGGTTTTAATTCAACTAAAAGGAAAAGGGGGAGGGGGATTTCGACCAGAAGAGAGAAAAGAGAGAGAGAGTACCGTCCAAAGAAAGAAGGGAGAAAGAGACGAAGAGAGAAAGAGAGGAAGAGAGGAAGAGGAGACGCCGTCGAGCCCGCCTAGTCCCACCGTTGTTCTTGCTGTGTTTTCCTTTGATTTGAGGCAAGTAGAGTCCTAAAACCTACCCTTTGCTTGCTGTGATGTGTGTGTAGAAGATGGTGCATTTTGGTTGTGGTAGATGTGATGAAAGGTCGAAGCTATGGGGAGAAATTCGTTGGCCATGCATGCTGTTTCTGGAAAGACTAGTCCGACCGTCCATGAGATTGTGTGTTGCATGTGACTTTTTAGTCGGAATCTTGTTTCGATTTCTTCATGAAAGTTGTAGAGAACACCTTGAAGAACAACATACTAAAATTTGAGGCAAACGAACAAGAAATGGTTAGTGAAATGATTTTTCTTTGGAGAGACTAGATCTGGAATTCGTTGTGCTGACCTTCAGTGGTTTCGTGGTCTGTAAAGTAACCTTCTTGTGAAAATATCATCTTGATCTTTTAATGAAAGTTGTAGTGTACTTCTTGAGGTAGAACATATCAAAAATTTAGAGAAAAAAAACAAGATTAGGTAGGTGAAATCGTGGTCTTTCGGAGATGGTTAGATCTGGAAATTTCGGTACTAGGAACAGAAATTTTAACCGCCTATATTTAATTACCTAGGACGAATCTAACTTCGATGTCTTCATGAAGTATTTACCTTATGGTCTTGGCTGTCACATAGTCGAATTTCATAATTTTTAAATGTCATTTACGTATTTAATCGAAATTTTTTTTAAAACTATGCGATCTGATGTGTTCGGACTTGGTAATGTTGCAATGCGTGGTCTACACCGTTTTGTATGAGATTCTTTTGGAACATTGTTATGCATGAAATACCTTTATTTATGTCTTTCCTACAACATATTCAAATTTCGTAATTTTTGAAGTTCATTTACCTATTTAACCAAAAATGTTTCAAAAACTGTGCAAGTGGAACGGACAGAATTAGTAGTGCTGTGATGCGTGGTCTTTATTGAACTATATGGAGATATTTTGGTGTAGTGTTCTTCATGAAATATCTGCCTTGATGTCTTGAATATTACATGTTCGAATTTCATAATTTTTGAAAGTCATTTGGATATTTAATTAAAATGTTTTCTAAAACTGTGCAAGCTGGATTGTGCGAATTTCAAAAGTTGTAATGCATGGACTATTCTGTTTTGTATGAGCCCCATGAATTATATTGTTTTAAGTGATTGAATCTTGCTGCACATGTGATGATATTTGGCATTACATATAAAATCAAAAGCCGAAATTGATCTTGTTGCCATCACATCAGGTGCCATGTTGATATTGAGACACAAATTGTGAATATGAATTATGGGAAATGAGGATACCGTCGGAGGTGTGAGCCGACGATGCCCCGGGAGTGTCGGGATGCCCGGGATGTGGGGGTACCGGATGCTCGGTGGCCCAGTGGCGTAATTCCGGAGGGTCCTCGGGAGTTTCGAGATGCCCGGTGGTATACGGTACGTAATTCCAGGGGGGATTCCTGGTGGTATGTCGGTACGTAATCCCGGAAGCCCTGGAGGTGTGTGCCGGGGGGATTCCTCGTGATGCTAGTTGGGATGCGAGATGCCCGGAATGTGGGGGTGCCGGATGCCCGGAGGTGTGTGCCGGAGGTTCCTCGCGATGCCAGGTTGGGTGCCAGCGATAAATTGGGGGATGCAAACATTGGTACCTGGAAAGAAAAACTGATGAGATCCTTGTGAAAGATAAGAATTGAAAATGAATCATGTGCATGGGTGTATGCATATGGCATGATGCATGATCTGCTTATGAAAGTAAATTAATGCTATTTGATATTGAAAATGCGATCATAAAGGCATGAATGGATCTCATGGTGATGTATGCTGGATAGCATGGATGATATGAATCATGGTGGTATATGCACGATGGCATGGTGAGATATGCATGACTGCATGGTGGTATATGAACCTATGGCATGGATATCCATGAATGCTTGATGATGAGTGCATGGTGGTATATGCACATATGGCATGGTGATATATCCATGAATGCTTGATGATGAGTGCATGGTGGTATATCCACATATGGCATGGTGATATATGCATGAATGCTTGATGATGAGTGCATGGTGGTATATGCACATATGGCATGGTGATATATGCATGAATGCTTGATGATGAGTGCATGGTGGTATATGCACATATGGCATGGTGATATATGCATGAATGCTTGATGATGAGTGCATGATGGTATATGCACATATGGTATGATGACATATGCATGGCTGCAAGGTAAGTTATGCTTGAATGCATGATTGATATGTGCTTTGTTATGATGCCTTGATTGTTCTGTTTGACGCAATGAGTAGTTTGGTGGATCTTTACTGCTGAGTGGTTGTACTCACCCCTTTTGGGGATTAACATTTCAGACTAGATAAGATTCCTCTGCTGCCACTGCCACTAGTAGATGGATCAAGTGGTTGGATATGACCGCGAGGAGGAGGATAGCAAAGGAAGGAACTTTTGGACGCCGACACTGATCGATGGACTTTAAGTATACGACTGTTGGAGGAGATGTCGGTCATCTTTTGAAGTATAGCCAAGTATAGAAAACCATGGCATTTCGATGCACCGACTAAAGATGTCCATATGCTTTATGTAAATAAAAGTGTTTGGCTTTAACTTATATAAGATGTTTAGTTGGCGTGCATCGTTTTCTAAATATAATGAAGGGAGTTGTTGGATGTGCTTTCATATATGAACTGCGCAAGGGACCGATCTCAAAGATGTAAACCCCCATGGTTGTATGGACCCGCTGCAATTGAAAAGGTATCAGAGTGACATGTTATTAGGGAAAGTGAAAGGTAAGCAAACTGTGGCGACCCTAACGGATCGGGGGCCGTCGAGGGGTGCCACATTCTTTGCCACTGGATCACCACCATTTTCGAGCCCCCATTGCTAGACCACCATTCTTGTCGTCCCTTGTTACACCATCGCCACTACTTGCCACCATTGCTCATGTCACCACAGCTGTCCCCAAGCCACTGTCACTGCTGCGGTCCACTGCCCCTTAGCCAAGCCCAAGCTGTGAGCTTGAGCCATCGCCGTTTGTGTTGTTCGTGTATCTGTTCAAGCCATGAGACTCGAGTCCTTGACACCGTCGCGTCGCCATCGCCATGAGCTCGTCGCCATCAGAAAATCATGGGTTAACTTCTAATCTTTGATTAGGAAGTTAACCGTGTTTAGGGGTAGGATTAGTTTAGGACTAATGGTAGTTAGTAGCCTATAATGATGGTTTAGCCCTAACTATGGTTAAGGATGGCTTAGATTAAGGCTAATTGTAATTAGTCTTAGTTAAGAATGATTAGCTTAGTTAATCGTGGCTAGTTAATTAAGCGTGGTTAGCTTAATTAATCATGATTAGTTTAATTATTTGTAGTTAATCTTAGTTAATCGCAATTACACTAACGATTAAGTTTAATGAATTATAGTTAGATTAATTAATTAGAATTAGTCTTAATCAATCGTAGTTAGTTTAATTAATCGTGATTAGTGGAAATTAATAACATATTAGCCGTTAAGTAGAATTTTATGCTCATTCTACTGGATGAACTTGTACATAATTTTGATTGTCTAAGCTTGTAATGCCATGATGTTTGATTGCCCAAATCATGTATTTTAAATGCTATTTCCAAAGGGGGTTTATTGGTAAGAAAATACCAAACTTTGAGTTGTCGTATTTGGATGCCGTGTTTTACGTGTTAAGCAAGATAGTGGGGTTTTAAGGTGAAAGCATGCAAACTTTGGTAGGTTGATTTTTAGTACATGGTCATGTGCAAATATTTTATTGGAATTTTAAGTGTGAGAATTTACTGAAGTTTTTTATTTGAGTGCGAGCTCTTTTGCATCGAACTAATTGATGGCAAATAAAATTGGTTTAAATGTTGGTGTGCTTGAGTGTTTACTTAATCGAATCCATCACCCAACGAGAGTTTGAGGATGATGCCTGATGTTTACCGGATGCTCAGTGGGGGTCCGGATGTGGAGTTGCGGCTGAGACCAGACCAATGCTTTTCTATGGAATGCCATCTAGGTGGGGGTTCTAGACGATGCTTTGTCTGATGGGGCGGGATGATGCTTGGTTATGCTAGAAGACCGCCAACTTGAATCGAAACACGTGTGAATGATTATAATGCACTACACTTTATTATGTGGTAAAACTGTTAAGCATAGTATGGAATGGGCCAATACGGGTTTTACCTTATAATCGAGACTCATGTAGATGCTTGGTGCATGAGATTTATATGTTTTGATTATTGATTATGCTTGTTGCATTGATATTGGCACATGGGATGTCCATTGGTGTACTAATATGTAGGGGTGTGCCAAGGCGAGGTAAGATTGTGTGTCGTTGCGTGTTTAAGTTGCCTCCGAAGCGAATTAGCATCTTAAGCAAGGTTTAGGCCGTTAACTCATTGAGATTTATATCTCACCCCGTTGTTGTCTATTATTTTCAAGCCCATATTATGGAGAACCTACATGTTCAGTTCCGAGTCCTTATGGAGACGATGGGTTGGCATTGCGTTAGAGAAGTTTAAGTTTAAGTTAACCCTAGATCTTGCTAGTTTTTTTTTGTAATAGTTTGTAAATATGAAACTTTCTGGGGTTAACAAGTGGATAAATAAATGTGTTGCTTGAGGAAATTGTGTGTTGTGCTTTGCTATCCCTATTTTCTACTGGTTGACTATATGGTTATATAAATTGCTTTTGCATGCGTTTAATCAAAAAAGAAAAAAGAATGGGTCGGCGACGCGTCTTGAGACATCACAATTTAATTGACCACCGTGGAATATTCGCGCGATCGGGGTTCGAGGCATGACATACCATAGGGAATCATGGTCATTTCTTGTACTCACGAACCTACTCTATAAATTATCTTATTGCAATCTAATGCGTAAGTGATCCTAATGAGTGCTAAAGTGGACTTCTAATTTGTAACCATTTGGACTGCTTAATTCACTTTCAATTAGGATGTTGTGCTTGCTTCATTTAATACCGTGAGCTTTGTTCAACCAAGTAAATCGTTTGTTTGTGATGGTAATGTCCATGCTATCCACGCACATTGAGAGAGAGAGAGAGAGAGAGAGAGAGAGAGAGAGAGAGAGAGAAGAAATTCTTTGCAAATAAAGCAATCTTCATATCATGGCAATTTTTTCATCGTAAATCCTAGAATAGTTCCTTCTCTATTGGTCAAAGCTTTCCTTTCAAGCTTCTTTCTTTTGCCATCTCCTCGGTTATACAGAGCAACTCTATACAACAACTTGTAAGACGCAAAGACGAGCAATGGAAAAAGACACACCATCTGCTTGTTCCTGATCACCTGTAAATGTTCAGGCCCCTCTTCAAAAATGGTCTCTAACTTTGGAGAGCACGAGGATTTCGTTCAGGACAAAAAAAGGGTCGGCGCAACTTCGCCCCAGTTCGGCATGTCTCTCATCTCCTCCGCCATTAAACAAAGGGGTTCACTTCCGATTTTTATCCTGAAGGAGCCCTCCAGAGAGATAGGCATAAAAATATGTAGTTTTGGGGGGTTTTAGGCGTAGAGATAATGTCGATGAGCTCAGAAATTTATGGGCTATGAGAATGATTTGTTTACAGCCAAGTTTTCAGCACATTTCATGGAAACTGTTCTGGAAGTTGGCTGGCATTGATACTAATGACTGATGGGCAATCATCCAGGTACTTAGCCATGATCTTGTGCTTTGACCATGTCTCCTATTTTTTCCCTTTGTAAATTGAACGGTTATCTCTTTTTCTATTTATTTTGGGTTTCCAATCATGTCTATCATAGGACATGAGAAGACAGCGTTTAAGGATGCACTATGTTTCGTTTGTAGATTGACCTTCTGTTTTATACATATACTGACTTTTTCAGTCAAAAGATCTTGGGAAAAGCACTCCCTCTCAAAAAGAAAAGGTAAAAATATTTGAAGAATGAAGCACTTGTGTTGGAGAAATATTTCTAAGTGATTTTGATGATTTTTAAATTATTCTTAATATAATATTACTATGAAATGTGTAGAAGTTTGTGACAAGTATTAAAAACTATGTGAAGACCATGGTGTGATCCAGTTGGTAACGACCGCAATAGTCCTAATATGGTTTTCCCAAAAACATCACTAATGGACCTAAAAATCAGTTGAAGTCGATGTGAATCTATCAGGTCATTGGAAATGGTGCAACAATGATTTTTTTTTTTTTTTAATGTTCATTGGTTTAGTAAAATAGCCTTTGTGGAGCGGATGTGCATACAACAGAATCCAAAAGTCAACAGAGAATGAGATAATAGGCTATCTGATGGTTTGTCAGAAGCTACATCGACTGAATAGCAACAGAAGCTACTTTCAGGTAGTCTACAAATGTTTAGGAAAAAGGCCCGTATGAGCGTTTCTATCTTTGAACAGCAGCACCAACGGTAACTCTAACGGCTCAATGCTTCTCCAAAACATCTCCAACTAAAAAATTGAAGATGGGTACAAAGGAGGATCTCTAAAGCCAAAAATTAAACACGTGCATGTACAAAAGACCAAAAATTTGCTTGAAGCAATGTGTCTAGCAAAATGATCTCATTCAACTGTTTTTTTAGTGTTGTGTTCTTCTTGTCTTAATAATTGTGTTAACGATTAAGTAAGAGTAAGTACAATAGTCGAGTCCTAATCGTGTGATATATCATGTAATAGAATTAGTGTTTGCCAATTATAGCTTTTGAGCAAATTACTTGTGCATTTTAGCTGGACTTATGGTTATTAATCTGAAGAGTGAATGTAAGTTTGGGGATAAAAGCCGATCCATTATACATCATTGTGTGCTATTGTTTTTCTCTCTTATTACTTCAATAAGCACACAATTTGCTCATAAGTTTTGAAGCATCACTCTGGCCTAATCTTTACTTAGCGTTTGCTAATTTTCGTGAAAGATTGTCAAAGTTTTTAAAACCTATCCACACCCTCCCCCTTTTAGGTGCATTATTAGTCCTCAACAGCACTTACGCACCTCAAACTTGAGAAGTTGGCACTAGAAATTGAGAAGACAACATGGACAAAAGGATGAAGAAATTACTAAACAAATTAAGGAATCGATTCTATAAAACAATGATAGATTAAGGTGAGTCTAAATTCTACTTATTTTATTAACGATGATGACACTAATGTAGATTGAACTAATCATTTATTATGAGAATGATCCTAAAAAATTGAGGTTTGTAACAACCCTCAATTAGGCACAAGCTTTCCCTAGCCATTACTTCATGCAACATTGGGATCATTTTAAGTTTAAATTTAATCCTAAAGGATTTCACATGAGACGGAAGTCGCACTAGTCTTTTAGAGTTGGCTAGAAACTAAGCAAAATAAGAGCATTTATCTCATTTTCTACACAACCAGAAGTTTATCTAGGCTTGGGGACTTGATTACGCTAAAAGTTCAATTAGCACACTTTTGGTACCTCTAACTTGATAAATTTATTTATCTAAGTGATCAAATGACTTTTGTTATCAATTACGAGCCTAAAGGTCACTTGACATCACTAAGCATTCATGCAATGTTTTTTAAGGATTTATTGTGATCCTAGACTTGTCCTAACCATTCTAGAAAGAAAAGGAACAACCAATGTATTGAAATTGTGGGAATTAAACACCTAATTATTGAAAGCTTGAAGTAAAAGTGCTGAAATGAAAACCAATTCTTGTCGGGCAAAGAATAGTACATTGCCCTATTCTAAGCCCCTGGACATGGCCTCCATGAGCTTGACCTGACACAAGGTTGGGCAAAGAATATCACATTGCCTTGTTATTAAGCTTAATGCTAGAGACTAATTCATAGGCAAGTCTAAATTGTACTTATTTTATTAATGATGATGACGCTAATCTAGATTAAACTAATCATTTCTTAAGAGAATGATCCTAAACAATTGAGGTTTTAACAGCCTTCAATTAGGCACAAGCTTTCCCTATCTCTTACCTCTTGCAATGTTGGGATAACTTTAAGTTTTAATTTAATCCTAAAGGATTTTACGTGAAATGGAAGTCACCACTGGCTTTTTAAAGTTGACTAGAAGCTAAGCGAGACATGAGAATTTATCTCGTTTTCTACAAAACCAGAAGTTTATTTAGGCTCGGGAACTTGATTATGCTAATAGTCCAATTAGTGCACTTTTGTTACCTCTAACTTAGTAGGATTATTTATCTAAGTGATCAGATGTTTTTTGTTATCAATTATGAGCCTAAAGTGTCACACCCCGAACCTCGAGCGCGCGAACAACCCGCCATGGTCATGCAAATGCGACATTCCCAGGTAGTGTCGCCGACCCCATTCTTTTATTATGCACATGCGGAACGTATTGTAAAACCCCTGACAAGACTTATGGGATAGGAAAGCAGGAAACCAACTCATTCACAAACAAACATACTTTCATAGATAGTCACACCAGAGTTTATATACACCAAAAAGGGTTAGCCTACAAAAAGATTAGTCCACCAAAAAGAAGGAACAGTCCTAAGACTACTAGTCGGACTTGTTCGTCGATCCCACTTCTGACTGATCAACCTTCAGAGACGATGGGTCCTTTACCCCGCCATCGAGAGGGTCAACTACGCCCTCACCTAGGATGGCCTCCATCACAGCAGGTGGAATATCAAAACTCCTCAGAGGACCAATCCTAAAACCATTGATTCTAAAGCGGAACCACGCTTTGTATCGATGAGGCACCCTAACGAGCATGTCCTCTTAGGTCCAGACCGTGGTCCTCACAAGCTCATAGATCCAATGACTTCCAGGATTGGGAAAACTATGCACTTGCTCGGTAATCTGCACGGGAATACTATATCACATCGAAGGTATCGCCATCTACGGTCCTGAAAATATTTGGCCCACAATGGGGTGAGACATTGTCTCAGCAAGTTCACCCCCTAAACCCCTATTAGAAAGAAAATACACCCAAGGGTGGCCTAACCACATTACACAGGAGACTTACCTCGCCTTATTTCCTTCCTGCAAGTTAATACAGTTCATATCACTCAATCATAGGTAGTAATAAGAACTTAAACAACCGGAGTGCAATCACTTTCACATAATCAACATCCACAGCATGCGATCCAATTTTTATTCACTGCCACACATGAACATAACCTACTCGCAGTTCAGCTATCTACTGGTGTTTAGCCAGGCATCGTCTCCCCACCTTGGAGCACGGCTTTGTCATTACATCGACAACGTTCCCGAAGGAGCATGGGCCTAAAATCTACTACGACCCGCATCCGTTGTATGAGGCATCCCATATAGGGGCAAGTCCGGCTAACAGCTCAGGATAATTTTCTCTTAATTATCATACAACAAATTCGTACTCAGCCCATGACACTTTGCATTTCACTCAATGCTTCGATTTAAAATAGTGATCCCGGCCTCTTTTCTTCATATTAAAAATGTTCAAGAAATTATTCATGCGTGTGGGGGCACATTAATTTCGAACCAGAAAACTAATATCTTACTTTTTCAAACCCTACCATTTAATATAATCCTTAAAATCTAATTTTGGTATCAAAACCTGACACCTGAGTTTTTCTGAATAAAGTCCCTAGTTTTCATAATCAACACTCAATTTACAATATCCAACCATCAAATTCATAATCTGAATACATAGCAGCGATCAGCGTGAAATTATGACAATTTAAGATCCTGGAAAAATTTCCGGAAAATAATAAATAATTAAATTTATTCCGAAAATTAATTAAATAATAATATTTTATTAATATTATATAATACAATATTTTATTAAATTATTAAATAATTTCGAAATAATTATATAATAAACAATAATCAATTAAGGTCTAATCAAGATTATACTAATCTAAACATCCACTTAGCCTTAATTAATCATGCATTAAACTAATCACACCCCTTAATTTAATCCACACTTAATTAAACTAATTTAACCACATAAACTTACTTAATTTAAACTAAGCATCCTTAAAGCATCATTAACCTTCTAATCAAGATTTAGAGGCTAAACTCACCGGAATCGCTTTCCGACGAGTCCACGATGAAGACAACAGCGAGGCGGTCGATAAACCTCCACGTGGCGGCACCAAGCGAGGACTGGGAGGCACCTAAAATGGGCCTTGAAGATCTAGAGCTTGCTGGAATTCCAGCTACTGATCTTGACCGGAAGAAGAGGCGTCGGTGGCTGGTTGGGCGAAGGAGGATCGGCGGGTGGCAGAAGCGGCTTGCACGGGTTTCCGACGAGCTAGACGGTGGCTCACGGTGGCCAGGGGAGCTGCTACGGTGGAGGAGAGGCGAGCTCAAGCAGGGACGGCGGTGTTGGGACGAGTGAACAGACGGCACGGGTGGGAGAGGCAGCGACGGTCTCGGCTGGCTTGCGACAGCGACGTGTGGCACCCCCTGAACGGCCCCCGACCCGTTGGGGTCGTCACAGATACCTTGCTTTCTCTCTACCTGAAGGTCTATTACTCTGATACCATGACCTTTTCAGGAAGTCCATGAGTCTTGGGGGTTTATAATTCTTACATTAGTCCCTGCGCAGAAATATAGCGGAAGCATAATCGACTACTCCTCATCAGAAGACATGAAGCAATGCACACCAACTAAAAACTTTTATAAGTTAAAGCCGAACACTTTTATTTACATAACTTGATGGACAATACTAGTCGGTACATCAAAATGCCAAGATTTTTCTAAACTCGGCTATTTTCAAAAAGTACTTGACTCCTTAACAACCATGTACATAGGCCCATCAGTTAGTGTCGGCAGTCCAAAAATGCTTCATCTGCTGACCATCACTCTCGGTCACACCCAGTTCGGTCCATCAACTGGCGGCGGCAGCAACGGCCCCAGCGTACTCCTATCACGGCGGACGAACACAGTCACAAACTCCTGAATCACTAGGTCGGCGGGACGACCGATGTCAAACATGATCAATAACCGCACTCGAACAAAAACCAACCCTCGTATCTCAGAATGGTGGTGCTCCGAACACTCACACTGAAGGTCGACTGGAATACCATAGGATGTGTCGGGGGTGACTGGTAGCAGAGGCATATCTTCTAGTCTGAAATGTTAGTCCCTAAACGGGGTGAGTACAACCACATGCAAATAAATAGAACTTAGGCCTGTAAAGCGTAATTAAAAGCCGAGTCGGGCCTGGAAAATTTCCAAACCACTTTAGATAAATACTAGAGCTTGTCTAGGCTCTAATTACACTACTCTAACCACTTAACATGCAATAACGATTAATTAAATTGTTAATCTAATCTAACTATCCACCTAATCCAGCTTAGCCTAAACTAATCTACCCTTAAACGTCATAAACTTACTAAGCAAGGATTAGTGAGTTAAACTCACTTGATTAATGATTCGCTCGGATCAAAACGACGAGGACGCGGCGAGGGTCGAGACACTCCAAAGCGTGGTCGCCAAACGGGGTCGAGAACGGCGCAGAAACAGCCCAAACAATGGCTAGAAGACCCACTGATTTCAGCTCTGGTTGGTGGCTGGCGAAACTGCTTTGGTGGTTGGTTGGGGCCGAAACAGCCAAGGAAGACCGGTGAGGCTGCAGTGGGGCTTCACGGTAGCAAGCGGGCGGCGAAGCAGCTCCAACGACGGTGGGGGAGCTGCGACTGGCTCCAGGGATGTCTTGGGCTCACGGTTGAGGCAGAACAACAGCTTGGGAGGCGCTGGTCTGGCACTCGAGCAGGCGGGGTGCGACAACGTTGTGGCGAAGCTCCGGTGGCATGCGGTGGTTTGAATGAAGAAGGAAGGCTACAGCTCGGTTTTCTTGGGGATTTTGAAGCTCCAAGGCTGCAATGGAGGAGGCTGGTCGACGGTGGGAGGAGAGGAAAGGGGAAAGTGGACAAGCTTGGCTTTTGTGGGCCACTTGGCCTTCATTCTCATCTTCTTGGTGCCCTTGGTGTGTCCCACCCATATGGCTGTCATCCTCAATTGATTTCTAGACCAAAAAGCCATCTTCTAGAAGCTTGAGTTGGTCCACAAGTCATGGCCATGGGGGCACACGAATTTTTACACATTTCCCTCCAATTGGACTTCAATCGTCCTTTGAATCCATCCAATTCGGCTTCTAAAAATTCCAATATCGAGACCTCGATCAAATTGGTATTTTTCCTCGCCAATAGAACCCACTTGCATTCAAATTTCGCGATAAAAAACGGTCCTCTAATTTTCCCGAACAAAAACAGCCCTAGCTCGACTTTTTCGCCAAAAATCTTGGTTTGCAGAAAATTTTTCGAAAGACGAGTTGACGTTCCTAAAATGACTTGTGACATGACAGAACTTTCAATTTCTGAAATTGGATTCAAATTTGCGGTTAATTTTAATCAGGCACAATTTTAATGTGACCTAGGCTACTAGGTACCTTTCAGAAATTTTTAGTACAAATGACCCGTGGTCGATTTTCTTCAAACCACAATGAACCTCTTCGACACATTGGCGACTCTCAGTTGTCGTAAAAATCAAGAGGATTCAAATATGGATACAGAGTACCAAAACGATAGAAAAATCAATCTAGTGCCAATTGACAATAATTTTGCAATTTAGTGGAATCACCCATGTTTAATCACACATCTTAGTCGAACCGACCTATCTCTGATTTTTAATCGATCTTACTATGTTGAAATGATCTCTGTAGATGAGAACGGTCGAGTAGTCGATTCCTAGTCGAATCCTCAAGTCTTATTGCATTAAAATCCCTTAATGACTTCCCCAGATAGTCTAGTTATCTCAAGAGTGATCTACTCTGAGAATAGCACTATAAACGCGTCGATGAAATGCCCGATTTAATTTAATTAAAAAAAGTATTGAAAATTCGAGATTTTACAAAGGTGTTAGTCAACAATCTCACATTGAAAATTTGAAATGATGTGCAATAGTTAATATGTCATGTTAACTCATAAGTCATTGAGGTCATTGGTTTAAACTTTTCATTAAAGGTGATTCCGACTATATATATTAATGAGGGGAGGGAGAGAAGGATACTAAAAGTGCCAAAAATTATGTATGGTGCATATTTTAATGCAAAAAGCTTTCACTGGATCTCTTAAGTATCAAATTAGATAAAAAAATTATCGCTTAAGTGCCAACAACCAGATATTCCGGCCAAATTAATTGCACAACTCTTTTAATTTTTTAAAAAATATGATGTGACAATTTTTTTTTAATAAATCAAGTCCACGTGGACGTTAAAAGTGACGTTGGAGTTCTAGCCTATGTGACTCCGACTCTCTCTCTCCCTCTCTCAACCATTTTCTTCATCTTTGTCTTCTCCTCCTCCTACACCAATGTCTCCACCACCCGCCCATGCCAAGTACCTCCATCCTTTCCACTGAAAAAAAATCACCTCGTTCAACTTTAGCCACTATGAGATTTGTTGCTGCTTAGCAGCGTTCATAGTTGAATGTAGATACTGTTAGGAAATTGCTCGCCACATGTTTGATAGAATGCCTAGACTAAACTCATGTAGATTTGTCTCCTCCCATCAATCTCAAAGCCAAAATGAAACCCTAGAATACCCAAACCCTCGCCAAAGAAACCAGCGGCTAAAGAGCAAGATAGAGTAGAAGCAAATCCAGAAGTTTGGCAAGCAAGAGAAGCATGAGGTCAAGGCCAAATCCCACTGTCAATCCTCCTCCTCCAATGCTACCTCCAAGCCTAATCCTAATCCCTCCTCCTTCATTTGATGTTGTAGAGCTCAAATGAAAAATGGAGGGAGGGGGGGAGAGAGAGAGAGAGAGAGAGAGAGAGAGAGAGAGAGAGAGAGAGAGAGAGAGAGATGACGTTGTTCAACAAGAAATTAATTGCTAGGTTTTTTGTTATGAATGACGTCGTTTTGGGTTGTACAGGGCAATTAAACAACGTTGTTTGGGGATGTTTATGTTGATTTAGACTTCCGACGAGAGAGAGAGAGAGAGAGAGAGAGAGAGAGAGAGAGAGAGAGAGAGAGAGAGAGAGAAGACGTTGTTCAACAAGAAATTAATTGCTAGGTTTTTTGTTATGAACGACGTCGTTTTGGGTTGTAGATGCAATTAAACGACGTTCTTTGGGGATTTTTATGTTGATTTAGACTTTCGACGAGCCACGTCAAACCAAAAAAGTATTAAAATATTGTCACGTTAGATTTCCAGCTAAAGCGATCGGACTTGATACTTAAGTGATATTTTTTATTTTATTTTTAAATCTACACTTAAGTGATCCGATTTTTTTTTTTTGGCACGAAAATGAGTGCCCTACACAACTTTTGATATTTCTAATATTCTTCTGTCATTAATGGAGTTCTAATTGGACTCCTTCTCAACGATCTCCTTAGATAAATGTGTCGAGATTTTGCTGCTTGTAGACGACATCATTCCTTTAGCTTTAACTTATTAAAAGTGGTCCAATTCCACCAAGTTCTGGGAAAATATGGGCCTAAGGTGGGTGACCAATTGTTCCTGAAAATGAATGAAGAGGACCATGCACGAAGGGCGGCGCCCTTTTGGTATTAGCCGTGTCAGCCAAGGCATCCTAATATTTTATTTCCCATATTTAGCATGTGCCTGTCTTTTCAGTACGTGCTTTCAGGGAAGTTAATATTATATTATTTAATTAGAGGAAGTACCCAAACTGTTCTTCTCGAATGATCCTACAAATGCACCGACGACGGTCCAGTCTCATATGCCCCGAATAAGGTTCCAGACCATGCACAAGTAGTGGTATCAGCCGAGCTTAAAGTTTATTCCGATAGAAAACTTTGGTCAATTGTACAAAAATCTGGCGCCAAAAACTTACACTCTAACTGTAACAACAGAAGGAGTGAAAGGGAGCCAAAGAAAAAACAACAAGGAACCAACAGTAGACAACAAAGCTAAAACAACACATAACAAACAAGCCAAGAACAACCAAGAACCTCGACACAACAAATAGTGGCGGGGACAAAGAACGGACGCAACCGCGATCCAGCAGCTCAAGGAGGAGTAGGCATCGAAGCAAAAACCGAGGGGTCAAAACCCCAAGCTCTTTGAAGTCTCTTGTTTCTTGGAGTAATGGGAACATTTTTGAAGGTAAGGGCTTTGTCTTTAACAACCTTGATGAGGTGATTCTTCAAAGCTGTGACCACCAAGTCTTCACCACGAAATATGATACTATTTCTCTTCTTCCAAATCAAATGACACAGCGCACCGAAAGAGAAGCGCGCAATACAGTGGAAGAAATCCTTACCAGAGAGAAATTTTGTCGCCCATGTGAGATTGTCCGACAAAGAGCTATTTCGCCAAGGAATGTTGCATCTAGTAGCCCAAAAGTAAACGAGAGTAGTTGAGGTATGACACTCAAAAAATAAGTGGTCAATAGAGTCCAGAACAGTATTGCAAAAAACACAAACAGTAGAATCAATCCTTCCATAAGAAATGAGGAGTTGGAAGGCGATTTTTAGTAATCAACCAAAGATTAAATTGAAACCGAGGGGCAATGGCATTATCCCAAATAAGAGAAGCCCAAGGAACACCGTCTTTTTTGGCTCTGATGGTGTTCCAAGCAGAGGCAACCGAGAAGGAGCCAGAAGGATCACAAAGCCAGGTAAAAGTATCACGAGGTAAGGAGATAGCCGGAAGAGAAAGACCCCACCTCTCAAGGATTCCTTTTAACGTAACCCCCGCAGGAGTGAAGAGATCTGCCACAACCGCATATTTGGGAAGACCAATATTCTCCATAAAAGAAAGTGGAACAAAAGAGTCTAACGGTCCATAGGAAAGCCAATGATCATGCCAAAGAGATACTGAGAGACCATTACCAATTTTCCAAGAGAAAGAGGTCCGGAAGGACCTTCTAAGCTGCAGGATTTTTTTTCACGCCCATGAACAAGAAGCAGATTGAGAAGCAGTCTAGAAATTATGTTTGCGTAAAAAGTTAGTATGAACCCATCGGCACCACAAGGATTCTTTATTGGTAAAAAGGATCCATATGTGTTTGAGCATGGAAGCTCTATTGCAATCCTTTAATTTACGAATTCCCAAACCGCCTTCCTCTTTTGGGAGACAAACGTCATCCTACGAAACTTTAGCCCCACCACGACCTAGAGTAGTGCCCTTCCATAAGAATTGTCGCAGTGATCCGCTCTATATTATCCAAAACCGAGGCAGGTAGTGTAAAAACGCTAGCCCAAAAAGCTTGTATAGAGTGTAAAACTGACCTTATGAGTTGTAGTCTTCCGGCAAAAGAGAGAAAGCGTTGGGCCCATGATTGAACTTTGGCAGTAATACGATTTATCAACACGACACAATCTGCTTTCCCCAACCTAGTGGAGATGATAGGAACACCGAGGTAGCGAACCAGAAGCTTCCCCTCTTGAAATCCGAAGGCTCTGAGAATGTTAGTACGCAAGGAATCAGGGCCACCGGCTAAGAAAATCTCACTCTTGTTCTTGTTGGGTAGCAGACCACTCCAAGAAGAGAAGATATCCAAGCCCCTTTTCAACATCACCACAGATGCCCAATCAGCCCGACAAAACAGAAACACATCGTCGGCAAAGAAGAGATGCGACAACCTAACAGGTTTACATCTCCAATAGTACTTGAAGTCGTCGTCGGCAGTCCGAGAACTCAAGATCCCCGAAAACATCTCCATAACTAGTGTAAATAAATATGGGGACAGAGGGTCCCCTTGACGGAGGCCTCTACCACCCGAGAAAAACCCATGCAGCTCACCATTAATGGAAATGGAGTATTTCGGAGTACGAACGCAGACCATTATCAATCAAATAATCCATTCAGGAAACCGGAAAGCCGAGAGAGCAAGCTCCAAGAAGTCCCAATCTACAGTATCGTATGCCTTCTGAAAGTCTACCTTAATAGCACACTTGGCTGCATAAGGGTCTAGATGAAAACCAGCAAATAATTCCTGAGCGAGGAGGATATTATCTCCGATTCTTCTACCTTTAACGAAAGCATTCTGGGACGGATTAATCAAATCACTCAAAACATCCGCAATACGATTGGCCAAGATTTTTGTGATAATCTTATAGGTGATATTACAACAAGCAATGGGCGTAAAATCAGTAACAGCGCAGGCATTAGGGACTTTAGGAACCAAAGCCAGGATAGTGGTATTTACCTCCCTGAGAAGACAACCGGAGGAGAAGAAATTTCTGATTGCTTCTAGAACCAAAGGTCCTATGACATCCCAGTTGTTCTTGAAGAACTCAGCTGTGAAGCCATCCGGACCTGGGGCTTTGCTTTTAGCAAGTGAGAAAAGTGTATTTTTGATTTCAGAATCGGACACCGGCCTGAGCAGGTAAGAAATCTGAGTATCCGAAAGGGGGCGCCGAACAAAAGATTCCAACTCTTGCATTGAAGGTTTAGAAAGGTTTGCATGAGGAGCAAGAAGATCTGGGAAGAAAGATACAAACACCTGCGGAACCAAGGTAGGATCCGTAATCAAGGAGCTCGACGAATCCTTAACAGAGAGGATTCGATTGTTGAGATACCTCTTTTTAACCGAGTGGTGAAAAAACTTAGTATTGCGATCTTCTTCCTTGAGCCATCTAACTCTCGATTTTTGCGTTTGAAAGCTTTTGTGATTGGAAAGTAGAGATTAAGAAAGATATGCGAAAGAAAGGAATTGTGTATATTTCGATAAATCATAACGAACATGACATTAACCTATTCATTAGTTTTATGAGACGACTATCTAAAGTAACATATATCAATGAAGACATACACAATCAATGGAAATATACATGCAATCTTGAGAGATATAAATAATCAAGAGCAATACCATAACTATCTTTAACATAGGAAAATATCCTATAGAAAATCTTAAGAGTCTCTAATGTAATATTGCTAACATTGAATACAAAATCTTTTGCATCTCTACACTAGGGGTGAGTATGATTCTATGGTAGAATGTAAAATTTGAGAACTGAACTGGCAATAACCTATGCAGTTCCAAATTCCATAATATGTAGGGTAGGTTTTAGGTTCCAAAAATTGAGGAACTTGTTTCAACGGGTAGGTTCCAAGTTCTAAATTCGAGAAACTTAGAACCCGTAACAATTTTTAATGTTTTTTCTAGTTTATGTCTTCGCGTGATCTTATGATAATCTATATTATTCGATGACAAGTGTATAATCCATACATACTGGTTTAAGCTTCTATTTTATGATTGAGACTTTCACTTTATTAATATTCATATTTTTCGTGCATCTAAATATAAGTTATGATCAGTGAATGTAATAGTAATTGTTGGCCATTAAAAGTTATAATTCATTGCAATTGTTCAATTAATATTATAGGTGGAATTCAAAAAATGTGGAACCTGTTCAACGGGTAAATTCCAAGTGGAACCTGTACAGATTAAACGATTAAACAAAGGGATGATTGCAAATTGCATCTCGATTTGCATTACCTATATTAAATACCATCTATGAGTTTTCGAAACGCACAAATTGCATCTCATCACCGACCTGAAAAGACACGTTTACTGCCATGCAATTCATTACCCTACACCCACCTCTCTGTCTCCCTCTTCCGCCGCCCACCTTCCTCTCAGCTCTACCTCGTCACACAGCAAGCTCTCACCACCCCCCGTTGCCAACGCCAGCCAACACGACGGACGAGCCCATTTCTAGTGATGACCCCCTTCTCTCTGGAGCTCACGGCTCGCAGTCATGGGAGCTAGAACTCGAGCTAGTGGAGATGAGTATGGTTTCAGGATAAAACCTAAAACCTGAGAACCAGACTAATAGGAACCTATCTGGTTCCAGGTTCCAAAGTATGCAAGGTAAATTTTAGGTTCCAAAAATTGAGAAATTTATTTCGATGGATAGGTTCCGGGTTCTACGAAAGTGGAACTTGGAACCTAGAACTTAGAATAAGTTTTTGAATTTTTTTGGTTTATGTTTTCATGTGATCCTATGATATTTTATGACATCCAGTGATAAATGTATAATTTGGAGCCACTAATCTCAACTTTCATTTTACGATTGAGACTTTTATTTTGTTAATGTTTCATATTTTTCGTGAGTCTAAATATATGTTGTAGTTAATTGATTGTAGCAGCAAGTTGAGATAATAAAAGGTTATGCTTAACTACAATTGTTCAATTAATAATATAGATGGAACCTGGGTAGACCCTAGAACTAACCTTAGAACCTGTGACAGGGTAAGTTTCAAGTTTCAGGGTATGTATCGTAGGTTTCCAGTTCTTAAAAATGAGGAACTTGTTCCAATGGGTAGGTTTCAAGTGGAATATGTACGGAACCTGGAACCGCCTACCCCTATAAGCTTGTGCAAGCTTGCCCTTGAGGGGCTCGTGTGAGATCGGCATCCAATAGACAGATGGAAACTTGAAAGCTTTCAAAGCAAAATCGAAATTGTGTGACCTATTGACTAATATAAAAGGTCGACTGGCCTATATGAAACCTAATCCAAAATTAAGTGATTTCAAGTGTAATTTACGCTGAATAGATTCCTCTTTTAGTCCTCTATCTATTTCATTTCGCAGCCCTCGCCGAGGTCATTTGTTTTATAACACAGGCCATCTTGTAGGATGCATACAATCTGAAAGTCAACATGAATAGAAAACCCTGGAATGACGTTCGTCTGTTAGTCCTGCTTGCTCCTTTATTTTTTGACGGTGTATGATATTTCGTGATGTTTTAGAAACAACGGGCAAATTCAATCTGCTCCAATTGTGGACTGAGATCCCATTAAGCCCTCACTCCATTTATGTATAATCACATATTGGTCTAAAGTACCCGTATGCCCTAAGAGAATTTACACCCGACATATATTATCACGACCACATCGGTGCCCCTGCCCAGCTTGGGACGACATTGGCAAGGACTCTCTCACCTTCTTTGTCCCCGTCAAGGATGTAGGAGAGCTCAGGGTCACGACTTCTTTGCCCTCGCCATGCCTCGGGTGATGCCAGACTTAATGTAATCCATGGTCGGGCTAGGCCCGGGTGGCGGGCGATGTTGAACCTAGTGTTACAAGGACAAACCCCGCCTGCAAAGGGGAGAATACGCAAAGAGCGAGCCAGTGGCAAGTGGGTGCTTGGGCATAGGCAATGGAGTAGTTGGCGGCAATCACGCGGCGAGGGTGGGGGCCAGGAAAGAATGGGGTGCCAGTGTCCAGCGGAGGCAAGATTGGAGTCGCGGTCGTGGCCGGTGGCCGGTGGCAGGCTTGGCTGTCATGTGCTCAGTGGGCGACTGCAGATTGATTCAGGCAAAATAGGAAACAGAAAAGTGGGGAAAAAGGCAAAGGAAAAGGAAAAGGGATGGGTAAAAAGTACAACTTATCCGAGCTTGCCAATTTGTAAGTTGTTCAATGTATTCACTATTTAGATCTTAAGAGGCTAATTGTACCAAAATGTAGAAAATATCAATCCCTTACAGAAGGGCTACAAATTATATAACATTGTTACAAGAGATTTACAAGAGAAATGTGGAGGAAACTAAACAACATGACCAACCCAATCTTTGTGCGGCGTACAAAACACACAGTGCTTAATCGTCGGATCTAAACCTAAATGGCTCGCTAATCCACAGTTCACTAATATGCAGAACCTTCATGGATCAAGAGAAGGGGGGGGGGGGGGGGGGGGGGGGGGACAACGTCGAGAATACCATGCGTCCTAAACGAATTGATGGTCGCGCGAACAGAATGTCAAAGGGTTGTGCGCTTCCAAGAAACACAGTGATGACTTTATTGGCAAGAAGGAAGCCGACGACGACTGCGCATCTTCACCGTCCTCTTCTTCATAGATCGTCTCTAAAGAAATGTGAAGTCGGATCCTTGAGGCAGCCACCATGCGAGGAGGGGCGACGGCGGAAAACGGGGTCAGCGATGATATATCTCTTGGCAACGTTCCGTCAGTGTCGGCGGCCAGGAAGGTCGTTGGAGGTACTGTTTTAGGCGTTTTAGGATCGGCCATTTCGCTGTTCTGAGGGGGGGGGGGGTTGATTTGGATGTGATTTTGCATGCGCATTACGCAACCTAAAGCTGGACTTATATATATATGGTGGATGATGTAGATAAGGATATGAAGATATTCCTTGGAATAGTCTCATGTGCCATATTATGGGACCACAGTGAAAAATGAGAAATTTCTCCCACGTTTTATTTAATTAATTGAATTGAGATCCTCTGAAATTAAATATAAATTTACAGTTTAATTTACCTCATGAAGTCTAGATTTATTCTTCTTTTCCCTTTTTTTTCTCTCTGTAGGAATTTAGTGACTACTTATGAGCCCCGAATTAAATTAAGAGTTCACTTTTTCACTCCACTCAAGCCAAATGGACCTCGTCTCTAAAAGAGGGCAAATTTGATTATTATTATTATTATTATTATTATTATTATTATTATTATTATTATTATTACGTGGGGATTTACAATTTATGTGAATTAACCTGGCCAGCAGTAACCTCATTTAGAGGTGAGACATAAGGAATGCGCTTACTGAATGGATAACTGGATAACATCATCTTGTTTTGGGATTGATGGCATGAACAAAGCAAACATGCACCTAGTTTACATGCACAACTTCGTTACGCGCCTCACTCATGCGTATAAATGAATTTCTGCAGGTGGCTAAACTAGATTACGAGATGATTACATAGTACAGACAATGCAAAAGTATCCAAAATATAGAGAACGGTGTGATTTCAGGTCACAAGCCAAGGTGGTGACCCAATTTCAATTGGATTGACAGTTGAAGACCATAAGTACATGAAAACTGAGAGCTTATATGGACTAAACATCTCAATTTCATTAGTAATTCTTCTGGTTTAAGAATCTATATAGTTAAATGAGTTGTAATTAGGATTTCCTTTTGCCATAGCTCGGGCTTTATTTTAGATCCATTAGGATTAAAATTAGTTTGTACATATTCTAGAGGGGTCAAAGTCCAAAAAATATCGGGGCAATTTAGAAGTTGAAAGGGATAGGCATGATTTTCTTTATGAATTAAATGCAAATTTGGGATCTTTATGCACTTTATACTTGTCTGCTCCATTTAGTCTTAGTCGGTGCAGAAGGGGCGGCTTGTCCTATTCTTTCAGACCCCGATAGATAAGCTAAATTGCCAACCTGTTTTTATCCCTTTTTGACGATGGGCTCTCCAGTTGATGGATATACGAAAAAGTCGATGGCAGATGGAGGCCATCACCTTGATCTGGCTCTCTCAGGAAACCAATATTTTATAGAATAAACTATTAGATCAATCCAGTTATATTTTAAGAATTTATTACTATAACTTACATTTAGATTCGGCTCTAAATTATGATTGATTTTATAGACCACATTACTTATATTTCGTGTATTTCGTGGCGCGTGTATTTAGTGGTGCTGGAGGGAGTCACATGAGAAATTTTAGCGAAGGGTTTTTGTTTGGCCTCCTCCTTCTCCCTTTTTCTTCCTTTTTTTTTTTGCATGAAGAGGAACTCAACTTAACTAGGCATGCGGCATGCCTCAAGCCCATCAATAAAAACGCGAGCTCACATAAAAGCATGACATTATGTGCATCGCTACTTAAGGAAAACGGACTCATGTTGCGTGTCTGGTTCACTCATAAATGCATAAGTTTCCAATCTGGAATTCTTGTCATGCTAAATAAGTACTTCTAAAACATGTTGATTTGTCATCATTAAGTAAAGAAGGAAGTTGATAGCTTCAATTTACCATTTAAAAAAAAGATAAAGCTTGTTCTTTTAGGCTTTTTCTAGTATTTTTTGAATGAATGGATAAGTGACTAAAATGAACATCGATGCGATGGGTATAATAAGTTCAATCTGTGCGTTGGATGGGTAACGGAGATGTACCATTTCCCTTCTCCAAAGGACTTGTCAGTGTGTCCACGGTGATGTATTATTTCCCTCCGCCAAAGGACATGTCGGCCCCGTCTACGAAGTTAGGAGTTTAAGAAATGAGACAATTTGGTTTCCCTTACTTGCACTTTTTCGATTATTCATTCAATTCGCAGACGAAGTACAAGGTAACTGATTGCAGAAAAACCATCCTACGTGAACCACCATCTTTCATTGTTCATGGCGTACACACTCCTGCATTTTGCTTCACCTCAGTCTAATTGATCACCGCCGACTATTGCCCCGCTTCAACAAGCTTGCGCATGCAGGAATATGGTCAATAGCTACATGTTAGGGCCATCACTTGAATTTTGGCTCTCGTCTTTACTAAGTCCATGAGATTAATTGGTGGCATATTTCATAGGCTCAAAATTCACCTAAATAAAGGTGATTTTCTCATCGTGAAAACATGCTGGAATAAAGAAGAAACCGCATTTTAATTCTATAAACTATTGAAGTGTTGCAATCCACAGCCAATGTAAATGCTAAACAATCTCAATTTCCTACTAGGTCACGAGTCCAATTTATGTTGGGAGCAAACCTTTGGACACTCATGCTACGTCGTCTATCTATGATATACCTTGTGTGGAAAGAGGTCCGACTTCTAGCTCCTTTGTCGGGCCATAGTGACAAGGCCCCCCAATATCAAACCTTTCAGAGTAGTTATGCCTTATCAATCCAACATTTCGTAGTGAACACGGGATCGTTCTATCTAACGTCCACAAGGGGTCGCTAACAGTTGTCTGCCGTCCCCGCCTTTTTACTGGTCCCAAAAAAGCCTCACTATTTCAAGCTTGTGGGGTACGTGTTCTCTATTTCAAGTGTTAATAGAGTGTACTCCTAGACTTTGCAAAAGCATTATCACACTTAGGTGCTTCTTTCCAATGTTCAAGATACAGAATACAACACTCCATCGGTTCACAGGATGAAGCGCAGTCAATCGTTGTCTGGGGCCCCAATATCGTGACTGGCCAGCAAGGAGTGTGGTCCACAAAATTGACCACGTGGGTGGGAGGCGAACATGCTAGCGAGTACCATTCATTCCGGATGCTTCCCGTTCAAAGCCTGGAAAAGTGCAAATTTGGTTTCTTCTCCGATCGAACAAAAGCCGTATCTTCTTAGAGATTTCCCATCACTGGCTCCTATAGTCCCATCACAACAAGACTTCCCTTCCCAATACGGAACACGACCCTTATCCTCCAATTAATGTCGAAAGCAAGAGTGGGCGGCGCAGACAGACGACATTAAGTCAATAATAATAATAATAATAATAATAATAATAATAATAATAATAATAATAATAATAAAAACTACAGGAAACGAAAATATAATAAAAAGTTCATATCACGATATTGTATGTCATCTATATCGATACGTTGAGGTAAGCCGCTCACTTTAAGTCTAACATTGAATGAGAAAGGTGGACAGCTCAACGAAACGAATTGATTTAACCATCACCACTAGGTGTTTGGCCTAAACTTCTCTCTCCCTTATCATGTTTGTTTAATCATGATATCGGTGCTATCTTAAAACTTCCAAATGTCGTACAACATTTTTTTTAACATCCTGGTTTTAATCGTTCAATTTGTAATGGTTGGCCTCCCATCTTAGAATCGGCACAAGGTACCTAGTAATGTCAATTTTTAGCATCAACGTCCTCAAAGCAGAGAAAAAAAAAAAATCCCGTCTTCTGAGTGTGTACGTGTATTTTCCTTTTGCATACATAAATAATTGTTTAATGTGCAAAATAAGACATGATATTAATCAAATGACACCACATTAGCATATCACTTGAAATAAAAATAGCATGATTTAAACTTTTTTGAGATATGGAACACCATAGTTGTCATTGTCATAATCTTTTTCTTTCGTCGGTTAACCATTAAGAAAAAAGAATATTTTCGGAGGGACAAGCAAACAAACAAAAGAAAAGCCCCCAAAGCCTACTATAAATTCCCTCCTCCATCTTCATTCATAACCATCCCACCGCAAACCCTCTTTCACAGCTCATTCTTCCCTCCCCCTCCACCCCTTTCAAAACATCCATCAGAAGGGAATGATAATGGTCATTTCACGCCTTGCAAGATTTATCACAGAAGTTGTGCCATCACAGCTTGCAACTGCCCCAAGGAGGCCACGCAAACCATGCATCCCGATGGATACGATTCGCGAAGACAGAGAAGAAGAAGAGAGACATGCCCGTGAAAGCTTCAGTAATGCTTCTCTCTCTTCTTCTCCAGGAAGCTCTTCTGCTTCTTGGGCAGTGGCAGATTCAACTGGTTTAAACTCCAAGGTCTACTTCAACCAAATCCGAACATCTTTGTTTGACGTTCAGAAATGACCGCCTTTTTCAGTTGATGGTGACGGTGTGCATCTTCAAGGCACAAGACCTTTCCACCATTTTTGCTCCTCATCTGATAGGATAAGATCCAGGGCTACTTTCGTGAGACGAGAGAGAGAGAGAGAGAGAGAGAGAGAGAGAGAGAGGTGTTACTCGTTACTTGGCTGTAAAGAATTGTTTTTTGTTTTTGTTTTTTTTTTTTGTTTTTTAATTCTTGTAGTCGGGTTGTTCCCTTGTTTCCTTTTATCTTTGAAAAGGAATTCTCGTACCATGTCTTCAAGGCAATGTACTGTATACATGTGAAGTAAAACCTTTCCATTGTTCTTCTTCTTATTTCCCTTCTTGGTCTCAGAAAAGAAATCAGTTCCAAAACATTATGATCAGTTCACCTAAACAATTTCAAACACGTAATGCGGAATCAATGACCTTGTACATAGTTGAGAGCGGATCGAGGACAAAATTGTCTAGGGGAGACATCCTAATTAAGTTTTAATTGTAAAACAATTAGGGCATGTTTGAAAAGCCAATTAGCAATTAATGAGATTAATTTATTTGATAACATTGAATAACATTGCTTAAATCATTCAATTAAGTAAGAAAACCACTTATTTGATAAGCAAGGGAGAGGCTACTTAAGTCATTCAATGGAAACATAATTGACGTTAATTAGAATTTTGCGAAATATATTGATAAAAGTCATAAAACCTACCTATAAGTGTAGCGATGCATATTTAGGGGTTAATTATTTATTTATATCTTTACTTACCATGTTTCATTACATGTTAGCATGCCATTAAGAAGGAAACAACAATCATGTCTCGTGTGTTAGGCATCTTAGGATGCATTTCCTATTATATATATAAAATTAAAGATATCTCCTTACGATTTCATTTAGGTTTTTTTTTTCCTTTCTGGGTTAGTCTTACTTTAACTCTAAACTCGTTATCAAACTTTTACTATACCTCTTTGTAGGGCATGGGAGTTGAAACCCATACCTAAAACTAACCATCCTCACCCTAACCCTTCTAAGAAGGTGAGGATTCAAAACTCCCATGATTTCATTTAGGTTAAATGTGAATATTTACACCACTTAGGCTCCGTTTGTTTCAAAGCAAACAATTTCTATCAGAAAACAATTTCAATATTTTTTTGTGTTTGGATCTCTCAGGAAAATGAATTAATGTAATCTTTTCATAATCAATAGAAAATTTATATTTAAATATAGAAACATGATTTTCTCTTTTAAAAATCAAAAATCATTTTTGAAAATTCAAATAGACCTTAGCACTTAGGCACAAGAACCTCAACAACTATGATCTGGGTCCTTAGCAGACGAGCTTAGGCCATTGAGACCTAACCCAGTTCCTCAGAAGTCAAACACTGGTCCACAAAGATAGGGCCCAAGTCCCTTGAGGCCATGCCCAAGCCCTAGAGCACGTCCCCGAGTCCTTTATTATTGTGCCCGAGTACCCAACCCCCACGCATAAGGCATCGGTGCCAAGGCCTAGGTCCAACAAGGTCAAGATGCATCCCAGAGCCAAGTGAAAGACCTTAATGCTCGTGCACAGGTACCTAGCACCTTGCTTGACTATTGACTCCAACACCTTAGTCATTAGCACTACCGGCAAAGTATTCATATGGCACTGTTTGAAGCGTTGTATGGCAGAGCGTGCAGAATGCTAGTGTGTTGGGATGAAGTCGGAGAACGGAAGATCACAGGTCCAGAGTTGGTTCAGCAATCAATGGATGTAGTTGCAATTATCAGGGACAGATTAAAGACAGCTCAAAGTCGCTAGAAAAGCTATGTAGAAAAGCATTGAAGATCTTTGGAATTCTAAGTTAGTGAGCACGTCTTTTTAAAGGTGTCACCGATGAGTGGTACTTTGCGTTTCGGCAAAAAAGGGAAGCTGAATCCGAGGTACATTGGTCCCTCCAAGATTCTGGAAAAAATAGGGACTTTAGCGTATCGTCTTGCATTACCGCCGAGAGTGGCGCGAGTGCACGACGTCTTCCACGTGTCGATGTTGAAAAAGTATGAGCCTGATCTAACGCATGTGCTGAATTTTGAAGAATTAGACGTGGACGACAGAGTGTCGTACGTGTTACGCCTTGAACCTTGAGCGCATGCCCATCCCCCGGTGGTCGATAAAATTTGCAACGTTCCCAGGACGTGTCGCCGACCCAATCGATTATGCAGATGCAGAAGCGAATTAACTAATGCCCTGACAACAACATACATGGGATAGAAAAGCAGGACAACAAATTTCAAATCAAACACATTATTAAAAACCACAATCTGGTTTACAAATAGAGGCCAACTCTAGGGTATAAGTACAGGAGGTTTATCTCCAAAAAGAATTTCTGAGCCACCCATGCTCTTGACCCTTCCACCTCCAGCTCCGGGTTCTTCACACTAGGGACTTGAAAAGTTAAGCCCACGACGGGGTGAGACAATGTCTCAGTAAGTTTATCCCCTAAACCCCGATTAGGAAGGAAATAAGCCTAGAGGCAGTCTGTACATGCAATACAGAAGACTTACCTCACCTCAATTCCCTCCTACATGTTAGCACAATTCATACATCACATAAGTGCAATAACAACACTCGAGCATTTGGAACTTCTCATTTCAATCTTAGTCAACCAATCAATCAACCAATTGAATCAATACAATCGATCCATCATTCAATCAAACAATCGCTCACAGGGGTCCATATTATAAGATCAAATCATTATGACATGTCCCATACCGTGCCATACAATTTCATCCCATAATCCGGCACTTCAATTTCAATCAATCACACGTTCTAATTCGATTATTGCCCGCACAGGCACAATATACCGACTCAATACTTAATACTAGGCTCAATCTCGATTTCAATCTCAATACTCAATACTCAATACTCAAGGTTCTAGAGGTGCCCCCTGTCATGAAGTTCCAAAATCGTGTGGCACTTAGTCCCTGACCACAATAAGCAATAGCTCGAGTTACTAGAGGTGGCTCCCACGAAATCAAGCTGTCGTGTAGCACTTAGTTCTTGACTATCATAAGCAATAGCTCAAGTTACTAGAGGTGGCTCCCACGAAGTCAAGCTGCCGTGTAGCACTTAGTTCTTGACTATCATAAGCAATAGCTCAAGTTACTAGAGGTGGCTCCCACAAAGTCAAGCTGTCATGTAGCACTTAGTTCTCGACTATCATAAGCAATGGTACAAGGTACTAGAGGTGGCTCACACAAGATTTCATTATCAAGTAGCACTTAGTTCATTACTGGCTCACAACCCATTGTGTTCTCTCAACACAACATATGTCACTTCATCTCTCACTAGTCACCTTGCCATGACAATAGACCATCACGCGATCATCCAATACCAGCCAAGGATTTTGTGCTTTGCATACAAATTCTTCAATTAAAATAACAAACTTGGCTTTATTTTCATTGTCTTAAAAATACCCGATAAAAATATTTGTATGTGGGTACAAGGTCAGTTTGAGCCAAAAATACTATATCTTCCTTTTCAAAAATCCCACTATTTATTATAGTGCCTAAAAACATTTTTGACGTTAAAAATCGACGCCCGGTATTTTTTGAACAAAATACCAAAATTACACAATTTTGAGATAAATACCCAAATTTACAATTTCCATTCAATTTGCACAATATAGCATTCAATTGCATAAACTAAGCACACCATTGCAATAAGCACGAAATTCCGATCACCAACTATCCCGGTATAATTTCCGGAAAATATTAAATAATTAAATAAATACAATTAATTACCAAAAATACCAGTTTAGGCCGAAATGCTTGATTAACCACTTGAACGAGCCGGGAAATTTTTTGAACATATCTAGATAAATAGTACAATTTATCTAGTCTCTAATTAGGCTATTCTAACCACCTAACATGCACAATTGAACAATTAACTCATTAATCCATTCTAACTAATCACCTAAACTAATCAACCCCTAAGCATCATTAACTCCCTAAGCAGAGTTTAGTGAGTAAACTCATCGGATTAACAAGCTGGTAAGTCCACGGCGACGGTGACGCAACAGCGGCCGAAACTCGAGTCTACGGCGATACCAAAGGAGGTCCGGACCGAGCAGAAAAACGGCCCGCAAGGCTCACGGTTGCTGCTGGTCTTGAAGGGGGTTATTGGTTGCAGCATGGCTCGGCTAATTGGAGCTATTGCGGCGCGGCTTGGTCGAGCAGATGAAGCCAGCGGCTTTGATGGAGAAACGATGGAGCTGGAACGTGTAGGCTGCAACGGGGCCACGGGCGAGAGGCCGAGGAAACGATGGGCTATCTTCATGAGGGAAAGGGACGTCGATGCAGCCGTTGGGGTCAACGTTGGGGAGGGTATTCCGCTGGGTTGATTGGTGGAGGGTGAGATGCGGACGTGTGGTAGCAGGAGTGAAGATCGGTGGAGACGGCCGCAAGAGAGAGAGGAAGTGGAGAAGATGGGTAGACGGTGGTGGCTTCGCTGGCGTGCGAAGGAGGGGAAAAATGAAATTGAAGCAGAAGCAGCAAAGGGGTCGATGAAGTTGGCGTGCGCAAGAGGGGTGTTCTGGTTGGGGAAGCTGAAGGAGAGGGTAGAAAGTCAATGGAAATATCCCATAATCATCATCACTTAGCCCTAAAAGTCCTCAAGCTCATCCCTTTGGTCCCCCCATTACTTTCTTGCAATTTAATCCCACAATTAACCAATTTTGGTGCCAAAAGTTGCAGCCCCCTCACAAGGCTCCGAATTTCACCACTAAAGCTTCAATTTCTTCATCAATTTCCCCAATTTGATGACCAAATTTGCTACGGAGGAAGCCTACATAATTTTCACAATTTCCCTTCACCAAATAGCTTACTAAGGAAGCCAAACATCCACTCAATTTGGCCCCTCCAAATTTCCTTTCTTTTCCGAATCGTTTAAATTGATTTTTCGTAAAAATCCCGAGCTCACTGAAAATTCTTTGGAGGATGAGTTGATGTTCATAAAATAAATCGTGACATGACAGAACTTTCAATTTCTGAAATAAGAGCAGTTAATTTCAATCGGACACGATTTTAGTGTGACCTAACCTACCGGTAGCTTTTAGGAATTTTTAGTGCAATTGACCCGTGGTCGATTATTTTCGAACCATATTATACATCTTCGACACATTGGCGACTCTCGATTGTCGTGAAAATTTCAAGATTTCAAATACGAGCACAGGGTATCAAAATGATAGAAAAATCAGTCTAGTGTCGATTGACAAGAATTTTACAATTAGGTCGAATCACCCACATTTAATCACATGGCTCTGTCGAATCAACCTATCTCCGGGCTCTAATCGATTTTTAACTGTGCCGTAATGACCATTGCAAATTAGCACGGTCGAGCAGTCGATTTCTAGTCGAATTCTCAAGTCTATTGCGTTTAGATTCCTTAACGGCTTCACCTGATAGACTAGTTATCTCGTGAGTGGCCAACTTAGAGAAAAGAACTATAGACGTGTCGATGAAAAGCCCAACTTATCCAATCGAAAACAGAACCTAAAAATCAGGATGTCACAGTACATGGAGAGACCAGTTTAGATTATGGATCGAAAGGAACAAATTCTGTGCATCAAGACGATCCCGTTAGTCAAAGTGGTCTGGCAACACCACGACACAAAAGGAGCAACCTGGGAAAGTGAAGATGCGATGAGACGACAAAACCCTCACATTTTTGTTTAAGAATTGTAATGTTTTAAATTTTGAGGACAAAATTTTTATAAGAGGGGAAGAGTTGTGACATCCTGATTTTTTTATTCTATTTTCGATTGAATGAGTTCGGCTTTTCATCGATGTGCCTATAGTCTTTTTCTCTGAACTGATCACTCACGAGATAACCAATCTATCATGTGAAGCTATTAAGGAATCTAAACGCAATAAACTTGAGAATTCGACCAAAAATCGACTGCTCGACCGTGCTAATCTGCAAAGGTTAATACGTCACCGTCAAAATCGATTAGAGATCAGAGATAGGTCGGTTCGACTGAGGCATGTGATTAAAGTGTGGGTGATTCTACCTAATTGCAAAATTCTCGTCGAACGACACTAAACTGATTTTTTTGTCGTTTTTGTACCCTATGTCTGTATTTGAAACTTCAAGATTTTCATGACAACCGAGAGTCGTTAATGAGTTGAAGATGTACAATGTGGCTCGAAAATAATCGACCATGGGTCAAATGTGCTAAAAATTCCTAAAAACTACCCGGTAAGTTAGGTCACGCTAAAATTACGTCAGGTTGAAATTAACCACAAAATTGAACCCAATTTCAAAAATTGAAAGTTCTGTTATGTCACGATTTATTTTAGGAACGTCGACTCATCATCCAAAGATTTTTCGGCAAACCTGAGTTTTTGGCGAAAATTCAAATTTGGGCGTTTTTGGATCGGGAAATTAAGATGGCCATTTTTTAGCGCACTTTTGGCCGTCAAATGGGATCAATTGATGAAGGAATTGCAATGATTTATTGTGGACACCTTAGCTGGAATTTTTGGGCATCAATTGGATTATTTTGAGTTTTTGGTGGCTTGTGGAGGAAGATTGGAGGGCTAGGGTCTGCTGTGAATATGGCTGAGCAAGGTGGGGCAGCCACTTGAGTGAATTGGGATATTTTGTGGTCCCCCTCCAGCTACAGCCTTCTTCTTCCTCTTCTTCACTCTTTCCTCCATTATTGTTGCTAGTTGAGAGCTCAAAAACCAGCAAGCCACCGTCGACCGCCCCTCCTTACCGTTCGAGCGCCACCGCACCCCTGCCGAGCCACTCAAAGCTTTGCCCATCACGCCCATGAGCCAAGCCATGCGTCCAGGCCATCGGTCTTGTGCCTGTCGCAGTCTGCCAAGGCTATTCTAGCCACTCTCCGTCGCCGTCGAGCTCCTCCGCCGCCCGTCCAAGCTGCTGTGTCACCACCCGCGCCAGACCAACCCGTTTCGGTTGTGAAGTCCTTCGGTTCAGCCCAAGACTAGAAGCCGAGATGTTAGCCCAAGCTGAGACTTCGTGGCCTATTTTAGGCCTCTTCCGGACCTCGTTGGACGTCGCCGTTCACCCGAGTGTCACTCGCCGTCGCGCCGCCGTCGTCGTGAACTCACCTACTCGCTAATCCAGTGAGTTTACATACTAAACATTGCTTATGAAGTTAATTATGCTTAGTGGGTAATTAGATTAGCTTAAGTATGGTTTAGGTGGTTAGTTTAGTTTAATTAGTGATTTAGTTGGTTAATTAGGATTGTTAGGTGGTTAGATTATATTAGTTAATGGTTAATTAGATTGTATTATTTATTGAGTATGGTGCATTATTTTTCTAGGCCCATTTAGGTGGTTAAATTAGGGTTTAAAGCTTAATTATGCATTTATTGGATTAAATTGCATTTATTTAATTACTTTTGTAATTGATTTAATTATTTAATATTTTCAGGAAATTATACCGGGATAGCTTGTAGCCGGAATTTCGTGCTGATTGCCGTTGTGTGATTAGTTTATGCAATTGAATGATAATTTGTGCAATTGAGTGGTGATTGTGATTTTTGATTAATTATTTCAAAATTGTGAAATTTTGGTATTTAATCAAAAAATACCAGGTGTTGGGTTTTGACACCAAAAATGTTTTTAAGTACTATATCAAATGGTGGAATTTTAAAAGGAAATAGGCCAAGTACATTATCTTAATTGAGACATTTGAGTGCAATGCATGGTGTCCTTGGCCAGAGTTGAATGATCCTATGATGGTTATGAGAACGTGTCCCCGATATGCGTCGGGTGGACATTGCCCCTATATGGGATGCCCCTGGACAATGGATGCCGGTCGCAGTAGAGGTTGAACCGATGCTCCTTCGAGATTGCCGTCTAGTGTAGACGTTGCTGTGCTCAATGGGGTGAGATGATGCCTGGTTATGCCAGAAGACCGCCGAACGTCGAGTAGGCCGTGCCCGAGGGGCTATAATCAATTGGAACATGTGAATGATTGAGATAAACGCGCCTAATTATGGGACAAAATTGTGTGGCACGGAATGTGACATGTCATAACGATTTGGCCTTATAATCGATACCCCTATAATTGATTGAGATTGAGTGAGTCGTTCTAATTGATGTGTACATTTATTATATGCATCTGTGATATGAATTGTCCTGACGTGCAGGAAGGAATTGAGGCGAGGTGAGTCTTCTATGCTGTGTGATTAGACTGCCTCTAAGCGTATTTTCTTTCTAAACGGGGTTTAAGGCATGAACTTGCTGAGACATTGTCTCACCTCGTCGTGGGTTTTATTTTTTCAAGTCCTTAGATAAAGGCGAGGCCGGTTCGTTTTGGATAGCCGCGAGGGTTGGAGACGCAATGTACCGTCTTCCCAGTTCACGGGAATCCTAACTGGACCCGTGAGCTCGTGGTTAATACTATCTTGGTCGATGAGGATCTACCACAGTTGGTACCTCATCGATTCAAGGAGCGGTTTCGTCGCGGGCCCAATGGTATTCGGGAGGGCCCCTTGGACTACTTTGACGGGCCTGCCATCAATGACGAGTATTTTCAGCTCGACCCTGTGAATGACGCTGATATCATTGTCGATATTGAGGTGGATCGTGGACCTGAGGTTGAGGAGCTTGTAGTAGAGGAGATAGCTGACCCGCTAGATCTCAACATCCTTGACAATGTCGCGGTAGACCCGGATCCTAAGTAGATAGGGTCCGGGGTAGAGTCAGCTACAGACTTCTTTTTGAAACTTTGACTTTTGTTTATATAACTTTGTAGGCTGACTTTGGTTGTTTATAAAAGTGTTTTGTGAAATTTGTTGTCCTACTTTTTCATCCCGTGTTGAGTGTTGTCTAGGGATTGTTTATTAAATGCTTCCGCATGTGTAATAAAATGAATGGGTCGGTGACGCGTCCTGGGACATCGCAATTTTATCGACCACCGAGGGATGTGCACACGCTCGAGGTTCAGGGCATGACATGTGGTCCCTCTCCAGCTGCAGCCCATCTCGTTCTTCTTCCTTAGCTTCTATTCCTCCATTGTTGCTGTTTTGGAGCTAGAAAACCAGAGAGAATTAGCAGAAGACCAGCAACATCGAAGCCAAGCCGCCGCACGTCGTTCGAGTGCCACCCGAGCCCGCGTAGGCCGTCGACCATGCCCGCGAGTTGTCTGCGTGACTCCAGCCTTGCATTGCCTCCTGCTCGTTACCCCACGCCCGTACGTTCGTTGTCTAACCACCGTTCGCCGTTGACAAGTCCCTCCGTTGCCCGTCCAAGCTGCCGTCGCCTCCGCCTAGACCCGCCGTTGCCATCCGCCACCCACCTGGCCGTTTCCAGCCGCCGTAGCCATTTGGTTCAGCCTTGGACAGAACCAAACTTACAGTCCAGACATGAATTTAAATGTCTTTCCTACCACTATCCCATGGTCCATCACACCTTATCACTCTAATCCCTAACCTAGCTCTAATACCACTTAAACGGGAATGTCACGCCCCGATCCTCGAGCACGCATCTATCCCTCATTGGTCGATTATTAGCGACGTCCTAGGACGCATCGCTGACTTTTTTATTTTAATACGCATGCGGAAGCAGATAAAAATTCCCAGACAATAAAATAATGTGATTGAAAAGTACGGCTATATTTTTCACAACTGAAAAACCACAACCACACCTTTACACAAAGCAAATCTTATAGTATATATTACAATACTATTAACAAGTCAGATCGATCACATCAAATCATAACTCAGAGTTTGCAAAACAGGGTGGGGTCTCAGTCCTCATTCGGGTCATACTTCGAATTATCCTCGGGATCCTTCTCGGACTCCTCCTCCGGTTCGTCATCAAGGTCCTCCTCTTCGGGTTCTTCCTCCTCAGGTTCCTCCTGGAATGTTGTCCCAACATCGGGATGAGACTATGTTTCAGCAAGTTCTACCCCCTAAGAGACTGCTTAAACACAACACGAGTCAAAGGACTTACCTTGACCTCAGTTTCTTCCTGCAAGTCAGTATATATATTAAATATACACAATCACATCACATCACATTAATCAGATCGAATCATCGATCAATCGACTCAGTCGATTACATGTCAACGATGACCACTCCCCGACCATTTCAATCAATACTACCTATAAGTCCGATCATACCCAGGACTGCTTATTATAAGCCGATAATAGATAGTATATAGCTCGCCAGAAGCTGCATCAATCATCGAGATAATATAATATAATATAATATATATTTTCTGATATAGTATATTATATATGCACACCAGAAGCTGCCGCAATTATACTCATATAGTATACGATTTATGCTCACCAGAAGCCGCCACAATTATACTCATATAGTATATTATTTATGCTCACCAGAAGCCGTCGCAATTATATTCATATAGTATACTATTTATGCTCACCAGAAGCTGTCAGCCATATTTTCATAATATGCTGATAATTGATCATTTAATCAATTCACAATTTTTATCATTTCTGATAAAAATACTCATGCATGGGTACACGGTTGACTTTAGCCAAAATATAAGAATTTCACTTTTGAACCTCCCACTATTTTCAGCAGTCCCAAAATGGATTTTTGGTTTTGTAGGCCGACACCCGGTAATTTTCCACTTAATTACCAAATTTAATTAATTTAGGAATAAAATCTTAAAATCACAATTAAATCAATTCAGCATCAATTTAGAGCTCAAATAAACAAATAGACTACACCACAATAATCAGCATAGAATTTCGGTCGTCGGCTATCCCAGCCTAATTTCCAGAAAATAATTAATTAATTGAATAATTACGAAAAATATTAAATAAATGCAATAAATCCAATTTAGGCCCGTAATGCCTAATTGGAAGTCGAGATGAGCCCGGAAAGTTACCGAGACTCGTTCAATAAATACTAGGACATATTTCCTTGCTAACTACACTAACTATTTGCCTAACATGCATCAATAAGTCTCTAATTTAATTACTCTAATATAATTTATCCACCTAATTGCACTTAATTAAATCTAATCAACCCCTAAGAATCATTAGCATACTAATAGGGGATTGGTGAGAAAAACTCACTTGTTTTACGAAGACTGGATCACTGCAACGGTAGCGTGACGGCGGCCGAACTTGGGCTCACGACGACATCAACGGGCTAGGCCCAAGCTGAGATTTGTTATTGAGTTGGGCTGGGCCTGAAGCAGGCTTCAAATTGTGGGCTGCTAGGCTTCTCTGAACTAGGCTGAAACCTAGGCTTGCTGGACTGGGCTTGCTGGTCTTGCATTGAAGAAGTTGGGCCAAGCAACAAAGAGAGAAACTACTGGCCCCGTGAGACTAAGGCTTCGGTGGCTGGGCTACAGGCTACTCATGGGCTGAGCCGGAGAAGACCACGCGAAGATGAAGCTGCTTCTTGGACGATGATGGTGCTTCATTAGGGTCTTCGACCGTGGGAGTTAAAGGCACGAGGAGTTGACTCGGGGACGTGTGGCTTCGGCGGGGACGCAGCTGCACGATGGAGCGAGCGAACGTGGTAGATGCAGGTGCGAAGAATTGAAGGAATTCTCGGTGGAATGGAGTAGCTGGCGCTTGAAGAAGCTGCCAGGGTCAACAACAAAGTGTTGTTGAGTGCTGAAGTTGACCAAAGGGAACAACGGCTAGTGGAGGTGGGCGGTCTTCAAGAGGAAGAAGCTTCAGAAATTTAATAGACGAGGAGGCGTCTTCGAAGCACAAATGAAGGAGAAGCAGACGTGTGAAGGTGAAAGTGAAAAGGAGAAGCATCAAAAGGGGATGAGGGAATTGACTGATTGAGGCGTGTGAAGGAGATGAACGAGGGGGCGTGCGTATGAAGCCAGCTAAGAGGGGAAAGATAGTCAACAAATCTTAGCCAAAGAATTAAATGCTTTGGCCCCCTTAAAGCCCACAGAAATATCTCTAATGTCCCCCAATTATTTCTTGCACAATAAATCCACCAATAATCCAAATTAAAGCCAAAAATTTGCTGTCCAAACTCTAGCTCCGAATTTCACTTAAATTAACTTCAATTTCATCCTCAAATTCTCTAAATTCGAAGTCCAAAATTGATGAATAAAACCCACAAAATTTCCACACTTTCCTGTTGTCAAGTTGCTCGGGCCGTAAGTCGGAATTCCTTTCAATTGAGCCCATTCGAATTTTCGTTATTTTTCCGTAGCGTCCCAATTGATTTTTCGTAAAAATCTCGGAATCTTTGAAAATTCTTCGGAGGATGAGTCGATATTCCTAAAATAAGTCGTGACATGACAGAACTTTCAATTTCTGAAATCGGACCTGAATTCGGGGTTAATTTCACTCAGGCGTGTTTTTAGCATGACCTAGGCTACCGGGTAGCTTTCAGAGATTTTTAGTGCAAATGACCCATGGTTGATTTTCTTCGAGTCACTATGAACCCACTCGACACATTGGCGACTCTCGGTGGTCGTGAAAATCTCAATGTTTCAATTACGGGCACATGGTACCCAAAGCGATAGAAAATCGGTCTAATGCCGATCAACGAGAATTTTGCAATCAGGTGGAATCACCCACACTTTAATCACACATCTTAGTTGAATCGACCTATCCCTGATCTCTGATTGATTTTGACAATGCCGCAATGACCCTTGCAGACTAGCACAGTCGAGCAGTCGACTTCTGGTCGAATTCTCAAGTCCATTGCATTAAAATCTCTTAATGACTTCCCCAGATAGTTTAGTTATCTCACTAGTGATCGGCTCTAAGAATAACACTATAAACGCGTCGATGAAAGACCCGATTTATTCAATTGAAAACAATACTGAAAATTCAGGATGTCACATTAGTGCTAATCTAGAATGGTTATATTAGCCTTAATATGGATTAGGGTTGATCTAATTAGTGAGATTAGCACTAATGAGGTTGGATTAGTCCAATTCAGTGGATTTTTCCTAGATTTGATTTTTGGACCCTCACCATTTGCCATTTTTGTGGATCGAAATGTGCTGAGATTTTGAGGTCAGTTCAAAAATATTTTAGACATCCTCATTTATAACATATATTTTATCCAAAATTTTAGGGATTTAAAAAGAAGGAGATTTCAGCTCCGTCATCTGAAAACATAACCTCTGTTTTTGCTGGAACTGGTGAACTTTTGGGATTCAATGGAGTTTTATCAACTCTTAAGGCTCGAATTTCGAAATGGTTTCTTCACAAAAGTTGTTTGTCACATCTTTTAGTTTAACATAGTCAAATTTCAGATCAAATGGACAAGTTTGGATCTCGAACCAAGCTGGTTTTGGAAAACAGACTTTCTAAAAACGAACTCAGTTTTTGTACTGGATTGAGCAATTTACTGGGCTTCATCTAGAAAGATCTGGGTTAAGGCGTTGCATGAAAAATGTTCGTTTATTTGTCCTTTACAACATATTCAAATTTGGGAATTTTCCAAACTCGTTTGATTAGATTTCTGGATTTAAACTCGGAGACGTGTGAGTAGACCGTTTCTGCCGGTTAGGACCGATAGTAGTTTTGGTGATTGTTCTTGATGCTATGCTTGCTAAACCATGCCTATTTGGTGATGTGGTTACTTTGTGATATGCTTAGAAGTTATGCGTGATGATGCGCGAATGGTTGTGCCATGATTGTGGTTTATTGTTATTGCTTTATATGGCGACTATTGAAAGAGGATGAGATGTGTTGAGAAAACTGAATGGTTGTGAGCAGGTAAAGGACTAAGTGTGCACGATAACAAAACTTCATATGAGCCACCTCTAGAATCTTGTACTATTGCTTGTTATAGTCAAGAACTAAGTGCTACATGACAACGTGATTTCGTGGGAGCCACCTTTAGTACCTTGAGCTATTGCTTATTATAGTCAAGAACTAAGTGCTACACGACAGCATGACTTCGTGGGAGCCACCTCTAGTACCTTGAGCTATTGCTTATTATAGTCGAGAACTAAGTGCTACACGACAGCGTGACTTCGTGGGAGCCACCTCTAGTACCTTGTAGTGTGGCTGATTGTGGTCAGGGACTAAGTGCCACACGATATCGAAACTTCGTGGGGGGGGGGGGCACCTCTAGAACCTTGAGTTTGACATTGAGTTTGAGTTCGAGTTTGAGTATTGAGTTGGAATGTGGAGTCAGACTGTTGAGTTGGGATGTTGAGTTTGAATTTGGAGTTTGAATATTAAGAGTGAATATCGGGTGTGGATTGAACCACCGATATGAGTTACCTAGGCTTGATTATGGGACGAAATTGTGTGGCACGCAATGGAACATGTCATAATGATTTGACCTTATAATTGAGACTCTTGTGAATTGTTTGATGAGTGATATGATGTGTTCCAGTTCTTGAATGCATTTGCTGTATGCATAAGTGTTTACGTGATGCACTAATGTGCAGGGACGCGCTGAGGCGAGTTCTGAGTGGCGCATGTTTAGGATGTCTCTGAGTGAATTCTCGTCCTAGTTGGGGTTTATGGTGTTAACTCGCTGAGATTTATTCTCACCCCGTCGTGATTTACAATTTTTCAAGTCCCTAGTGTGGAGAACCCGGAGCCCGAGGTTGAAGGGTCCGGAGCATAGGTGGCTTAGCAGTTTCTTTCTAGAGACAGACTAGTGTGTATAAACCTGAGATGTTTTTAAAGCGTGATTGATGAATTTGGTTGTCCTGCTTTTCTATCCCATGTTCGTTATTGTCCAGGTATATGGTTATGAGTTCGCTTCCGCGTGTGCAATAAAATGTTTGGGTCGGCGACTTATCCTGGGAACGTTGAAATTTTATCGACTACCAAGGGATGTGCACGCGCTCGAGGTTCGGGGCATGACAGGTTCCTTCACAGTACACTTAGGTAGCCGACTTTCTCATTACCATTTGAAATTTTTTAATGTCCAATCAATCTAGATTTTCTTGAACAACGTTGTTCCGATAACTAAGTTTATGATCATTTTTTTTTTTCAGTAGATAACCTAAACCTAAGATTTTATAAGATCTTGAGAAACCAAGGCACTACTAACTAGTGATGCCCAATTTGCAAATTTTGAGATGCTACAAAGATGTTAGGCAATGGTCTCGTGTCGAAGAGTTGATATGGTGCGCAACATATAATATATATTAGGTTCTCATAACTTATTGATTTAAATTTTCCATTGAAGGTGATTCTTAACTAGAAATAATAGGACATGAGGTCTAGCCTAATATTCTCCTGAATAAACGTTAGGGGCTTCTATTGCTTGTACCCAAAACTTTTTGCTTTAGCTTAACACATTAAATGCTGTGATATTCCACCAAACTCAGGGAAATATGGCCCCTATGGCGTGTCCAATTGTTGCTGTCTGATGAATGAAAGGTAAAAGTCACATGAAAGGTTTTGTATCTCTGAGAAGGACAGAAAAGGACCCTGCAAGAAGGGTGGGGTGCTTTTGGCATTATCTGTATTCGTCAAGGCATACAAATCTTTTTGCATATCATATTCTACATGTGCCTGTCGTTCTAACAAGGGCGTGGGCATGCGACTTGATATAGAATATAACATGCCCGAACCGTTTAGGTCGAATAATCTTTATAAATGTACCAAAAATTGTCCAGTCTCATGTTTTGGACAAGGCTCCACACTATGCAAGGGTGGTGATATGTAGGGGTGAGCGGTTCTCGGTTCCTTACAGGTTTGCTTGGAACCTAGAACCTATCCTCGGGTACAGGTTCCTCATTTTTTAGAATCTGGAACCTATCCGTCAGAATCAAGAACTTGGAACCTACCTTGTCACAGGTTCCGAGGTCAGCTCCAGGTTCCAATAGATTCTTTTTTTTTTTTTTGGTTTCATTTTTAGTTTAGAAAAACGAAAATGAGTGCAACAATAATAAACAACCTTATACCTCTTAATCCTCGCTCTTTTTTTGAGCTTATCCTTCAAATCATGATTAACACAGAAAAATAGCCTGAACTCACCATAACGGGGTCCGACACCTTGACAATCCTTCAAACTGTGATTCACAAGCTCTGTGTGACTTGCACACCAAAACATTTCACTCTTAAAGTGAGACAACTCTAGAAGTATTTTCTTGATGCTTACTTTCAAATCTTTGCCGAGTTTCCCAGCTAATGCTAGAAGTAAGGTGGTCTTTCTAAAGCCTAAAGACCCCAGAAGTAATGTCATTCTGCAAAAGAGACATAAAAATTTTGTTAGCAATATCTGAACTTCACTCCTTGAGCAGTGTGTGTTGATAAAAATCTATCTCTCTTCTTACCTACAAGGCTTAATGATTCCACTGACATCGTTAAGGATCAGTAATGGTTTCTTTCTATTGGGAAGGATGTGAAAACAATTGAGAAACTCCTGTTGACATAGATTAACATGAGACATGGTTCAATCAATTTGAGCAGAATCCTAGAAAATGTAAATATGTTATGAATCGAATGTTAAATTACTTCAAGTATGTTAGCAGTGAAATTGAATATTGTGGGTAGAGCTCGGCTCCTAACATAAGCTTCTGCCTCAACATTTAGATGCTCAAATCGGACTTCAATTGTAGGAATGTCCAATCCAACTCTGTTTGTTATACAGTAAAGCAAATGCAGACCTTATAAAGATTTGCCTTGAAACTTTCAGCTTAGAGAAGAAATTACAATTCCCAGATTGAATCTCTTTCTCAGGGTAAGAAAAAAAAAACGAATCTCAAACCACTTTCATATTCTTTTAAGAAATATTGCAGTGACCAACTAATTAAATATCTGAAGTGCTCATGAAAAGTCATCAGCATATACCTCTCAATCCTTTGCTTAAGCTTCAACAAGAACTTCTCATTGTCTTCCTCAGTTGTCTTCAGGAACCTCTCCAACAAGTTCCTCCTCTCTATCAACCCGAGATTCCTGACATCAACCTTTGTTATCTTGCCTTCTTCTTCAGTGAGAATGCCCTATCGAATACGCAAGTATGTTGGGAGCTTTTCAAGTGCAGCCCTCACTATTAGCTGTCTTCAGTCGTCCACGTATAATGAACATCACCTCCTTGACAGAGTCCCCTTCCCTCACTATGTATGTACTTGGATTAGGGCACACAAGCACGACACTCCCACATCTCATAAATTGACCAAATAAAGTAGCTAAAATGTTAGATTAAATCTAATAGTGAAGAGCAAAAATGACAAGAGATTGGACTTGTGATTGAGGCTGGATAAGGCAAGTTTCTTCGGTGTCGAGGGTGGCGAGCGATATCAAGGGACGTCGACCAGCGTCGAGGGGGTCGAGCGAGCGTAGAGGGGGTCGTGCGGTGTTGAGGGGCAAGAGGCGTCGAGCGGGCGTTGAGGGGGCCGAGCGGGGGGCCGAGCGAGAGTCGAGGGTGTTGAGGGCGCCGAGCGGCATAGAGCAGCCGTTAAGCGGGCATCGAAGGGGCCGAGCATCGCCAGGCGTCAAGGGGTCGAGCAGCGTCGAACGGGGGTCGAGCGGGCGTTGAGGGGGCTGAGCGATGTCGAGGGGCCGAGAGGCGTCGAGCGGGCGTCGAGGGGGCTGAGCGGCGTTGAGGGGGTGTCGAGGGGCCAAGCGGTGTTGAGTGCAATCGAGGGGGGGGGGGGAGCGCCGTTGAGAGTGGTGAGCGGCATCGAGTCTTTGAGAGGAGCGAGTTGAGGTGGCGTCGAGGGAGTCGGGATGCTAGAATGGATTGGGAGAAGAAAGTGAATGAACTCTGAAACTTAAACAAAGGGGAGTCGTGAGAAGAGGGAGAAGGAAGAACAGAAGGGGGAAGAAAAACATTGAAAACCAATTAGGATTTTTCCGTTTCTGGTTCCGGTTCCAGCAGGAATCAGGAACCGAACCAGAAACCGCCGATTCCCAAAAAAATAGAACTGGGAACCGGAACCTCACTCCTTGGAACCTGGAATCGAACTGGACCCTCCGATTCAATTCTCCGATTCCCAGTTCTACCTAGGGACCATGCTCAGCCCTAGTGATATGAGCCTAGCCCAAATTTTACTTCGAAAGAAAAGTCATTGGGATTCTAATACAAAACCCATTGCTTCTTTGAACCAATTCCCTGTCCCTTAAGCCAATAGTAAATTTCGGCCTAAAGATAAACACACAAAAGTTGCAAATATCATTTTTCACGTCATTTTAGGTGCAATTTAAAGTTTGATGAATTTTCCCTACAACATTCACGTTGTCATTTAATTATTGTTTTTTGTGTAGCTAATGGTATATATTGATTTTTTATTCTTTTTTGGGAATTGCTTTAGAAACAATTCGAGTGCCTCAAAAAAAGTCACGGACATCATAAAAGATCCACATATATACCATTTGAATCATGTACTTTATATTGTTTGCACAAAGACTAACGCATTTTTTTATTTTTTATTTTTTATGATAGTTTTCATGCCACAACTTGGTGTGGCAAGTTGCATTTATAAGAGAGAGAGAACTACATATGAATAATAAATTGACAGATAAACATAAGCAATAATTGCATAATGCATCTTGAGATTTTCACACCTATATCAAATATATAATGACTTTTCAATACATACAATTTGCATTTCCTCAGACCTAAAAAGACACATCTGCTCCCATGCAACTTATAACTATACACCTACCCTGCTCTCTCTCTCTCTCTCTCCCCCCTTGCGACCATGGGAGCTTGAACTTGAGCTAGTGCAAGCTCGACCTCACGAGGCTCATGCGAGTTGGGCCTTGCAGTGTTTGCGTGAGATCAGTGAAATTTGGGACAGAGCTCTTTATGGCCAGGCAAGCTCTGTTACAAAGCTCGCAGGTCTCCCATGGCCACGGCCATTTTGGAACCACTAGGATCAGATTTAGCATGTCTATAGTCTAGTGTAGTCACATTCCATAAATAGTGGGGGCACTAAAAAAGATGAAAGGGAGAGGCATGACTTGCTTTATGAATTAAATGCAACTTTGGGATCTTTATGCACTTTTAGTTCTCTTTTCCAATTGGTCCTAGTCAGTGCAGCACGGGCGGTTTGGCCTACTATTTCAGACCCTGATAGATAGCCATGTCTCCACCAATGGGACCTCAAAGTTGATAATAGCATATTCTCTGACAAGGGAACACGGAGTACATCACTTTATTCAAACAAGTTACCATGGACTATTATTCGAACAACCCAATCAAATTTCAAGAATCCGTCTGGTTCACTTTTTATTTCTTATTCAATAAATAAATGCGTAAGTTTCCATTCTGAAATTCTCTTTAAGTTATTCAACAAGTACCTTCACTTATTATGTATTGATCTTATCAATTCTTACATGTTCAATAGACTCCCACACCAATTGGGAGACTATTGTCCATATTCTCATGCATAACAGAACGTTGTTGTATAGGTTGAAACCGAACGTTTATTGAGAGAGAGAGAGAGAAAAGGAGAGGAAGAAGAGGAGTGTTTAGATAAAGACAGATGACAGGCCATGTGATCGGAGAGAGGAGTAGGGTACTTTTTTGTTTGAAGAATAGTCTCTAAAACTTGTCGGTGTGTCATCACCAGTTAGAAGTAGCATTTTTCGAATGAATAAATGGAACATCTACCTGTGACGGATATAATACATCCAAGTCATCCTCATATGTGGTGATGTACTATTTTCCTTCTCCAAAGGACATGTGTGCCGAGTCTGAAGGTTAGGATTTTGAAAAATGTGACAACTTGGTTTCCCTTACTTCCACATTTTCAATTACTTAATCTGTTCGCAAACGAAGTGCAAGCTAACTAATTACAGAAAAAATAGATTAGCTGGAGGCATACGGTCAAGACCATATGCCAACGAGTGCAAACAACTGAATGTTTTGGCCATCACTCAGATTTTGGCTTTCGGCTTAACTGGTTCGTGAACTCAATTAGTAACACGTTTTGTGGTCCTGAGGTTTTCATATCTAAAGTTGATTTTAACGTCATAAAGAAAGGCCAGATTAAATAAGAAATTGCATTTTAGCTCTATGAATTACGAAAGTCTCGTACTCCACTGCCCTGCAAAAGTGCTAAACAATCTCAATTTTTCACTAAGGTGGTTGGCCTACTTGGCAAAGGGGTCACATGTCTTCTATGAGGTCATGAGTCCAATTCACATTATAAGCAAATATCTAAACTATTTCTGATACATTGCCCTTGTGTAGAGAGAGTCCCAATTGCTAACTTCTTTGTTCATCTACGGTGACGGGCTCGCAAATCTCAAACATTCAAGTCGTGCGTATTGCAAAGTAATTCTAGCTCATCAATCCAACATCTCATAGTAAATGTGGGATCCTTATTTGCAATGCTCACGGGGGTCGCCAATGGTGGTTGGCCCTCCCCCGCCCTTTTATTGGTCCCCAAAAAACTCAACTTTTTCAAGCTGGGGGGGGGGGTTTGTACATACTCTATTGGAAGTGTTGAGAGTGTGCTCCACTGCTTCTAGATTATAAAAAGCATTATGATACACTTAGCTGCTTCTTCCGAATGTTTGAGATGCAGAACACAACACTCCCTTAGTTCACAGGGTGCGCCAGTGTGGAATGTGGTCCACAAAATTAACCTCGTGAGTAGGAAACGAACACGATTATCGAGTACTATTTCTTCCCGGATGCTTCCCGTTCAAAGCCCGAAAAGTACAAATTTGGCTTCTTCTCCAATCGAACAAGAGCCATATCTTCCTTGGTGATTTAAACACGTGGCCTAATATACTCCAACAAGGACTTCCCTCCTCAATAAGGAACACGTCCTTACCCTCCAATTAATGTCGAAAGCAACGATAGACGGCACAACCAAGCAACATTGAGTAAAAAAAAAAAGATAAATAAAGGAAACGACAATATTTTGTAAAGTTGATATCACGCGCTGATCTAACATTGTATAGCATCTATATCAATACAGTGAGATAAGCCACCGACTGTAATCCCTCGTCGAACGAGAAAGGTGGACAGCTCAACAAAATGGACTTATAAAAAGTCATGTTTAGTCTATAATATATATATTCGAAAGAGCCCACGACCTTCTTTAACATCTAGATTTTAATTATTCAATTTATGATGATTAGCATTCCATCTTAAAATCGGCACAACATACCTACTAATGTCAATTTTCAACACCAACATCCTCGAAACGGGGGGAAAAAATATCATCTTGTGATTGTGTATGTGTATTTTCCATATACGAACATCTTTCATCATTTAATGTGCAAAATAGAATAACATATGGAATTAATTGCATGATACTACATCAGCATATCAATTGAAATGAAGATGGCATGACTGAACTTTTTCAAGATATAGAACACTGTAATTATCACATTTTGTTTCTTCAATTAAATTTAATTAAAAACAAGCGTATTTCTGGAGAAACAAGCGAACAAACAAAAGAAAACGCCCCAAAGCCTACTATAAATTCTCTCCTATATCTTCATTTTCACAACCATCCCACTGCCAATCCTGTTTCACAGCATATTCTTCCCTCCCCCTCCAGTGCTTTCAAAGCATCCATTGGAAGGGAATGATAATGGCCAGTTCACGCCTTGCAAGATTAATCACAGAAGTTGTGCCATCACAACTTGCAAGTGCCATGAAGAGGCCGTGCAAACCATGCATCGTGATGGATACGATTCGCGAAGACAGAGAAGAAGAAGAGAGACATGCACGTGAAAGCTTCAGTAATGCTCGTCTCTCTTCTTCTCCAGGAAGCTCTTCTGCTTCTTGGCCAGTGGCTGATTCAGCTGGTTTGAACTCCAAGGTCTACTTCAACCAAGTCCGAACATCTTTGTTTGTTGTTCGGACATGACCGTGTTTGTTAGCTGATGGTGACGGTGTGCATCTTTGAGGCACAATACCTTCCACCATTTTTGCTCTTCATCTGATAGGATAAGATCATGGGCTAATTTCTTGAGACTGTAGAGAGAGAGAGAGGTCTTGCTCGTTACTTGTGGTCGGGTTGCTCTCTTATTTCTTTTGTCTTTTTTATCTTTGAAAAGGAATTCTCGTACTATGTCTTCAAGGCAACGTGCTGTACACCATGTGAAGTGAAATCTTTCCATTTGTTTCTTCCATTGTTCTTCTTCTAATTTCCCTTCTTAGGTCTCGGAAAAGAAATCAATTTTAAGACATTATGATCAATTCAACTAAACAATTTCGAACGCTTATTGCGGAATCAATGACTTTAATACAAGAGTTAAGAGCGGATCAAGGACAAAATTGTCTTGGGAGGACCTCTTGATTGAGTTACAATTGTAAAATAATCAGGGCATGTTTGATAACCCAATTAGCAATTAATGAGATTAATTTGTTTGATGACACTGAATAACATTGACTTAAATCATTCAATTAAGTAAAAAAATCGATTATAAGATAAGTAAGGGAGAGGTTACTTAAGTCATTCAATGGAAACATAGTTGATGGTAATTAGAATTTTGCTAAATATATTGATAAAAGTCATAAATCCTACCTATAAGTGTTGCGATGTATATTTAGGAATTAGTTATTGCTTTATATATTTACTTTCCATATTTCATTACACGTTAGCATACCATTAAAAAAGGAAATAAAAATCAGTTTCGCATGTTAGGCATCTTAGGATGCATTTCCTATTTAAAAAAAAAAAGATTAAAAAGATCTCCCTACGATTTCATTTGGTTAAACGTGAATATCTACTCCAGTTAGACTCCGTTTGTTTCAAAGCCAACAATTTTTTGTCTGAAAACAATTTCATCATTTTTTGGTGTTTGGATCTCCAAGGAAAATGAGTTAATATATTCTATTTATGGTCAATGGAAAATTTATGCTTAAACTTAGGAAAATGATTTTCTCTTTTAAAAATCAAAAATCATTTTTCAAAATCCGACTAGACCTTAGCACCTAGGCATGAGAATCTCAACAATTGCGGTTTGAATCCTTAGTTGACGAGCCTAGGTCCATCAAGACTAGGCTCAATTCCTTAGAAATCGAACACGGGTCCACAAGGGTAGGGCCCAAGTCCCTCGAGGCCATGCCTAAGCCCTAGAGCACGTCCTCAAGTCCTTGATTGTCGTGCCTGAGTATGCGACCCCATGTCTAAGCCATTGGTGCCTAGGCCTAGATCCAATGAGGTCGAGATGCATACTTGAGGTCAAGTGTGAAACCTTAATGCCCATGTGTAGGTAGCTAGCACCATGCTTGATTGTTGACTCCGACACCCCAGCCATTGGCATCCACACCCAAGTCCATCAAGACCGGGCCTAGGTCCAAAGAGGCCGAGTTCGAGTATCTAAAGGTTGGGCCTTGGACCCTAGTGTCCATGCCTAGGTCCCCAGCATCCATATTTGAGTACCTAGCTCCCATACGTGAGTCAGTGGTGCACAAGCCTAAGTTCATTAAGGGCAAGCCCAATTCCTTGTTGGCCAAGTCAAAGCCCACAAAGGTTGGGCCCACATTCCTTGTGGCTGGTGCCTGTTCTTAGGCTCTCAACATCCCTGTTTACCAACACCTAGGCCAAGATCCTTGGTGGCCATGATTGAGACCCCGATGCTCATGCTTAGGTTCCCAACAACCATGCCCAAGTACCTAGCTCCCACATCTAGGCCTGGCTCCACAAAGGCCATGCCCGAGTCTCTAGTGATCATGCTTGGATACTCAACTCCAACCACCAAATCATTGGCGCCCGGATGGGTTCACAAAGGTAGGGCACAATTCCCTCAAGTCCCAATCCAAGACCCTAGTGCCCAAGCCTGATCTCCTACAGCTGTGCCCAAATATGCGGCTCCCAGGCTCAAGCCAAAACATTCTTAGTGTGTTTTTTTTCTTGTTTGAGGTGCTAGGAGATTTATAAAAAAAAAAAAAAAAAAAACAGAGAGAATGAAGACCGATGGGTACACGAAGAGGGATCCAAATTGAAGCACCTGAGGGGCCTCGACAATATAACATGCTGGCGCAACTCGATAGAAATCTCCCCAAGGTCAATTTAAAGTGAGCTAGTCTTCCATCCATCTTCGGAGTGTTCTCGGCAGACATGCAAAAATATCTTTAGCGGTGCATTTAGGAAAACTTAAATTAACTTGCATATTTGAATTATATAAATAGATTTATTTCTCTTATGATGGCGTTGCAATATAGATTGATTATGTTATATTTAATTTCCGTATTTAATAGCTCATTTTAAGGAATACTTTATTTACTACAATATTTTACATAGAAAAATTCATTATGTATCCTAAACCTATTGTATGAATTTCAATTCAATTTGAAACTTGTCAATTGAATCAATAAAACAATAAATCTTTGAGAGAAAATACAAATAAGTCGCCTTGGTCAAGACTCACCTGAAATTAACTTATTAACGCGGCAGTCAAGTCCTAGCTAGCCGGGTCTCACGTGTCACAACGGTGATCAGACGAGAACAAATTTAGACAAAACGACTCATTTTGCTTGATTTTTAAATTTCTTTCTTTGTTCTTTCCTTCTGGTTATTATTCGTCTTCAACCTCGTCGTCAACTTTTGGTTACCAACGTGACATTCATTGTACACGTGCCTTCCTTCTAGTTACCGTTCATTGCGAGAATGACGCATTGTGATTGGGACGGTGTCGTCAAGCATGAGGCCAACTGAGTCGTCTGGCTCTCACTCTCGTCTCAGGTGAACTAAATCTGGGCCAACCGACTTGTCTCGCTCACGCTCAAGCACTCTCTCTGGATGGCCACAAGCTCGACAGCCATGGAGGAGGTTTAGCCAAGCTCACCAAGATGTGAGGACTTGGCCCACGGCCATCAAGGTCACCGAGATCTAGATGAGCTCCTCTTCAATTTCTTTTTTTCTTTTCTTTCCCTCTGGTTACTGTTTATCTTCTTCACCACCGGCAATCTCTCTCTGTTTCTCGCTGCAGCAGTTGCCGAGGCAAAGGATAGCTGCAACGACCTTAGGTTTGAGGTCTTGGAAGCCATGGAACACCTCGATCAAGGTCCTCGATCAAGTCAAGCCTTCGGGAATTTAAGATCAAGGAGGAGATTGCAAAGATTTTAGAAGAAATATGCTTCAGATTGGATTGGATTTTCGAGGGAGGTAGAAACAAAAGAAAAAGAAAAAGAAATCAAAAAAATTAAGCAAAACCATGTCATTTTGAGTAAATTTATCGATGTCAAATTGCCGGCCATTACATGTATGACGGTCGATTATTAGACCACCATGTCAACAAATTTAAGCGAGTCTTGGCTAGGAAGACTTTGTTGGGAAAATATCCCCATGGAATTTTGATGGTTCTAGAGCGGTCTTTGGTACTAATATCTGTTATGATAACGGTAGATGGTGTACTAGTTTTGCAGATGATAATGTGCTTTGACAAAAGCAAAGACAAGAAATTCGATTGTGGCAATTAGGAGAACAAGTATTGATGTGCATAATAGCTCATGGTGCCTTGGAAGTATCAGAGTCAACCTAGTGTTCTTGAAGGTTTTTGGATACCGATAAACAATGGATAATTGATCTTGCTATTACTTATCATTTCACTGGTATCATCATTGAATTTCGTCAACTAACTCGCTAACAATTGGCACGTATCGATGATGAATTTCAGATTGTAATGATGTTGAGTTACCATTAATTATGGTGAGGTTCATATGTTTAAAGATGACTGTTGGTCGTACAGAAAAGAGCTGTTACAAGATTGGGTTTCCCAGCTGAAAAGCAGGAAAAGAGATCGGAAAAGCAGTTAACAAATTTTTGCTTAAACAAGATGACAGTTATAGCAGACTCCATTTTAGGAAACCTGCTAAAAGAATTGTTTTGGCAATCTTGATTCTGGCAAGGGTCTCCACCCTCTCTCAAATGGCTAGCTGGATCTCTTTCAAGGTCACCAACAAATGGATTGAAGATCTTCATAGAAGAGAATCAGGTGAACTTGGAAGTGGTGGGAGGAGAGAATACTACCATTGTACTTCACTCAAGAAATTATCACAGTTCTTCATCCGATATCATCATGTAAGGTTGCATTCGGTCGTCTGGATTTGAATTGAGATAGGATAGGTGGGATTAGAAATCCTTTCAATATCCTCTGGATTGTAAAAATCCTATCCTGTGTTGGGTGTAATCTAGATAGAATATTTTTTAAAATCTTTTATAATCTTCCAAATATCTCCCTTCAATCATCCTTGTACGTCCCCCAATCTTCACGCCTTCACTGTTTCGCTAACGACAGGAGGAAGCTCCTCTCTCCCATAGCCCGTTCAGAGAGCAAAACCGCCTCATGTGCCGGCTACCGTGAGAGAAGGCCTCTGCATCTCTAAATCCATCGACACCAACTCTTCATTGACAGTAATTACATCTTTAGCAGGTTAAGACGTCAATTTGCAACCAAGATTTTGAAGAGCGTGATAAGAACAGTGAAAATAAGAAAGAGAGAAAAATAAAACGGAGGAATTAAAGACACCAACAAGAAGGCTCTCCCATATATGGTGGATTGTCCCCAACTGCTTTCCTATAGGCGTGAAAAATCCATACCAGAATCAAAACCTTGATCACCAATCGGAGTGAAGCAAGTGGATTTCAGGGATTTTTCATAGCTTTCCTGTCCGTGTGGTGGTGGGTGAGTCGTGAAGGTGAACATAGTAGAAACAAGTTGAAGAAGAACAGGGAAAGAGATGACGGGAAGAGAGGGCAAAAGTTGCAAAAATAGTAGAAGCTTTTGTTGATATTCTGAAATTTAGTTTTTTTTTTTTTAAAGATTTTACATATACTATCTGGGTCTATCCCACCCCCTAGGTGGGATTTTTTATTCGTACTATATCCAGGCTATATCCGGTCATATCCGGATTTTGTGTCGCTCTAAATACCGGATAGGATAAAAGTTATCCCATCCAAAGTTTCGTCCAGCCCCCCAAATGCAACCTAAAAGTTTAACATTTTAGTAGTGATGAGACAAATGTACAAATGTAAGGGCAATTATTATGTCTTGATAGTGATTTATTGTGTAAAAGGAACAATATTTGCTAACTGTAACTTGTAGTGCTGATTACTAGTGGAATCCAGCTAGTGTTAAATTGTTATCTGAACAATAGACGTAGGCTTTAAAATAAAGTCGAGCCACTATAAATCATTGGATTATTTATCTATCTTGCTCAATAACCTCTATATCTGCTTATTATAATCACATACGCTAATTGTCATCTCACCTCTTCCTGCTTGCTACTTACTTTGATATATTCTACAAAAAGTTTTCCATTTTCTTTTTTAATCTATTCCATCCCTTTTTAGGTTGTCTTAATCACCCAAGTGATTTGGTTGCATTTTTACTCAAAATTTTAGGACTATATTAAATTAATTGAAAGATTTAAAGGTGAATTGGAATTCGTACAATAGGTTTTCCCATTTTATACAGCATATCACATTTGCATATCCACTTTCCTTTTGTGCATCGGTCTATTTTTTTAGAGATTAGACAAGTACTTTTACATTTTCCATTTGCTGCACATGGGTCTTATACTAAGGCTACGTTTGGTAGTTCAGAATTAAGTTTGGATAGGATAACAAAATATCACATTCGGTGTTTGGCAACATATTCTAGATTGGATAAACCCAATATATATGAATATGTCGGATAAAAACTCTGAGGCAGAAGAACAGCCTAAGTGCCAAAACTTGGCACGGAGGGACACTTAAGTGCCAAAACTTCGGAAAGGTACACTTAAGTAGGGGTGTAAACGGTTCGGTTTTTTTGAAAAACCGAACCGAACCGAACCGTTAGAAAAAATTCCCGAACCGAACCGAATGAGGCCCGAACCAATTATGAACCGAACCAAAATTTCGGTTCGGTTCGGTTTTCCGGTTTTCAACTTTTGGTTTTCGGTTTTCGGTTTTTTTTTTTTTTTTTTTTTTTTTTTTGTGGATGGCTTACCATAAATAATATAGATGTCACGCATGGTACTCTCTTTCTCTACCTCCGAACACGACTTACACAGTCAATGATTGCGATCATCTAGAAATCAATTAACTATTTCTTTAGCTTTCTCTTTATTGGGTTGTTAGCTAATCTCAAATATGTCGATATCCTTACAATCTTTTACCATTTAATTGAAATATAACAAGCCTTGGCCGAGATCTAATCTCGATTCGAACGATTATAATTTTTTACTTTTCGATCCAATAGCGATGCCTCCCGGCCATAGACTCACCCTTTCTTTATCAAACCCGAAATAGAAAAGGCTTGCTTTAGGGTGCCGAATTTGTCTTTTCGTCCATCGAATTTGTCTTTTCGTCCATCCTCTTTCGGCTACGCGCTGCTTTAGGGGGTTCCTTGATTCTCTTTCATGTTGTCATAAGGTAAAATGCCACTCTTGGTGGAGGAGACCTTTCTTAGCTCAAAGGCTTTTGATGGAGGGTCCAAGCAATGATATATTTAGGTAAAAAAGAGATGTTGTGGAACCACACTAAGAGCATCAAATATATCTTTTGCACATAGGACCTCCAAAAGGGGATAACAAGACATAGCTGTAATGGAAACTCACGGACACTTTCAAGAATAAGACACTTTCGATCATTGGAACTTAGTCGATGAGCATCTTACACAAGGCGGTATCCCTGGGACAAAAGGCCTAGCATGAAACTTACCCGGGTAGAAAAGAAACATTACATCGAACTACCCTGAGGTATATGCACCCCACAAAGGAAACAGATGACCGTGCACAAAGCAGTAAATCCCGACAGTGAGGCTGAAGTGCAGAGGACTGGTTAAGATGGGTTAGTGCATCTGTTTCACATCCCAGATCCATGTGACTTTCAGACCTCAATCCCCTCCAATCCTCGAAGAATTTCGTGATTGTGATTCAAACTACAGAGTTCTCCAATGGCTCGAGGCCATTCTGCCTCAGGAATGGCAAGTTTCTCACGCATCTCCATAGGAGTTGTGTGCACGCTAGCCCAATAACCACAATGCTGCTCCTTTCTTTTCTATACCCTGACCATCACACCACAAAGATACAAACAATTAAGACATAACATCAAGAAGCTTCTGTCAAACATTTAAAAGGAAAGGCAAATGTTTCACATTTAAGTAGTAAGCTGTTTTTGGCACACCAGTATCACTAACTAAATGAATGTCACATCCAAAAGCAACCTGGAAACTCCTTCACTTGCCTTTGATATGTGGACCCCGAGGTTCCGATGAACACCAGAACACTCAATGCAAACAAGAACGCCAAGATTCAAGGATGCCCAGTCTGGTTCAGGAGCTCCACAATCAGCACATCTATCATTGCCACACACTTTTTGCAATATATCAATGGGCTTCTCAATTTTGACACGGATCGTTCTTGTTGTAAGTTCCTCGACAAGCGGTCATGATGAGAAGAACCAAGATGTCTCTCTCTTTGTGTATTCTTCAGCAGCATTGTGATCAAAGTCAGAACTTTCATAAGAGCTACTCTCACCGGCGAATGATGATGACTACCTCCCAAAGGTCCAGCGAAAGACACCGAAAGATAATAGGAGGTCATATATTCGACGAAGAAAAAGAAGGCAGCGGTTCACTTCCGTGGCAATTACCCTTTCAGTGCCCGAGAACTTAGCAATGAAGCAATCACTCCTGTTATCTTTTCAATCCAGTCCATCTGATCAAACGCACTTTCTGCCTGCACTGACCAGCTAAATAACAATTGTAAGGTTCTTTTCTACAAGCTACTCCAATTATGCACAAATCACAAGTTACTTAATAACAGAAGCTTTTTCACTAATGTCAAATAACAAAATCAACCCAAGACAGAGTAGGAAAAACACTGAGGGGAATATTATACCAGACTTGATTTATGTATGGTTCCATTTGATGCAACAATTCATAGCCCTATAAAGTAAGTTGAATGTGAGTATACCAAGTATTTGGAAAAATTAGACCCGAAAGGCTAAAGTCTTTCAATATGATTCACCTGTTTAAAGTATCGAAGATGAGCATCCATTGTCCCACTCACTGCTTCCAAGAATTCAAACCTCTTTTTTGCTTCGACATTAGATAAAGCAGTTACCTATAGAAGAGATCAAGCAGAATGGTTATGGCGCATCACATTTGTTGACACAAAGTGAACTGGAAGGATGCAAGTACTCACCAGGTTAAAACGAGCTTGCTCAAATGCGGACCGCGCACTATGAAGCTCCTAAATTTTGAAGGTACCACGAATTCAAGAGACCCACCTTGACATCTTTCGGGACCAGATCAAGCCTAACCTTAGGATTCTGATAGAAAGCGGAACCCTCGCCCGCATTCCTAATCTCCCTCAAATGCCCCAAGTAATTATAACCGTCGTCCGGAAACCCAAGCTCCAGAATCTCCCTCCGATGGTAGCCGGCAAAGTGAAGATGGCGATGGGCTTCCAGAAATCGCCGAAGCCGCCGTCGCATGTCAAGACCGAGCTCCCTGAGCACGAGGTCGTCCCAGAGACAGCGTTCCTCGTCCCAATGCCGGAGGGCCTGATCTGCTCTAAGAACGCCGAGATTGCCAAGTCGGTGAGGCGAATCGAAGAGCTGGAAGCTGGCAAAGTGAAGATGGCGGCCCCTCAGTCCAGAGCAGAGCGCGCGCAGGACATGCTCTGTTGCCGTCGCCGTCGCAGAAGGAAGAGGGACGAAGGAGAGACTTGTAGAAGAAAGGGGCTTTGTCCCTCAATCGGTCGCCATCGCCGTCGCGTCGCAGCCGTCCACCCCGCGCGCCGTCGTCGCGCGCCGTCCCCGCCGCCGCCGCCGCCGTCGCGCGCCGTCCACGCCGCCGCGTCGTCGCAGGTCGCCGTCGCCGTGGAGAGAACTCGAGCCCACGCCGGAAACCGATAAAAACCAAGAGACACGAGAGGACTGAGAGACGGGAGTCGGGAGAGAACCGAATTAGATTTGATTTTATCGGTTTGTGCATTTGTGGTTCGGTTTTCGGTTCGGTTAACCGATAAAAACCGAACCGATAAAAAAATATCGGTTTTTGATGCGAACCGAACCGAACCGAAAAAACAGAAATTTTCGGTTCAGTTCGGTTCGGTTCGCGGTTCGGTTCGGTTTTCGGTTCGGGTCTTGACACCCCTACACTTAAGTGCCAGTTTTGGAGTAAAGTGGATCACTTAAGTGCCACTCTGGCCAAAATCTGGCCAAATTGCTGACGTGGCAATTTTCCGGCGAGTTAGGGGCAAAACGGCGTCGTTTTGCACACTAATGTGGCAACAAATTGCAAAAACGACGTCGTTTTGTGTCTGATGTGTAAATAATTAATATAAAAATTAATAAAATTAAATTTAAACTTAATTTTATTTTAAATATTCTAAAAATTAAAAAAACTAAGAAAAAAAGAGGGGCCCAAAAGGGCGGCTGAGGGCTGAGCCCTCGCCACCATCGCCTCCCTGCCGCCGCCGGGAAGGGCCGGCGACGGAGGGGGGAGGGTCGGCCGGGGTCGCCGGCCCCTGGCCAGGGCCCGACAACCCCGACTGATGCTCCCCCCTTCATCGCCGGCCCTTCCCGGTGACGGCGGGGAGGCGACGAGCGCCCGTGAGCCCTTACTCAGATCTGGGGCGAGGGTCGTGGCCCTCACCCAGATCTGGCAAGGGCTCGTGGCCCTAACGCAGATCCGAGTGAGGGCTCGCGAGCCCTCGCCACCGGTCGGCCAGCGTCGCCTACCCCTGGGTGGCGGGCGTCGCCGGCCCCTGGCTAGGGCCCGGCGACCACGGCCGATGCTCCCCCCATCGTCGCCAGCCTTTCCCGGCGACGGTGAGGAGACGGTGAGGGCCCGCGAACCTTCGCCCAGATCTGGGGCGAGGGTCGCGGCCCTCGCCGCGATCCGCGAGCCCTTGCCGCCGGTCGACCGAGGGCCAGCAACCCCGGCCAACCCTCCCCCTCCGTCGCCGGCCCTTCCCGGCGGCGGTGAGGGCTCGATCTCGCTTGCCCCTTTAGCCACCCCTTATTTTAAAAAAAAAAATTTAGTTTTTTATTTTTTAGAATATTTGAAATAAAATTAAGTTTAAATTTAATTTTATTAATTTTTATATTAATTATTTACACATCAGACACAAAACGATGTCGTTTTTGCAATTTGTCGCCACGTCAGCATGCAAAACGATGCCGTTTTGCACCCAACTCGCCGGAAAATTGCCACGTCAGCAATTTTGCCAGATTTTGACTGGAGTGGCACTTAAGTGATCCATTTTACTCCGAAACTAGCACTTAAGTGTACATTTCCGAAGTTTTGGCACTTAAGTGTCCCTCCGTGCCAAGTTTTGGCACTCCAAGTGTCCCAAACTTTGAGGTAAGGGTGGAATAAATCCGAATTGGATAAAAAAGTTAAAAATTAACTTAATACTTAACTTCCAACTATAAAGTAAAGCATCTAGTTCCACACAAACACCACCTCCACGATAACTGACCGTCATCACCTCTGACCGTCACCGATCATCATCATCAGCTAGCCAATTGTTTCACCAACTAAGGTGAAAAGGAGAAGTGATCGTCAGTCATTATCCACAATGCATGTCCGGCCATGAAATACAACAAAAATAATATCATCTCTATTAGCTTTAGTGATGAAAATAGTTTGGTCACCTTGGATTACAACAACAAATCGTACCTGCCATTGGTTATCTATGGTGCAACAATGGTGACTTTTTGTCTCCAAAAAGGAATAACCACATAATCTTATACCAATCTGCAACCCCGTCCATTAAAACCAAATCTAAGATATTTGGCACAGGTAAATTACAAATCAAGAATCAAGAATTTTTTAGATTTTTGGTGCCCCTTAGTATTGTCACACTCTCGCCCCACCTCTAGTACAAGAGCGTGACCTGACGGGTCAGCATTGACATCCTAAGCACGTCGATCATTCCAAAAATATTTTATCTTTGATTAAGCACATGCAGAAGTGAATTAAAAACAATCCCCATACACAAACAAACATGGAAGTCGGGCAACATGTATACAAGCCTAGCAAACAAAAGTAACATATATTCATACATATATACACATATCAAAAGTTATTATGATTACATGTCCATCTTAGTCTTGGGCTACTTATCTTCATTACCACACATTGATGATTAAAAGGCTGAGGTAGCCTAGCTCCTCTAAAAAAGGCCCCCATCTTAGGCCCTTCTTCTACGATGTTCCCGTAGGATCCACTAGAAGGATGAGGCCTTGGATGGGACCTAAAACGTCCCCATAAAAAATGAGGCACCAAGCCTCCTACACATGGAACCAAGGTGTCTACCCCTTCTTGGACTCATACAGTGGTAATATACTTCCAGTAAGTGTCGTCCTCTTCTAAATCTACTATATTCATCACGGTAGTAACCATATCAATTGGAAGACCGGGACAAACGGGCGGTAGGGTTGGTTCACCCATCCCACACCTGAAATGGTGAAAACAACAAAAGTGAGTCGATGACTTAGTAAGTAGAAATCCCTAATTCTCTTATAGGAGGATGTCTCACCATCGATCCTTGGATGTAAGATCACCACCCACTTGTCAATGGCAAATCCATAGCAAGGTTCGTGCCTTGCTTTGCTTATGCATATGAAGGGCTCTCAATCAGTTATGTGCTTTCAAGCATCAAAGACAATGAGTTAGTGTATAAAAACAAGCCCTCCAAAGATCCGTGGCTTATGATCATTCCAGTCGCTAAGAGGGATGCGTGCATCATATAAAACTCATTCAAGCACCAAGTGACCCGATGCAAACATATGTTCAAAATGATGCAAACATATCAAACAAATCCAGTTTTTGCAAGCCTCAATTCCGATATCGGTGCTAGCATCAACTCAAGCATCACACATGCATTAGTCATGGACCACATGTGGACTTTCAGTTCAATTCAGTTAGTTCAGTTAGTCGAAATCCATCGACTCTTCTAGTATCAACCGGGCATCGGTCCCCCCCTTGGCAACCGACATCGTCCCAACTCATTATCAAGATGGCATCCAGGGCGACGCCCAAGCATCGGCCTCACCCGGGCTGGCATCATCCACGATCTCAATATCGGGACGACATCTAGGGTTTTTCCCTAGGCAATGACCCGGCATACCCCAGCGTCGGCAGTAAAAGTCCATTATGTGTCCATGTGTTCAAGCAGTAATTAATCCATTTTGTTATCTTGAATCATTAGCCGAATGAAAGGCCCAAAGGCGTGCCATACAAAGTGAATCAATGACTTTTGTGCCTTATTACTAGACTCATGCTAGATGCGATTCGAGCTCGTGGTCTTGACTTAGAATCGTTCGCCTTGGCTTCGGCATCGACCCGATGCTTGTCCCAAGTAACAACATGCTTCAATGTTGTCCCAAGATCAAGTGTGGACTGTGCACCCACCTCGACACGTGTCCAATTTGTCGAGACCTTTTCTCGCCATCCCAGTGTACTCGACACCCACGCGAGACCATGATTTACTTGATGCAAAGACAAGTAATTGAAAACACACAACAAACACAACATACAAACAAACATAAGCAAGTGATGACAAGATCCTAAATCGATACACGTAGCACCTCGCCCTATCGAAGAATTAGGAAAGTCTACTTACAACTTTTGAACCTAGCTCCAAGATGCTCCTTTGGTGACTAGACGGCTCCTAAGATGGCTTGGTGAGGAAAGCATGAAAGAGAGGATAGAAAGGGAGAGAGGAAAAGAGAGAATGGTTCATTCTTAAAATGTGAGGATGCCTTCTCCTATTTATAGGCCTCTTCCTCTTCGTTTTTTATACAAGCTCATGATAATGCCTAAATGACAAGTTGGCCTACTTATCTTCTCGAGTTGGCGCCTAGGTCCTTTGGTGTTGGCTTGTGATTGGTCCACCTTTTTGCTTGCTCTCCAAGGCTCACTTTAGGTTCATTATTGCCTATGGCGCCTAAGGAGACACATAAGCCTTTTGATGCATCATGTCCTCTTCTAATTGGTTAGTTCTTGACTTGTTCACCAAGGCTATAATCTAGGGCCATCATAACCTAAGATTTGCCTAAGATTCTAAAGGACACCTAAGTTGATGATTCATCATGGTCATTAATGAACTATCCAAAATCATTAAATGAGGCCTAGATATTTTTGCTGAGCTACTTAAGAAGTAAGTTTCTCCTTCTCTCTTGAAGTGGACATGTGACATTTAAACGGATAAGGATGGACTAGGTCAAAAGGCTGTGGAAGATTCTAGAACTCCAATTACCTCTTGACACTTGTCCAATGATTCATCCTTGCATTAATTGATTTATGTCCAAATCTTATCCAAGGCAATCATGAGACTAACATAGGGTATCGCCTAATTAGGGAAGTCATTCATACTTGTACACGATTGACGGTTCTATGAGAATCGAGATTCATGTCAAAATTTACTAAACTTTAACCAAATGAGTGTGACTAAGTCGGTAGCCTTCTTAAACTTGTCCATGACCATTTTCAATTAGAATTGGTCCATTGGATGTCTTATAATAAACTTTGTGGTTAGTCTTGGTTATTTGCCCTAATCGGGTCTTGGTCGGGTGGATAGGGTCCATGGCCGAACATGCCATGCCTTGGTCCATCCAAGGTTTATGTCATTGATTCCCATGATCGATCATCATACCTTATTCTTATGGCCTAGAATCGATGATGTTACAAGTACCCCCAATTTGGCTCCGATGTCAAGTGGCATCCAAGCTTCGCGTGCAACATCCACTACCCCATCGCCACCATTCACTTTTACATCATCTGATGCTACCTCATCTACCAAATCAGTCACCCTAGCTCCTCCCTAGGTTGCTCCATGATGCCCTCGGCGATCAGAGGCTTGTCTTCATCAGCATCCGCCATGATGCCCTCGGCGATCAGAGGCTTGTCTTCATCAGCATCCGAATAGCCTCCAATGCAGTAAAGATAAGTGAGGAGGACAGCCTAAAGGTGGAGATGGAAATGGATCTGCTGAAGCCGACAAGAGACAAATCAGATGGAATTAAATAGAGTGGGTTTGACGAGTTGATGAGGGATCCTAGAGATCACGAGAGATTACATCAGGTAAATGAGATTTTCACAAATTTCCAAATATTTTAAATCTTTTATTGGATTGCACCAAGCATATGATGGTATTTTTTTTTATAATTTGAAGGATATTCGGAAGATTTCTTATCCCAATCCAAATTTGGACCAGCAAATTTGGCCCAAGAGATTATAGAAAGCTTTGTTTAATTGTTGCATGTGGCTTATGTTATTATTTTATATATTTTCATACTTTTTATTGATTAACTCTGTAAATACTTCATTTATATTTGGTAATTTTTTTAGTAGATTTGTTCTCATAGATGCATGGACATGTAGATGTATGTTGGGAAATAAAATCATTTTAAACCTCGTTAAAGCTTTCCATTAAAGAACAAAGGTCCTAATTAATGAGCGTTAAATTAATCTATCATAATCAAGTTCTTATACTTAAAACTCTTTTTTTGTAGAAGTATGATAATCTTCCATGTTTTACTTGGTTTCTAATCGACCTAGAATAGTTTAGTAGGGACTTTAGATAATAAATAACTAGAATCAAGAATCTAAGTTCTGATCCGCAAGACTTGGGATACTTGAATGGAGCGTAAGTGCTAACCCATGAAAAAATATAAGTGCCTCCCTAGAAGTCTGCTAGTGTAACGACCCAACTTCAAGCCATGGGGTTACCATTGCGACGACCCAAGTGTGTCACCTTCCCGTTTCTTTTATCTTTTGTTACGAGCATGTCGAAGCATACATATATCAAGCATCCATACACAACAACAATCAGCTGGGAAAAACACTTTACAAACACACTACTTCGTATATTACATCACTATATTTTATAAGTCCTTTCTACGAGCCTCTCATTTTTACATCATCCTTATATATTCCTGTAGGCCAAGGGAATTCTTATCTCCTCTAGCATGACTACAGCTCTCAAAACTGGTGTGAGGCTTCCATGCCTACAAGTCTGAAAAATAAGGAGTAAGTCCAAGACTCAGTAAGTAAAAATGCCTAATCCTCTATTAGGATGACATATTGTCATCAAATATAGCATGTATAGCACTCATATTACAATATCGATGGCTAATAGATAGCAATATTACTGCTACACCTCAACTTCATGTATGTGTCCCTACAACATTATTAAGAAAACTCCTACCAGGTTTTGAAGTTGACAAAACTTTCTTGTTCTTGTTCTTATTCTGAAGAATAGTAGACTTTTGAAGTCATATCGCAGACTCTTGTCAAAGTCTATTCATTCCAGAAGTCTTTTCCACTATGACGCAATCCAGACTAAAACCAAGTCCAGAATGAAGATATAATCAAACTTAGAATTATTGATCTTATGACAATGATTTCAGTATGAATGTTATGGGGATTTATTCTTAAATATCTGGCTTTCTGGCGACGAATCTCACTTACCTTTTATAAATACATTGATGGAATCAATCACGAATTGATGAAATCAATCTTAAAGACAAGTTCCTTTTTGGGAAGCATCTACTTATGGAAACCTAGATTTTGATTGTATGGGCGACCAGAATCAACGGCTTTTCATCTCAATCTTCAAACAACTACAAGATTTCCTTAATCGATTATGTCCAACGAATTGATTGGAAGAAATTTCTTTGTAGAATGCCAATGGCTAGTAAGGCGTAGAGGAGTATTCAAGGAGGTCATTCAGTCTATTTGAGATAGTGCAAGAAAATTGAAATTCAAAAGTTTGAAGCCTTTCCAACCACTTGTTCTTCAACGACAACTCTTACAAATTGTATTCAAAAGATAAAATCACAAGAAAAGTGACTCAAAGTGGGAAAAAGAAATCTTCCGCTTAGTGTTTGCACTAGAAATATTATACTTCTCTATTAATACTTTAGCGAATTTCAACCAGAAGGTTGCCAACGTGGGAGAGTGGACGTAGGCTTGATCTAAGCCAAACCACTATAAATCTCATGTGCAATTTTCTCTTCCCTTAACTCTTTTCAACTTTATTTGTTGCAACATTTTCAGTTTCATAAAAATCTAGTCCATCTCTTATCTAATTCTAAATTTTGCAACAGAAGTCTGATGGCTCGTTTAATCAGACTTTGATCATTTTTCAGACTTTGTTCACAACTTATTTGATTCTGCATTTATTTTTCAATGTTTGTTTTCAAACACCTATTCACCCCCTCTAGGTGTTCGTACTAGCTTCTTCAATTGGTATCAGAGCCCTATGCTCTTCTATTGAAATGTTTATACTTTTGAGCTAAAGATCTTCTATGGCTAATTGTTTAACACCAGGACTCGTAGAGGGGCAAAGTGATACCAGGCCACCTCATTTTGATGGAAAAGAATATAGTGTGTGAAAGAATAAAATGAAGGCGTTCCTAAGATCCAGAGATCCTATGGAATGGGATGTTGTAGAAAGAGGAATCAACAACCTGAAGGCAGCTTCAGCTTTAGACAAGGGAAAAGAAGTCTTAGATAAGGATGCTGAGGAATCCAACCAAGAAAAAATTATCAAGAGACAGGCTCTTGATGCAAAAGACATCTATTTTTTATACTGTGCCTTGTCTCTTGCTAAATATAACAGAATTTCTTCATGTGAAATAGTTGAAGAAGTCTGGGATAGATTTCATGTCATCTACAAAGGAACAGACCATGTAAAAGAGACAAAAATAAATATCTTACTTGTTCAATATGAATCCTTTAGAATGAAGCCTAGATAGTCTATTGGAAATATGTTCAATCAATTTACATAAATTGTAAATGGGTTGGCATATCAATGTTAACCAATTTCTGCTCTAATGAAGGTCAACAAACTTCTGCGAGGATTTTCAAAGGACTAGAACCTTGTGAAAACATCAATACGGGAGACACAAAGAATCATGCGTCTTTATGTTGACGGGCTGATAGGCACTTTTCAATCGTATGAAGTGGAATAGATCAATGATGAAGATAATCTAAAAGGTAAGAAGTCAATTGCGCTTAAGTCTAATGCTGATTCTAATGATATAGACACAGATGATGATATGGACGATGAGGAGCTGGCTCTCATGATAAAGAAATTCAGGAAACTAAATAGGAATGGAAGAAAATTGAATTGGAAAAAGCAAAGTAAGCAAAATTTTCAGAAAATATCGATGGAAGATGCTGAAACTAGCAAGGATGTGATATGCTTTGAGTGCAAGAAGAAGGGACACATCAAGCCTAATTGTCCCTTACTAAAAAAGAAGAAATGAAAGTATGAAAAATACAAGAAAGCTCTAAAAGCAGAAAGCTGGAGTGACACAGAATGTGAGGAAAGTGAAGAGGAGTTTGCAAATATCTATTTGATGGCTCACTCAGAATCAGACTCAGAATCAGAGTCAGACTCTGACACAGACTTAGAATCTGACAAGGAAATCGAGATAACTCATTCATAAATTCCTATTAAAGTTTCTAAGTATATAGATGAACTTTACTTGAACCTCAAATCTTCTGTTAAAAGGATCTCTGAATTAAATAAGTAAAATTCAAAACTTAGGCAATAGAATAATTCTTGGAGAGAAAAGTTTGAGAATATGAAAATTGATCTTGATGATTTGAAAGAAAATGCTGATTATCTTTCAATAGAAAATGAATGTTTGAAAAAGGAGGTTTTAGATATTACTACAAAGTTCTCCAAAGGATCAAAAACTTTAGAGAAAATCCTTTCAACTCAAATACCCTATTATAACAAATTTGGTTTGGGTCTGAGTGAAGAAAGTACTCTTTTGATCGATTTTCTTAAAGTCAAAAAGAGACTTAAACAAAGACCTTCAAAATCTTTTTACAAAAGTCATTTTCAAAAAAAATAAAATTGTAAAACCTGTTGGCCGAAATACTCTTGAATGTTCTAAGTGTAACAGCTTAGAATATTTTGAGAATAAAGGTCCTAAAGTTTGGAGACCTATTAAGAAGGATTGGGCAAAGGCAATCTTTAAAACTAACTCGCTAGGACCCAAGAAAATTTGGGTACCTAAGAAAGTTTGAGATTTCTTTTTTACTATAGGTTACTGTTAAAAGGAAAAGCAAATGGTATTTGGACAGTGGTTGTTCTAGACATATGACTAGGGACCTAAGCAGTTTTGTAAAACTAGAAAAGCAAAAGGAGGAAATATTTCATTTGGTGGGAACAGCAAAGGAAAAATTATTGGACATGGAATAGTGAGGATTGGAAGTTTGATCATCAATAATGTTTCTCTGGTGAAAGGTTTGAATTACAATCTTCTTAGCATAAGCCAGCTAAGTGATACAGGATTCAAAATCAATTTCCAAGAAGATGTTTGTTCTGGAGTAAGTCGAGACTTCTCTCAATCTTTCATTAGGTGAAGACATGGTAATATTTATCTTTTGGATATAAGTCTAGAGAGCTCTCAATGTCTTATCTCAATTCAAGATGAAGCATATCTCTGGCATTGCAAGCTTGGACATGTGAGTACGAAACAAATTGCTAAGCTTTTGTCTAAGAAGCTGGTTCAAGGTCTTCCCAAAATGGTGTACTAGAAGTCTAAGTTGTGTACTCCATGTATCTTGGGAAAACAGGCCAGGAGCTCATTTAAACCTATAAATCAAAATTCCACTAATTGTGTTTTACAGCTTCTTCACATGGATCTTTTTGGACCAACTAGAACTCAAAGCATTAGTGGTAAAAAATACTACTTGGTAGTTTTGGATGATTATTCAAGATTCACATGGGTTCTCTTCTTGGAAAATAAAACATAAACCTTCTTATATTTTTCAAAGTTTGCTAAGAAGGTTAAGAATGAGAAAGGTTATGCCATTTCAAGTATAAGGACTGATCATGAGGGAGAATTTGAAAATCAAGACTTTGCAAATTTTTGTGATGAGAATGGTCTTCAACATGTTTTCTTCTCACCATACACTCTAGAACAAAATAGAGTTGTAGAAAGAAAAAATAGGTTGCTACAGGAGACGGCCAAAACTCTGCTAATAGAAAATTGAATCTCTTCTCGTTTTTGGGCAAAATCAGTTTCAACTGCCTGTTATATAATTAATAGAGTATTTTTAAAGCCCATCCTAGAGAAAACTCCCTATGGAGTTTACAAAGGAAAAAAAAATCAAATATCTCTTATTTTCATGTGTTTGGTTGCAAGTGCTTCAATTTAAAGAATGGAAATGATCGGCTTGGAAAATTTGAAAAAAGATCAGATGAAGGTATACTTCTTGGCTACTCTATTTCAAGCAAAGCTTATAGGGTCTTCAACAAGAATACACAAATTGTCGAAGAATCCATTAATGTCAGATTTCAAGAAAGTGTTCAGAATCAACAAGATCAGACTCAACTTGAAAAGTTTCAACTAGTTTCAGACTTAATAAAGTCTGATTCCCCCAAGGAACCTCAGTCTTCTAGTGATCAAAGTCAAGTAGAAGAAAAGTTAGAAGAATAAAAGAAAACTGACGTTCAGCAAAACTTTGCAGAAGGTGACAAATCTAAGAGTAATTGGAAGCACAAATCAAACCATCCTAATGAGCTTATTATTGGCAATGTAGAATAAGGTACCGGATCCAAAGTAAAAGGAGACTCAAGTGCCCTAGCTCTTATTTCTGAAATAGAACTAAAGGGAGTAGAAGAAGCTTTATCTGACAAAGGCTGGATAGAAGTAATGTTGGAAGAACTCAGATAATTTAGTATTAATGATGTCTAAGAGTTAGTTCCAAAATCAAAAGGAAAATCTGTGATTGGAACAAAGTGGGTGTTCAGAAAAATATATGGATGAAAAGAGTAAAGTAACTAGGAACAAAGCAAAGCTTGTTGCAAAAAGTTATACGCAAGAGGAAGGAATAGTCTATAATGAGACATATGCACCTGTTGTCACGCCCCGAACCTCGAGCACGTGCCCATCCTACGGTGGTCGATAAAATTTGCGACGTCCCAGGATGCGTCGCCGACCCATTCATTTTAATGCACATGCGGAAGCATATAAACTAATCCCCTGATAGAAACACACATGTGATAGAAAAACAGGACAACAAATTTCAAATCAATCAACACAGGTTTTATAAACAATCTAGTTTACAAATAGAGGCTAACTCTAGGGTCTAAGTACAGGAGGTCTATCTCCAAAAAGAACTTTTGAGCCACCCATGCTCCTGACCATTCCACCTCAAGCTCTAGGTTCTTCACACTAGGGACCTGAAAAGTTGAGCCCACGACGGGGTGAGACAATGTCTCAGTAAGTCCACCCCCTAAACCCCAACTATGAAGGAAATACGCCTAGAGGTAGTTTATGCACACAATACAGAAGACTTACATCGCCTCATTTCCTTCTTGCATGTTAGTACAATTCATATATTACATAAGTGCAGTAACAACACCCGAGCATTTGGAACGTCTCATTCAATCTTAGTCAATCAATCAATTAACCAATTGAATCAACACAATTGATCCATCATTCAATCAAGCAATTCACAAGAGTCCCATAATCAGACGCTGACAATTCATATCAGCGATTCCCTCTATACCCGATATTTACTCTCAACATTCCAATTGAACATTCCCACTTAATATCAGACTCCACATTCCAACTCAATACCAGACTCAATACCAAACTCAAGGCTCTAGAGGTGACCCTCCACAAAATCTTGTTATCGTGCGGTACTTAGTCATTGACCACAATTAACAATAGTATAAGGCACTAGAGATAACTCACACGAAATCTTGCTATCGTCTAGCACTTAGCCCTTCACTACAAAAAACAATAGTATAAGGCACTAGAGGTAACTCACACAAAGTCTCACTATTGTGTAGTACTTAGTCCTTTATTGCACTAGGCAATAGTATAAGACACTAGAGGTGACTCACATGAAGTTTCATCCTCGTGTAGCACTTAACCCTTCACTATGCATGACAATACTACAAGGCACTAGAGGTAGTTCCCATGTGACTCAAGTCGCCATGTAACACTTAGCCTTTGATTACAATAAGCAATGGTATAAGGCACTAGAGGTGACTCACACGAAGTCTCATCCTCGTGTAGTACTTAGTCTTTTACCTGCTCACAACCTATAGGGTTCCCTTAACATGACACATCTCACCTCAACTTTCAATAGTTAACTTGCCTTGACTATAAACCATCACACGACTATTCACTCACAGCCAAGAACATTGTGCTTCGCGCTTAAATTCCTCAATTAAAATAATGTCTTAGCATATTTTCTTCGTGTTAAAAATACCCCATAAAAATAATGGTGTGTGGGTACACGGTCAACCTGAGCCAAAGATATAATATCTTTCTTTTAGAAAATCCCACTATTTAATATAGTCCATAAAAACATTTTTGACGTTGTAAACTGACACCCAATATTTTCTAATTAATTACTGAATTTACTTAATTTTAGGATAATTACCCAAAATTCAAACTTTTACTCAATTTGAACAATACATCATTCAATTAAATAAACCAAGCACATTATTGTAATCAGCATAAAATTCCGGTCACCGGCTATCCCGGTATAATTTTTGGAAAATAATAAATAATTAAATAAATACTAAAATTAATTAAATAAATACAATTATATGCCATAAATCGAAACTTAGGCCGAAAATGCCTAATTAAATACCAAAACGGGCTCGAAAAATTTCTGAACCAATCTAGATAAATAATACAACCTATCTAGTTGATAATTACGCTAATCTAACCACCTAACATACAATAACAAGTAATTAAATTGCTAATCCGTTTTAACTAACCACTTAATCCTTAATTAGCCTAAATTAATCAACCCCTAAGCATCATTAACTCTCCAAGTAGAGTTTAGTGAGTAAACTCACTGGTTTAACGCGAAAACCGGTTCATGGTGACGGCGGCGCGACGGCTGCCGAAACTTAGGCATACGGCGGTGCCAACGGGAGTCCAGACCAGGCTAAAAACGGGCCAAGACAGCTCAGCTAAGGCTGAGTGTCAACCTTAGCTTCTGCAGGGGCTGCTGGTCAGTCCAAGCAGGTTGACCTTGGCTCGGTTTGGACTGGTCTTGGCGGGGATGGGCTGGCTTCGATTCTGGACTTGGGCTGGGCTGGCCGTGCGTGGGGAGAACCAGCAAGGAGCAGTTGGCGTGGCTGCTGCATGCGAACAGTGGAGAAGGGCGCTACTGGGCCGAGATCCACAGAGAGAAGATGGGGGAAAGTAGGCTGGATTGTGGACGTTGCTTCGGTGGAGACGTGTGGCGTTGACGATGGGTAGGCGTTGCTGAAGCTTGGAGCATTGGCAGTGGGACAGCTGGCGTGAGCTGCTGCAGGGGCTAAGCTTCGGTGGAGAGGGCCATTGCTGACGCTAGGGAAGCAGATGAATGAGGTAACTGCAGGGAAAATTGGTGGGAGCTGGGGTTGACTCGGGGAAGAAAGGTGGACTAGCATGAGGTGTCGTGTGGATGGGCAGCTTGAGGTGGCAATGAAAAAGAAAGGTGAAGGGGGAAGTAGCTGGTTCTCGGTGGGGGTTGCTTTGGTGGCAGAGAAGAAGCGGATGAAGGAAGAAGCTGCAAAAGTCTTCGAAGGCACAAAGGAACGGAAGAAAAAGGTAGAACAGAGTGGGAATCGAGGGGAAGTTGACGTGCGAAGGAGAAGGGAGGGAACGGATGAGGGAGAGAGGGAACCAAGGCCTTGAAAGTGAATACAAATATCCACTTTCATTAACTCTTGGTCCCACAAGCCTTCAAGTTAATCCTCTTTGTCCCCCCATCACTTTCATGCACTTAATTTCCCTCACTTAACTCAATTTAGTGCCAAATGTTGCAGCCCCCATCAAACCTACGAATTTCCCCTCTAGAGCTTCACTTTCTTGATCAAATTCCTCCATTTGATGTCCAATTTTCCTAAGGAGGAAGCCCATACAATTTCTACAAGTTCCCTTCACCAAATAGCTCGGTTTGGAAGCCAAAAATCCCTTTAATTTGGCCCATCCGAATTTCCTTTCTTTTCCGAATCGTCCGAATTGATTTTCCGTAAAAAAATTCCGAGCTAGCCGAAAATTCTCCAAAGGATGAGTCGACGTTCCTAAAATAAATCGTGACATGCCAGAACTTTCGATTCCTGAAATCGGGTTCAAATTTGTGGTTAATTTCAATCTAACGGGATTTTAGTGTAACCTAACCTACTGGGTAGCTTTTAAGAATTTTTAGTGCAATTGACCCGTTGTCGATTATTTTCGAGCCACAATGTACATCTTCAACACATTAGTGACTATCGGTTGTCATAAAAATCTCGAAATTTCAAATGCGGACACAAGGTACCAAAACGACAGAAAAATTGGTCTAGTGCCGATCGACAAAATTTTTGCAATTAGATGGAATCACCCACACACTAATCACATACCTCTGTTGAATCGACCTATCTCCAATCTCTGGTCGATTTTGACAGTGCCGTAATGACCCTTGCAGATTAGCACGGTCGAGTAGTCGATTCCTAGTCGAATTCTCGAGTCTATTGCGTTTAGATTCCTTAACGGCTTCACCGGATAGGCTAGTTATCTCGTAAGTGGCCAACTCAAAGAAAAGAACTATAGGCGCGTCGATGAAAAGCCTAACTTATCCAATCGAAAACAAAACTTGAAATCAGGATGTCACACTTGTAGCCAGGTTGGAAGCCATTAGACTATTGTTTGCATATGCATGTTTCCATAATTTTAGGTTATTCTAGATGGATGTCAAGGGTGCTTTCTTAAATGGGTTCATACTAGAAGTCTATGTGGAACAACCATCAGGAACCAAAGATCCTAGAAAACTAGACTTCGTCTATAAACTGAAGAAGGCTTTGTATGTTTTCAAACAAGCACCTCGAGCTTGGTGTAAGAGGCTAAGTTTTTGGTAAGCAATGGTTTCAAGAAAGGAATGGTTGACACAACATTGTTTATCAAAAAGGAACAAAAAGACTTTCTACTTGTTCAAATATATATATATGATATAATCTTTGGGTCTTCTAATGAAAGTTCATGCAAGAAATTTTCAAAGTCTATGCAGAAAGAATTCGAAATGAGCATGATGGGTGAGTTAATATTTTTTCTAGGTCTACAAGTCAGAAAATCAAAGAAATGAACTTTTATTTATCAAGAGAAATATGCCAAAGATGTTATCAAGAAGTTTGGGATGTAAAACTACAAGAAGACTTTGACTCCCATGTCAAATTCTTCCAAACTTGATAAAAATGAAAATGGAAAGAAAGTTGACCAAAAGACATACAGAAGCATGATTGATTCTTTTCTCTACCTTACTGTTTCTTGACTTGATACTCCATTTAGTGTGTGTATGTGTGCTAGATTCCAAGTTAATCCTAGATAATCTTATCTCAGTGTTGTTAAATGCATTATCAAATATATTACAACAAATTCAAAGTTAGGTCTATGGTATCCAAAATGAGAAGACTTTACATTAATTGAATACTCAGATGCTGATCTAGCTGGTTGTAAAGTTGACATGAAAAGTATTTCAGGAACATGCCAACTCTTGGGACAAACGTTGGTAACTTGTAAAGTTGACAAATGTTCTCAAAGAAGTAGAACATTGCGGCATTTTTTACGGCAGAAGCAGAATATGTTGCTCTTAGAAGTTGCTGCTCACAAATTCTTTGGATCAGGCAACAACTAAGGGACTTTGAAATAGAAGAACCTTGCATTAAAATCAGATGTGACAACACAAGTGTGATCAACCTCACCAAAAATCCTATTCTCCATTCAAGGGCAAAGCATATTGAAATTCGCCATCATTTCATAAGAGACCATGTGCAAAATGGCGAAATCAATGTTTAATTCATTGATTCGAAGAATCAACAAGCAGATATCTTCACCAAGCCATTGGAGAAAGGATTATTCAAGTTAATTCATGATAAACTGAATATTACTCTTGCATCTGGTTAAAGTCTATGGATGAGCAGACTCATCAGTTCAATCTAATGTAGAAACATCCTTCTGAAAGCCTTCTAGACTTAGGCAGTTATATTTCAATTTTTAGCGCATAAGTTTCTTTCCTTCTTCAACAGTTATGATTATTCTCGAATTATTACTTGCTTTTTATAGTTTTGGAAATTGTTATATCTTTGTTGATTTTTCGGAATTAATCTTTCAAATATTGTTGACAGTTATGTTTTTAAAATTTTAAAAATGGAAGTTTTTTTTGTACCTGTTCGATTGCCTTACTTCATTTTCTTTAAATAAAATCTTCGACCCCTTTTTTTCTTGATAACCAGACTCTCTGCAAACCCTAATCTTTCTCTCACACTCTTGCTTCTCTTGATCTACTCTCACATTCTTTACAAAATTTCTCACTCGATCACTCATGAACATGTCATCCAAATCCTCCGAGTCTAGATCAATGTCTTATCAGAGGAAATCCTCTCACATTGCTAGTCACGGGCCTCTGTTCGTCCTTGAAGGTCCGATGCATTTTGATCTCACCCGAGATGAATCGCCTCTAAGCACAAATCGACAATCAGTGGAATAAAAGGTTACTTAGGAAGCGACACCTATTTCAGTAAGAAAGCCTGATGTACTTCTCAAACATTATGAGTTTTTTGGAAAAAGCGAGGAAGTCTCATGGATTTCATAAGTTCGTTTTTGAAAGAAAATGGCTATGGAAACGAAACTATTCTTGAGAGCTATGGAGAACTTAGAGCTGGTAGAGATTGGAAGAGCATAAAAGGAATTTTCAAACTTTCCTACTAATCCTCACTTTGGCATAGAAGGCCAGACCGAGAGCAAAAACGAAGATGATGATGAGAGGGTGTTCAAAAATTTCCAACCCAAAATGAGTGTTGCTGCAGAAATCGCTGGAACAAAAGGGTTGTTGTTTCGATCAAAGGACCATAAGAAAGTCTACTTACAGATGCTGAACAGGGGATCATTAACCCTCGAACCGTAGATTTTGATTTCATGGATTCCATTAAGGTAAATTTGCGAGAAAAGTTTGCCAAGCTTCAGATGGAGAGGTTCTATGTGGAGTCATCTAATGCTTACTCGGAATTGACTGCTTACTTTTATTCCAACTTGTCTGTTTTGGATCCTACTCATGTTCAATTTATTGTAAGTGATAAAGTGTTTGATATTGATTAATTTGTTGGCTAACATTTTGGGGGTAGAAAGGAGTGGATTATTGTCCATCAATGTGTCCAACGAAGTGGTCACAAAGTTTCTAGTGAATGACAGGATTCCTAGAATGGACCTTACTTGAAAAAGTTGCACATATGCTAGGTAAAGAATGGACCTTACTTGAGAAAGTTCAAGGTTCGGTTTTCAAATTTGAGATCGGCTACCTTCCAAATCTAATAGCCGCTCTTAGAATCGAGTCGGATGTTCAGATTAGAATCAAGGCATAGCTTTGTAAGCCGAGAGGACTCTTGTAACCTCTCGAGACCCCAGAGTGGAAATGAGTACACATCACGATGGACTTCGTGACGGACTCACTAAGAAGTCAGAGGGGTAATGATTCTATTTAGGTAGTGGTTGACAGACTGATGAAGTCGACTCACTTTATCGCCGTATGAAAGGATCTTCATTTGAATAGGCATGTAGAAGTGTCTGTGTGACAGATAGTTCGTCTACATGAAGTGCCAGTGATGATTATATCAGATTTAGACCCGAGGAATCCCAATTTTAGCAGAACACTCAGACGGTTCCTTTTGAAACAGGACAATGCAGAGTGTATAGAACTTCAGTTTGTTGAGATGAGGTCAGAGATTGAAAGATCGCAGCCTAGAGTCTGTTTAGCAGTCAGTGATTGCAGTTGCCGTGATTAGAGATAGATTTAAGACCGCTAAGAGCTGCTAGAATTGTTGTATCATTGAACATCGAAGGTCCTTAGAGTTCCAAATTGGTGATTACATCTTTCTGAATGTGTCACTAATGAGGGATACCTTGCGCCTTGGCAAGGAGGGAAAAACTGAAACCGAGGTACGTAGGTCCATTTAAGATTTTAGAGAAAGAATCAAGATCCTAACCTATTGTCTTGCATTGTCGCCGAGGTAGGCACAAGTGCATGATGTCTTTCACATGTCGAGGTTGAGGACGTATGAACCTGACCCGACCCATGTGCCAAATCTTGAAAAATTAGACGTGGACGACAGAATGTCGTACGTGAAAAACCCGATTCAGATTGTGGTTTAGACCAGATTCTAAGTATCAAGAAGGTCCCCTTGGTCAAAGTGGTCTGACAACGCCACGGGACTGAAAAAGTAACCGGGGAAAGTGAGTCTAGATGAGACGACGATATCCCCACCTTTTTGTTTAAGGATTGATAAAGGTTTAAATTTCAAGGACAGAGTTGTGACATCCTGAATTTTCAATACTGTTTTCAATTGAATAAATCGGGCCTTTCATCGACGCGCCTATAGTGCTATTCTTTGAGCCGATCACTCACAAGATAACTGGACTATCTGAGGAAGTAATTAAGGAATCTAAATGCAATAGACTTGAGAATTCGACCAGGAATTGATTGCTCGACCGTGTTGGTCTGCAAGGGTCATTACGACACTGTCAAAATCGATCAGAGATCGGAGATAGGTCGATTTGATTGAGATATGTGATCAGAATGTGGGTGATTCCACTTGATTTCAAAATACTCGTCGATCGGCACTAGACCGATCGTGCCTTCATTCAACGCCAGCATCTCTCCACCCACAAAATTCTCTACCGCTGAAGCCCACACTCCTCCCCACGAAGACCGAAGTTCCTTGGTTGACTAAGCGGCTCTGCTTTGCTACCAGCACGCTGGTCAACTCCATCTGCACCGAAAGCCCAGCAGTTGACTCCTCCCGCCAGCTAGCCCCTGCTCCGCCCACGTTTGTCCCCTTCGGTTTCTTCAATTCCAGCAGGTCTTCAACGCCAATTCGTGCGCCCCTCCGTCAGCCTGCTTCCTATCCTTCGCTCGTGGATTTTCGTGGCCCAACAGCAGCCTTTGCAGCTTCTTGTTCGGCCCATTAATTCTAACGACCAGTAGCCCACGAATCCAACAGTCTTCAACTCCACAAGCCCAAACCCATTTCGCTCAATCCAGCCCACAACTGCAGCAAGCCTATCTGAGCCGAAGCCCAACAATTTGAAGTCCATCAAAAGCCCAAGTTTCGGCCCAGTCCAATGAAGCCTAGCGGATTTAGATGCCCACGATTTTGAGGCCCAAGCCCGTGACCAGCTGCCCTACAGAAGTCCAAGGCCAAAGCTCAGCCTTGCTGAGTTGAGTTGGGCCGTTTTAAGGCCCAGTCCAAGCCCGTTGGTGTCGTCGCAAGCCCAAGTTCGACCGCCATCGCGCCATCATCGCGATGATCCGATCTTCGCTTTCAATCAAGTGAGTTTTGCTCGCTAATTCCTTATTAGTATGCTAATGATGCTTAAGGGTTTATTAGATTTAATTAAGTACAATTAGGTTGATAGATTAGAGTAGAACAATTAATTTATAGCCTTATTGATGCATGTTAGGCAAATGGTTAGCGTAGTTGGCAAGTAGACATGCTTTATTATTTATTGAACGAGTCTCAGTAATTTTCCGGGCTCGTCTTGGTTTCCAATTAGGCATTGCGGGCCTATATTGGATTTATTTCTATTTAATAATTAATTTTCGAAATTATCTAATTAATTAATTATTTTTCGAAAATTAGGCAGGGATAGCCAACGACCGGAATTTTATAATGATTACCGTGGTGTAGTCCATTTACTTATTCGAGTCTTAATTTGTGAGAAATTGATCTATTGATGATTCTATGATTATTTCCTAAATTAATTAATTTTGAATAAATAATTGGAAAATAACCGAGCGTCGGTTGACAGCACCAAAAATATTTTGGTGGACTACAGAAAATGGTGGGATTTGTGGAAAGGAAATTATTATATTTTGGCTAGGGCCGACCGTGTACCCACATACGACATTTTATCGGAAATAATAAAAATGGTTATTTGATTGTTTGCTTGGAATGGCATGTATACCGGCTCGATGACTCTACGGAGCATCTTCAGACAGTACGGTGTGATCTACTAGCTCGATGACTCTACGGAGCATCTTGAGACAGTAAGGTATGATAAATTGTGTGTATACTAGCTCGATGACTCTATATGTCATCTTGAGACAGGATGGTATGATCTACCGGCTCGGTGACTCTACAAGTTATCTTGAGACAGTACGATATGATATACTGGCTCGATAATTCTATAGGTCATCTTGAGACAGTACGGTATGATATTGATATACCGGCTCGATGATTCTCTTTGTCATCTCGAGACAGGATGGTATGATTTAGTAGCTCGATGACTCTATATATCATATGGAGATAGGATAATATACTATCTATAAATCACCTAGGGTGACTAGTCTTGGATGTTGATCAAACTTATAGATAGCATGGAATGGCCCGACCAAGAAATGGTCGTGATGACATGTAATTGACTAGGTCGATTGATCGATAATTCGATCGCAATTGAATGGGTGATGTGATGCAATGTGTTCGTGTATATCTGATATATATATACTGACTTACAGGAAGGAACTGAGACCAAGGTAAGTCCTCTAACTCGTGTTGTGCTTAGGTAGCCTAAGGTGTATTGGTTTACTAATCTGGTCTTAGGGAGTAGAACTTGCTGAGACGTAGTCTCATCCCGGTTGTGGGACAATATTTTAGGACCTTGAGGAGAAGAACCCGAAGAGGAGGACCATAATGAGGAGCCAGATGAAGAAGATTCTGAAAAGGAGGATGATCTAGAGGAGGATCCTGAGTACGACCCGGATGAGAATTAAGATCCCATCCTATTTACAAACCTAGGTTGAGAACTGATGTGTGATAGCTCAGCCTTTAGTGAAGAGTATTGTAATATATACTATGTGGTTTGCATTGTATAAAAGTGTGGTTATGCTTTTTCATGTTCGAAAAGTATGGCCCTACTTTCTATCCTAAATGTTTTATCGTCTAGGGATTTATTTTATTTGCTTCCGCATGCGTATTAAAATGAAAGGGTCGGCGATGTGTCCTGGGACGTCGCTACAGGTGAGGGATGGGCACGCGTTCGAGGATCGAGGCATGACATCCAACTTAAGTGGTATCAGAGCAATGGTGAGGGATTGGAGTGATAAGGTGCGATGGACCATGGGATAGTGGTAGGAATGGCATTTAAATTCATGCCGGTGCATGTCTGTGATTGATGATTGGTAAAATTGTTTGCCGTGTGTGGATCGCACATCTTCTAATCTAATGTGGATTTGGAAGACAGGTTTCAGTGTAAAGGCTGAACCATGAGTGATCAGGAGCCGATGACTCTTAGGTAGAGGGCCATTAGGGCTGTGACTCGGGGTGAAACGCCCGACCAGGATCGGTGCCCGAGGTGGCCGAGGTAGAGCGCAGGCTGAGGCCAACGCGAGTGGAGTAACACCACCTCTTATTGGTGCTGGGGTAGCAAACCCCCGAGATCCCTGAGTGGACGGGATTTTGCAGTCGTTGGAGACTATGAGGGACTTGATTGGGCAGCAGGCCCAGAATCAAGCCGCCGCCTTTGCAGCCTCCGCTCAAGTCGCCGCTATTGTTGCTGTTGCCGCTGCTGCTCAAGCCGCAACTGCTGCCGCGCCTGTTGCTGCACCTGCCACCGCACCCGTTGGAGGTCCGCCAGGAATCGTAGTCGCTGGGAGACCGATTCATAAGCTGGTGGAACAATTCTTGAGGTTGAATTTGCCTCAGTTCACTGGGGCAGGAGACCCCGAAGCTGCTGCTTTATGGATCCAAAGACTTGAGAAGGCTTTTGCACTACTGATGTGCAACAAGACTAAGAAAGTGGTTCTTGCAACTTACCAACTGGTGGGAGTTGTAAATACTTGGTGGAGAACCACCCGAGGAGCAGTGTTTCCGGAAGGTGTCGCCCCTAAGTGGAATGCCTTCCTTGAGGCTTTCAATGAAAAGTATTTTTCTGAAACTGCCAGGGAGATGAAGATGGTAGAGTTTCAGCGTCTTCGCCAAGGTTCCCTAACTATAGATCAACATGAGGTGAAGTTCACCGAACTGTCACAATATGCTTTTGAGTTAATTGAGAATCCTGCAAACCGAGTGAGAAGGTTCAGGGACGGATTCAAACCGGACTTGAGGAGTGTATTGATTTCGCTAAATCTGAGAAACTACAATGAACTATACCAGAGAGCCCAGATGATTGAGAGAGATCAGAATGATAGAGCCACCACCTCTAAGTCGAGATTCAATACAAACAGAGATGCAATTCGCCAGGGAAAGAGGCCCATGCTTGGAAGTAGATTTCATAGTCCACCTAACAGGAAGGGTGGAGCTGGCAAGTTTGGTCTAAGTAGGAATAAGTTGCGTCGCGCTTGTGGAAGTCAACATGGACCGAACCAATGCACCCGAAGGACGGTCGCCTGTTTTGAATGTGGCCAGTAGGGTCACATGGCCAGAGATTGCCCAAGAAGGCCACGAGGACAACCATAGTTACCGCCATCGCCGCCGATGGGACAGATTAGAGGGTATGTGCCTCAGAACGTGCTGCAAGGAGGTCAGCTGAGACCACCAGTTCAGGGCACAGTGTACGCCCTCACCGGAGGACTAGACAAAGGAAAAACACCGCAGATAGAATACCACTAGGATGATGAAAGGAACAAGAACGGACCAACTAGGCACCGAGCAAAGGAAGAATGTTTTTGAGGTGTTTTTATCAGAGTAGTGCAGCGAGATTTTGAGTGAAAGTTGTAAAATTTCCATTGTTGTAATAAAGTGGTAGAAAGATGAATCTCTGACTATAGTTGTACTTGACGGGTTTGCCTATGTATAACTAAGATACCATATATAAAAAGGTTTGGCTCGAGGAGCTTTTGTTGTAATGAATTGTTGTTACAATGCGATACAGTTTAATCTGTCGACAGAGGAAAATTGCGAATTTATCAGAAGTCGAGGAGGACCCTCGATTTCCCTAATCTCGTCGTAAGAGGCAATCCGTTTGTTAGACGGGAGTTGTCAAGGTTACCTGGCGACTGTCGTGGATACGATAGTTGAGGAACTGAAAATTTAAGATATTTCAGTTGTGTAAGGATTTCCAAATGTCTTTCCAAAGGAATTGCCAGGCTTGCCGCTAGAGAGAGAAATGGAGTTTGTGATTGAGTTAGCACCCGGGACAGAGCCAATCTCTAAGGCTCCTTACCAGGTGGCGTTATCTGAGTTGAAAGAACTTAGGGTGCAGATGCAAGAGTTATTGGATAAGGGATTCATTCGTCCCAGTGCATCACCTTGGGAAGCACCAGTTTTTTTTGTAAAGAAGAAAGATGGTTCGTTGCATTTGTGCATCGACTATTGGCAACTCAATCAGGTAACGATCAAGAACAAGTATCAACTACCAATGATTGATGACTTGTTTGATCAGTTTCAAGGAGCGTCGATTTTCTCAAAGATCGACTTGAGGATAGGATATCATCAGCTGAGAATTAGAAATGAGGACGTTCCTAAGTCAGTAATTCGTACTCGATATGGTCACTATGAGTTCACAGTGATGCCGTTCGGGTTGATGAATGCTCCATCTGCCTTCATGGATTTAATGAATAGGTTATTCAAGGAATACCTAGATCAGTTTGTGATTATGTTCATCGAGGATATTCTAGTGTACTCGAGGAGTGCTGAGGAGCATGAGAGTCATCTGAGGATGGTACTTCAGACCCTAAGGACTCATGGATTGAACGCTAAGTTTAGCAAACACGAGTTTTGGTTGACTCGTGTTGCGTTCCTAGGCCACGTGAATTCAGGTGAAGGAATTTCAGCATCAGTGTCGTCGTGGACTCGACATCTAAAGCAAGAAGAAAAATTCGAATGGACAGGCAAGTGCGATCGTAGATTCCAAGAGTTTAAGTAGAAGTTGACTACCGCACCTGTGCTGACCATTCCATCTGGTCCTGGAGGATTCGAGATCTATGGTGGTGCGTCGTTCAGAGGACTGGGTTGCATGCTGATGCAATATGGTAGGAGTATTGCATACGCGTCCCACTAGGTGAGACCTCATGAGTTCAACTACCCGACACGTGACTTGGAACTCACAGCATAAACTTTTCGTACTGAAGACTTGGAGGCGTTAGTCCTGTGGAGAAAGATTCTAGACCTTCACTGACCAACAAAGTCTCCAGTGTTTTTTCTTTTAGAAGGAATTGAATATGAGATAGCACTGTGAATCAGAACTTTTGAATGACTAGGGTGTGATATTTTGTATCACCCTGGGAAGGCGAATTAAGTCATAGATGTGCTGAGTTAGGAGTCTTCAGTTGCACATATGCTGGTTAAAAAATGGACCTTACTTGAAAAAGTTCGAGGTTCGGTTTTCAAATTTGAGATGGGCTACCTTCCAAATCTAATAACTGCTCTTATAATTGAGCCAGATGCTCAGATTAGAATCAAGGCATAGCTTTGTAAGCCGAGAGGACTCTTGTAACCTCTTTAGACCCCAGAGTGGAAATGAGTGCACATCACGATAGACTTCGTGACGGACTCACTAAGAAGTCAGAGGGGTAATAATTCCATTTGGGTAGTGGTCGACAGACTGATGAAGTCGACTCACTTTATCGCCATATGAAATCATCTTGATTTGAATAGGCATGCAGAAGTGTTTGTGTGACAAATAGTTCATCTACATGAAGTGCCAGTGACGATTATATCAGATCTAGACCCGATGATTCCCAGTTTCAGCAGAACAGTCAAATAGTTCCTTTTGAAATAGGATAGGGCAGAGTGTACAGAACTTCAGTTTGTTGAGATGAGGTCAGAGATTGAAAGATCGCAGCCTAGAGTCTATTTAGCAGTCAGTGATTGCAGTTGCCATGATCAAAGATAGATTCAAGACCGCTAAGAGCTGCTAGAATTGTTGTATCGTTGAACATCGAAGGCCCTTAGAGTTCCAAATTGGTGATTACATATTTCTGAATGTATCACCAATGAGGGATACCTTGCGCCTTAGCAAGGAGGGAAAAACTGAAACTGAGGTACGTAGGTCCATTTAAGATTCTAAAGAAAGAATCAGGATCCTAACGTATCATCTTACATTGTCGCTAAGGTAGGCACAAGTGCATGACGTCTTTCACGTGTCGAGGTTGAGGACGTATGAACCTGACTCGACCCACGTGCTAAATCTTGAAAAATTAGACGTGGACGACAGAGTGTCGTACGTGGAAAACCCGGTTCAGATTGTGGTTCAGGCCAGATTCTAAGTATCAAGAAGGTCCCCTTGGTCAAAGTGGTCTGACAATGCCACGGGACTGAAAAAGTAACCGGGGAAAGTGAGTCTAGATGAGACATCGATACCCCCACCTTTTTTTTTAAGGATTGATAAAGGTTTAAATTTCGAGGACGAAATTTTTATAAGAGGGGAAGAGTTGTGACATCCTGAATTTTTAGTACTATTTTCAGTTGAATAAATCGGGCCTTTCATGGACTATTTGGGGAAGCAATTAAGGAATCTAAATACAATGGACTTGAGAATTCAACCAAGAATTGACTACTCGACTGTGTTGGTCTGCAAGGGTTATTACGACACTGTCAAAATCGTTCAGAGATTGGAGATAGATCGATTTGACTGAGATATATGATCAGAATGTGGGTGATTCCACCTGATTTCAAAATACTTGCCGATCGGCACTAGATAGATTTTTCTATCGTTTTAGTACTCGGTGCCCGTATTTGAAACCTTGAGACTTTCACGACAACCGAGAGTTGCTAATGTGTCAAAGATGTACTTTGTGACTCGAGATAAATCGATCACGGGTCAATTGCACCAAAAATTCCTAAAAACTACCTAGTAGACTAGGTCACACTAAAAGTGCCTCGGATTGAAATTAACTGTTAATTTGAATCCGATTTCAGAAATTGAAGATTCTATCATGTCACGATCCATTTTAGGAACATCAACTCATCCTCCGAAGAATTTTCAGAGATTCCGGGATTTTTACGAAAAATTGTTAGGACGTTGCAGAAAAATTAGCGGAAATTCGGATGGGCCAAATTAAATGAAATTTGGACTTCCAAGCCGAGCCTTTGAGTATTGGGGACTTGTAGTAAATTGTATGGAATTTTTCTTCATCGAAATTGGACCTCGATTTAGAAAATTGGTGAAGAAATTAAGGCCAAGAATTGAGTGAAATTCGAATTGGGCATAGGGCTGTATTTTAGACTTTAAATTGGAGCCATTTATGGAAATTTTGGCTTCAAAAATTAATTAAATGGGTGGGATTTAAATTGTGGAAAGTAATAGGGGACAAGGGAGTAAATGGAATGGCTAAGGTTTGTCAATATTGGGCCCCCTTCTTGGCTTGCCTTGCACGATTTCCTCTTCTTCGTGCAAGCACAGGCATCCATCTTCCTTATCCAATCCTCCGTTGTCTCTGCCCTGCTTTCATTTTGATTTCATCGGAACCTCAACTCCTGCTTTTATTTCCCTCGTCCACGTTTCTTTTCATCTCTGGCGTTGCTTTCACATTTCCTCTTCATTGAGGCCTTGCCACGACACCTCCACTCACCCATCAACCGCACGCCTGCCATCTTCATTTCTTCGTGAGACCAACGGAGCCCACCGAAGCTGCCAACACTATCGACCCTCCGTCTCTCTCTCTCTCTCTCTCTCTGTGCCATGCCTTCATTCAACGCCAGCATCTCTCCACCCACAAAATTCTCTGCTGCTGGAGCCCACGTCTCCTCCCCACGAAGACCGAAGTTCTTTAGTTGACCGAGCGGCTCTGCTTCGCTGCCAGCACGCCAGTCAACTCCATCTCCATCGAAAGCATAGCAGCTGACTACTCCTGCCAGCTCGCCCCTGCTACGCCCACATTTATCCCCTTCGATTTCTTCAATTCAAGCAGGTATTCAACACCAGTTCGTGCGCCCTTCCGTCAACCTGCTTTCTCTCCTTCGCTCATGGATTTCCTTGCTGAAGCAAGCTGCCAGCGAAACCGTCTTCTCCAGCAACGTTGGTCTTCAATTTTCATGGCCCAACAGTAGCCTTTGCTACTTCTTGTTCGGCCCGTTAATTCCAACGACCAGCAGCCCACGGATCCAGTAGTCTTCAACTCCACAAGCCCAAACCCATTTCGCTCAATCTAGCCCACAAGTGCAGCAAGCCCATCTCAGCTGAAGCCCAGCAATTTGAAGTCCATCAAAAGCCCAGGTTTCAGCCCAGTCGAGCGAAGCCCAACGAAATCAGAAGCCCGCGATTTTGAGGTCCAAGCCTTTGACCAGCAGCCCTGCAGAAGTCCAAGGCCGAAGCTCAGTCTTACTGGGTTGAGTTGGGCTAGTTTAAGGCCCGGTCCAAGCTCGTCGGTGTCGTCGCAAGCCCAAGTTCGGCCGCCGTCATGCCGTCGTTGCGGTGATTCGTTCTTCGCTTTTAATTAAGTGAGTTTTGCTCACTAATCCTTTATTAGTATGCTAATGATGCTTAAGGGTTTATTAGATTTAATTAAGTGCAATTAGGTGGATAGATTAGAGTAGAGCAATTAATTTATAGCCTTATTGATGCATGTTAGGCAAATGGTTAGCGTAGTTAGCAAGTAAATATGCTCTATTATTTATTGAACGTGTCTCGATAATTTTCCGGGCTCGTCTCGGCTTCCAATTAGGAATTACGGGCCTATATTGGATTTATTGCTATTTAATAATTGGGAAAATGTCACAAATGGTCATATACTATTACTTAATGTGCAATTTGGTACCTAAACTTTTGATCGACTCAATTTGGTCCCTAAACTATTGATAAATGTCCGATTTGGTCCCTGAACTTTCGATCGGCTCAATTTGGTCCCTGAACTATTGATAAAAGGCTCAATTTGGTTCATGAACTTTCGATCGGCTCAATTTGGTCCCCGAACTATTGATAAATGTCCGATTTAGTCCTTCGTTACTGTTTTTCTTTTTCTTTTTTCATTTTTTTTTTTTTGCTTCTTCTCTCTTCCCTCCGCCGGAGCCGGCGGAAGGAAGCCAGCATCAGGCGAGGCGAGCCGGCGGAGGGAAGAGAGAAGAAGTAAAAAAGAAAAAAGAAAAAAGAAAAATAGTAACGAATGACTAAATTGGACATTTATCAATAATTCAGGGACCAAATTAAGCCGATCGAAAGTTTAGGGACCAAATCGGATATTCATCAATAGTTTAGGGACCAAATTGAGCCGATCGAAAGTTCAGGGACCAAATTGCACATTAAGCAATAGTATAGGGACCATTTGTGACATTTTCCCTTAATAATTAATTTCGGGAATTATCTAATTAATTATTTATTTTTCGGAAATTAGGCAGGGATAGCTGACGACCGGAATTTTATGCTGATTACCGTGGTGTAGTCTATTTATTTATTCGAGCCTTAATTTGTGAGAAATTGATCTGTTGATGATTTTATGATTGTTTCCTAAATTAATTAATTTTGAATAAATAATTGGAAATAACCAGGCGTTGATTGACATCGCCAAAAATGTTTCGGTGGACTACAGAAAATGGTGGAATTTATGGAAAGGAAATTATTATATTTTGGTTAGGGCTGACCGTGTACCCGCACATGACATTTTATCGGAAATGATAAAAATAGTTATTTGATTGTTAGCTTGGAATGGGAGAAAAGAACACTACAAGTGCCATAAGTTGGCACAAAGGGATACTTAAGTGCTATAACTTACGAAATGTACACTTAAGTGCCACATTTGAAGAAAAGTGGGACACCTAAGTGCCACTTCCGGCGAAGCCAGCCGGAAATTATACGTGACAATTAAATATTAATATTTCTCGCGGAGGTGGCTTACCGGAGAGCTGAGTCAACTCTAATTCATCCAAAACGACGTCGTTTCGGGTGTTGGCCAAAATAGAATCCTTAAATCGGCCAAAACGACGTCGTTTTGGCATAATTTGAATTTTAATATAATATAAAAATTAATTAAATTAAATTTAAAATAAAATAATAATATAATTTATATTTATTTATTTTTTTTAAAAAGGAGGAAACGGAGGAGGAGGAAGGAAGCCGGCGGCTGAGGGCTGAGCCCTCGCTGCCGCCACGTCCCTACCGTGGCCACCGAGCCTGGCCAAGGGCCGCCGACCCCAGTCGACGGGTGGCGAGGGCTTGCGTGCCCTCGGCCCTTAGCCAGGGCTCGGCGGCCCCAGCCCTCGCCGTCGGCTACCTCTCTCATCCTCCTTGCCCCCCCTTTTCCTTCCTTCTCCTCGGCCCGCCGGCCGCCCCTCCTCCTCCTTCCCCCCCCCGCCGGGATGGGGCGAGGGCTGCGAGCCCTCGTCGATCTAGGCGAGGGTTGGCGGCCCTCGCCTGGCTTGGTCGGGCAAGGGCCGCCGACCCTCGCCGCCGGTCAGTCGGGGTTGTCGGCCCCTGGTTAGGGCCCGGCGACCCCAACCGACCCTCCCCCCTCCGTCGCCGGCCCTTCCTCCTTTTTCTTTTTTTTTTTTTTTTTCTAAATTTTTTTTAATTTTTTAATTTAAAAATTATTATTTTTAAATATTTTAACTAAATTTAATTTTAAATTAAATTTAATTAATTTTTATATTATTTTTTTACCACGTCAGCCCAAAACGCCGCCGTTTTTGCGTTATTTGGCCACGTCAGCGTGCAAAACGGCGTCGTTTTGCACTCGTTTTGCCGGAAAAATGCCACGTATGCAATTTGGCAGGATTGGCACTCAAGTGATCCATTTTGCTCCGATTTTGGCACTTAAGTGTATCTTTCGTAAGCTATGGCACTTAAGTACCCTTTCTGTCAAGTTATGGCACTCCAGGGGTCCGCGTCTCCTTGGAATGGCATGTATACCGGCTTGATGACTCTACGGAGCATATTGAGACAGTACGGTATGATCTACCAGCTTGATGACTCTACGGAGCATCTTGAGACAGTACGGTATGATAAATTGTGTGTATACCGACTCGGTGACTCTATATGTCATCTTAAGACAGGACGGTATGATCTACCGCTCGGTGACTCTACAGATTATCTTAAGACAGTACGGTATGATATACCAGCTCGATAATTCTATAGGTCATCTTGAGACAGTACGGTATGATATTGATATACCGGCTCGATGATTCTCTTTGTCATCTCGAGATGGGACGGTATGATTTGGTAGCTCGATGACTCTATATGTCATCTGGAGATAGGATAATATACTATCTCTATATCACCTAGGGTGAGTAGTCTTGGATGTTGATCAGACTTATAGATAGTATGGAATGGGCCGACCAAAAAATGGTCGTGATGACATGTAATCGACTAGGTCGATTGATCGATAATTCGATCGCAATTGAATGGGTGATGTGATGCAATGTGTTCGTGTATATCTGATATATATATATATACTGACTTGTAGGAAGGAACTAAGGCCAAGGTAAGTCTTCTAACTCGTGTTGTGCTTAGGCAGCCTAAGGTGTATTGGTTTCCTAATCGGGTCTTAAGGGGTAGAACTTGCAGAGACGTAGTCTCATCTTGGGGTTGGGACAACATTTTAGGACCCTGAGGAGAAAGAACCCGAAGAGGAGGACCTTGATGAGGACCAGATGAAGAAAATTCTGAAAGAGAGGATGATCCAAAGGAGGATCCTGAGTACAACTCGGATGAGGACTGAGATCCCATCCTGTTTGCAAACCTAGGTTGAGAACTGATGTGTGATAGTTCAGCCTTTAGTGAATAGTATTGTAATATATACTATGTGGTTTGCCTTGTATAAAAGTGTGGTTATGGTTTTTCATGTTCGAAAAATATGGCCTTACTTTCTATCCCAAATGTTTTATTGTTTGGGGATTTATTTTATTTACTTCCGCATGCATATTAAAATGAAAGGGTCGGCAATGCGTCCTGGGACGTCGCTATTAATTGACCAGGTGAGGGATGGGCACGCGTTCGAGGATCGGGGCGTGACATGAAGCGGGAGATGCCAATATGAACAAGGGATAGGAGCATTTTGACAAGGAATGAGAAGATGTGAGAGAAGTTGATGCTAAAGAAAAGGGAACTAGTCAACAAACCAATGCTGGAAGAGAAGGAGTGCAGTAAGGAGAAGGACTTCTTCCTCAGACTGTAGCCATTGTGATAGGGGGAGTAGGTGAAAAAACTCCTTTTAATGATCAAACTATCGAACCAGCTGTTAGTGATGGCATTAGTCAATCTCCTAAAGTTTCTCTTGAGGGTCAGGACAAAGAAGCTAATGTTCAAGGGAAGTAACAAATTTCACATGTTCAGGTCGATGTTCCTTCACCTTTGGATACTCCACCAGTACATTTTGCAGAAGCTAGTGCCTAAAATGAACTAGAATCAAACTATTCTCAGATAGTATAGCTCCTTTTGGAGATTAAGGCACAATAATATGGGATGGAGATTGAAATTCAGAAGTTACATGCTGCTCTTGGTATTACCTCAGAATCTCTCACTAGAAATGTATAGTCTCTTGATGATAAAGTCAAGATCATAAATCAGTAGGCATCCCAGAATTTAGCGAAGGTTGAAACTGTCTTTCACCAATGCCTGACTAAGCTTGAGGAGACCGTGCAGACTTTAAAGGATTTCTGACTTGTTCGTGTTCCTAGGCAACCCTAATCCTTTTAGAACTGAACTCTTTTTTCTTATTTTCTTTATGCTTGTTTGACTTTCTCTTTTTTTTTTGTTGACAAAAAGGGGGAGAGTTTTGCAAATTTGAAGCTTTGGTAGGTGTTGATTGAGTTTTTCTATATTGGTGTGGTTTCTTTTATGCATACTATTGATTGGTGTGTTTTGTGAATGCAGACTATGTGTATTTTGTACAGACTTTATTGTGCTTACCGTCTGTTATCTATATTAATTGTCATGTGCTGCTAAAGTGTTGTTTTGTAGGATAACTTTCATATTATGCTTAAATTTGCATGAAAGTTTTGTCACCATTAAAAAGGAGGAGATTGTTGAGAAAACTCCTACTAGGTTTTGAAGTTGACAAAACTTTCTTATTCTTGTTTTTATTTTGAAGAATAGTAGACTTCTGAAGTCATATCGTAGACTCTTGTCAAAGTCTATTTATTCCAGAAGTCTTTCCCACTCTGACGCAATCCAGACTGAAACCAATTCCAGAACGAAGATATAATCAGATTCAAAATTATTGATCTTATGACAAGAATTCAGTATGAATGTTATAGAGATTTATTCTTTAATATATGGCTTTCTAGCGAAACATCTCACTTACCTTTTATAAATACATTGATGGAATCAATTACGAATTGATGAAATCAATCTTGAAGACAAGTTCCTTTTTGGGAAGCATCTACCTATGGAAACCTAGATTTTGATTGTATGGGCGACTAGAATCAACGGATTTTCATCTCAATCTTCAAACAATTATAAGATTTCCTTAATCGATTCTGTCCAACAGATTGATTGGAAGAAATTCCTCTGGAAAATGCCAACGGTTAGTAAGGCATAGAAGAGTATTCAAGGAGGTCATTCAGTCTATTTTAGATAATGCGTGCAAATTGAAATTCCAAAGTTTGAAGCCTTTCCAACTACTTGTTCTTCAACAACAGCTCTTACAAATTGTATTCAAGAGAGAAAATCACAAGAAGAGTGACTTAGTGTGGGAAAAAGAAATTTCCGCTAAGTGTTTGCACTCGAAATATTATACTTTAGTGAATTTCAGCCAGAAGGCTGCCAGCATAGGAGAGTAGACATAAGTATGATCAAAGCCAAACCACTATAAATCTCGTGTGCAATTTTATCTTCCCTCAACTTTTTTCAACTTTTTTTGTTGCAACATTTTAAGTTTCGCAAAAATCTAGTCCATCTCTTATCTAATTCTGAATTTTGCACCAGCATTCTGATAGTTCGTTTAAATAGACTCTAATCCTTTTTCAAAATTTGTTTGTAACTTATTTTATTTCGCATTTATTTGTCAAGGTTTGTTTTCAAACACTTATTCACCTCCCTCTAGGTGTTCGTACTAGCTTCTTCAAGCGTAACTTTCATGCATCCTTACCTTTAGTTTGTCCATGAACATACCAAGTCACATAGTAATAAACGTACCGGCATATATAAAAGATTCATTAACATACATCCTAGCCCAACTAGGGCATCTCAGCTCAATTGAGTCATCTAGTTTCAAGTTGGGCATCTTGACTCAACCAAGGCATCATGGCTTAATCAAGGCATTATGGTGTTAGCTCACCTAGGGCATTCGAGCTCAACGCAGGCATCCTAGCTCAACTAAGGCATCTCAACTCAACCAAGGGTCGCGACGCGATCTCACCGCCAATCCCCTCATGATGAGAGGAAGGGAAAATGTCAGGTTTAGGGATACTTGACCATGAAAATTTCCTCACAGACAGGGATATCATCACCTCACCCCTCGGACGAACCTCTTGTGAGTTCACTTAATCATGATCGTGAGTTCTCCCAAGCTTGTATCCCGTGTGAAAGCGAAAGGTGTCATGACCTTACTTTGACATTGCAATATGCCCCAATCGATGGTTTTAAGGTCGAAAGGAATCCGGACATAAAGGCGAGTTTAAGGATATTGTTAACAACCATGATATCCCTCTTGAGATGTACATCCACCAAAGATGGCATCACTTCATCTTTGTTAGCTTCACCATCTCAAGTATGCTAAATCACAATTGTGAATCCTTTCTTAAGGTTCATGCCTCTCATGATGAGTTCATTTGTATGGTCTAGTTGTTTAAGACAATCTAAAAATAAGATAGGAGTCACCACTAGCCTCTTTTTTGGGGGTCGGCTAGAAAACCTAATCGAGAGTCGAGAGTATTCCCTCGATTCCTATGCAACCAGATATCTAGGTTTGAGGACTTGGATTACGCTAATATTTCTATTAGCGCTTTTCAGTACCTAATAGTATGTTGTGTTTACATAAGGCATCCATGCATTTCTTCTATGACTTTTTAAGATCGTTTATCTTAAACTAGGCGATCATGCGTGGTTGGTCATACTACTCTATTTCTAGAAAATGTGAACATAAATTAATCAACTGAATTGAAATTGTGAAACATTAAGTAAATAACCAACGAAAAAGGCAGGTCGTAAAACGGCTCATAGGGAGTCAGAAGCAAGCAGAGTCAAAGGCGGGTCAATCTATCATGCAATCCTAAGAAAGGTAAAAAAAAGAAACGAAACTAAAGTAAAAGAAAGAAAAGAACCCATAGCTCGTCAAGCTTTTATATAGACAATAAGAAATTTGAGAGATATGTCAGGAATGAATGGTACAGAATAATGATTGGAATGGACATTGACCTCCACCATCTTCATGTCCTTTCCATTTTCAAGATCTTAATCTAATACCTAGTCTAAGGATTGTAGTTAGGTATATATAATGAAAGAAATAAGCATATACGTCAAAACAACCAAAAGTACAACCACTAAATTCATGCGTAAAGTCAATCAATCAAAAAAAGTTCAATTCACAAATTAGATTTGGGTATCGGGGTTGGCCTTTGTAATTCATGCGTAAGTCCCTCTAAGACACCTACCCAATTCATTTTATAACTTACAACCACTATTGACCAATTGTATTCTCGCATGGCCAATAATGCTTATAAGCCTCCTAACCAAGCAATCTAAGTAATCCTAGGATTTTCGCTCAACATCATACATCGGCCCTAGCATACATCTAGATACCACATGCATCGCAAGAATTAAACATGCATGCAGGTTGTTTGGACCTTATTTCTCAACCAATCAAACAAGAAAGTGAACCGTTGGCGAGTCACTTATTATCAAGGGCATGCGCCAATCATAAACACATGCATTTCTAATGAATAACATGATTATATACATGCGGGTACATGTGATGTTTCAAACATATTTTTTGAAATCATTCATAAAGTTTTTGAGACAAAGTGATGTCTCAGTTATGGAAGGCATTCTTTTGCCAAGGCTAGCTAGGGGCTCGTATAAATGCACTCACAAGTATCGTAGACATTTTGAATACAATCCAAACCATGACTTTTCACAATTGTCAAATTGTGCTTTGAAAAAGAGTTTCTAAAAAGGTTACTTTTAGAAACATCACATGTACCGGAGTAGTTTCAAGATATAATTTGGGAAATTGATCCATTGAAAGCCATTTGACAATAAATATCAAAGGTTTAAAGTGACTTTCATAAAGATGGTATGGCCTAAATTCATGCACAAACTACACTAAGTAGTCTAGTTAACCAATCACAACCAAGTTCATGTTAGAAAATTTCAGACCAAGCATGACAAATCGACAAAATTGGATAATAACCATTGACAATCTAGCTATGGAAAAATTTCCTAGCATGAATGATATGATGAAAAACAACTTTCATGAAGAAATTTTTCCTAAATGAGCTTAGCATGATTTTATAAAAATCAAATAACAAGTGACAATGCATCAGAAATTTACTGAGACAACAAGACATCATATCATTTCAATGAAGATTTGTCCTATCAAAAGTAGTCTAAAAATCATGAAATTGTCACTGAACATAGTGAACATGATGAGAAACAAGTTTTATTAAGAGACCAAGTTAAGAATCCCTACAGAAAAAAAACAGTACAAAAATGTCAAACGTTTATCTAAATAGGGTAAGAGTAGGTGTCCAAATTTAACCTTAGGTCTAGATTCTAGTTAAGATTGAGGAAAATAGAAAGGGACCTAAAGACAAGTAGATTGCATGAAATCAATCACAATAGAAACATTAAGAGTGCCTTATAACTTCCTAGAAGGGCTCGGGTCCAAACTAGGTCAATTTGGCTCTCTAAAATCGAGATTTCTAAAAATGGGAATATCGATAATTAAAAACTAGAACAAAGGCATGCATTTTTAGACCTCAAAGTCATTCAAGTAATGCAAAAATGACATGAATTTCACAAACTATAAAGAGATTTGATGTGACAAAAGATTCGAGTAAAGTAAACATCTAACCCTAAGTCAATATGTGAAAATGTCATACAATTTAATGACAATACTGAAAGGGCTAGTAACAACACCTAGAGGGAGGTGAATAGGTGTGAACAAAATTTCTTTGCAAAGTCAATAGAAATAATTTGCCTTTAGAGAAACACAAATGAATTTAGACGTTAGCGATTAAAAAAAGCTTCAAAAAAAAATAAAGAAGTTTATGCTTAAACAGTTGATTAGAGCTATGAATCAAAATAAAGGAGTTGAGGGAAAAAATAAGAACACAAAATTTATAGTGGTTCAGCTTAGATCAAGCCTACGTCTACTCTCCCAAGTTGACAGCCTACTGGCTAGATTCCATTAAGAAACAAAAGAGATTTTACAGTTTTGTGATCTCGACTTCACAGTGATGAGTCTCTACTAGTCTCTCACAAAGTCTCACTATGAGTTCTTGTCTTTTGTATACAATTTGAGCTCTGTGAATGAAATAGCAAGGAACTAGAAAGCTTAAGACTTTGAAATTTTTCTTTCATGCACTCTATCGAGCAACTAGAGAGTCCACCTTAAATACTTCTTCATACCTTCACGACCGTTAGCACTTTCCAAATGAATTCTTCCAATATACACGTTGGACAGAATCAATTAAGGAGATCTCGAGTCATTTAACGATTTGTGATGAAAGCCCATCAATCCTGTTTGCCCATACAATCAGGATCTTGGTTTCCATAAGTAGAACCTTCCAAGTTTGCTTGCCTTCCAAAAGATTTGATTATCGGAATTGTTTCCAATAAAGATAGTCAACCATATAGGTGATATATCCAGCCATAAGGTCATCCATAAGCCATACGAATCGAATCCTTGAAGAAATAAAGATAATCTCACATCTGGATAAGTCTTTATTGTTCAGTCTGGAAACTGTCAATGCGGGCAGACTTTGAATCTAAAGTCTTGTAGTCTTCAGACTTTGACGCTAAAGTCTGGATATCTTTAGACTAGACTTTCTGGAAATATTTTGTCAACTTCAAAACAGTAAAGGAGTTTTCTCCAACAAATACAAGATGGCTCAAGACTCATAATGACATGCTTGAGGGTTTTTTAAGTGTAACATGCGCTTTTACAATACAAATTTAACACGCGAGATGACACTTAAATGTAATGACCTAAACATGAACACAAGCCTTGTAACATGTGGTTCAAATGTCAAGAAGCCATCATTGCGACATTTGGTTTCTAAAAGACCCAAACGAGCATGGCAAAGCGTATACATGGTAATGTTTAGTTTCAACATTAACACCACAAAATGATTATAATTTCGGACACCTAGGGACATGCAAAAATCTAACAAAAATATCACTTATAAAACATGCAATAATGAATATTTTTTGTTTAGAGTCCAAAACCTAAATGAGATCACATGAGTCGTGAAAAAAATGACAAGATAGACACAAGTCTTTGACGACCCTATGCAGCAATACCTCTACTCCTTCATATATGCAATTCATGCTCTAAATGACATCAAAATTTCGCAAATCATGCATCAATGGAACATATACAACATGTACTTCATCTTTCATGAAGGTCTTGAGATTGAACAAAGACAATTTCACATTCAATTCTAACTAATTTCATCTCGGACCAAAACAGGGCAGACTGACCTTAGCTCAGATCTGAGTAATTTTGACCTAGCTAATCATATCTAAAAATTCTGAAGAAAATACAAGAGATACTCAACACAATTACAAGAAACTTTTATCCAGGAAAATTACTCGAAAAATCAACACAAAAATCTATACAAAAATAACAAAGTCAGATTTCGGAACTGAAATAGAACGTAGAATAGACCTAAACTACTACAGAATCGCGCAACTTCAGAGGTGTTTTTCGAGGGTCAAAGGTCACTCAATCAAGATGTTTGACCTATTGATTTGAAGCTCGTAATGAGTATTTAGAAGGATTCAAACTAAGATAAGGTCATTTCGAACCCCGTTTTGGTCAAAATAGCATATCAATTCAGTAGATACGAAAATGCAGATTTAGACCAAATCAAACTCAATCATCCAAGATCATTGAAGAACAATCAATCACAGCAACTCAAGTATACTAATCCATCAATCAAATATCTAAACATGGCATAATTTCCTAAAATTGAGCCCTAGCCTTGACCGGTTAATCTAGTCTCGCTTCACATGGTTCGAGATTGAGGATATTACCTTTGATGCATTTTTCTTTTGTTGATTATAGACGTGATCAATCAAAACAACTTGCCAGAACTAGATCGGACTCCAAGGATCATATCTGGACAGCAAGGATCAAACTTCGAACCAGTCGAATCATCAGCTTGGATCATGAACAAAACCGGTCTAATCTTAGACCAGTTCTTCACTCGCCGAGGAGAAAATAGATCACCGAATGAGTTCCAATGACCTTTGATCACCACTCCGACCACTAATAAGTCGAAGACATCCCGATGAAGAAAGCTGGGTGATCGTGTGGAGCCCCCTCCCCCCAACGGCCCCCGATCCGTTAGGGTCGCCACATCACTTCCTTGTCTTGGATGTCCTCCTTTCCTACTCATTGGATTTCGATACCAATGGATCTCGGCGAATCCGTGAGTTTGGGGGTCTATTACATTTTTCATTGGTCCCTGCGTAGTTTATATGGCATAAGCGGATCCAAGAAACTCCCTTCCTAAACACTAAAATGATGCACACTAGATACACACATAGATAACAACTAGGCACTTTTTATTTACATATACTTGATAAACGTCATTTGTCGGTACATCAAAAGCCGAAGTTTTCTACACTTGGCTATATCCAAAAATATGACCGACGTTTTCATCAGCTGTTCACACATCATCCATCATCAAGTGCCGGTGTCCCAAAAATTTTGCTGCTATCCTCTCGTCCTCCTTCACTCTATTCCGCTCGAGCCTCCATCATCTTTTTCTGGCGGCGGCACCTTTTTCACTCTGTAATATGTTAGCCCCCACGAGGGGTGGGTACAACTACTCAACAGTTAAAGCTCTACTAAACTATATTACATAAAACTATCATCATCTGCTTCCATGCAATCCCAAACAAGGGTCACGGCGAAAGCAATGAGTGTGCATAAGTTTAAAAGAATCTCGAACAGCACAGTACAATAAAACAAGTAGATGTTTAAAATTCAGTTTATCACGACTCACTACCACCATCTTCCGGAGGACCAGTGTTTGCGTCCCTCCAGGCATATCACACCCTACCTGGCATCACGAATGCCTCCGGTTCCATATTTCAGTCACCGGGCATCCGAAGCATGTTACGTTATACCTCCAGGCATCTCACACCTCTCCTAGCATCACGAGGAACCTCTGGGGCTCACCATGTCAATGATGTCCCTAGCCCTCCGGAAAGTGTTTCGTCACACTTCCAGGCATCCCGACACCCGGGGAACCTCTAGGGCTCACCAATCCCTAGACTTCCAGAGGCATCGCCACTACGATCCTCCAGGCAACCCGACGGCCAGAGCATCGTCATCCCGAGGGTCCGACGGCATCAATAACACATCAACCATGGTGTAGCTGTCAAATCATTTTAAATGTCAAAACGTTCCTGTACCGACAATATGTGAAAATTGCTTTGATTTCAAAATCCCAAATCTTGGTGTGGGTCAAAATCCAATGAAATCTCAACGGTGTATCAAATCCCTGTCGGTAAAATCTTTCATAAAGTCCAGAGTTTGAATACCAGAATAATTCGAAGAAGTTTTCTATCGGTCCACCCCTATCAAAATCCGAAATTTACAGGCGTGGACTTAAAACATTTTCACGTTTCAAAATTTGGAATGTACAGGTGATGATTTTCACCAAAACCATAAACATTTCTTGAAGTATTGGAAACCACAATTCGGTGGGTTGATAATATCGGTCCCGACGTGAAGATTTTTGAAACTAAAAACTTTGAAATACCAAAACCGTAAGCCTTTCCTGAAATACCGAAATCGATGCATCGGCAAGTCATCAAACTCGGTCCTGACCTTTAGATTTTCAAAGTAGTTTGCATGTAAAATCTTAGAGCTTTGAAAACATCAAAAATCAGTACAGACATAGGCGCCAAATTCACACTCAACCATAATAGATATGCAATCCATTAACACATAACTCAAAATCAATTCAGCAACTTCTGAGTTCACACTTTGGCGCGAGTATTCAAAACAACATTAGTTTACGGAACACACTTCACCAAACGACGACATAATTCACGTCGTATAGGTTAGTAGATATTAACTTGCCTTCGATTTGGCGGCGTTGATGACAAGATTAACCGCGAGCTACGGACCACAAGCACAGTTAAGACAAGCTGGACGACAGCAAAGGAGATCGGCAACACGGTGGTGCGGTCGGCGGCGGTGATTGGCAGCCGGGCTTGAGCGAGACGGTGCCTCGATTTGGGTGAAATTTTTACTGAAGATTTTGTTGTCGAGAGAATGGAACAACAGCCGAGCGTGAGAGGGAAAAAGTGAGGTCTTCGTGGGTTTCTTTTGTTGACTTTAAGAGTCAACAATGGGCTGATTCGGTGGCTTTTCGGGCGAGCAGCAGCTGGTGAAGACGTGGCTTCGCATGATGGTTTCTTTCCCCTTGTCGAGACAGCTGGTTCCTTCATGCAAGAACGTGGCCTTCACTTAGTTGACTGCATGAGTCAACTAAGTGGGGTCTTGGTGGCAACCGTCGAAGGGAACAACTCGGTGGAACGCGTGTCTTCAATTGCTGTATGAGGAAAGCAATTTAACGTGGCTGCATGGTCCTTCGTGCATGGCCATTATTTCCAACCTGTTGACCGGCTGAGGAAAAGAAAACGTGGTCGTTGATGAGGCCGTTCGCATGGCCACTCCAAGGAGAAAAATTCGTGCATGAAACTGTGTTGGTCCGTGGTCCTTTGCGGGGAACGGTTAGGAGCTGGCGTGAGAGAATGGGGAAGTCTTCGACACTTTTCGTCGTCAACTTTCACGTATCCATGGGGTCGAAATTGACTTGCATGAAAGGTTCGGTTAGCAAGATACAAATGCGGGTGAATGCTGGTCTCAATGGTGGCATTACGTCAGGAAATTTCCGATGAGACGCTGAGTTTTACGATGATCGAATCGGCACAACGCAACAAAGACGTGACTATGAGGGTACGTCGTAAGATCATCACGAAACATGATGTCTCGGTCTTGTAATGGTAATGGTGAAACGGCAACCAAAAGTGGCGCCAACGATGCAGTCCGACGACAAATTCGTCGACCCATCACGGACCGTCACGTATTCGAGATCCGGCAAAAATCCGGATGTCACAGATCGTCTGGCAAGGGATGGCTGCCAGACCTTCAGTTTTCACCTGGAACAAAACCAATCTAGAGACTGAACCAACCTTCAGCACCTAGTGAAGATCAGGCCACCGGAACTATTCCGATGGTTGATTTGTCAGTCCCTAATCTCTGCAAGGTTAGGGACTGACCTGGAAAGAGATCAATGAGGGTTGCTCCGCCGATCTGGATCATCTAACCAACAATCAAACTGGTTAAACTCAAATTGGCTTGGTCGCCGGTTTTTTGGCACCTGAAGGAAGAAATCAGCAGGTTCTCACCGGTTGGCTTGTGAATGGCAATGATGAGGGAGAGAGGGTCGTTGGGGGGCCAGATGGTGACCGATTAACTACCGGTTCAAGGGCGGTGAGCGGCGGCAAGGAGGATTGGCACGAGGCGGGGAGAGAGAGAGAGAGAGAGAAATCTGAAGAGAGAAAATTTTTCATACAAATGAGCCCCCTCCAAAAATTAGAGCGAAAATTGGCTTATATACCATCCCCAAATCAAGAAATCTCGGCCGTCAGTTCGATCTGATAGTTTAAACTTTAATCCAACAGTCAAAATTCGATTTTGAAGGCTTAATTATGATCTTGAGATGTCGGATAATCAATCTAATGGGTTTGATTTGCGAAAACCTGAGCCAAAATTGAGAATTGCATCAAAATATCCAAATAGGGGTCAAATTGCAATTTGATGAAATTCGAAGGCCAATCTACAAAATTTTAGAAAATTGAAGGTGCAAATTTGAAATTGACACCAAGAGGAACATTGAACCGGTCGTCAGAGGTCCAAAGCGGCCGGCAAGAGGCTGAACCGACAAGCACCGCCGATGGCTGGTCAGATCAGTTCACTCCGATTCGGCCAATTTTTGACCGGTTCTCGAACAGTTTAGTCCGATTCTGGCCATTTAGCTCGTTTGGAACCCCTGTGGGTTCAACATTTATACAATTTTATCTTAAAAGAAAATTTATCTTATTTGAGAAGAAATTGCTCAATTGTGATCTAATCAAACCTTATTAATGCAATTCAGGGATCTTTATTGATTAAATTGGATGATTATTATGAAAAACAACGGGTCAAAATCATGGATGCTTTAAATCGAGCCTAAAGAACTAAAATGATCAAATTTGCAATTCAATTGGTAAAATTACAAACCGATTGAAATTGAATTCAATTAGCGTCACAATTGCCCTATCTAATAAACCAACCACGTATAAGATCACTTAATATGTTCAAATTTACCTCGAATTGAAATGCTCGAGCTTATATAAAAAATGAATCTAAGTCTAATATCAAAATTAGACCTAGATTTATGAAATTAAACAATAATCTTGAATAGGTCAACTTGAATTTTGCCAATTGAAGCTCAACCGCTTGACTTTCTTATGCTTTGAAAAGTAAAATTCTTCAAATTGAGAAGTTCTTATGTAAATTTCTCAAAATCGATGGATTTGAATTTATCTCAAGAAAATGAATGAAAAATGATTGTCCGTTTGCAATTCATGAAGAATCGATTTTGATCCCCTAATTATGGCTCAAAACAGCAATTTGTATTTTGATCGGGCAATATGTGAAATTGAATGGACAAGCATATTTAAAATAATCCATAAACCAAATGTCGAATGAGGAACTATACTTAATGATGACTACAATGAAAGTAATCTGATTTTTGGCCGATTTAGAATCTAAAACTGAAAAATTCGGAAAACGAGGTTTTTTATTGATTTGTACGAAATTTTCAATACAAAAGTCAAACAAACATTAAAATAAATGTATTTATGAATTTTTGATCTTTTTTTAAATTTTTTTGGTCAAAAGTTTGATCAAAAGTTAACAATCTAGTTGACTTTTCCTAAAATGTTGATTTCTTGGTCAAATCTTTGAATTTTTGAGAAATTAATTTAACAAAAGTGAAATTAAAGCTAAATAGCATCTTTTGGGTGAAAAACCAATTTTTGACCCGAGGCTTGACTTTTGGTCAAACTTTTGATTAAAAGTCAATCCAAAAGTTAACCGTTTGACTTTTCATATTTTCTCAAAAATGATTTGGAAATCGCTTAAATATAAGAGAAATAAATAAAAAACGACTCTTTTTTGGGCTGAGAAACGGACTCTGTCTCAATCAGAATCTTCATTTTTTTTTGACATTTCGTGACGTGTTGACTAAAAGTCAAGTATCAATACCAAGGCATGCTCAACCCAAGCATCCTAACTCAATCAAGGCATCATGTTCTCACATACGAGGCATCGCCACCAACACTATGTGACGATGGTCTTCTTCTTTCATTTAATGAGTACACATCATATGTTGCACAAGCCATTTTATTATCTTCCATTTTAATCCACACATACAAGGCCCAAAGGTGTGCTCATACAAGTGTGTGTCATGTATTATAATACCGCAACTACATAATGTACCAAACACGACTCAAGACACATGGCCTGAACCAACTCGTCTAGATGACGACCCGCCACCAAGTGAGGCTCAAATTGATACGCCTCAATATCTATCCATGACCAAATGAGGTTTAGTCCGTCACGTCTTAATGCGGGTCTGACACCAAGAGAGACCCGTTCGTGTCCCGAGCGTGAACCAAATAACAAATGAGTAAATCATACAAAATAGACCCGCGACATGTAAACGACTACTCACTTATAAGCACATGACTAAACCCGACAATAACCACTGGGGGTTCGCCCCAGTGGCTACCCTTCTAACTTGGAAGGGGGAGGTGGGGGTTTCAAATCCCTACCTTCTCAGGGGGGATTGGGGTGGGGACGATTTTATTTCAGGAGTGGGTTTCGACTCCCACGCCCTACAAGGAGGCATGGCAAAAGTCTGAGAGTGTGTGTTAGAGTAGGATTAGACTAGGACCGACAAAAAAAAAAAAAACCCGACAACGTAGCATATCTCCCAGCCAAATATCATGAATTCTACCTACTACTTGAATTAACTATGGCGTAATGCTATGTGGCACCGACACGGACACACAACACGTGACACAATAGGACACGCCGACACGTCATTTCTCAAAAAATAGAGAATTCCGACACGTTAGGGCATGTTGTATAATAAATGAATATCATTTTTATGATTATTTCAAAAATAAATAGTAGAGTCAACTTATTTAAATAAATTTATGATCTTCTACGGTGACCAAAATTTATTATTATTCCACATTTAGTCCTTTTATTTTCTGAAATCTTTTAGCCCCCACCTGTTTATTTCACCATCTCGTTTCTTTCCTAGCACCACTTGTCACCTCCTTTCTTGAAATCTGCCTCCACCCTCCCCTCCCTCCAAAAAAGAAAAGAAAAAAGACAAATCCCGCCAAATTGGATAAGTATCCCAATTTTATTTTATTTTACGCTCTTCACGATACCACAATTTTTAAATTTTTTTATGCTCTTCATTGTCAACCTAAGCCTTAGCCACCTCCTCCTCTTAGGCTCCTCCTCCTTGCACGGTACCCCATTTTTTTTTTCTGCATCTCCTTGGAAACCCAAACCCTAGCTGCCTCCCCCTCCTCCTAGGCTCCTCCTCCTTGCACGACATCACCATTTTTAATCTTTTTTTTTGCTCTTCTTCCTAAAACTAAAAGTGCAACCTTGGAAACCCAAAAACGCTAGCCGCTCCCTCTTCCTCCTTGCGTGATCTTCTTCCTCTCAATCTCTACTCTCTCTCGGTCACCTCATCGCAGTCGCTCACTGCCTCGCCTCTACCCTCCCTCCTTCACAATCATAGCCTTGTCTCTAGCCCTCCATCACGGCATCGCAGTCATGGCCCTCTCGATTACCTCGTCCTCTACTCTTCCTTTAGCCCTCCCTTACATTTGCAGCCTCACCGTCGCGGCCTCCCCACTACGGTCTTGCCTCTACAGCCTCGCTCCACCCTCGTTTCCACCCTCCATCACCTTTTACAACGATTCTCTCTCCCTTCGCACTTGTAGACCCGCCTTAGAAACCTAGCCTCTTGCAATTCCGAACATGTGTGTCGGAGTGTGTCGAGAAGAGTTGACCACGTGTTGGAAAATCCAACATGTGTTGACGGCATATCCAAGCGTGTCGAACGTCTCAAACACCTCGACATTTGTCTGACACAACACGGAAGGTTCCAAAACATGTCCATGCTTCATAGGCTAAATGTGACACTCGTGGATGAGAGGAAGAGTGGTCAAAGGAAAGGGAGAGAGGGCGTGAGCTTGAGAGGACAAGAGGAGGAAATGGTTTATGGTAAGAAATTTTGGAAGTAGTTCTTGTATTTATAGCCTACGCTCCATAATTGGTCTATCCAAGTGGTACAGTTGAATGCATCGAAATGACATGGCTAACAAGAAGGGAGATGTGACGATGGTCCAAGGTTCTTTAACAGGGGACTAACTTGTCCTCTAAATCTATCCTTAGGTCATGATGTCCTAAATTTGAAGATGACATCTAAGCATGAATCTATTAATAGTTAAGGAACAAAAAGTCTAAGAGTTATCCTCTTGCAATTATGACCTTCCAAAGTTGACTTGGACTAAGTCTTAGTCAACCTTGTCTTGCTTTCCAAGACAATACGTTGGAGGCTTCTATCTTTCTAGAACATCATTAATATCTCATGACACTTGAGCCATATAACTCACCCCTCTTTATTAATTACTAGGTTTCAAGAATCATGATTACCTTGACATGGGTGGACTTGTTCTTTGCTTAAGAAGACTTGAAGTTAACTTGCTCTTTAATTAGCTAACTTTTAAAATTTGAGATATTTATGATAAAGAACTAGAGACACAAATACATGGAGTGTCAAACTTGATACGAGAGGATACTTGAGTGCTAAAAGTTCGGAAATGTACATTTAAGTACCAAAAATCAGAGTAAAATGAATCAATTAAGTGCTAGTGGCGAAAAAATCTAGCCAAAATGCTGACATGACGTTTTCCGACAAGACAAGTGCAAAATGACGTTGTTTTGTAAGCTGACGTGACTAGATAAGCCGAAAACGATGTCATTTTGCACACTGACATGGAAAGAAAAGCTAAAAATGACGTCGTTTTGCCTCGGATTTGAATTTTAATATATATTAATTAAAGTAAATTTAAAAATAAAATTTAATATTAAGAAAAAGAAGAAGATTGCAGAAGGCTACATAGCCCTTGTCACTGCCCCCTCACTGTCATCGAGAAAGGCCGGGCCTTGGCCTAGCTAGGCGAGAGCTAGCAACCCTTGCCGGATCTAAGGGAGGGCCATGACCATCGCCTTAAATCTAGGCAAGGGCTTGCAAGCCCTTGTTGCTAGTCAGCCAAGGTCACCGGCCCTTGGCCAAGGCCCGACGACCCTGGCCAACCCTCCTCCCACCGTTGTCGGCTCTTCCCAACGATGGTGGGGAGGTGTCCGCCGTTCTACAATCAAATCCCTTTTTCTTATTTTATAAATTTAGTTTTAAACTTAATTTAATTAATATTTATATTAAAATTCAAATAAGGGGCAAAAAGACATCATTTTCTGACACCGCTCGCTAGAGTTAGCACTTAAATGTCCCATTTTTCAAAAAAAAAAATGACACTTTTGTGTACCTTTCATAATTTTTGGCACTTAAGTGTCTTATCGTGTCAAGTTTTGACATTTGTGTTGTACTTCCGTCGAAAGAACTAAATTGGAGGATCGCCTCATAGGATAGAAGTTCCTCATATTTGTCCATGATCGACGGTCCTATCCGGACTGAGGTTCGTGACTAGGTCATGAGTGATTGAGGTCCGATACATCTCATCCCAACGAGCAAGGATAAGTCAGTGGCTCGCTCGGACTTGCGTGTGGCCACTAATGTTTGGATAAGGTTGGTCGTAGCCCATCCCATTGGAGTTGACCAGCTCCATGCCCCTTGAGTGGGTCCCACAGGCTGCTTCGTGTCCTGCCTTGACCGTCGTGGGGCCTAGCAAATCAGACCTTGGGCCGGCTCATATTGGCACCTAGCCTAACATAACCGACTCCATGTGTAGTGCGAGGCCAAGTCCGGTCGACTTTGGCCTTGCCTTGGCTTATTCGTGGCTAGTTGTAACCGATTCATAATCAACCCTCAGTTGTCATACAGTTTCGTGGAACTGGTCGCTATGGCCAATCCACGGTCAATCGGAATTGACTCATGATCGCCCATGGTCGATACATATCCATGCAAAATCACCCACGACTGGTACATGCTTGTGTAGAACCGATCCATGATCGTCCCTAGATCTGTGGTGGTGCATGACTATTCCACAACCAACCATCATGGTCAAGCGATCGATCCATGACCCAGTGCAAAGCACAGTGCCCTTGTGTATAGACATAGGGCAGGGCACGGGCCCTTGGTGCATTGACTCAGGATCAGGCATGGTGCCCTTGCCTATGGGCGCATGGCAAGGCACGATGCCTTCACACATAGGCTCGGAATAAGGCATCATGCCCTAGTTCAAAGCCGATCCCAACCATGAACTTTCCGACTTAGCAGCCCTGTTCTCATGGCTCGGAATTGAGGATGTTACAGCTAGCACCCTTGGGGTCCGCCTTGAGAGGGTCGGAAGATCATTACGATTAGTACCTTTAAACTGTGGCCTTATTCATGTGGACAAGTATGGATCACAAAGTAGATCACAAAATTTTAAGTATATTTCATACAGAGTATTTAGACCCCGTAATGGGACTTCAAAAATCTTTTCCAAAGTGTTATAGTTTGAATGATTTTTCTTCTTTTTCAAAATATTCCTTGCTTTTTTTTGTCGAATCATAATTTTCGAATTGAATTTTGATTTGAACTAATTAAAAGGAAAATGTGTGTGTCTACATAAACTACCATGTCCGAGTAAAGCCTTAAGATTGAATGGAAAAACAACTCCTCGCATGGTATAAATGGTGTACCTCACATCATTTCATTATCATATTTTGAATTGATTTGCCATATCATGTGCTTGTTACTATTGAATGTCATGTCATTTTATCGTCATATTTGAATTTCATTTACTATGTTACGTAGCATGTGAACATTGCCATGTCTTGTCGTTTTCTCATCGAAGTTTCAAATTTGCCATGATTGCCATGTCATATCATTGTCTCGAACATGATTATATTTTGTATCTAAATTGACATTTGTACACATACTTTAACATACAAATAGAGTCATCCCACTACATGAGAATACTACCATGTTAATTAATAATGATGTCAGATGAGTGTTATGACAGCATTTTAAAATTTAACAAAACATTGTGCATGCTTAAGAAATTAATGATGAATCATTTAGAACATAACCAAATACAAGTTAATGTATCGAAAGGGCGTCGTGGAACAATAATCTCCCCTGTGCGTTACCAAACCCCGAGACCTAAGATTTGTAGGTTTGAGTTGACCAATTCCTTCACAGGTAGACTTAAGTAGCCGACTTTCCCGTTACTGCTGGAGCTTTTTTAGTGTCCAATCAACCTAGATTTATTTGAACCTATTGATGATAACTCTAGTCCAATATCTAAGTTTATGATCTTTTTTTGTATCCCGTACATAATCCGAACATAAGATTTTGTAAGATCTTGAGAAACTAAGGAGCTACTGACTAGCTACACCCAATTTGTAAAATTCGAGATGCTACAAAGATGCTAGGCAATGATCACACGTTGCAGAATTGTTATAGTGTGCAACATATAATAGATCTTAATTTGCTCATAACTCATTAACTTAAATTTTTCATTTAAGGTAATTCTTAACTAGATATAATAGTTATGTCGGACTTGAGCTCCCTTTTAATAATCTCTTCAGGGAAAGGTTGGGGCTTCTACAGCTTGTCCCCAAAACTTTTTGCTTTAGCTTAACGACTTGAATAGCTCCTGTTCCACCAAATCCAGGGAAAGTGTGGTCCCTAAGGTGTGTCCAATTGTTCCTGTCAAATGAATGAAAGGTAAAAGTTACATTGAAGGCTCTTTATCTCTAGGAAAGACAGAAAAGGACCTTGCAAGGAGGTCGGAATGCTTTTGGCATCATCCGTATTCGTCACGGCATCCTAATTTTGTATCTCATATTCTGCATGTGCCCGTCGTTCCAGCACGTGCGTGGGCATGCCAGTTGATATAAACTATAACTTGCCCAAACCGTTTGAGTCGAATAATCTTTTTAAATGGACCACACTCTCATGATTTGGAAAAGGCTCCCCACTATGCATGGGTGGTAATATTAGCCTAGCCCAAAGTTTATTTCCAAAAAAAAGTCATTGGAATTTGAATTCGAAATCCATCGCGTCTTACAGCTATTTCCTTATCCCTCAGCCGATAGTAAATTTCGACCTAAAGATATAACCTACAAAAGTTGTCAATATCCTTTTTCAATTCATTTTAGGTGCATATAAAGTTTGGTGATTTTGACCTGCGACATCCACATTGTCATTTGATTACCATTGTTTGTGTAGATAATGCTATACATTGATTTTTTTATTTTTTATTTTTAAGGAAAAGTTGCTTTAGAAAACAATTCAAGTGCCTCAATAATAAGCACATACAAATACCGTTTATATCATGTCTACTTTGTATTGTTTGCACTAGTTATCATTCCACAACTTGGTGTGGCCAGTTGCATTTTTAAGAGAGAGACAACTACTTATGAATAACAATTTGATGGACAAACCTAAGGAATAATTGCAGATTGCATCTTGAGATCTGCACTCCTATATCAAACACTCTCATGATTTTTCAATACATATAATTTTTATCTCCTCCAACCTAAAAAGACACACCTACTCCCATGCAACTCATAACCATACACCCGCTCTGGGAGCTTGAACTTGAGCTGGTGCAAGCTCTACCTTGTGAGGCTCGTGTGAGTTGGGCTGTGCAGCCCTTGCGCAAAAATAGTGAGCTTTAGGACAGAGCTCTTTATGGCCATGTAAGCTTTGTCACGAAGCTCGCAGGTCTCCCATGGCCACGACCATGGGGATCCTATCTGGTAAAGATCGAGTGTCCCAACCCCGACTAAAACTCTCGATTTTTTTTCCATGTCTCGGACTAATTTAGATCCGTTAGGATCAGATTTAGTATGTATATAGTCTAGAGTAGCCAAAGTCCACAAATAGTGGGGGAACTTCAAAAGATGAAAAGGAGAGGCATGACTTGCTTTATGAATTAAATGCAACATTGGGATCTTTATGCACTTTTAGTTCTCTTTTCCAGTTGGTCCTAATCAGTGGAGTACGCGGTTTGGCCTACTCTTTCAGACCCTGAGAGATGGCTAAGTCTCCACCAATGGGACCTCAAAGTTGAGAGGAGCTTAGTAGCACATTCTAAGACAAGGGCCGACGGAGGCCATCACTTTGATCAAACAAGTATACGATGGAATATTATTAGATCAACCCAATCAAATGTCAAGAATTTGTGATTGTATAACATATATTTGGATGCTACTCTAAACTTTGATTGGCTTGTATATTGCATCGCTTATAAACTGAGTTAATACAATTTTTCTTATGTTCGAGGTACTCACGTATGAAATTTTAGCTAAAGCCTTTTCATTTCTTCCCCGCCTTCTCCAATATTTTTCCTCGAAGAGGAGCATGCCTAAAGCAGGGGCATGCCTCAAGCCCATAAAACATCTCACCAGTGGAGTAAGATGCAAGGTCACATGAAAACATAACATAATGTGCGTTGGGTATTAAGGGAAACCAAACTCATGACACGTCTGGTTCACTCACACAAGTCCATTTCTTATTTAATAAATAAATGCGCAAGTTTCTATTCTGAAATTCTCGATGCATATGCTCCATAAATCCCTCCTTTAACCAGCTTGTCCATATGGATTAGCTGGAGGCATATGGTCAAGACCTTATGCAACAAGTGCAACAACTGCATGTTTGGGCTATCACTCAGATTTTGGCTCTTGTCTTACCTGATTAATGAAATTAATTGGTGGCACGTTTCATGGGCTTGAGGTTTAACTATCTAAACTTGATTTTGTTGTCACGAAGAAAGACTAGAATAAAGAAGAAATTTCATTTTAACTCTATGAACTACGAAAGTATAGCCTTGAATAAGTGCTAAACAATCTCAATTTTTCACCAAGGTGGTTGACCTAGTTGGTGAAGGGGTCACATGTCTTCTATGAAGTTATGAGTCTAATTCACATCGTGAGCGAATCTCTAAACCTCTTGTAATGCATTGCCTTTATATAGAGAGTACTAATTGCGAACTTCTTTGTCAGTTATGGTGACGGGCTCACAAAACTCGAATCTTTAGATCGCAAATAATGCAAAGTAGTTCTAGTTCATCAATCCAACATCTCATAGTGTATGCGGAATCATTATCTGTAATGCTTATATGTTGGGTCGCTAACGGTGGTTACCTCTCCCATCCTTTCACCGGTCCCAAAAAACCGCCCCTTTCAAAGCCCGGAAAGTGAAAATTTGGCTTCTTCTCCGATTAAACATGAGCCATATCTTCTTGGCGATTTCCCATCTTGACTCATGTGTTGAACTATACACGTGGCCTAATATAGTCCGACAACATGACTTCCATCCTCAATACGGAGCATCACCTTATCCTCCAACTAATGTCGAAAGCAACAATAGGCGGCACTAACAAGCGACATCGAGTAAAAGAAACGAAGGGAAAAAAAATTATGTATGGTTGATATCACGCTTCAATCTAAATACTGTATGAAGTGAGATAAGCCACTCACTTTTAAGTCCCACGTCAAATAAGCAAGTGGAACAGCTAAACAAATTAGATTAATAAAAAAGTACGACTAGACGTTATGTCTAAATTACTCTCCTCATCATGTTTGTTTAAATACATTATACCGGTGCAGTTTCATATATATATATTTAACTTTCAAAAAGCCCGCGGCCTTTTTCAACATCTGGGATTTAATTATTCAACTTATGATGGTATGATGGTTAGCCTCGTCTTAGAATTTGCACAACATACTTACTAATGTCAATTTTTAGCACCAACATCCTCGAAACAGAGCCAAAAAAAAAAAAAAAAAATTCTCATTTTCCGAGTGTGTGGATGTATTTTCCGTATGCGAACATTTATGATCATTTAATGTGCGTATATAAAAGAGAGATGGAATTAATTGCATAATACTACGTCAGCATATCAATTGAAATGAATATGGTGGGGGTAAACTTTTTCTTGACAAAGGACACCATAATTGTCATTTTTTTTCTTTCAATCAAACCTATTAGAAAAAAGAATATTCTCGGAGGGACAAGCAAACAAACAAAAGAAAACCCCACAAAGCCTACTATAAATTCTCTCCTCCATCTTCATTTTCCTAACTATCCCACTGCAAATCCTCCTTCGCAGCATATTCTTCTCTCCCTCCACTCCTTTCAAAACAACGACCAGAAGGGAAAGAAAATGGCCAGTTTACGCCTTGCGAGATTTATAACAGAAGTCGTGCCATCACAACTTGCAATTACCACGAGGAGGCAGAACAAACCCTGCTTCGTGATGGATACAATTCGCGAAGACAGAGAAGAAGAAGAGAGACATGCACATGAAAGCTTCAACAATGCTTCTCTCTCTTCTTCTCCAGGAAGCTCTTCTGCTTCTTGGGCAGTGGCTGCTTCAACTGGTTTGAACTCCAAGGTCTACTTCGACCAAGTCCGAACCTCTATGTTTGTTGTGTTCGGAAATGACCGTGTTTGTTAGCTGATGTTGACAGTGCGCATCTTCGAGGCACAAGGCCTTTCCACCATTTTCCTCTACATCTGATAAAATAAGAACAAGGGCTCCTTTCCTGAGACTGGAGAAAGAGAGAGAGAGAGAGAGAGAGAGAGAGAATATTTGCTTTCTTGTAGTCGGTCTGCTCTCTTGTTTCCTTTTTTTTCTTTGAAGGGGTATTCTCGTGCTATGTCTCCATGGCAATGGGCTGTATAATATGTGTAGTAAAATCTTTCGATTTGTTTCTTCCATTGTTCTTATTTTCCTTCTTATGTCTCAAAAATGAAATCAATTTTAAGAGATTATGATAAGTTCAACTAAACAATTTTGAACACGTATCGTAGAATCCATGGCTTTATACAAGAGTTGAGAAAGGATCGAGGACAAAATTGTCTTGGAGGACCTCTAAATTAAGTTACAATCGTAAACAATTTGGGCATGTTTGATAACTCAATTTGTAAATAAATAGATTATGTTTGATTACATTAACTAACATTAACTTAAATTATTCAATTAAGTGAAAATTCACTTACTCCGTAAGTAAGGGAGAATCTATTTAACTCATTTAATAGAAACATAATTGATGGTAACTAGAATTTTGCTAAATATATTGATAAAAGACCTGAAACCTACCTACAAGGGTTGTGATATATTAGGGGGGTTAATTATTTGAATTGATACCCTAAAAAACCCCCCCAAAATGGTATATTTGTGACAAATTTACTCCAAATAAATTTTTTGATCAAGAAAAATTCCAAACTGGTACACCCGTGACAAATTTACCCCAATCAACCACAAAAAACTCTAAACTAGTACACTTGTGATAATTTTACCCTAAACTAATTTGTTCAACCACCAAAAATGCCAAACTGGTACATTTGCGACAAATATACCATCTGTTAAATTAGATCAATATCACAAAAATTGTATAACTGTGATAAACGGAGAGTAAAATCCTAAATTGATATACCAGTCAACTGTCAGGTGTTATCTAACTTAGTAATTTGACAGTAAAATTTAATGGAAACTAACAGAAGATAAATTTATTACAAGTGTACCAATTTGGGGTTTTTGATAGTTAAAAAATTAGTTTGAGGTAAATTTGTCGTATATGTACCAGTTTAAGGTTTTTTAGGATATTAACCTTAATTATTTCCATATTTCATTACATGTTAGCATGCCATTAAAAAAGGAAACAAAAATCATGTCTTGCATGTTAGGCATCTTATAATGCATTTCCTATAAAAATAGATTAAAAAGATCTCCTTGTAATTTCATTCAAGTTAAACGTGAATTTTCACATCACTCAAGCAATGTTTGTTTCAAAGCAAATAGTTTTTGTCGTTAAATATTTTTTTCATTTTTTGATATTTGGATCTCTTAGGAAAATAAGTTAATGTAATCTTTCCATAGCCAATGGAAATTTTATACTTGAATTTGACAAAGTAATTTTCTCTATTAAAACTCAGAAATCATTTTTCAAATTATGACTAGACCTTGCCACTTGAGTATAAGAACCCCAACGATTATGGCCCGTGTCTTAAGCAGATAGGCCTAGGTCCATCAAGGTCGAGCCTAGTTCCTCAGCAGTCAAGCACGGGTCCACAAAGGCAAGGCCTAGGTCCGTTGAGGCCATGCCCAAGCCTTAGTGCGCATGCCAAAGTCCTTGATTGTACAGCCTGAGAACCTGGCCCCTACAACTAAGTCATCGGCACCCATGCTTGGGTCCAATAGGGGCTAGCCCACATCTTAGAGGCCAAGAGTGAGACCTTAATGCCCATGCATGGGTACCCAGCAGCCATGCTTAGTTATCAACTCCTGTCACCCCAATTATTGGCACCCACACCTAAGTTAATCAAGACCAAGCCTAGGTCCAAATAGGTTGAATCCCGGTCTCTTGAAGCTCAACCTAGGACATTGGCGCCCATGCCCAAGTTCCCAACAGTTGTATCTAAGTGCCTAGCTCCCAAAGCTAAAGTCATTAGCGCTAAAGCCTTGGTTCATTAAGGCCAAGACCAATTTCTCAGCGGTCATGCCTGAGACCATAAAGGCTAGGCCCATGTTCCTTGTGGCCAAGCCCAAGACCCTGGTGCCCATTCTTAGGTTCTAAACTTCTTGGTTTGGAACCCGACTCCCGCATTGAAGTTACCGAAACCTAAGCCAAGATCCTTGGTGGCCATGCCCAAGACCCCAATGCCCATGCTCAAGTTCCTGGCAACTATGCCCAAGAAGCCTACTGTTGACACATAAATTTTGGCGACTTAGTCATTTATTCAATGCATAGAAAATTAGGGATTAATTTTTAAGCCCTAAAAAAATAAAAAAATAATTGCATAGCATATAATTTTGTGTGCATTTATTTATTATTATCGCATCGTTCGGAGTCCATTATTTTCTGATGACCAAAAATTAAAAAATTGGCAATTTGATATTTTTTATGATATGACGGAGGAATTTTTTTGTATATTCATGCAATCTATTCATATATCCTCGGAAAGGGCAAGTGTGACAAGGAGATATTACGATCTCATCTTTGCAGGATTTGGAATTTAAGAAAATCCTATTACAATCTTGAATCTTTGGCAATATATGATAAAAATCGGTGGAGAATATGCACTTTTTGCAATCCAATGTGGAAAGATACAAAGAAAATCAAACAAGGCTAGGTGAGATGTTGAAATATTGCATTCGGGAGGTGATCTTCATGTATCTTGATATAAAAAGGGAAATGAAATTTTACAAAAAGCTTTAGTCCCTTGCCTATAAATTGACTCGAATACGGCCACATTGAAAGGAGGCCACACGTATTGAAAATATACGGCACTTTTTAGGGGGAAAGGAAAGAGAGCTTCATAGAATATAGAGCACACACAATTGAGAAGACATGGCCAGGATATAGAGAGGCCACAGATTGAATACACAAGGCCAGAATATTGAGAGAATCAACCGAGCAAGAGGGGAAGCGCAGAGAAGAAGAAACCAAAAGAAAAGAGGGCATGAAGCATTGAGACGGCATTAGTGAGTGGAGGAATAAAAAAATGAGGAGTTAAAGAGGAATTGTGAGTGGTGATTGTGGAGATTAAATCACGTGAATCACAGGCAACTCTCACATCTCGGACGCCGCTTTTCCGAGACCAACATCAACGAAGCCAGTCCTCGCCCACTCCGCAGCTTTCCGGTGTTTCATCCAGCGATTCCAGCGGCCGCCGCATCGGTTCCAGCATCACCACCACGAGCGTTGACAGCTTGCTGCACTTCCACCGAGACAACGCAGTCGCTGTTTCCTTGACGTGGTGCTCGCCTCGCTGCAGCGACAACATTGTTGCTCTGTCCCGGCGACACCAACGCTGCTGCACTGAGACCCCGCGTCGATTTGCTGTCCATCCGTTGCCCTGTTGACGACGTCCTCGTTCGTGAAACGCCGCAAATCGAGCGTCGTGACTAGTGGTAAGCCATCCGAGTGTCACGACGAATCCAAATTCAAAAGCCATATCTGCGAAATAGGTAGAGATATTATTCGAATTTAATTTAGTTATTTCCTTACTTAATTCGTTGATATTGTGATCAAATTCAAATCTTTGGATGATATATCTTATCCTAAGTTTTTTGAAAAGCCTTTTAAATTAGGGATTATTCCCTTATTTCACAATGTGCATATAATTGACAGTCCGATTTCACGCCCGAAATATGACTTGCAATCGCACGGGAAAATTGCCAATCCGATCTCACGCTTGAGATACGATTTGTGATTTTGTTAAAAAAATTGGCCAATCCAATCTCATGCGCAACATACGATTCGTCAATTTATTAGATGGGTATCAATCATATCTTGCCTGATTTGATGTCGTGTTATTTGAATCAATTTTGTTTCCGTAAAAGAAAGTCCAAAAAATAATAAATAAATTTGAGTTGGATTAGGTTCATGTTAGATTATTGCTTGTTTTAGGTTATTTTGCATGTTTAGAATAGGAAATTTATTTATTTCAAATTTTTGAGATAAAAATCCCAAAAAAAAAAACATTAATTTAGGATGTTAGTTCTTCCTTTCATTAATTTAAATTGCATGTTTAATTACTGAGTAATTTTAATTTCGAAATTTAATTAAAAATAAAAGAAAACGTAAAAATTATCATGCACGTGTCATGTAGAATTAGGTCATCCATTGCACGTCATCTAAATGAGTAAATATTAGAATAGTTGCATTAATCTTTTCCTATCATTAAATTAGGTCATTTAATAAATGTCGCGTGACATATAGTTCGCATGTTAAGTTGCATGTTGCATGTCATTTTAGTTAAAATAATTTTGTACGTCATTGCATTGCATTGCATTGCACGTAATTTCTAGGCTTCATTTAAATAAAAGAAAATCTTGAAAAAGATTGAGAGATTGCGTGTTTATTAGAAATCATATCTAAGACTGTTGATGTTAATTCTAATCTAACATTGTAGATGCTTTCGTTGTTATGAGGTAAGTCTCATAATTTATTTATTGCTTTATTTGGGTGTTAAATTGATGGTTTATGCACCCGCATGATCATCTCACATGTTAAGGAAGTAAATTAAAATCAATGCAAGCTACCTGCAAACGTTTTTTTTTTTTAAATAAAAGAAAAAAGTACCGAAAAGGCGTTAGAGAAATCTAGCATAACCAAGTCCCCGAACTCACAATCAAGTAAAGTAAATCTCCCGTTACTTTACTTGAATTTCTAATCGACCTACCAAAAATAGATTAGTGGTGACTCCTAATTAAAAAATTAATTGCATGTTAAGAACTTGAACCTAAGTCACGAATTGGTATGGGCTTGAGAGAGCCTGAGCTAAGCTTAGGCTTAGTAATCCATTAGCCAAATCCTAGGTGGTTCACCTGAGATTAAGTCGCAACACCTACTCTCACAACTAGGCCTAGCTCCACAAAAGCCATGCCCAACTCTCTAGTGGCCATGCTTGGAACCTGACTCCAACTTTTAAGTCATTAGCACCTGGACCTAGGTTCACAAAGGTTGGGCACATGTGCCTTAGGGCTGAGCCCAAGACTCCAATGCCCATACCTAATCTCCTACGGCTGTGCTTGAATACGTGGCTCCCAAGCTCAAGCCAGAACATTCTCGGTGTATTTTTTCTTGGAGAGGTGCTAGGAAATTTCTAAAAAAGAGTGAATGAAGGGTGATGGGTCTCCACGAAGAGTCATCCAAATTGAAGCACTCAACATCTTATGCTTGCACAACTCAATAGAAATCTCCACAAGGTTAATTTAAAGCGAGCTAATCTTCCCATCCATCTTCAGAGTGCTCTCAGTCTCAGCTGACCTGCAAAAATAGCTTTGGTGGTGCATTAAGGGAAACTTAAATTTATATGACTAGATTTATTTTCTTATGATAGTGTTGCATTATAGAGGACATCACATTATATTTAATTTCCATATTCAATACTCATATCAGGAAATACTTTATTTAGCACATTATTTTACACAATGAAAATTGCTATGTCTAATTTAAGCCTATTATACATTTCAATTCAGTGCTGAAATTAAGTCCTCTTAGTCAAGACTTACTTGAAATTACTGATGTGGCAGTCAAGTCCTCACTAATGAGGTCATACGTGTTACAACTGGCAATCAAACACGAATAAATTTACACAAAACGATGCCATTTTGCTTAATTTTTGAATTTTTCTGATTTTATTTTATTTTATTTCTTTGTTCTTTCCTTCTGGTTTTTATTCGTCTTCAATCTCTGGTTACCGTTTGTCTTCAACTTTTGGTTACCGACGTGACAATTTATTGTTCATTCTAGTTACTGTTCATTTCGAGAATGAAGCACTGCGAATGGGACGGCATTGTCAGTGGTGAGGTCCACCAAGGGGTCTCGCTCTCGGTCTCATCCCATACGAACCAAATCTGGGCCAACCGAGTTGTCTCGCTCGCGCTCGCTCTCGATGGCCCCAAGCTCAACGGCATAACCATAAAGTCTCTTGTTCCGACCAACTCATCCTCGCTGACCATCCGGTGGTAAAGGGCCTCATCAACTCCACTACTTCGCTCGTTCGTCCAATTCTCACACTTGTGAAGATCGTCCCTCGTCCTCGTCACTTCAGCTTCGCTCCCGAGGAATTCCCTTCCTTTTCCAGAAAAGAAAAAAAAAAGTGGAAAAATGAAAATGAACAGCCACCAAAAGGAGCCAAGAGAGAAATGAAAGAAAAAAAAAAAGATCAGAAAAGTTAAGCAAAATGGCATCGTTTCAAGTAACTATGATCATGTCGAATTGCCAACCATGACACGTAAAATGGTCAGCGATTACTAAATCATCATGTCAACAAATTTAAGCGAGTGTTGGCTAGATAGATTTAATTGTATTTTCACACAAAAGTTTATAACTTCAATGAATAAATTGAATGATTTAGGATTGAATTGGAATATATAAAATAGATTTTTCTCCTTGTAACATATAACTTTTGTATATTCACTTTCCTTTTATGCAATAGTCTACTTTAGAAAGCTTGCAAAAGTAATTTTATAATTTCCATTTAACGCTCACGGGGGTCTTGTACTAAGAGGTTAATCAAAGACATCGTATAATTGTTGCCTGAGGTTTATGTTATTATTTTCTATATTTTCTTACGTTTCATTTATTCACTCTCTAAATATATTGCTTATATTTGGTATTTTTTTAGTAGATTTATTCACATAGATGCATGGATATGTAGATGCATGTTAAGAAATTAAATCATTCAAGACCTCATTAAAGCTTTCCATTAAAGAACAAAGGACCAATTAACCAACGTTAGGCTCGCTCTAGCATATCTTACATGGCTTACATGGCTTCTAATTGACCTAGAATAGATTAGTGGGGACTCTAGATAATAATTAACTAGAATTAAGAATCCAAGTCCCCATCGGTAGGGCTTGGGATAGTCGTCTGAAGCGTAAGTGCTAACTTGCGAGAGGAAATTGGTGCCTGTGTGTTAGAATTCTCAGGTTCTGCCTCGAGAGGGTTGAGACATCGTTATGGCTAGAACCTTTAAACTATGGCCCTATGCATGTGGACAAGTATGGAGCACGAAATAGATCACAAAGTTTTAACTATATTTTCATACATAAAATATAGACTCGTAGCAGGACTCTGAAAATCTTTTCCAAAGTAAGTTTTTCTTATTTGTCAAAAAATTCCTCACTTCTTTTATTGAATCATATTGTTAAGCTGAATTTTGATTATGTTTTTAGCTAATCGAAAGGAAACTGTGTGTTTCTACATAAATTGCCACGTCCGCAGATTGAATGGAAAAACAACTACTCACATAGTGTAAATGGTGTACCTCACATCATTCCATTATCATATTATGAATTGATTTGCCATATCACATGCATGTTACTTTTATGTCATGTCATTTCATTTTCATATTCGAATTTGATTTACCATGTAATCTAGCATGTGAAGAGTGCCGTGTCAAATCATTTTCTCATCGAAATTTCCAATTTGCCATGGTTGCCACGTCATATAATTGCCTCAAATCATCATTATATTTTGTATCCGAATTGACATTGGTATGCACACTTAAACATACAAATAGTGTCATCCCACTCCACGAGAATACTGCCATGTTAATTAATAACGATGTTGCATAAGTGTTTTGTGACATTTTAAAACAAAACATTGTGCATGCTTAAGAAATTAATAATGAATGATTTAGAACATAAACCAAAACTAAGGCTGTTGTACGGAAAGGACGTCGTGGAACCATATTCTCTCTCGCGCGTTACCGAACCCCTTGACCTAAGATCTTTAGGTTTGAGTTGACCAGTTCCTTCACAGGTACACTTAGGTCATCGACTTTCCCATTACTGCTTGAGCTTTTTTAGTGTCCAATCGACCTAGATTTTCTTGAACTAATTTGATGATAACTCCAGTCCTGTATCTAAGTTTATGAACGTTTTTTTTATTCCGTAGAGAATCAGAACCTAAGATTTCGGAAGATTTTGAGAAATCGAGGCACTGCTAAATGGCGACATCCAATTTGCAAAATTCAAAATGCTACAAAAGATGCTAGGCAGTGGTCTCGCATTGAAGAATTGATATGGTGTACAACATATAATATGTCTTGATTTGCTTATAATTGGCAAAAGAACACCCTAAGTCCACATCTTAGCACAGGAGGATACAAGAGTACCAAAACTTCCAAAAAGCACATTTAAGTGTCAAAATTGGAGAAGAAAGAAATACTTAAATACCGATGACGAGAATTTCCGCCCAAACAGCTGATGTGGCTTTTTCCGGCAAGAATTTTAAATGATATGGCATCTCTTCAAAAAAATTTATCCATGTAGATAGGTCGAATAACATTACACCGTCCATGTAGACTACGCGAGACGATGCTAAACGACATCGTTTTGGCATGGTCCATGTAGACTATGCAAAGACCCTGTGCTACAGCAAGGTGGGGGTTGAAGAAGGGGCCTTGGACGCTAGAGGAGGACGAGCTCTTCGCCAGCTACATCAACCAAGAGGGCGAGGGTCAATGGTGCACCCTCCCCAAGCGGGCGCCTACCTCCTCCACTGTAGCAAAAGCTACCACATCTGCTGGATGAACTACCTTCGCCCATTCGTCAAGTGCAGCCAAATCGCCCCTAATGAAGAGGACCTCATCCTCCGCCTCTATCGCCTCCCTGGCAATAGGTACCCTTCTCCTCCTCCCCAAATTCTTGAAGATCATCGAGTCGGATTGATCGGGGTTGTGAAAGTGCTAGTATTACCACCTAGAGGGGAGGTGAATAGATGTAAAAACGAATTTATCCCATAAAAGCAGTAAAAGTAATTGTCTTCAATCAAAGTCTAACTAACACCAGACTTCTAATTCAGACTCAAATAAAATGTTTTACAAATTAGCATAACTTAGAAAAATATCGCAACAAACAAATTAAAGGATTTAAGGGAAGAAGAAATTAAACACAAGATTTATAGTGGTTCGGTTTAGATCAAGCCTACGTCTACTCTCCCACGTTGAGAGCATTCTGGCTCGATTTCACTATGAATCAAAAGAGAATTACAACGATTTGAGTACGATCACTCAGTGAAGAGTTTCTTTTTCTCACACTAAGTCATTCATTTGTGTTTTTCTCTCTTGAGTACAATTGTAAGCACTATCGATGAAGAACAAGTAATTTGAAAAGCTTCAGACTTTAGAATTTTAATTCTTACGCGCACTCTCAAATGAACCAAATGACCTCCTTAAATACTCATCCATGCCTTTATAACCGTTGACACTTTCCAGATGAATTTCTTCCAATCAACCTGTTGGACAAAATCGATTAAGGAGATCTCATAGCCGTGGAATTTGGCTATGTGCAAACTAATGCGTAATAAAAAAACTGACTAGATACACGAACTTAAATTGTCCTTCTGTTTGCCTCCACAACAGGGTAAGACAAAGATGCGAGGATGGACTTGTACATATTGTAAGCAAAGCCAGAAGACAGGTTCATCTTTGTTTCTCAAGGAAGTTGATTCTCTCTCTTATCTCCTAGCCTTCATTGAGTTTAGACTTGTAAGTATCTAGTCCACATAAATCAGGTCTATCAAAACCATTAATCTTATAAATTTCAGTGATTCTCACAAAAAATCAATGAATGTGATCGCATATGATCTATGGACCATGATACATGCAAGTATTTCCCTTTATGATTCGTTCATCAATCAATTCCAATTGTAGCACATTGTAAGTACATGAAATTTATTAAACTTTCTAATGCAAACTATTGTAATTTGCAAAAACTTGAAATATTTGAATTAACACCTGAGATCGATTATTATGTGATTCATGTGACATCCTGATTTTCAGGTTCTGATTTCGATTGGATAAGTTGGGCCTTTCATCGATGCGACTATAGTGCTTTTCTCTAAAATGGCCGCTCACGAGATAACTAGCATATCAGGTGAAGCCGTTAAGGGATTTTAAATGCAATAGACTTGAGAATTCGACTAGGAATTGACTGCTCGACCGTGCTAGTCCGCAAGGGTCATTATGGCACAGTCGAAAACCTATCAAGATCGGAGATAGGTCGGTTCGATTGAGATGTGTGGCTAAATGTGGGTGATTCAACTAATTTGCAAAATTCTCGTCGATCGGCTCTAGACCAATTTTTCTGTCATTTTGGCGCCCTGTGTCTGTATTTAAAACTTTGAGGTTTTCACGCCAACCGAGAGTCGCCAATGTGTCGAAGAGGTACGTGTGGCTCAAAGAAAATCGACAATGGGTCCATTGCATCAAAAATTCCTAAAAGTTACCCGGTAGATTAGGTCACACTAAAATCACGTTAGATTGAAATTAACCGCGAATTTGAACCCGAATTCAGAAATTGAAAGTTTTGTTATGTCATGAATTATTTTAGGAACGTTGACTTATCTTTCGAGGAATTTTCGGTGAGTTCGGGATTTTTACGGAAAATCGATTCGGACGATTTGGAAAACGAACGGAAATTCGGATTGGCCGATTTGAAGGAATTTTTGGCCTCCTGTGTGAACTACTTGGTGAAAGGAAGTTGTGTGGATTTTTTCTTTCACAAAATTGGACCTCAATCGAAGAGGTTTGTTCAGAAATCATATTCCAAGAAAAAGGGAAATAGAATTCGGAATTGAGGGAAATTCGTAGGTTAGAGGGACTGTCTTATTTTGGTCTTCAACTAGACTTCAAATTGGACAAGTTGATGTGGATTTTGGCCTTGCTTGACCAATTGATATTGTTGTGTTAAGTGAGCTAAAAGTAATTTGGTTTTAATTACCTTTTTCTCTCCCCTCACCGGATCCTCCTTCGGTCCCTTCCATTGCACACCCCTCTCTCTCTCTCTCTATTTCTCTCTCTTCCCCCTTTCTTCTTTTTGCGCATCCCCCTTTCAGCCGACCATACACTTGCAACAGTCTTCATTTTATGGTTTCCCTGTTGACTTTCGGGCCCCACCAGTCGACGTTATCTCTCTCTCTCCTCCCTCTCTGTTCGAACCAATCTGCCAGCTGCCCCTCTCAAGTTGTCTTCTCCTTGCTTCTTACATAGCCTACTTCTCCTCTCTACCAGCGTTTGTGGCTTCCTCTGCCAGAGTCCCCACTGAAGCAAGCTATTTCCCCTCCATTTCCTCCTCTTCGTGCGCCAGAACTCCGCCCGCGCCATCAGCCACTCGTCTTCAGCATCACTGGTCTTGGTCAACGTTGCTTCACCACCGAAACTGCTCCATCCTCCTTCGTCCATCTCCTCCATCGGACGTTGAAACCTGCCGTCCGCAAGCTCCCTCTGGATTCTGCAACTTCACCGTGACAACTCTAGCAACCCAGCAAAATCAGTGCCCTCTTTTTCGGGCGAGGTCCAACTTCGCGGACTCCTTTCCTTGGACCATTTCCATCACGATCAGCCGGGCCGTATCTTCGCTGTAGCCCGCATCTCTCAGAACTTCAGCCGCCTTTCACTTTCGTGGAACCGAAGCAACGTGACCAGCAACGCAGGAGCATAACCCAACCCAACCGCGAAGCTTTGTGTAGCCGATTTCGACCCCGGTTTGGCCTGGCTTGGCGGGCCTGCTTTGGAATTTATTGGCCGCCATCGCGTCCCCGTCATTTTGGCCAAGCGGATCGTCAATCAAGTGAGTTTTACTCACTAATCCCTACTTAATAGGTTAATGACGTTTAAGGGTTGTTTAGTTTAGACTAAGTATGGATTAGCTGGATAGTTAGATTAGATTAGCAATTTAACTAATTGTTGTTGCATGTTAGGTGGTTAGAATAGTGTAATTAGAGCCTAGACAAGCTCTAGTATTTAACTAGAGTGGTTCGGTAATTTTTTGGATCTATCTCGGCTTCCAATTAGGCTTTAATGTCCTAAGTTCTATTTATTGGATTTATTTATTATTTTTTGTAATTATTTTTTTATTTATTTATTTTCCGGAAATTAGACCGGGATAATCGGTGACTAGAATTTCGTGTTGATTGCAGTGGTGTGATTTGTTTATTTATTTGGCTGTTATTTGGTGCAAATTAAATGTGTTTGGTGATTTTGGATATTTATCTCAGAAATTGATAATTTTTGTAATTAATGGGAAAATTACCGAGCGTTGGTCTTTAGCGCCAAAATTCTATTTTGGGACTGCTGGCAATGGTGGGATGTTCAAAAGTGAAAATATTGTTTTTTGGCTAAAGCCGACCATGTACCCACACACGAGTATTTTTATCGGGTGTGATAAAAATGTTGAATTGAATAGATGGTCGGGGTGGTATACTATATTAGCCTACAGACAATATGTCAACTTAGATTGCAAGCAGTATACTGGTATACTATATCAACCTACGGGCTCTGATATGTCAGCTTAGATTGCAAACAATATACCTTATTATCTTAATTTGTGAGCTATATTATTATCAACTTAGAGTGAGCATTATTAGTATACTATATCAACCTACGGGCTCTGATATGTCAGTGTACATTGCAAGCTGTATACTATTTATCAACTTAGAGGGAGTTATACTATCTATTTATCAGCTTAGAGGGAGCAGTCCCGATTCGATCGGACTTATTAGATAGTATTCGTGATGACATGTAATCGACTGAGTCAATTGATCAATAGTTCGATCTGATTTGATGAATTGATGTGAATTGTGTATCTATGAGATAGACTGACTTGCAGGAAGAAACTGAGGTCAAGGTAAGTCCTCCGACCTATGTTTGTGCTTAGGCAGCCCTTGGGGCGTATTTTCTTTCTAGTCAGTTCTTAGGGGGTTAAACTTGTTGAGACGTCATCTCACCCCGTTGTGCATTAACATTTTCAAGTCCCTCAGATGAAGAACCCGAAGCGTGAGGCGAAAGGGTCAGGAGCATGGGTGGCTCAGAAGTTCTTTTTGAAGATAGACTTCCTGTATTTAGACCCTAGAGTTGGCCTCTGTTTGTAAACCAGATTGTGGTTGCTTATAATTTGTTGATTTGAAATTTGTTGTCCTACTTTTCTATCCCAAGTTTGTTATTGTCAGGGGATTAGTAGTTCGCTTCCTCATGCATATTAAAATGAATGGTTCAGCGACGAGTCCTAGGACGTCGCATATTTAATCGACCAAGGAGGGATGGGCACGTGCTCGGAGGATCGGGGCATGACATCCCCATTTAAGTGGTATCAGAGCCGATCAAAAATTAGAGTGATAAGGTGCGATGAGTCATAGGATAGTTAGTAGGAATGACCTTTATTTCATACTTGTACATGTGATTGATAGCTGATTGGTAGCTTGTTTGGTGTGGGTCACTCAAATTCTAATCTGGTATTGGAGTTAGAAAACAGGTTTCTATAAATATCATGTAGCATGAGTGATCAGGAGCAGAGGACTCCTATGAGGTGAACCATCGGACCTGTTACTCGGGGTGGAACGCCAACATGGGTTGGTGCCCGAGGAGGTCGTGATGGTGGTAGAGTGCCAGCTCGGGCCAGCGTGAGTGAAGGTGTACCGCCGCAGGCCGGTACTAGTGTAGCAGCACCGAGCGATCCTAGATTCGAATGGATCGTTCAGGCGCTAGTGTTCCTTGGGAACTTGTTAGGTCAATAAGCTTAGAATCGAGCCGCCGCTATTGCTGTGACATCCTGATTTTCAGGTTCTGATTTCGATTGGATAAGTTGAGCTTTTCATCAACGTGACTATAGTGCTTTTCTCTGAGTTGCCCACTCATGAGATAACTGGCCTACCCGGTGAAGCCATTAAGGGATTTTAAACGCAATAGACTTGAGAATTCGACCAAGAATCGACTACTCAACCGTGCTAGTCTGCAAGAGTCATTACGACACAATTGAAAATCAATCAGAGACCAGAGATAAGTCGATTCGACTGAGACGTGTGATCAAACTGTGGGTGATTCCACCTGATTGCAAAATTCTCGTCGATCAGCACTAAACCAATTTTATGTCATTTTGGGTACCCTATGTCCGTATTTGAAATCTCGAGATTTTCACGACCACCAAGAGTTGCCAATGTGTTGAAGAGGTACGTGTGGCTCGAAGAAAATCGACCACGGGTCAATTGCACCAAAAATTCCTAAAAACTACCCGGTAGGCTATGTCATGCTAAAACCACATTTGATTGAAATTAACCGCAAATTTGAATTCGATTTCAGAAATTGGAAGTTCTGTCGTGTCATGAGTCGTTCTAGGAACGTTGGCCCACCTTTCGAGGAATTTCCGGCAAGTTCAGGATTTTTACAAGAAATTGAATTAGGCAATTCGGATTGGCCAATTGGAAGGGATTTTTGGCATCTGCTATGAGTGAGTTGGTGACAGGGGATTTCTTGGGCTTTTTCTGCAACAAATCGGACCCTAATCGGAGGAGTTTGTTCAAAAAATTAGATTCCGAGAAAAACGAAATGAAATTCGGATTTGAAGTAAATTCGTGGGATTAAGGGACCGTCTTATCTTGATCTTTGTTTAGACTTCACATTACGCAATTGACAAAGAAATTGACCCCAGGATGACCAATTGGCAAAGTTGTTTTGAAGTCGATCAAGATTACAATTTTAGTCTTTTTATGTTATTTCTTCTTTTAATTCTTTTGGACCCACGCTGCTTTCCCTTCCCCACGCACGCACACACCCCCTCCTTCTCAACCACACAATCTCTCTCTCTCTCTCTCTCTCTTCACGCGAGCACTTCCCTCGCACGTTTTTCTTCTTTTCCTTTTTCTCTTGGCCAACCAACTCTGCATGTTGGTCTTCCCTTCCCCTTTTTTCCTTTGACTTCCATTTGTTCTTATCCTTCAATCTTGTTGTCTCTCCTTCGGTGGCTCCCTTTTTGGCCGCAGCTTCAACGGCCTTCCCCCTGCACGTGTTATTTCTTTTTTTCCCTTGGCTGTTACGCTGGCCCACCTCACGACCGACGGACACTTCTCTTCCTGCTCCTGGTCGCTGTCTATTTCCCTCGCATGTCTGCTGCCCCACAGACGCCTCACCAACTTGTCCAAGCCCCCACCATTTTTCTCTTCGTTTGCTGCCGCTTCACGTGCGGCTTCCCACCGACTCACCAATCACGCCCAACAAACGCGGAGCTGCCCCACCATCCGTCCGCTTTAGCCCAGCTTCGAAACCTAGAACAATAACCCGTTCCACCAAGCCCGATGACCACAACTTGGCCCGGTTCACAGCCGTTTCGGCCACGGCTTGCATTCCGACCCACGACCGCCAAGCTTAGCCCGAGCCGTGCTCAAATCAGTCCCCGTGGCAACCCGTTCAGCCTTGTTCAATGGCTGACCAGCAAGGGTTTGTGGGTTTAATGACCTATTTCTGAGCCCGTCTGGGTCCCAGTTGGCGGACCCGCTTTGAAGGAAGTTGTTCCCCACGACGTTCCCGTCGGTTTGCACCGACCCGCTCGCCAAACAAGTGAGTTTTGTTCACTAATCCTTGCTTAGTATACTAATGATGCTTAGGGGTTGATTAGATTTAATTAAGAGCAATTAAGTTGATAGATTATATTAGAGTAATTAAATTAGAGACTTATCAATGCATGTTAGACAAATGGTTAGTGTAGTTAGCAAGGAAATAAGCTCTATTATTTATTGAACGAATCTCGGAAATTTTCCGGATCCGTTTTGGCATCCAATTAGGCATTACGGGCCTAAATTAGATTTATTGCATTTATTTAATAATTTCCGTAATTATTTAGTTAATTAATTATTCTCCGAAAATTAGGATGGGATAGTCGACAACCGGAATTTTATGCTGATCATTATGGTGTAGTCTATTTATTTATTTGAGTGCTAAATCGTGCTAAATTGATTTAATTCTATTTTTAGGATTTTGTTCCTAAATTGATCAATTCTAGTAATTGATTGGAAATTAACCAAGCATCAATTTACAACGCCAAAAATATTTTGGTGAACCATATAAAATGGTCGGAATTGTGGAAGTAAAATTATGGTATTTTGGCTAAGGCCAACCTTGTACCGACACACGGTTATTTTTATCGGGTATGATAAAAATGATGAATTGACTATATGGTTAGAGTGGTATACTATATCGACCTACAGGTGATATGTTAGCTTTGGACGAGCAGTATACCGATATACTATATCAACCTACGGGCAATATGTCAGCTTTGGGTGAGCAGTATACCATATTATCATATTTGGACGAGCATATATAGTATACTATGATGGCCTGGGGACCCTAATCAATTAGCTTTGGGTGAGCATATATACAGTATACTATATTATCAGCTTTTGGTGAGCTATACTATCTATTTTCAGCTTTGAATGAGCAGTCTTAGACTAAGGTCGGACTTTATAGATAGTATTGAATGTACCGATCAAGGAAAAATCGTGATGACATGTAATCGACTAAGTCGATTGATCGATGATTAGATCTGATTGGGCGAATTGATGTGACTGGTGTATATTTGAAATATACTGATTTGCAGGATGGAATTGAGGCCAAGGTAAGTCCTCTGACTCGTTGTGCTTAGGCAGCCTCTAGAGTGTATTGGTTTCCTAATCGGGTCTTAGAGGGTAGAATTTGTTGAGACGTTGTCTCACTTGTTATTGTATACCATTTTCAGGTTCGCAGATGGCGACTCCCCCCGAGAGCCTTGGTCGTCCAGTGAGAATAACCGAACAAGTCTCTGTTTTCCCCAATCCCAGATGTGATTGGACCTATGAGTTGGTAGTGACCTCAGTCTGGATTGAGGAAGTCCCACACTAGGAGGTACTTGATCAGTTCAGAGCCTAGTTCCACACCACTCCTTACGGTTTTAGGGGAGGTCCTCTTAGAGGCTTTGATATCCCTGTTGAGGTGATTGATGATGCCTAGGAGGAGGGTCCAGCAGACCTGCCTAAAGGTGATGTGGAGGACTCGTCGTCTTGCCTAGATCCCATGGACTCTGAAGGTTCAGCGATTGGGTCTGAATAGTTGGTCTTAGGTCAACCAGTTTTGAGAATCGATCTTTTTGATAGACCTTGTAAATAACGAAGAGTAATGTATATAAATCATACAGATATGTAAAAAGGTAGTTGTGGTTTTCAAGGAAAATATGGCCCCTTCTTTTCTATCCCATTGAATTGTTGTTTAGGGATTTTACATATGCTTCCGCATGCGTATTTAAATGAATGGGTCGGCGATGTGTCCTGGGACATCGCTATTTAATCGACCAAGGAGGGATGGGCACGTGCTCAGAGGATTAGGGCATGACAGTTGCTGTTGTCACTATCGCTACCAGTGTCGTAACCATTGTTGTTGCCACACCTGCCAAGGTCCAACATGGAGATTTGATCTGGGAGCAAGCCGTTGCATCCGAGTCGAGGTTCATATTCAGTAGAGATGGAAACCAGTTTAGGAAGGAGCCGATGATCGGAGAAAAGTATTCTATTTTGTCCAACTGGAAATGCGGGATGGTCAGGTCAGCGATGAATCAGGATGGAGTGTGTCATGCTGACGGAAGACAACATGGTTACGCCCCGTGCCCTTTTAGCATGGGTGCTTGTTTTGAGTACGACCAACAGAGTCATCCGGCTAGAAATTGTCTGAGGAAACTGATGAGATCGCAAGTGCCACCGCCGTCAATAGGATAAATCAAAGTGAATGTGCCGCAGAACGCACAATAAGGGTATTTGGAACAGACCCCGGTGCAAGAAAGAGTGCATGTTGTCACTCGATAGGAGACAAAGGACTCACTAATTGTGTTCCGAGTTTGTAGAAGGAAGCATGGATCAGTTCAGTGTCTTGGTATAACGAGTGCATGCTATAGAAGTGGCCAGCACGGCCATCAGGTGAGGGACTGTCAGTGTGAGTCCAAGGGAGCATAGACACCGCTACCGCAGATGGGACGCCACTAGGATGGCGAAAGGGACAGGAATGGAACCGACCATGCATCGATCAGAGTAGCGCAGCAGAGTTTTGGGGATTAAGTTTGTGGAATTTTAGTTTGTTGTGTTAAGGTTGTAGGAGAAGAACCACTGACTAGAGTTGTACTTGACTGGTTGGCTGATGTGTAACTTTGACGTCAGGTGTAAAAAGGTTTGACTCAAAGAACATCTTGTGGTAATGAATTGATGTCGTGACGCAATTCGGTTTATTCCGTTAGCATGTAGAAGTGTCAAGTTATTAGGAGTCAAGAAGGACCCTCGACTTCTTTAATCTCGTCGCTTGAGGCAACCAATTTGTTAAACGAAGGTTGCCAAGGTTACTTGGAAATTGTCGTAGATAAGACAGATTGAAGAACCGAAGATTGAGGACATCTCAATAATCCAAGAATATCTAGATCAGTTCGTGATTGTGTCTATCGGTGATATTCTGGTAGATTCGAGGAGCGCTGAGGAGCACGAGAGTCATATGAGAATAGTACTTCAGACCTGAGGATTCATGGATTTGTTGCCAAGTTCAGCAAGTGCGAGTTTTGGTTGACTCGTGTTGCTTTCCTAGATCACATGATTTCAGGCAAAGGAATCTCCGTGGACCCGTTCAAGATTGAAGCAGTGATCAACTGGCCAAGACCAACTACCATGACAGAGATCAGAAGTTTTCTGGGTTTGGTAGGTTACTACAGACAGTTTGTGGAGGGATTTTCAGCATTGGCGTCGCTGTTGACTAGACTCCTGAAGAAAGAAGAGAAGTTCGTTTGAACAGACAAGTGCGAGTATAGTTTTCAAGAGCTTAAGAAAAAGCTGACTACTGCACCTATGCTGACCATTCCATTTGGTCCTGGAAGATACGAGATCTACAGTGATGCATCATTCAGAGGATTGGGTTGTGTATTGATGCAACATGGTAGGGTTGTTGCATACGCCTCCCATCAGTTGAGGCCTCATGAACAGAACTACCCAATGCATGACTTAGAACTCGCGGCAATTATTTTTGCTCTGAAGATTTTGAGACATTATCTATGTAGAGAAAGATTCCTGATCTTCACTGATCACCAAAGTCTCAAGTATCTATTCTCTTAAAAGGAGTTGAATATGAGACAGCGCCAATGGATGGAACTTTTGAAGGACTATGACTGTGTACCCTATATCACCCCGGGAAAGCGAATAAGGTTGCCGACGCTTTGAGCCAGAAACCTCCAGTCGCTCATATCCTAGTTAAGGAGTGGAACTTAATCAAGAGAACTCGAGATTCGGTGTTCAAGTTTGAGATGGGCCACCTTTTGAATCTCATGGCCACCCTCAGAATTGAGCTGAATGTTCAAATCAAGATCAAGTTACTTCAACTGATAGACCCAGATGTTCAGAAAATTCTGCAAGAGGATATTGAAAAGAGAAAGGCTGACTTTCAGATTTATGAGGATGGAACATTGAGGTTCTGAGGACGTTTGGTTGTACCTGACGATGCGGAGCTTAGAGAGGATATCTTATCAGAAGCTTATCGTAGCAGTTACAGCATTCATCTTGGTAGTACTAAGATGTATTAGAATCTACGTCAACACTACTGGTGGTCTGGTATAAAGGCGGACATCACCAAGCATGTCGCCAAGTGTTTGACATGTTAGAAGGTCAAAGCTCAACATTACAAGCTAGGAGGACTTCTACAACCTCTCGAGATCCCAGAGTGGAAGTGGGAGCATATCATGATGGATTTCGTGACCGGCCTACTAAGGAGTCAGAGAGGTAATGATTCCATTTGGGTAGTGGTCGACAGACTTATGAAGTTGGCTCACTTTATCGCCGCATGGAAGGATCTTGATTTGAATAGGCATGCAGAAGTGTATGTGTATCAAACAGTTCGTATGCATGGAGTGCCAGTGACGAACTTATATCAGATCTAGAACCGAGGTTCCCAGTTTCAGCAGAACAATCTGATGGTTCCTTTTGAAGCATTGCATAGTAGAGTGTACAAAACTTCAGTTTGTGAGAAAGAAGTCAAGGAAAGAAAGATCATAGGCCTAGAGTCAGTCAGCAGTTAGTGATTATAGTTGCTGTGATTAAAAACAGATTAAAGACCACTCAGAGCCGCCAGAAAAGTTGTATCATTGAGCATCGAAGGCCCTTAGAGTTCCAAATCGATGATTACATCTTTCTGAAGGTATCACCAATGAGGGATACCTTGCACTTCGGCAAAGAGGGAAAACTGAAACCGAGATATGTAGGTCCCTTTAAGATTCTGTAAAGTATTGGAATCCTAGTGTATCGTCTCGCATTGTTGCCAAGGTTGGCACAAGTGCATGACGACTTTCACGTGTCGAGGTTGAGGACATATGAGCCTGACCCGACCCACGTGTTAAATCTTGAAGAATTAGACGTGGACGACAGAGTGTCGTACGTGAAAAACCTGGTTCAGATTGTGGATCAGAAAGGACAGATTCGGTGTATCAAGATGGTCCCCTTGGTCAAAGTGGTCTGACAACACCACGGGACTAAAGAAGCAACCAGGGAAAGTGCGACTTGATGAGACAACGATACCCCCACCTTTCTATTTAAGGATTGACAAATGTTTAAATTTCGAGGACGAAATTTTTATAAGAGCGGAAGAGTTGTGACATCCTGATTTTTAGGTTCCTATTTCGATTGGATAAGTTGGGCCTTTCATCGACGCGACTATAGTGCTTTTCTCTAAGATGGCCACTCACGAGATAACTAGCTTATCAGGTGAAGCTATTAAGGGATTTTAAACGCAATAGACTTGAGAATTCGACTGCTCGACCGTGCTAGTCTGCAAGGGTCATTACAGCATAGTCGAAAACCTATCAGAGATTGGAGATAGGTCGGTTCGACTGAGATGTGTGGCTAAAAACGTGGGTGATTCTACTAATTTGCAAAATTCTCGTCGATCAACACTAGACCGATTTTTCTGTCATTTTGGCGCCCTATGTCCGTATTTGAAATCTTGAGGTTTTCACGACAACCAAGAGTCGCCAATGTGTCGAAGAGGTACGTGTGGCTCGAAGAAAATCGATCACGGGTCACTTGCACCAAAAATTCCTAAAAGTTACCCGATAGGTTAGGTCACGCTAAAATCGCGTTAGATTGAAATTAACCGCGAATTTGAATCTAATTTTAGAAGTTGAAGGTTTTGTCATGTCACGAATTATTTTAGAAACGTCGACTCATCTTTCGAGGAATTTTTGGTGAGTTTGGGTTTTTTTACGGAAAATCGATTCGGATGATTCGGAAAATGAACGGAAATTCAAATTGACCAATTTGAAGGGATTTTTGGCCTCCTGTGTGAACTACTTGGTGAAAGGAAGTTGTGTGGGATTTTTCTTCAACAAAATTGGACCTCAATCGAAGATGTTTGTTCAGAAATTGGATTCCAAGAAAAAGGTAAATAGAATTCGGAATTGAGGGAAATTCGTAGGTTGGAGAGACTGTCTTATTTTGGTCTTCAACTGGACTTCAAATTGGACAAGTTGATGTGGATTTTGGCCTTGCTTGACCAATTGATATTGTTGTGTTAAGTGAGCTTAAAGTAATTTGGTTTTAATTACCTTTTTCTCTCCCCTCACCGGATCCTCCTTCGATCCCTTCCATTCCACGCCCCTCTCTCTCTATTTCTCTCTCTTCCCCCTTCTTCTTTTAGCTCATCCCCCTTTCAGCCAACCACACACCTGCAGCCGTCTTCATTTTATGGTTTCCCTATTGACTTTCGAGCCCCACCAATCGACGTTATATCTCTCTCTCTCCTCCCTCTCTGCTCGAACCAATCTGCCAGCTACCCCTCTCAAGTTGTCTTCTCCTTGTTTCTTGCGTAGTCGACTTCTCCTCTCTGCCATCATTTGTGGCTTCCTCTGCCAGAGTCCCCACCAAAGCAAGCTGTTTCCCCTCCATTTCCTCCTCTTTGTGTGCCAGAACTCCGCCCACGCCATCAGCCACGCGTCTTCAGCATCACTGGTCTTGGTTAATGTTGCTTCACCATCGAAATTGCTCCATCCTCCTTCGTCCATCTCCTCCATCGGACGTTGACACCTACTACCTGCGAGCTCCCTCCGGATTCTGCAACTTCACCGAGACAACTCCAGCAACCCAACAAAATCAACACCCTCTTCTTCGGGCAAGGTCCAACTTCGCAGACTTCCTTCCTTGGACCATTTCATCATGATCAGCCGCGCCATAGGTCCGCTGTAGCCCACGTCTCTCAGAACTTCAGCCGCCTTTCACTTTCGCAGAACTAAAGCAACGTGACCAGCAACATAGGAGCAGATTCCAGCCCAACCGCGAAGCTTTGTGTAGCCGATTTTGGCCCTAGTTTGGCCTCACTTGGCGAGCCCGCTTTGGAATTTATCAGGCGCCATCGCGTCCCTATCATTTTGGTCCGAGTGGATCGTCAATCAAGTGAGTTTAACTCACTAATCCCTACTTAGTAGGTTAATGACGTTTAAGGGTTGTTTAGTTTAGACTAAGTATGAATTATGTGGATAGTTAGATTAGATTAGCAATTTAATTAATTGTTGTTGCATGTTAGGTGATTAGAATAGTGTAATTAGAGCCTAGACAAGCTCTAGTATTTAACTAGACTGGTTCGGTAATTTTCCGGATCCATCTCGACTTCCAATCAGGCTTTACTGGCCTAAGTTCTATTTATTGGCACTTATTTATTATTTTATGTAATTATTTAACTAATAATTTATTTTCTAGAAATTAGACCGGGACAACCGGTGACCGGAATTTCGTGTTGATTGCAGTTATGTGATCTGTTTATTTATTTGGCTGTTATTTGGTGCAAATTGAATGTGTTTGGTGATTATGGGTATTTATCTAAGAAATTGATAATTTTGGTAATTAATGGGAAAATTACCGGGCGTCGGTCTACAGTGCCAAAACTTTATTTTGGGAATGCTGGAAATGGTGGGATGTTCAAAAGTGAAAATATTGTATTTTGGCTAAAGCCGACCGTGTACCCACGCACGAGTATTTTTATCGGGTATGATAAAAACGTTGAATTGAATAAATGGTCAGGGTGGTATACTATAACAGCCTACAGACGATATGTCAACTTAGATTGCGAGTAGTATACCGGTATACTATATCAACCTACGGGCTCTGATATGTCAGCTTAGATTGTGAGCAGTATACCTTATCAGCTTAGTTTGCGAGCTATATTATTATTAGCTTAGAGTGAGCATTATTAGTATAATATCAACCTACGGGGCTCTAATATGTCAGCTTAGATTACGAGCAGTATACTATTTATCAGCTTACAGGGAGCTATACTATCTATTTATCAGCTTAGAGGGAGCAGTCCCGATACGATCGGACTTATTAGATAGTATTGATTTGGCCGACTAGGGGGAGGTCGTGATGACATGTAATCGACTGAGTCAATTGATCGATAGTTCGATTTGATTTGATGAATTGATGTGAATTGTGTATCTATGAGATAGACTGACTTGCAGGAACTGAGACCAAGGTAAGTCCTCAGACCTATGTTTGTGCTTAGGCAGCCCTTGGGGCGTATTTTCTTCCTAGTCAAGTCTTAGGGGGTTGAACTTGCTAAGACGTCGTCTCACCCTATTGTGGGATAACATTTTCAGGTCCCTAATATGAAGAACCCGGAGCATGAGGCGGAAGGGTCAGGAGCATGGTTGTTTCAGAAGTTCTTTTTGAAGATAGACTTCCTGTACTTAGACCCTAGAGTTGGTCTCTATTTGTAAACCAGATTGTGGTTGCTTATAATGTGTTGATTTGAAATTTGTTGTCCTACTTTTCTATCCCACGTTTGTTATTGTCAGGGGTTTAGTATTTCGCTTCCGCATGCATATTAAAATGAATGGGTCGGCAACGAGTCTTGGGACGTCGCATATTTAATCGACCAAGGAGGGATGGACATGTGCTCGGAGGATCGAGGTGTGACAACCCAACAGTTATTGGCCTTTTTAGAATGATTTGTCAAATGATTGAAGAAGCATCCATGTAAGACCAAAGAGTTTCCAATTTTTTCCTTAAACATATTTTATTCTTTTTGTTAGCATAATTTTCTTTCTTACTAATGCCAAGCCCAAACCTTAAATTAATCACGATTAAACTGGCTATTTTCGCCAATATTGGGAACTTAATCCAGGCGATGACGACTCTAATGGATCAACGGCTTTGAATCTTTGAGCCATTAAACTAAAGCTGTGTTTGGTTGTCCATATTATTTGACGAAATAAAAAAGGATAGTATATGATGGAATATGATATGGAATTGAGATTCTCTATAGCTTTTTTTAACATGAGATTCTCTATAGTTAAGGGGTAATTTATCTTATATTCTCTTCCTAGAGAAGTTGACACCACTTTTAACATGTTAATAATGTCATCATGTCCTGAACATGCTATTTATGTCGTATTCAAAGTGGGCACCAAGTTTGAGATCTAACATTATGGGATTGTATAGATGTAAAGTAGATATATGTGAAATATTCTATCGGTATTGACTATTAACTTCACTTAAAAAATTGGCTTCTCATACATGTGCCTCAAGTTGGGAAACAAGGAGGGAGAAGGAAGAGGCAAAGGAATCCATCGGGATTGTATTAAATTTTTTTGGTCACAGATTTGCATTGAATTGAACTATGCAAATCAATCATTGTGTGAATCACGGGATCCCAATCTTGACGCTTTTTTCTAGTGCCTACCTAGATAAATTTTGGCGCGTTGAATATATGAACACCTACATAATCTAATGGCTAAGGCGGAGTAAAGCCCGTGTGCATCGGATGCATATAAGACTTTGCTTCTACACGCGCAAACTCCCCAGGATAATGCCTAGGAGGCAACGGGCGAGCACGCGTAGAGGAAGACTATTGGGAGTGAAAACGAAAGGCCCGCTTAGAGCAATGATGGGAATGCTCATTCACCGGACAATTCCAGGTCATTCGACCAGTTTATAATTCTACTTACATCAATTACATTTGTTCGTAAGCCTACTATACTTCTAAATGAAGGAATAGTGACTCCCTATGGCAAATAGGCATAATAGGCCGGTTGTTAAGGCCACTAGGGAGCACACGTCGAGAACCGCAAGAAGGCAACCACTGAGAAATTATACCATATTAATATAAGATGATTTAAGTGGTAAAATTCACAAAAGAGACGGGATTTATTTGGCACGTTAGCTCTACACAAAACCAAATCGGACACATTGCAATTTGGTCTCCCACCGTTCGCAGAAATAAATGTAGGCTTTATTGTAAATAAAATACACATTCGCAAGGTTGCAATTATTTACATAGGAGATGAAAAAGATCCACAGCCCTCACATTAATCCCGTGATGCGTTTATTTTCATCCATTACATAAGCGGTAAAATGAGTCTACATAATCATGCCAAAATACATGGGTATGTTTTTCAACAATTTATTTCTATACATGAGTTCACAATTTGTTATAGGTTTGTTATGTTTAAAAAGAAAAAAGAAAGGCCGTGAACTCGATTCAGTTAAAAATGATCATATTACAAATAGTTACATTTTATGCGGCTAAACATTCAAAAAGGCAAAATGCCAAATAAAGCACCTTTGACTTCAGCTTTTTGGCTCTTCATTATCATATCATCTCGCAAATTTCTTTGCTCAGCTTCACAAAAATGCATCCTCAATTGACGTCTCGTCTTTATTTATTTCTGCTTCCATTATGGAACTCCGTCCGGTGAAAACTAAGAAAATTTACATGAGAATACACCAAAGGATTTTGTCTTAAAGAAAAGCAAATGTCACGTCATTATCAACAAAGCTTAACTTGAATTACTACAACTCCCAATCCAACAGCCCTTTTACATCATCATATGAAGTCCTAAGAAAAATTACAGATATATGGGGGTCATAAATTCATATATTAGACTTTGTTTATTTCATAAAAAATGAATTATATGAAAAATATTTTCCTAAAATAATTGCTTCAAAAATGAATGAACGAAACATATTTTCAACATACACAAAAATATCTGAATATAAAATGTAAGAATAATATTTTCCATTGACTAACTATTTCAAGCCGGTCAATCTATTATTTGCTTCAAGCAGATTGAAATATTTTGTCCATCCTCCTCCGAAAATTCCTCGTGTAAGGCATCATACAAATAAATTGTTTTTCTTTTTTGGCCTATCCTGCTTTTGCTCCTCCAATCTAAGGTAATACACTAAGGCAATTGTAAAGTTTGACATCAAATAGTTGACGGCCTCATAGAACAATTAATATATAGTTTATGTTTGGGCCAAAATTACTTTATCTAGTCCACTCATAACAAGGTAAGCTTTGTGTGATATTGGACCTTACTAAGTTTGTTAATGGGCTCAAGGTTTCGGCTTTAGCCAACATACTCTCCGCGATTGATATAAATAGTGATAGTGGCCAAGTGACCCCTCCGATTCAATTTTTTCTGGTGCATTGACCGCCAATGATATTTACAATACTTATGTTGACCAATTAAGAGAAATGGACTACTTTTCCCAATTATAAAAGATCAAATTGTCAGTAAAAAAGTGATCTTTCTATTTCACAATGCCTCGTTTTTAAGCCGGTCACCTGTGCTCTTATGCCTTGATATATTCATGACTTATTTATTTGAATTACTTCGATTAGATAATAGTTTCATAAAGACTCTTTCAAGCCAAGGGGAAAAAAATGCATATCCACGGAAAGACTCATGGCGACAGTACTTATGAATTGCGCCTTGAAATATCATATCAACAACGAACAATGTGAACTGCAGATGCTTACGTTAGAATTTCGTTGATATGGAATTTCTTTAAAATAGAAGGTGACCACACCATTGACCTGCCGAAGTAATTGTTCTACCCGGCTAGGATTACTCAGGCTCAGAATTTTGCATGTCCATCTCTAACGCCGAATCTTGAGTCCCCAATTTGTTAGGCTTTGCAGTTTCTCAAATCAACAACATTTGGGTAGGGGCAGAAATGTTAATAATGATCAGAGATGAAAGGTTTTAAAGATGGGGGTTCCAGTGCTTTGGTCGATTTTGCTAAGTGGTAAATTGTCTCCTCACTTTGAATGAGGGGCTCAAAGCCAAAGAAGCCGTGCAAATAGCAGCTGCCACCGGAAGGCCATCTTTTCATTTCCATTTCTTCGATTTTCTAATGCAAAGGGATCGCTCCAGCAACTGCTCACTAGAACCGAAAAACCAACCTGAGCATGCCATCTTACTGATTTACTCGCCAAGATGAATATCCTAGACATGTCGCATACCCCTTACGAGAATGTCACTGCAAGGATTAAGCTGTCTGACATTATTGGATCACAAAAACTCAGTCCTACAAGCCATTAGACCAGGTAGACTTTCCAGAGGAGGTATGCTAATCAATTATCTATTGACGTTGAAAGATGCAATAACAAGCAACTGCCATAATCCCCGGTTGAACTTTCTGATTGGAGATGCACAATTGTAGTTTTGGGGAGAGATGATAGACAAAGAAAATGAAAAATATTTGTATGGAGTCTTCTCTTCTCAGCATCTGAAATTGACTGGCTCGCCTTTGAAGCGAACTTCAGAAGAGTCTGTTATAACTGGCTTTTTCCCATGCTGATTTCTCTCTCCACTTGCAGCTGTGCATCTGAAAGCAGCGCTCGAAGAACCGCTGATTATGATTAGATAGATTAGATCATGAGCTATCGCGTCCAAGTCAACATCACTGGCCAAAGGAAGCTGCAAAAATTGCATTGAAGCAAACACTCAGTAAAACTTCAGTAATGCCCGATTGTTGCCATTTTAACAACCTGATTATACTGAATTGGAGTAATCTAATTAAATGAATTTGCCAATATCTTCCTAATTAGTTCCATAAAGAGAGAGAGAGAGAGAGGAATGACAATGTCCTGTTTCATGGAATCAGCTATGAAGGCCATTTTCATTTTTTTCTAAGCAACACCACTAGGTGTTAAATCTACCAGTTTTCAAGTTCCGAGGTCGAAAGTGATTTACTATTGGACATCTAAACTTATCTAAGCCTCACCCAAGCAGGTTGTAGATCCAACCCTTGTACAACATTTTCTTCTAAAAGTATTGTTTCATATGCCTTGAGTTCTAGACAGGATCTTCAGCTGCTCAAATTGACTCTCTCTCTCTCTCTCTCTCTCTCTCTCTCTCTCTCTCTCTCTCTCCAACATTGTTTCTACAACTCAAGATGCCTTGGATTCTGCTCTCTCTCTCTCTCTCTCTCTCTCTCTCTCTCTCTCTCCCCCAACATTGTTTCTACAACTCAGATGCCTTGGGTTCTAAACAGAATCCAACATTCTCTGTTCATATGTAATCTTTCAGATGCATCTTCTCGAAAAGTAAGATTGCGGATATATAGTTCTTTTAACAAGTAATCATATAAATTCCATATGTATGACCTGTTTCAGACCGTGTCACAGATGAAATGCTAAAAGCAAGCACTGGCAGATGGATGGAAGCTAAGTTTCTACCTTCCTTGATAAAACTTTAAGGATATCTAGCCTCTCCTGTATTGAAGAAAAATCACAGAATAGAACTAAGTCCTGGTCTCAGAAATGCACCATCAAGTAAGTCCTGGTCTAATGCTTCACACCAAATGTAACTCGATTAGAACTAAAAAGCACATAACTGGACAAATATAAAATAAAGGAAAAGGATCCCAAGAAAGGAAAGTGAATTGGAGTTATTAAGAGATAGATGAACCCATGACTCCCGAAAAAAACAAAAAATCACTTCATGCCACAAAGATGTCACAACAGATATGAGAAATCGCCCTATGCTCAATGTCACAACACTATCAGAATCCATTGATGCCATTGTAGAGGCTCAAGTCTAGCTTAATACACTTCTTCTACGCTACTTCAGCAATTGAAAATTTATGCAATCCCATCTTCTGTTACCTTCTTTGGTACATATGTAGTTTATCCAATATGGTGTATCCAAAGTTAAACAGTTCTAAATCAAGGAAAAGTCAAGTCTAGCATTTTGTAGTCTGCCTTAAAGGTTAATACATAGTCTCCATACTAAATGCTTGGTAGAAAATGTTTGTCAAAGGATTCATAATGGCTGTGCAACTTCAAATAGTAGTTTACAACTCGTGTGCTATTGGAAGAGTGTACTTTTTGTTACCATGTAAGATGAAATCATTACCTTAGTTCTGCGAACAGCAATGCACTGAATAAAACTTCAACACCATCTAATATAGTAAAACACCGCACCAATAAATAACATACCATTAATAAGTCATACCATTGAATATAATTCACAAGACCACCTTATAAGTGCACTGAATGCAAGAAACTGACTTGATTGAAGACATGGTCGGTGAACGCCTTACTATCATGCCCCCTCTTTGAAGCAATGGAATCAATTTCATCAAAAAAGAGAACGCCAGGTGCCGCAGGTGCTGCCTTCGAGAATATATCCAAAACCTGTAATTTTCTAATTGCCATTACTCTCAAATATTCAAAATTTCTCTCTTTTGCCGATAAAATCAATGCCATCAATGTGCAAGATAGAAAATTCAGTAGACATTTGATCACTAATCCAAATTTCTAGTAGAGAAAATCTTCAAATATTCTACATCTTTAGTCTTTCTCCCAATCAAATGGTCATAGACAATCCTCTCATTCATGCGTTAGGAAACTCATCAAACGTTTAACTTGGCCACTTCAGTGGTTATGTGAGGATCCTCATTGTTGTTGTCAAAAATAATTTAATCAGAATACCCTGGCTGCAATGGGAGGATCCTTATTGCTACTGCTAGTTATCCTATTTTGACTGCTAGCATACTTGAAGAGACCTCTATTAAATGCATACAAAAGCAATAGAAGAAAGCAAAAAAAAAAAAAAAAATGTGAAATGTCTAGAAATAACAAAGTATAATACAAGATTGCTCAATGGAATTCAATCAGCATCAATGTAGTTGAAAAGAAGCCTCTTATAGCTTGCTTAGCAATACCATTGTACTTACTCAACAGCTCAGCCTTTCACTGATATGGATTGAAGAGAACAAGCTGCCACCATAACACCAACAATGTGTGTCTCGCCAAAGCCCAAATGTAATTTAAAAGAACATTTAACCATGGCCTTAAAAGAGCTTTTGCAAAAACATTTTATCAGCAAATATAAGTATGATAGACACAAAGATATTATAGGTTTATTTGACAAGTTAACAATAACCACATTTTAGCAGAGTGATATAGAAAGAGAGCAAGATGAGGAGAGGTGTAATGAGTCATTTGAAAGATTAAACAAAAGCTACAGCTCAGACACAACCAATGCGGCTATACAAGCTTTCTTGAACAAAATGCATGCATAATTTATTTGGCTCACTCACAGGAATGCATCAAGGAAACAATGGTAGGTAGTTAAGCCCCACAATCTCTGGTAATCCCATCATCTCATTGAAGATTCTGTAGGGCCTGACCATAAGCTCCCTTCACTAGATTGTCAATTGGCAAAAAGATGTTTAGATAGCTTACCATCAAAAGATGACTTTGACGTTACACAAAAAGTAAAGCAATTAATGGAAAAACTCTTGGGAACCTACTAAATATAATAGTATTGCCCGTCCAGATACTTGATCAGGAAAGACACTCATAAAACAATAATAGGATCCTCCCACAAGTATGAGGAAAAATTCATTTTTCTAACAAAATAACAAATTAAGCAATCAAATAACATGAAGTATGTGGGAAGCACACTCGAGGATATGAAAGAAAGGCATGAATCTTTCAAGTTTCAATCCCCCAGCACGTCTACTACTTGACCGACATACCAGGATCTGTGAAATAAATTATGTACTTTAATTAACCTAATTATGAGTATTGAAAATAAGTCCTTGAACAAATAAATGTTAAGGTTAATACTATACATTAAGCCATGGAATGCCTAAGCGGAATAGGACTATTAACCATAAAAATTTTGCCATCAAACAAATTTAAGTTGCTCATATAGATCCCCACCGTTACACCTGGAGACATTTCAGCATGAATAGTCAACTGCACCCAGGACTTTGCGTAAATCGATGAAGAAGCTAATAATTATTGCTGGGGAAGCAGTACTTCAACTTTAAGAATGGGAATATTTGAAAATTGCAACTATAACCATCGACATCAGATGTGGACTAAAGCTGACAGTGATCTTTGTCTTTGTAGCATCATATTATCCCAATTCAATATCTGGAACTGTAGAAAACAAAGATAATACAATAGGGAACAACCCAGCTTATTGCATTTGCTATATTTAATTCATCGATGAATCAGAGTCATCAAATTCCCAGACCCAGCACAAAACAGCAAGGGAAACAGAAAAAGACATGTCATCAATACAACAAATAAGAATTCAAGAATGTACATGCCTTATCGGGCAAATTGCAACATCTTCCCCAACTATGTTTGGTAATTTAAGATGGAAGGGAATGAACGAATAGCAAACAAACAAAGAAGAAAAATGTAATTTCACTCTCTTACAAAAATGAACATTTAAGAGGAATGATGGGGAGGAAAATTGAGTAAATAGATTGTTGAAAATACCTCTTGTCAAACCAAATTTTGTATACCTTCTAAATAAACCTAACATTATTTAAAAGGTTTTATAGATCAAAGGGAATAATTATGTTCATTCCTTTTCTCTCCATGATAACCCATAAGAAGTTTTGTTATTGACAAAATGCAGGAGCTGAACAAGGCAGGTCAGTCACTTAAATCTTGCAATTAAGCAAAGTATTAGCAAACCCAAGTGCACGCAAGTTGGGTGCAAAAAGATGCTGTTGGAATTTTTCCATGCGATAAATCTTATAAATATTGGAGGGAATCAAATGCACGACCCCATAGTCTCCTTTATGAAACTGAAACCCACATTTAAACTAGTACATAGCCTCTAGCATTGAAAACTAACATGTATGGATAATGCCATTGCTATGACGAAGAAATATAACATGTTACAACCCTTCAGCTCATATCAAAGAACATCTTTTTCAAATTCAATGCAACTAAACCTAGTCTTCAACAATTGGCGGTTTGACCATATTGACAAGTTCACTCCAATATCAATTGTCTCCTAGCGTAAATTTCACACATAAATGGCGAAATACTAGAATGGAGAAAGACACTTCACAAATCACACCGTGACTCAAGACTTGAGGCTTCTCAACTTCAGTTTAGAAGTAACTAGAAAAGCACCTCCAATTCTTCATGAAGGAAGTACCTAAATCGCTCATACTGCGTAACAGATATCAATAATTCACTCTTCCGCTAACTAGGCATTAGGTCCTTTATTTCATTCCTCACAAATCATGATTGTTCTCTAGTGAAATTAAAAGTGCTCCATAAGGTGAGGCTAGTGCTCTCAACCACCTCATCCTTACCACCAAACCTACCATTTATTAGCATTGTTAGTGTGCTTACTATCTAAAAGTTCCCCTCCACTTTATTTATTTTTGTAAGTGAGTTAGGTGGCGCAAAGCATGTCAACCCCAACACTATGCTGATGTGCAATATGAACTAGCTAAGAATCACCATCATCGAGTCGAGGCAAGCGAAAGTATTGCCATGTTCATGATACATGAAAATTTCCCTCAACGATAACAAGATGAACGAATACAATAGGTGGTTCCAGAACCAAGATGAAAGGTTAGCTAAAGGAAAACTCATGAAACAAGAAGAAGCAACATTAAGTTTCATCTCTGGCACATTGAAAGAAAAAAAGGACCGTCTACTTAAGCCTTACTAATTTTATGGACGTAAATCATCAACTGTCTTTACCAATCAAATGATAAATACCTTATCCATCTTTGTTGAACCTTGGGCAGTCACTTACGATGAGTTGACAAGATTTTCGCACACCCACTGCCCTCTCCAATGATTCGCACCGATAGAAGTTTAGCCTTTTTAGATTATGTAAATTAGACAGGTCAGATTCGTTTAAGCTTTTAATGGAATTGCAGTTCCAAATCTGCATTGTTTGCAGTGATTTCAATTCTCCCAAACCCTGAATCTCAGTTAGCTGAGGGCATTGATGAAGGTCCAAATGCTGGATTTCCATTAGACAAGGCAAAACGGGCAAAATCTTGAGTAATGGACAAGAGATCATCTTCAAGTCATTGAATTTCCGTAGCTTTCCGAGCACCTCGAATCGAATCTCTCCTAGTGAATATTTTGAAATAACCAGCCTTGACAAATTCTCCAAGTTGGAAAAAAGTGACCAATCTATTGGTGACTGGACATCTGCTAAAGTCAAATTTTGAAGGCTGGATGGAAGCTTGGTAAGAGATCGGTACTCAGCATAACTTATGTGGAGTTGTTGTAGCTGAGAGAGGGAACTCAAATCGGTTGGAGACACGGTTGTTTTTCCAACGAACAAAGTCAAATTCCTCAGAGCACGTAATCTCACAAGCCCCTTTATGTTGAGTTCTTGCACTGGGGTTCCGCACATCTTAAGATCGACTAAATTAGTTAGGTTTGAGAAGTCAGGGATTGTGGTCAACGAGTCCAATGAAAAGCTTAACGACATTAGACTCTTAGGAAGCTCTGGCAACTGTTGAATTGAACGAGAATATAATAAATTGAGACTCTGGAGATTTGTAAGCTGATTGATTGTTGTCGGCAACCCACTAAAGCGGCCACATGACAAGTCTAGAATTTTCAATGAGGATAATGCCCCAATTTCACTTGGAATTTCCCCCTCCAGGTGTTTACATGAGGCACGCAACTCTTCTAGATTTTCCAACATTCCTATTGTTTTCGGAAGTTCACTTATGAGGATATGATTCAGATTTAGTACCTTCAACCTTCTAAGATTTCCAATGCAATCGGGTAAACTCTTGATTGCTGTAATGCGCAAATCCAACTTGAGCAATGATTGGAGACTCCCAATTGAGTTTGGTATTTCTTCCAAATACTCACTCAAGATCCGTAAATATTTTAACCTTTCAAGGTTTCCAATGGAATGAGGTAATACACTAATTCTTGAAAATTTGACATGTAGCTGAAGTAATGACTTCAATTGTCCAATAGAGTCAGGAAAATTTTGAAGCTTGTCACAATCCAAGATTAAATGCTTCAGCTTCACTAAATTACCAATTGAGTGAGGCAACACTGAGAGTCTCTTAGATTGTACTATTAGCACGGTCAAAGATTTTAAACCGCCAATGGAATTTGGTAGTGAAGCTTCACCTTCTATTTCTAGGTAACAAAGATCTTGTAGATTGCCGATGGACTTGTCAATCTTTCTTAGTTTTGTACATTTAAGAATCAATCTCTCCAATCTTGATATTGTGGAGAACTTGGGCGTCTTTTTCAAGGATGAACAGTCCACAAGTCGTAGGACTTTCAACTGTTTTGCTACCTATAAAGCAATCAAGTTAAGACTCAAAAAAGAGGAAGAGAAAATGTAATGCAAAAGCATGTCGTGAGATCATACCATGATTTGACACCATCCTTTCCAGTCTTCAGTAATGTTATTCCCAGAAATCTCGAGAACCGCTAGGTTCTCCAACCCAAAGTTGGTAGCTTGCAATTCTGAAGGGCAATTGCTCCAAGAGAGCCATCTTAACTCTGAGAAAATATTCTTAAAGTCTCCTTGGAAGTTTCCATGATCCAATTGAAGGAGCCTAAGTTTGACCAACTTCGCAAATTCCTTGCGTTTAAATCTGTACGTCGCATTTGGTTCAGGTGTACCAAGATTGAGCGCCACTATGTTTTTAGTTCCCTAGAAGATAAAAGCAGAAGCGAGTACATGTGTCAATATGATTTGAAGTTAGATTAAGGTGATGACGCTAATGGATGCACAAGATAATATCTAGAGGTAAAGATTACCATTTTTCTCTGCACTATATGGAAGGCGTCCTTGGGAGACCACAATCTGCTACCTCTTAGATGGATTTCACGACTTTCAGGGTGGACGATCTCCCTTCCGAGGTCTCTAAGTTGGTCGTGCATCCACAGTTTATCATCATCAAAAATCTTTATGAAAGACATACATTTGAGGATATTGACCTCGATTCCAGTCGGATACCCAAAAACCACATCCCAATATTTAATTGCAATTGTTTTCTCTTGGTTGATGAAGAAACATGCGATATCAAGATAAATTTGCTGTTGATTAGGCTCCAATGCTTCGTAGCTTATTATCAATTTCTTCTTGACATCCTCATTCATCACCTTCATTAATTTACATAGGGTGTCGTCCCATGTACTTCGGCATTTTCCACGTAGTGTAGAACCTATGACATCAAGAGCCAATGGAAGTCCTCCAAGTGCATTGATTAGCTTATCTGTAATATCCATGTAATCAGGTGGAGGCTTGGCACATCCCAAGGCACGCTCACAGAAAAGTTGAAGAGCATAATGCGAATTCATCGCCGGCATATCGTAGAATGAAAATTGTCCGCTATTAGAGGTTGGGGCATTATCATCCTCACCTTCCTTTACCAAGAATTCAATATTCCTTGTTGTTATGATAATTCTACTACCCCCACCAAACCAGTTAGGCTCACCTGCAAGTCTTTTGATTTGATCTCGATTGTCAATGTCATCAAGAACAATAAGAACTTTCTTGCCATGAAATCTCGTCTTGATCATGTCAGCCATTTCAACGTCTGAGAGTTCTATGCATCTGAGGTAGAGAATGTCAAATAACAATTTCTTTTGTAAGTTTAATATATCGTTTGTCCGAACATCTTTAAGGAAGCAGCAATGATCCTGAAATTGAGAGGAGATTTGCCTGAATACAACATCAGCTAGTGTCGTCTTTCCAATGCCACCCATACCATGAATCACAATATACCGTACATCAAAAGCTCCCAAATCTAACTTCTTCATAATGTCATCCATCGGGTCCTTAATGCCCACCAAATGATCAGGCACATCTGTTTGTCTTGTCCATAACAAACCAGAAACCTCTTTGATCGTGAGATTTTTAAGTTCATCTAGCCTGCACATACATAAGATGCAATCGTCTCAAAATGAAAAATCACATACATGGAAACCGTGCACGCATTACGTGGCACCAGGTTATTATATTGAAGCAATTTGCTTTGAAAGCAGCCAACATAGAAAAAGTGATCATCAAATTGTGAGTCGTTTGAAAACAAAAAATCTGAAAGACAGATTTTTTTTTTTCTAGAGGAGGAAGAGGAGGGACCTTATTCACTATTGAAATCTACTGCTGTCAAGGTCCTTTAGTCCCGTAAATGGCGGGAAAGGTTATTTCGTGACTAAGGTCTAATTCGGCTTTGACTACAAGTCGCTTCGGCATACTGTCACCTAACTAGTGGTGCACGCAGTTGGGTTTGAACAGGTTGTGCGCCTCCATTTCATTCCAATTTCTTCCATTTCCTGAGAAAATTCCCAAATCCATGCTAAATCTATTGTGCGGATGCTAATTTAATCATAAACTTTTCAATTTTAAAAATGTCATCCTAAAACTTCACACAAAATTCCAATATAGTCATTCCAGCTGAATTTTGCCAGAAATCGGTGACGTGGCGATCTACGTAGGACATCGTTTCGAATAAAATTGCTCACTTCAGCATGTGTCATGTTAGATTGAAACAGTAAGGTTTAATGAAGAATGATATAAATAAGCAAAGCGTAACAGCTAGGATTTATAGAAAAACTACCACAAACTAGGGTAGAGAGTAACTACATTTCTAAAGGTAATTAGAATTGTTAATTTAGTTACCCATTTTCTAGAGGTTCCTAAATTTCTATAAACATAACTACAACTAGCTAGAAGTCCCTTTGGTGAATTTTTGGTTAATTAAGATCTGGGGCCATGAATAGGCCCATGGTTAAGCAAGAGCAATAACGATCTGTTTTTTAACCTTTTACTCGCCAAAAGGGTGTCCAATATTGGCAACTTCAGTGTAATGCTGCAGATTTTGCCTATGCACAATTAGCCACAAGAGAAGCCTATGACCCCTGTCCCACCATGATGAAAGTAAAAACCCAAGATTGATAATACACCAAAACCGAAGTCAGTGCAGAGATCTTTTTTATGTTCTTTTGGTTAATCGCATGCAAAGATCTTTGTAGCGTTCGGTCTTGTATTTTCAGACCAACTAAAAAACCATGACCTATAGCTTCCTCTTAGTCTATGCTATAATTTGTCAATGTTTCCAACTCATTTTTACGTCTCCCTAAAGTACATCAAACTACAACCAAAAAAGAAATTACATCAAACACTAACAAGTATGAACTAACTATAACAATTAACAGCTCAGAACACATAAAGAAGCTCCTTACTGAGCTGTCTTATTTTGGGCCGATCCTTCCTCAGCTTTCATTAGTATAACAAAAGGAAGAAGGATCTAACTTCAAACTCAATCTACCTTTCCAGGAAAACATTATAGGCATACGGTTGGGAACATTGCACTAGAAGTCCTTAACTTTATGTACGGAATGCAATTGAAGTTAAAGAAAATAATTTTATTTTTATTTTTCAAACATATATGTTCTTGCTATTTATTACGTCCTATATCTTCATGGATATCTTGATTTTTTGGCATAATAGATTAATTAATTAAATCGATATACCTTTACACTAATTGTTATCAAAACTTGGTATTACAAAGTCAATTTGTGCAAGTGACCTCGCCCTCTAAGCAAAATTTTGCCTGCCTCATTGCGTCAAATCCAACCATGCATTACATAAGGTTGGACAGCAGCAAACTGAATCTAGTTATTCTTTAAAGGAGCAAGAAATAGAAAATGTCAATAACAAAAATAAAGTCAAGACAAGCAAACAATACCCGTGATCTTTAAGATTCCTTCCTCTAATTTTGGCAACCTCTTTTAAAGTCTTCTTCCACTTCTTTGCTAAATCCTTCCCAGAGTCGCTCTTGTGCTTCCGGAGGGCTTTTCGATATAACTTAGTCTTAAGTTTGACATCATCCGCATCCACGTCATAGAAGATAGGGAGGATCACTTTCTCATCATTATCTCTAGATAACTCCATTATGCGTGCCAGCTCACGGAGGCACCACTTACTTGAAGCGTAGTCTTTGGAGAAGACTGGGATGTAAATTTTGGAGTCAGTGATTGCTTGCAAGAGGCCACCTTCAATCTCTTCGCCAAATCGAAGTTCTTCGTTGTCTTTGAAAGCACGGATCCCCATGCGGATCATGTCATTATAGAGAAGATCTGCAATGGTTAAGCGAGTGTCGGGCCCTCTAAAATTCAAGAACACCTCATAACCTCTCCCTGATCCACCGTCACGGCTACTGCCTGTCCCAGCTGCCATCGCCGTCTCTTCTCCCTCCCTCTTCCTCTTCATTCTGGTAGGACAACGGAGTGATAGATCCCCGAATTGAGTCGACCCAGTGACTTGGGAAGTCTTGAGTTTGATCCTTATAACAACTTGATGAAGCAACGGAGAGAGATCTCTCACTTTCGCTGCGTTTGCCTGGAAGTTACCTACGGCCTTCCTTCCTAAGGAAAAAAACCATTCAGAGTGGCTAAATTATTGATGAAAAGTCTTCGAAGAGGAAAACGCATAATGAAAAAGTCTTCGAAGACGAAAACGCAGAGAGAGAGAGAGAGAGAGAGAGAGAGCTCTGCATCACTTTCCACCACACCTTCTAATTCTCCTTCAATCAATGAATGAGAAGTGGGGGCAATCGCTTCCTCTTAAAAATATCCGATTCGCCTATAATAATACCTAATCATTTTTTATATTTGGTTAATATACTTTTCAAATATTGGATAATTTTTCTTTTCCCGATAACTAATCTGTAGGCCTTTCTGGGCGAAGTTTTGTAGGCCAGTGAAGCAGAGCTAGGATCAGGCCGGGGGGTGTTTCCAAATTTGGTTACAAATTCCCCCCACGGTTAACCCTTCCGTTTTATTTACGTGGAACGGGGGCTCCAATAACCACGGCATTTGTTTAAGGTCCTTAGGCTGGACCAACTTGGGACGGGTCTCGCCTCGGCTGACCTTCCCTACCCCAGGGAGGGTCCCTTCATTGGCGGCGGCCAGTCTTGTTCCTTGGGGTTTTTGGGAGTCCCCTAGGATAGAACTCCATACCCGGTGGTTTACCCCGCACGGGCTTGGGGGAGCCTTTTAAGGTCCTGCTCAGGACCAAATTTTGTTAGTATATTGAAAGGTCGACTTATTCCTTAAATTAATTCAACTTTTGTTCTCGCCTCATTGGTTTTTATGCATATATCATGTTGAAAAATATAGTTGCATGTGCATGTACTTATCAAATATAATTATGTATTTTAGAAAGTGAGTTAATTAGGGGTGCAAATCAAGCTGCTAACTTGAGTTCGGCTCAATCTTTTCTGTTTCGAGTGGCTTAGCTATAAAATTAAAAAAAAAAAAAAGATTTTGCTCTTCTCTTCTGATTCAAAAGCCATAGAGATGTAATATACCAAACATGATTGAATGCTTCCCTAGTACCTAGTTGAGTAAATATTAAAAAATGTCGATGTTAGAGAAATCATTCTTCTAAAAAATTTAAATAGTTAGCAAACGGAGCAAAAATAATGTATGTAGAGTATATTAATTAATACTCACCTCAAATGTGTGCGTGTAAATCGATTCTTACATGCATGACATGGAATGTGAATTTAACTTTGCCAATAGAGTCCTAGACCTTTTCATTTCTTGCCGATTCAGTCCATCCGGCCAATTTTGGCTTGAAAATGCTAACGTGGACGCTGGTGGTGCCACGTAGGATTACCCGGCACGACGTGGATAATTTTTAATAATATTTTAATATTTTTTAAATTCTTTGAATTTTTTTTCTGTTTTTTCCTTCTTTTTTTTTTTTTTTTGGCCTTTTCCGGTCAGGCCGATGGCCAGCCGTCACCTGTGGCCGGTGGTCGGCCACCGGAAAAAGCCAAAAAGAAAAAAAAGAAAAAAAAGAAAAAAAAAAAAATTCAAAATTCAAAAAATTCAAAAAATTTAAAAAATATTAAAATATTATTAAAAATTGTCCACGTCGGTGCCGACAGTCCTACGTGGCACCACCGGCGTCCACGTCAGCATTTTTCGGCCAAAATTGGCCGGATTGACTGAATCGGCAAGAAGTGAAAAGGTTTAGAACTCTATTGGCAAAGTTAAAAGGTTTAGGACTGAATTGGCAAAACTGCAATAAATTTAGGACTTTTTGGACAATTTTCCCAACTTATGTTAATTGCTTTTTAAAATATTAAACTGAGAAATGTGGTATCGAAACAGCATCATGCAGCTGGTGCTAATCCTTCTCCAAGCGTAATCAAATACCTAGACCTTAGATTTTGGTTTCCGCATATTTCCAGGCTAGCTTTCCTTAATTTTTTACGCGACTTCCCTCTAAGACTTGGCATTTTAAAGTTTCCAATCGATCTGGAAAGCTAATTGGTGAATACCACTAGAAAGCATTTGTCATAAAACGAATTCCCATGGCTTGCCGTCAACTCAAATTAGGGGAAGTTTGTTGGAGCTTTAGGTGGATCTCCTTGGGTTGGAACGTTTTCTAGCAATTCATGGAACGATAGCCGTTCTTTTCGACAAGGGCATCCTCGTTTTTGTTGGCTAACATGGTCAAATGATCTATCTGAACTTGATGGGATACAATATCTCTTTTGTTATGAACTCCAAGGAGTTGGTCCCACTAGGTAAGAAAGTGGATATGACATCAATGGGGTTAGTACTCTAATCGGGCATATATTTCGCAAAGTTCTTTTCTTTATTTACATTAAGCTTGACATAATTGTGATAATCTTGTTCAGCTTGCTCACGCACAGAGGCATTAATACCACCATTGGTTTTTTGTTTTACTTATATATGATGCAAGAACATTAAGGAAATAAGTACGATTTCAAAAAATAAAATAAAATAAAACAAAATCATAACTGATGATAAAAGAAATGCAGACTAAATTAAAGACATCAATGAAACATTGATTAGATATATGTGAGGTCATGTTTTTATATATTAGGACTTAGTTATGTGTTCGACATTTAAATTTACAAAAGAAAAAATAAAAATAAAATAATAAAGTGAATGCAAATAAAAAAAGGTTAAAATAAGATAAATTATGTAATACTAGGAGTGTATACGAAAAATTGCACTAATAATGTTAGACATTTGGCCCAATATGCTATTATGTCCTAAACATTTGAAAAAGTGCATAAACTTTTTAAAGTTAGTACACGTGTCCCTATCCTATTCGTAGTTTAATTCAATTATTTTGGTTAAGTTTAAATTAAGTGTTTGATTAAGCTCACCTCTAGATAAAATCAAATTTTTAGTATTTGAAGATGCTTAAATGTTGACTTTACATATACTTAGCATTGGAAAATAACACATAAAAGCATTGGATGACATATTGATAATTTATGAGTTTTTTGAGCCATATGGCAATATAATGTCAAGTATCATGTCACGTTACAACTACAAAGTTATAGAAAGGTGTCTTGTTACGAGCACATGAGCAAACAGTCTCTTGACTTTAACTTTAACTCTAATGCAAACATTCTCTTGGCTTCAGCTTTTACTCTATTTAATTGATCGGGCAATTTTAGTTGGCTGACCTTCTTCGAGGATTATGTACTTTAATTTCACCTAGTGATTCAAAAAATTAAAAGATATCAGTTTAGGTTTTCTATGTTCTTGAAAAATTTCAAGTTTAAGCTAATTTAATCATCTATGCAATTTGACTTTCAATTTGCAAATTACATGTTCAAAATAAATTCTAAGCTGGAAGGGTCCTGAGAGAGAGACTTTAGCTGATTCTTTGTGAAAATTGCGAAGAAAATGCAGCTCCTCTTTAGATTTTTGAAACATGTCAATCTCGAATGAGTCTTTATGCTTTTTTGATAACAATAGCCTGAGTTTTTTTATACTTTCTAGGTGTCGAAATTGCAAGACACATGCATATGTGAACATAGGAACACCTGAGTCTGAGGTGCGGACCCCCAGACTGCCATAACTTTGCAGAAAGGGACACTTAAGTGCCATAACTTTCGAAAGGATCACTTGAGTGCCAATCCGGCCAAAATCTAGCCAAATTGCATACGTGGCATTTTCCAGCGACTTCTTTAACTGAGGTGGCAAATGTTTAAAAAAAAAAGCCCACGTCGACAACAAAAACGACGTCGTCCATCCACACTGAGTGAGCTGACCTAAATGACGTCGTTTTTCCTTGATGTTAAACGACGTCGTTAGGTTATTTTGGCTTAAGCACACCTGGCCGTCGCCGTTCCTCCCCGTCCGCGTTCACACTAGATCTCAGGCCCTTCTCTCCGTCACCGTTCACACCCAGAGGTGGTCATCGATCGCCGTCGTCAGTCGCCGTTGTTGGTCATCGTCACCGCTCACCATCATTGGTCGTCGTCACCGCTCACCATCGTCACTCCTCCAGGTTCAGCCCCTTCTCCCCCTCCCCTGTGATGAAATTAGGGCTCGATTATTTTATTAGGGCTCCGATGGAATTTCTGTTGAATTGCGCGCGCTCTGTTTGGCTACTCCCTTGCAGAAAGAGGTAGCAACATCGGGAGACAAATCTGGGGCATTGTCACATGTAGACCCACCAGTGAAGGTTCTTTAAGTGAAATTAATCTGGTCGTTGAGCTCGATGGAATGCTTAATATCTTATTGTTATTAGCAAATTTTTAATTTGAGCAGGTTGCAGTGAGAATTAGGCCTGCCAACGAATTCGAAAGAGTAGGGGATCGGATTGTTAAGAAAGTTTCATCCGATTCACTGACGGTTGGAGATCGCAAATTTACTTGGGCTTTCAATCTTTGATGCAAGCTCAAGCCAGGTTAGCTGCTGATTCCACAATTTTTCTCTATGAATGCGCTTGTACCATTACATTTTCACCTCCATTTATCTAGGTATCTCTCTAATTCGGAGATAAAGAAATAGGAGAGATAGATAACTAAGAAGATAGTCCTGCTTATAGTTCTTGTCCATTATCGAGAAAAATCGAAGTTTTTACCACTCTGCTGATTGGAAATTAAATGCCCAACGATTGTTGTCCATTCTAAGATAGTAGAAAAAAATTGCTTGGGCTGTGCTTGTTGTGGGGACCTGTGCTGGTTGTGGGGACCTCTGTTTTTGGTTAATATTTTAAGGCAAATTATTAAAGTGGCGACCTCTTTTTTGGCTGTCATATAAGGGCATATTGTCAATGTGGGGACCTCTGTTTACTAAAGTCCATGAGAGTGGGGGGACTCCCATGTGCAATTGTCTATTGCCCTTTGTGGATGTGGTCTCAAAAAGTAATGATTCTTTTTCTTGTTCTTGGTGCAGAAATGGCTCATGACAAGGATTATGTCACTGTCATAGTTTGCTACAATGGGGAATTTGTGATTGGGGAGGTTGAGTGGGAGTATGAGGGTGGAAATGAGGGCACCATCTTTGTCGAGATAAAGAAGGCATCTTATATAGGATTTGTTAGGGATATAAGGACTTATTTGCCTTGTAAAGTCCAGAAGTTGATGTATTGTATTCCTGGGAAAGACTGGAGAGATGGTTTGAGATGCTTAAAAGATGATAATGGTTTCAGGGATGTTCTATACCATTATCTTCATGGTGAAAAGGTAAAAATTTATGTCGAGTACGATAGTGAAAGTGAGGACGAAGATGATGATGGAGAGAGTGCCCAAGTAGGACAAACATGAGATGGTATTCAAGGTAGTACTAACGTTAGGGTCGAAGGAGGGCAGGATAGATATGATGGACAGGAGAGGAGCGTAGATGCAGTTGACCAAAATGATGATGACATAGGTGATGCCACAATCACTGGATTAGAGTGGGAATTAGCTGAATCAACTGATGATGATGATGAATGGTTGCCTGCTGAAAATTTCATAAGTGATAACGACGACGAGGAGCTTATAGAGTCAAGAAAAAAGCGAAGGGATTTTATGACAGATAAGTTTGCAACTTTGAAGGTAGCTGATGAAGTTCCAAATAGGGCTGAAGGCCCTGCAGATGCTAGTGCAGCTGGCAAGGAGACTGATTATGAAGAAAGCGTCGAGAATGTTACTTCCCAGGATGAGCTTGAACAAGATGAAGGAGCTGTGCGTAGAAGGAAAAGTAAGTTTCCTTCTTATGATCCATCCGTTGCATCTCCCACTTTGTCGGTAGGTATGAAATTTCATTATGCGAAACAATTTAGAGAAGCTATACTAAAGAACTCCATTGCTGCACAGAGGAATATTGACTTCATTAGAAACACTAAGACCTTTGTAAGAGCTAGGTGTTCGCAGCAAAACTGTCCATGGAAGATCTATGGCGCATTTGTTAAGAGAAGTGGATCTTTCCAGATTAGAGCCTACCAAAAGGAACATACTTGTTCCATTAATTTTGAAAATAAAAGGGTAACAAGTGCATGGTTGTCGAACCACTTTTTTGACTTGATTAAGCTAATGCCTCAGATTAATACTACTCAGTTCAGGATGCTGGTGAAGGAGCAGGTAGGCATTAATATATCCAGGAATCAATGCAAAAGATCCAAGCAAAAGGTGATGAAAATACTCATTGGTGAATACAGCACCGACTATGGACAGTTGTGGGATTATTTTTGGGAGTGTAGGCTGCAAAATCCTTTAAGTAGAGTGTATGTAGAGGTCGTTGAGAGACCACTTCCTGATATTGGAACCAAGTTCGATAAGTTCTATGTTTGCTTCAATGCATGCAAACGAGGATTTTTATCTAGTTGTCGACGGATTATAGGATTGGACGGGTGTTTTTTGAAGAGCTTGTGCAAGGGAGAATTGCTGGCAGCAATTGGGAGAGATGCAAATAACCAAATGTTTTCACTAGCTTGGGTTGTTGTGAAGGTAGAGAATAAGGACAATTGATCCTAGTTCCTAGAAAATTTGATGACTGATTTAGAGATAACAAATGGGGCAAGGTGGGCGTTCATGAGTGACCAACAAAAGGTAATGTTTGCTTTTTGAAAAATTTGGTCAATTGTTTGCTTTTTGATATCAACATGTCATTTGCTTACATTTATTATTTTGAATTATTGTAGGGACTAGTTCCAGCAATAGCTGAGTTGTTGCCTTATGTTGAACATCGAATGTGTGCGCAGCACATATACGCAAATTGGGCAAAGAACTATAAAGGGGACAAGCTGCAGTCACACTTTTGGCAGTTAGCAAAGAGCACGAATATGGCTGACTTTAGGATGGCCAAACAAGAACTGCTTCAATTGACAAATGAAGGTTGTGATGCACTATTCTAAACAGAACTGAAGTATTGGTGTAGGCCGTTCTTCAGCGAGGAATTCAAGTGCGATAACATCGAAAACAACGTCTGCGAATCATTCAATGGGAGGATAATAGAGGCCAGATGCAAACCAATTATCTCGATGCTTGAAGACATACGGGTTATGGTCATGAGTCGACTACACAGACAAAGAGATGAGGCTGCAAATTAGACTAGGCAATGTGGTCCTAGGATTGCTAAGAAATTGGATGAGAACTTGGCTACAAGCAGGTATTATCATTCCATTTGGAATGGGAATGAAGGATATGAGATCATGAAGGGTTCCGATAAATATGTTGTCCATTTAGATACAAGGAAATGTTCATGTAGAGCATGGCAACAAATCGGAATTCCTTGTGCACATGCCATATGTGCCATTGAATTGAAGGGCCACAACACAGAAGACTACATTGATTATTGGTACAAGAAACCGAGATATCTTGCTTTGTATCAATTCATGTTGCAGCCAATCAAAAGTAGCAAGTTCTGGGAGCCAACAGATTGCAAAGCACCTCAACCTTTGCCACTAAAGAAGAAACTAGGAAAACCAAAACGAAAACGAAGAATGTCAGAGGGATAGATCTCATGTCAGCATAGGATGAATAGGACAGGTGTACCGATAAAGTGCTCTTTTTGCCACATAGCAGGGCACAATAGTAGAGGTTGTCAATTAAGGAAGCAGCAGGAACAGTTGAGTAGGGTCGAAAGCCCTAGTGAAGGGACAGTTGGAGAAGAAAGGCGAAGTGAGTCGATTGTTCTTCAGTCGACGACAATAAACCTAGTAAGTCATGACAATTGTGTTTATTTTGCTTTATGATTGGTTACAAATATGTACATAGATATAAGTGACATGTATGTAATGTTTTTGTCTTTGTCAGGTCATGGGAATGACACGTGAAGAATTGATCGAAGCTCCTGCTGTACTTGAAACTGAAGGGCATGTTCAAAGAACGCAAGGAAGAAGACAGCCATGTGAAGGATTGGCCGAAGCCCCTGCTATACCTGAAATTGAAGGGCCTGTTCAAAGACGGCAAGGTAGAAGACAGCCAGCTGCAGGATTGGCTGAAGCAACTGGAGGGCCAGTTAAGTCGATTGTTCGTCAGCAGCAGCAGAGAAAAAAATACCCGGTAAGTTCACTAATTTAAGTTTAGTTTTCCGTAACGTTGTTATATGGGCTGATGTTATATTTATGATGATGTCCTTTGTCTTTTTCTTAGGTTTGAAGAAGGCAAGCTACAACTCAGCTGCCAATAGAGGGCCCAACTGAAGGACCACCACAAGATCCATCACCAAGGTCACCACAATGGCCACTACAAGAGCCCAAGAAATCACATGCGAGAAGAAGAGCCAACCAATTACAAGTACCTGAAAGTGACGCTCCCATTCGAACAAGAGGGGCTCTTGGGAAGAGGCTAAAACAATATGGTTATGGCCTTTATACAGATGAGCGTTCTGGAATAGTTATTCTTAATATAAGTTTTATAGGCTGCATTTAATTTAATTTATAGTGCAAACTTTTGTTGATAACTGAGTTTTCTTTTTGAAGCCTAGGAGAAGTTCAAAGGTTCTTATCTCTCAAGGCCCAACTCAAGAATCAACAGCTACACCAACAAAGAAGAAGACATTAGCTGCGCTAACAAGAAAGAAGAGTAAGAAGAACTCAGTTGCAGGTCCATCTGAATCAGTTCAGCCTACGATAATTACAGCTCCTTCTGAATCAATTCAGCCTATGACAATTGTAGCTCCTTCTGAATCAGTTTAGCCTAAGACAATTGCAGCTCCATCAGAATCAACACATCCCGAGACAATTGAAGAAGAAGTCTCACGTCCAGTTGTTAGAAAAAGTGCACGGATTATGAATCAAGTGAAAAGTCCATCAAAAAGAGCACGAACAGGAGGCATTGTGCATATTGATTGATAAAATGGGATGGCATATGGTTTGTAGGGCTGAGGAGTCAGTTAAACAACTGTGGATGTTTTTTTTTAATAGTTTGTCATTTGAGTTTATGAGACTTCAGACTTCATTTCAATATCAATGGAACGATCTAATTGCTTGTCATTTTTGCCTTTTTCATTTTTATTTATTTTGTTTTTACTTTTACTTATTGCTTCTGGTGGTGGATCTATGGTGGTGAATGGGGTGCTCATGTGGCTAGGGGTGGTGGCTGGCGAAGCCTGGTGGTGGTGGGTCCATTGTGGGGGTTGGGTTAGGGCCTCTTGCTGCAGCTACTACTGGTGCAAGAGTGCAGTGTGCATAGCTTGCACGAGCCCATTTTGCAACAGACCCACAACCCACCACCAACAGTGGCTGCTAATGGCAGGTCTATGGTGGTGGCTACGTGCTGGTGTGGTAGCTGGGATGCTGCTGTTGTTAGTGGTGGTGGCCAATGGTGACTACTAATGCCTACTAATGGTGGGTCTATTATAGGGGTTGGGTTGGGGGTTTGTGCTGCACCTGGTGTAAGATGTAAGTGTGCAATATGCACATCTTGCACCAGGTAGTGCTGGTGCAAGTTTGTATAAGGCGCCTTGCACTAGCAACTTCTGCAGCAGCATACCACCAGCATAGTGATGGCTGGTGGTGGTTCAAGTGGATGCCTGGGATGCTTGGTGTGGTTGGCAGTGATGGCTGGAGGCTGATGGTGGCCAATGGTGGGTGGTGGTGGTGGCTGGTAGTAGCTGATGGCTGATGCAATTTATAGAGGAAACGTACAAAAAAAAATTGGCACTTAACTGATCACATTCTAAAAAATCTTGGACTTAAGTGTTCACTTTTAATCACAAGTGGCACTTAAGTGATCACTTTTAATCACAAGTGGCACTTAAGTGATCACTTTTAATCACAAGTGGCACTTAAGTTATCGCTTTTAATAATAATTTGACACTTAAATGACTTTTTTTTTATCACGACTGGCACTTAAGTGATTACTACATACAACTTATAGCACTCGAGTAATCACTCGTGTCTATCCTATGTATATAGTGGTTTGCAGCAAACCAGAGAAGCTGCTGGTTTAATATGGCAACTTCAATTAATTCAATGTTTGCTGCTAGTTTATATTCAGTTCACGTAAAGAAGTCACCACAACACATCGACCCAATATACATTCCATCATCACCGATTTATATTCGAGAATAAGTAAAAACATAGTACAAACAGCATCGCATTCATTCATTCATTCATTCCCTTTCCTTGACCTCCCCACAAGCAACGACAGCCCAAAAAAAAAAAAAGGCCACAACAATCTTGTAGACAACACAAAACTTCTTCTCATCTTCCAAAAAGATAAGTCATCCATTTCATTCAAAACAAGTACATTTCTCCACTCATTTACAACTATGGCAGTCGGAGAAACTTTTTCTCAGCTTCCAGTACTTTACATTTCATCATAAAATAGAATAGACAAAAAAAGAGCAACACAATAAACGTTTGGTAACACTTCCGTTCAATTTTTATCCTTGAAACTTCATTTTTCAAATGATTCGCAGAAGATGCTTGAGCTTGCATTGAGTCAACATCATCCAAGTCGTCCACAAGCATAGATGGAGGTTGATGACATCTATCAAGTAGATCCAATATCACCTCTATGGCTCGGTGAGAGAATTTCGCATCGATCCATTTGAAATATTTGCACTTCGACCCTTCTCTATATTGGGCACATCCATAGAATCTTCTCCCGGGATTCGTTCAAGTCCACGATGTTCTTCTTGGACTTGGTAACACACAAAAACAGAAACGCTCGCCTTCTCCTTCGCTTCGGCGAGAGATATTTGAGCCGCTACTGAAAGTCCTGCTCTCCATTTCCAATATTCGACTGAAGAATTTGGGGCAAATCGAATAAGGGTTCGGGACTACGGCTCCAGCACTTCAATGGCATTTTGCCTGATTTAGGGTTTTAGATTTAGGGCAATTGGGGAGACGATGTCGTTTTGGTTGATTTAAGGGCTCTATTTTGGCCAACTATAGAAACGACGTCGTTTTGGGTGAATTAAAGCTGAGTCAGCTCTCCGGCGAGCCACCTCGGCTAGAAATATTAATATTTATATGCCACGTATGATTTCCGGCTGGCTTCGCCGGAGGTGGCACTCAGGTGTCCCACTTTTCTTCAAATGTGGCACTTAAGTGTACCTTTCAAAAGTTATAGCACTTAAGTGTCCCTTTATGCCAAGTTATGGCACTTGTAGTGTTTTTATCCCCGCTGAGTCTCCTCAAGAAGTTGAATCAGATCCATGACCCGTTGGTGGAGTCCACGTTTTATTCTCCATTTGTCATTTTCTTTCCTTTTCCTTTTCCGACTTCCCCTCTCCCCATTTTTCCCAATTTGCCCACGATAATATTCTCTCTCCTCTTTTAGAAAAGAAGCTCGCGCTCTCTTTCTCTCTCTCTATCTAACCCATGAACAGTGGCAAGAAGCGCAGACCTAATGAATAGCCATGGCGTCTCCACTGCACGTCGGCCCACCACCACTGCAGTAGCTCATCCGCTCGCCGCCGCCACCTCATCTTGACCTCATCGTCAAGTCCAGAATTGAGCCGCCGGACACCACTCCGAGCCCGACACCACTACAGTCCGTGAGTTGTGAGTCGGATCCAATCTCGCCAAGCCCGGATCCGGCCTCGTCGGCTTCGGGCGACCTCAGATCTGATGTTGCCCACGGCCGCAAATATACGGTGCCCGCGAGCAAGGCTACCTCAAGGAGAGAGAGTGGAGAGAGTCGGGGACAGAGATGGCGGCATGGCTGAGTCAGGACACAAAACGATCGTTGTAGGCGACGATCAAGAGGCTCGACGACGAGGGGTGATGGCACGGGAAGCGGATACGCCGTCAACGTCGACCGCGACGGCGATGCAGCAGTGAGGTGGTGGAGGCTTGCGATGACCGATTGGTGGAGGGGACAGACTAAGGGAAGAGTGGGGGATTTTTCATAGTCTGGATATTTTTTTTTTATGGAAATTCGTTAAAAAAGTGAGCGCAGTTGGGTCATTTAGGGTGCGTTTGGTTGGACTTTTGGGGAAAGCCATTGAGAAAATGCAAAGGACTTTAGGTTGAAGGGACTTTTCATAATGCAAATTGTGTTTGGTAAATTACAATTTAAAAGTCCATTGTGAAGTACTTTTGAGCAAAATGGTGTTTGGGGGAATTACATTTACAAAGGACTTTTGTAATAAAAAAATTATCAAAAGAAAAATAAATAAATAAAAATTGAAAGGCAAGGGCAAGCGGCCGCCGACAATCAAAATTTGTCACCGGCGGCCGACATCTAACTCAAGCAGCCCCAGAGACGACTAGGGAGGGCTACCCGAGGTCAAGCGACCCCCAAAGACCACCGGCAAAGGCCACCCGGGGTCGGGCAACCTCTGATGACCCCGCCGACCCCCAAAGACCACCGGCAAAGGCCACCCGAGGTCGCACGATGCCGCCGCGACCTCCAACGACCTTGGATCTAGGGCGGCGAGGTCGCGCGACGCCATTGCGACCTCCGGCGACCCCTGATCTAGGGCGGCGAGGTCGCGCGACGCCATCGCGACCTCCGGCGACCCCTGATCTAGGGCGGCGAGGTCGCGCGACGCCATCGCGACCTCCGGCAACCCCTGATCTAGGGCGGCAAGGTCGCGCGATGCCATCGCGACCTCCGGCAACCCCGAATCTGAGGCGGCGAGGTCACGCGACGCCACCTCGACCTTCGGCGACCCCGCCGTGACCTAGATCTAAGGCGTCGAGGTCGCGGGAGGACCTCGCCGCCTCGGATCTATGTCATGGCGGGGTCGCACGCCGTCGCCACACAAGTCGCGCGACACCGCCACGACCCAGATCAAAGGGCGGTGAGGTTGCACGATAACGCCACGACCCAGATCTAGGGGCGGCGAGGTCGCGCGACCCAGATCAGGGGCGGCAAGGTCCTCCTGCGACCCTGTTGCCCCAGATCTGGGTTGCGGCAACCCAAACCTCACCGCGACCCAAATGGCACTTGGTCGCGCCACCCCCCCAGCGTCGATTGTCTGGGCGACGTTCGCAAGCGACTGCCTGCCCACGATTGCCTGCCCTTCGCCGGCGACCGGAAAAACGAAAAACCAATGAGGATAATTTGGGAAAAAAATGTTTTTTTAACCTCTCAGCTCAGCATTCTCAGCATGCTTGCCTCATTTGGTTGGACTTTCCCAAAGGGCTTTGGGCCCCTAAAGCCCCTTGACAAAAAAAATTTGTGTTTGGCAAAACTTTTGAATGCTCTTTTGCAAAATGTGGGCATTCCGAATGCTGAAAGCTGAATGCTGAGGAGGAGGTGCTTTGGGCATTGAGCATTTTGGAAATGCAACCGCGTCACTGTTCATCTTCTCTTCCCCTTCGTCTTCTTCTTCCCCGCATCTTCTTCACTGTTTTCATCTTCTTCTTCCCCCGCCCATCGGGCTTCTCCGGTAGCCGCGACCGCTGCCTGAGGGTCGCACATCTCGATGACCACCTCCTGGGGATGGCGCGACCCGCGAACTCAAGTGGCGTCGCCTGGGTCACGCGAACCTCAGGAGACGCCACCTGAGGTCGCGGGTCGCTCGGACCTCAGGCGGCGTTGCCTGGCGCGTGAACCAGGCGATGCCGCCTGGGTCAGCGTGACCTCAGGCCGCCAAATCTAACAGTTCGAAGGACGAATCTGGCCTCTGCGACCTCAGGCGACTGAGGTCGCTTCTCCAGGCAACGCCGTCATCGTCGCCTGAGATCGCGCCTCCAGGCAGCAATGGCGTCACTTGAGGTCACGACCTAAGTTGGCCAGACTTGGCTACCCAGCAGTTGGCCGGTAGCCCGCCGGCCACCGGATTTGGATTTTTAGATTTAGAAAAAAAAAAAAAAAAAAAAAGCAAAAGCCCATTTGTAATGTAAGTTTTGCCAAACGATATTTATGTTAAAGTTACATTTCAAAGCTATTTGAGATTACAATTTATCAAACGGTGTAACATTTCAGAAAACCCATTTACCCCAAAGGTATTTGCATTCTCCCAAGGGCATTTCCCCAAAGCCGAACCAAACGGGCCCGTTGAAAGCCCAAGGCAGCCCCCAACCTACCTTGGGCTTTCAGCCTTGTGAAGGCTAACATTTTGCAAAGGGGGTTTGAAATTTTTTTGCCAAACACCCCATCCTTGGCCCAAGGATATTTGAGGCTTCAAAGTAGCCTTGAGAAGCTACTCCCAAACGCACCCTTAGGAGGGTAACCGCACCATGTACACCCAGCAGGAGAAGACATTACCAAAGCCATGTGTTTGACGTGCTTTGAGATTTCGACTAAAAAAACAAAGGTGCTTTGGAATGAGAAAGGATCAAAACTAGCCTAAGCTTTACGCGGACATATATTGATAAACATAATTTAAATATGTTTATTTTCATTTTTATTTTTATTAATGTCAATCATTTGGGATTGTGTATAATACTCTTGTCGCGACCTCCCCGAAGCAAGTTGGATCACCTAGGGTTCAGCTAATGGACTGCTAAGCCAAGATTTAGCTCGGGCTCTCCCAAGCCCATACCAATTCGGGACATAGGTTCAACTTTTTTTTATCATGCAAATGAATTTTAACTAGGAGTTGCCATTAATTAGTTCATGGTAAGTCGATTAGACACCGAAGTAAAATAAAGGGAGGATTATTTTAGTCCAACGAACTAGAGACTTTGAGTATGGGGATTTAGTTATACTAGATTTCTCTAATGCCCTTTTGGTACCATTCTTTTCATTTTCAAAAATGTTTTTGCAGGCAATTCGGATTAAATTTAACCTAAATTATTATCATGCAATAGGGTGATCATACGGATGCTCATCCATTATTGAACACCCAATAAATCAAACAAATTGCATCAAAAGAATTAAACACACAAAGCAAGCAATTTTTTTTTTTTTTTGGTTTTCTTTTACCTTGAAATTGGAATTTTACCATATAACATGCACTTAAATTATGTGACCATATTTTACTAATAATTAAATGAATCTAACATGCAAACTAATTGACATGCACCTAATATTTTTTGTATTTTTTATTAAAATTCGTAATAAAAAGAAAACTTAATTAAACTATCTAAAATGAATGATTTTCTAACCTAGTTTAGGGATTAATTTGACTCAAACCCTATCCTATCTTAGAAGACTATTTTTTTTTTAAAAAGAGATTATTAAAATGTGCAAACATTATCTGAGCCCTTATCTAAAAAAAAAAAAATCATTTAAATCCAATCCTAATCTATTCCAAAAATTATCTAAACGTGCAATCTAAAAATACAATCCTAATTTATGAAACCATCATGTTCTGATTTAAGATTTGATTTTTGATTTTTTTTTTTTTTTTTTAGTGTTTTTCAAGACAAGTAATTATCAAATAAACATTATATTTAAATTAATCAAGATATTTATCAAATGAAGGATTAAAATAATAATAAAAAATAATCCATTGTCTCACGGATTAAATTAACGATTATTTTAACCTTAAATATCATAACATATAAGGAAATTCAAAATAATTAAAAATTTGATCCGAAGTCTTACGGGTCAAATTAATAATTAAAATGATTTAATAATCAAAACACTATCAAATTGCCCAAAAAAATAATATAATTAAAAAATGATCTGACATCTTACAGATCAAATTAACAATTACAATAATTTTGGGCAAAACCCTACAGATAATGCCTACAATATTCATAAAATTAACATCGAGATCCAATGTTCCAATCTAAACAATAATAACGAAACTTGATTAAAAAAAAAAAAAACTACCTTGACTTTTTTCCTAAACTAGACTGGTACGCGAGATTTGCGAACGTCGGTGGTTCCACAACCTCGAAGCTCAGGGACCTACAATTCAGGTTCTCGGGAGTGGCTCTATGGGTGGCTTGGGAACGGCTCGTGGTCGCAACTAGTGGCGTTTGGCTCAGGCAGCAGGGGCACAGTGGCCAGCTGCTCCAGGTGCAAGTGTCCAGGGCAGTGGCAGGTAGCGGCATCGGGCGTTGGGTTGCGGGCTGCTGGCTATTGGGCGACGACGGCAGGGTGGTGCTCGGGTGTCGAGCAACAGCGAAGGTGAGCGAGCAGCAGGTCGCTGGTGGTTGGCGAGCAGAGGCGCGTGCGCTCGAGCAGTAGGCGGAGTGGGTGTCGCTCGAGGGGCGAAGAGCAGCAATGGAGATGGCAGGTCGTCGGGCAGAGATGTGGACGTCGCGGCAACAGTGGCGAGCGGCGCCAGGCAGAGGGAGGCGGAGGCACGGGCGAGCGATGCGGGTTGCAGTTGAGGCAGAGGAGTCGTTAGGCGCTGTAGGTGGAGGCAAGCTGGTAGGTGCTCACGGTAAAGAGGCGTGGCGGCGGGTGAGCGTCGGGGACGATGGCGCGGGCGTCGTGGCTAGCTATGGGACGCCGGTTGCTGCAGCGGTGGTAGGCCGGCAGAGGGAAGCTCGGTAGCCAGGTGGGCTCAGCGACCAACTCGGGCGGGCTGGCGAAGCGGCGGTGGTTCTCGGAGACCGGCTGATGGTGGCTCGAAGCGGCGGTGACCAGCAACTCGGCTACCGGCGTTGGGTTGCAGAGGGGAGACATGGCGGAACAGTGCAGAAGAAGAAGAAGACTCCTTTTCATTTCTCTTTTATTTTTGTTTTCTTTTGGTTTTTCTCTCTCTCTTGTCTACTTTCTCACGTCCCCTCCCTCTATCCTTTTTTCTTCAGCAAAAGGACATTACCTTTGTTGACTTCGACAAGGGAAAATAATGCTTTCCCCTCCCTTTTTACGAATTTCCGCCCCCTTTGCACGAATTCTTTCTTGCACCAGCTTTCTCTCCTGAATCCCTTGCACGAGTTTTTTCTCACGCTTGCTCTTGATTTTTTTTTTGCACCCCCTTCATCCTGTGCGGGTCAACTCCTTTTATAGTGGTTTCAAACGGCTGCTTTCCATGGCAATTTTCGAGCTTCCATCGTACCTGTAGTTACTTACCAATCAATGCAATAGAGCATCTTGAGGTACATGATAAATCTTCATTTACTCCACAAGTACTCGGTCTTCATTCAGGTTCCTTGAAGAGTCTAATGTTTATTGTAATACCTAGATTCAGACTAAGGTATGATGAAAAAGATCAAAAAAACTTAGGACATTCAGATCCAAACTGAAATATCAAGATTTGGAACTCGAAATACCTAGATCCAGACTAAGGTATAACGAGAAAGATCAAAAAACATTCATATCCAGAATGAGATGCTCAACGAAAAGAATTAAGACATCCAGATCGAAACTAAGATGTCAAGATTTTGGAACTCGAAATACCTAGATCCAAACTAAGGTACAACGAGAAAGATCGAAAGACATTCACATCTAGAGTGAAATGTTTAAATGAAAAGAATTAAGACATCCAAATCAAAACTGAGATGTCAAGATTTTGGAACTCGAAATACCTAGATCCAGACTAAGGTATAACGAGGAAGATCGAAAAACATTCACATCCAGAGTGAAATGTTTAAATGAAAAGAATTAAGACATCCAGATCCAGACTGAGATGTCAAGATTTTGGAACTCGAAATACCTAGATCCAGACTAAGGTATAACGAGGAAGATCAAAAAATATTCACATCTAGAGTGAAATGTTTAAATGAAAAGAATTAAGACATCCAGATCCAGACTGAGATGTCAAGATTTTGGAACTTGAAATACCTAGATCCAGACTAAGGTATAACGAGGAAGATCAAAAAACATTCATATCCAAAATGAAATGTTCAACGAAGAGATTTTAAGACGTCCAGATTCAGACTGAGATGTCAACAATGGATTGAAAGATTTTGGTGAGATTCACAGACTCTCAGTTTCCGAAGATTGGAGGAGATGCTCAAATTTTTTAAGCATTTAGATCTAAATTAAAGAATGAGTTACCTGAGTTTTTCCTCAAGTACTTTGAAAGATTTGATACTTACCCGGGGTACCCTACCTGAAGGCTTGATTGATTGGGTCACCAAACAGTTTGGACAAATCCCAATGCTCCAAGGCAAATTGCTACTTGATTTTCATGAGAACTCCACCTGTCAAGCATAGTCAATAATAACAAGTAGGTGCATTCATCACTCATTTATATTATTACTAGAACTGCATGTGGAGAGTCGTAACCAAGACAATTCGCTCTTGTAATGAAGATATCTTGAAAATGTCAAATGAGAAACTTTCGATTCGAAAGGACTTTCACTCACTCTCATTGAAAATGTTGTTTTACCCCAACGATTGATGCGGGCATATAAGAATCACTCTACCTCACTATCGTCATGCCAAGCAAGGGTCCGAGTATTCTCGCAAGCGGTACGACCTTACCGATTTGAGAGGTCTTCAACGGGGGTTGTAATGTGGGCTTGGTCAATGGCTTAACAAATGGAACTCTTTGAGTCGAGGCTATTGAAAAATGAATGATATTCCACAATCATCTCTGGGTTTACAAATCAAGAAGCATACGAAATGAGGGAGAAATTGTCTTACTCACACTTCTTAGAGTGATGCTTTTGAACATATGAACTTTTACGTTAATTCAAGTATCATAATCTGAAAGACTTTGCAAGGGACGTAATGCAGGCTTGGTTCATTGGTGAGAAATGAAAGGATAGTTAGGCTCAAAAAGTGTTTGGGGGGTCAAAGTTGGTGATCATCTTGGCATTTCCACCAATTTTCTTTTCGTTGTCGAGGATTTTCTCCATATCAATCCTCCATCGATTGTAACATCTCAGCATTTATATTTTTTAGTACTGCCTTGTTGGGGATACGACTTTACTACAATCAATGTTTGATTTTTTTTCTTTTTAGGCATTGGCCTTGCTTTTACCAGGCACACTGCCTTTTCTTGCCCCTTTATTTTTTTCACTTATCTTCTTTGGACTTACACAGCCTCCTTCTTTTATCAGCATTCTAGATCATGTTACTTGAATGACTGCCCTAGTGTGGGGGATGATCGCCAGTTGGGTTTAACATGAAATGAATTCATAGGCTCAAGTGGGCTATCCAATTGACAAAAGTGTGTAGGATAAAGAAAGGACTGCTCTTCGTCATCCTAAAGCACTTAAATTACCGCATAAGTTGCATTGCAAAAGCAATACGCGAAGATTGACGCAAGTGTGAGCAAGAAGATTCCTACCATTTATTTCAAACTTGCCCTAATATGGGATGATCCTTAACAGGGATAATTTAAAAAGAATCTCCATAAGTGTATGGGGCTCAAAGGGGTTAAGCAATAGATCACCTGTAGTGGTTGGGATAGAGAAAAGAATGCCTCTCATCACCTCAATTGATGTACCCTTTGCGAGATAACCCTTTTCCTTGTGGGCATGGAATTTTTCACTCAACTCACTGGGGATTGGTGTATGAAACAATGTATGAAATAAGGTTCGCCTTTCATCATCCCAAAGTATCCCATTTGACACATTCAATTTATCTCACACAATTCATCAAGGAAAACATGCAAGATTGGCAACAAATTTAAACAATTCAACTCATTGAGGCAATTTATTCATCATAGAAATGCTTGCAGTTCAAAACATGAAATGGCAAATTCTATCATGGATAATACTTCTTGACAGAATCAGAATTAACTAGAGTAAAAAACTCACGACCATGCATTTCTGCCAAGATCATGGCACCTCCAAGAAGTACCTTTTTCACCATATATGGGCTACTGTATTTCACAGCGAACTTGCCCCCAGGATCCGGAAAAAACGGCAACAGTTTCCTTAAGACTAGGTCTTTTACCTCAAAATGTCTCGGCCGCCCTTCCGGTTGAAAGATCTGGCTACTCTCTGTTGATATGTTTAGCCATGCCAGAGAGCCTTCAGTCTTTTTTCGTCAATCAAGTTCAACTGTTCAAATCTTTGTTGCGACCATTCTGCCTCAAACAACTCCACTTGGGATAAAACCCTCAGGGAAGGAATTTCCACTTCTACGGGTAGAACTGCCTCCATACCGTACACTAGAGTAAAAGGGGTTGCCCCGGTAGAAGTGCGGATCGATGTCCAATATGCACAAAGGGTAGCCTGTTATGCCAATCTCGATAATTCTCGGCTGTCTAAGCCAAGATCTTCTTAATGTTCTTATTAGCCGCTTCAACAGCCCCGTTCATTTGAGGGCGGTAAGGAGACGAATTCAGATGCTTGATCTTGAACTCGCTGAACAACCCATCAACAAGTTTGTTGTTCAAATTCGTCCCGTTGTCAATGACGATTGCTTCAGGCACGCCATAGTGAGCAATTATGTCACGTTTGATGAACTTCGCAACATTGCGGGCGGTGACACTTGCAAAGGATGTAGCTTCGATCCATTTAGAGAAATAGTCTATCGCCACCAAGATGAATCAATGCCCATTTAAAGCCTTAGGTTTATTGGGCCAATCACAGCAATGCCCCACATTGAGAAGGGCCATGGCTCGAAACTCGTGTAGCTCAGTTGGAGGAACGTTCATTTTATCACCATGAATCTGGCAGCGGTGACAATTTCGTACGTGCTTGATGCAATCACTTTCTAGTGTGAGCAAGTAGTAACCTAATCTCATGATCTTCTTAGCCATCATGTGCCCATTCATATAAGGGCCACATACTCCTTCGTGCACCTCTTGCATGATTTGAGTGGCTTCAGTTACATCCACACACCACAATAAGACTGAACCATAAGATCTCTTGTATAAATTCTCACCACTGACGAAGAATTTGAGGCCATCTTCATGATATATTTTGTATTTGCTAGAGTACTTCCCTCGGGGAATTCCTGTTTTTGAATATAATTCATGATATCGTAATATCATGGTTTTCCATCAGGTTCTTCAGTCACAATCATATAGTAAGCCGGCTTTGGCAAAACCTCTATTTTCAGCGGCTCGACTTCTAACCCTTCGGTGACTTGCAACATAGATGACAAAGTCGCGAGTGCATTCGCAAATTGATTATGAGACCTTGGCAAGTATTCAAACTAAATTTTCTTGAATTCCTTTACCATATCTTATAAATACTCGTGGTACAAGAGCAACTCAGCGTCTTTAGTCTTCCATTCACCTACGGTCTACAGTATGATCAATGTGGAATCTCTAAACACTTTCAACTTAGCCACACCCATCTTGATTGCAGCCTAAAGCCCAAGGATGCAAGCTTCATACTCGGCCACATTGTTAGTGCATGGAAATATCAATTTTGCAGCTACTGGATGGTGTTGTCCGTCTAGGATATCAAAACTGCCCCAGTACCAGAACTGGATAGGTTTACAGCTCCATCGAAGAATATTGTCCATGAATCTTCACTTACATTCAAGACATGGTTATCTAGGAAACTGTCATTATTATTTAAGACTCATGGATTCTCGGCCAATATATCAACGATCACTCGACCCTTAACTGACTTTTGTGGCATGAATTGCACGTCAAATTCTGAGATTAAAATTTGCCATTTAGCCAATTTTCCTACCAAAGCTGGCCGATCAAGCAAGTACTTCATAGGATTGTTCTCAGTCACGAGAAACGTCTGGTAATGTAGTGTGTACTGTCGCAATCTATTCAATACCCACACTAATGCAGCACGGGTCTTTTCAACATTAGAATATTTCAGTACTGATACAATGAACTTTTTGCTCAGGTAATAAATGGCTCGTTCTCTTCTATCGACAAGACTTTCCTGAGCCAACATTGCACCCAATGATTCACTATGAATGGTGAGGTAGAGAATCAAAGGATGCCCCGGCAAGGGCGAGACAAGCACTGATGGATTCATCAAGTACTGCTTCAACTTGTCGAATGCTTCTCGACACTCATCATCCCAGTTGACTCGTGCATTCTTCTTCAAGAGCTTGAAGAACGGCTTGGCAGTTTCAGATAGTTGGGAAATGAATCGAGCAATGTAATTCAATCTCCCCAAAAGGCTCCGAACTTCCATCACCGTTAATGGAGGTTGCAACTCACATATGGCCTTAGCTTTAGATGGGTTGATCTCAATCCCTTTACTGCTCACAATGAATCCGAGTTATTTACTGGATGTTGTGCCGAACACGCATTTAGCGGGATTTAGATGAAGCTTGAACTCACGGAGTCAATCAAACAGTTTCTTTAAGGTTTCAACGTGGCTTCTTCCAGGTCGGGTCTTGCAATCATATCATCAACATAGACTTCAATCTCCTGATGCATCATATTATGAAATAATGCTACCATGGCTCGCTGGTAAGTTGCCCTTGCTTTCTTGAGTCCGAAGGGCATGACCTTATAATGAAAGGTTCCCCACGGCGTGATAAATGCAGTTTTCTCCTTGTCTTCCTCATTCATCCTTATTTGATTATACCTAGAAATACCATCCATAAACGAGAACAGTTCAAATCCAGTAGTACTATCCACAAGGACATCTATGTGTGGTAATGGGAAATCATCCTTTGGACTGGCCTTGTTCAAATCCCGATAATCAACACAAACTCAAACTCGACCATCTTTCTTCATCACTGGTACGATGTTAGCCACCCATTATGGGTATTGTGAGACTTCAATGAATCCCACATTCAAAAGTTTCATTACTTCTTCCTCTATCTTCTTCGAGAGCTTGGGTTTAGTCCTCCACAGCCTCTGCTTCTTAGGTGGTATGTCCGGATTAGTAGACAAACAATGCTCCACTATTGACGGGTCTGAACCAGACATGTTAGCATAGGTCCATGCAAAGACGTCTTGATATTCCTTCAGTAACTGGATCAGGCGCTCAGCCTTGTCTTTAGGGAGATTTGCCCCAATTTTCACTTCCTTGGCTTCTTTCGTGTCACCTAAATTAATAGTGACAATTCGTTCAGATGTGAGAGCCTTGGCTTTTTCATGTTGTTCCCATCTACACTGCACCTCAATGGAATCTTTTATCGAGTCCTCGGGATCATCATTATCAACACTTGTTGCATTGGATTAGACCATTCCTATGTCCTTGTATGCCATAAGACCGCTCCTGAAACAGGGAGTAGATGAATTAGCAAGACAAACAGGGTAAACTACATTTTTTGTTTTGTTTTTTTTTTGTATATTTTTTTTTGAAATATTTTAACACAAGAAAGCATGATGAAGCCCAAGCCTCAGAATTCTCCTTGGATTTTTCTTTTTATTGTTGGATATCATCACCGGGCTGGCTTGGTGTGCCTTATCATGCCCTCAAAATAAAACATGTAATTTTATTGAAATTCATCAATCAATTACATTTATTGAATGGAAAATGCGATATTCAAGCCCTAAAAAGAAAGCAAAAAAGAACTAGAAAGCAATAAAAATTCACACGCAAGGGAATGTGCAAAAGCGGTAAATAAGTTACTCTTGTGGGCTAGGGCCCATTTCTTCTAGAGGTCCTTCGTTAATGGCTACTATGAGGAAGTCATCGAACAGACTTGTGATTCCTTCTAATACATCATCCGGGTTCTCTGTCTCCGACGGTGTCGGATCATCCATGCCACCCTGTGACATCCCAAATTTCTGATTCTGTTTTCAATTAAATGAAACGGACTTTTCATCGACGCGTTTGTAGTTCAATTCTCCGAGCTGATCACTCTCGAGATAACTAGTCTATCAGGTGAAGCCGTTAAGGAATTTAAATGCAATAGGCTTGAGAATATGACCATGAATCGGCTGCTCAACCGTATTAATCTGCAAGGATCATTACGACACTGTCAGAATCGAACAGAGATTAGTAATAGGCCGATTCGACTGAGATATGTGATTAGAGTGTGGGTGATTCCACCTGATCGCAATATCCTCGTCGACCGGCACTAGACCGATTCTTCTGTCGTTTTTGGTACCCTGTGTCCGTATTTGAAACCTCGAGATTTTCATGACAACCGAGAGTCGCCAATGTGTCAAAGATTATGTCGTGGCTTGAAAATAATCAACCACAGGTCAATTGCACTAAAAATTTCTAAAAGCTACCCGGTAGATTAGGATGCGCTCAAATCGCGCCAGATTGAAATTAACCGTGATTTTAAACCCGAATTCAGAAATTGAAAGTTCTGTCATGTCACAATTCATTTAGGAACGTCGACTCATCCTCATATTATTTTTCTGCAAACCGGGATTTTTGGCGGAAAAGCAAAGTAAGGCCGATTTTGCTCGGGATTGTCAGAGGGCTGTTTTTGATCGAATCTTCGGGATGCAAGTTGGATCATTTGATGGGGAAAAGTCATGAGAAGGTTGAGGACACATGGACGGATTTAATTGAACTTCAATTGGATGGAATTGAATGAGAATTGGTTGAATTCAATGTACAAAATGTCCAAAATTCGTAACTCCCATGGCACACAACATTTTGGACACTCAACCAAGCTTGTTGGGGAAGATTGGTGGCTGCAAAGGGCAGAGGGTGAGGGCCATGGATGGTGGGGGCAAGAGAGAGGGAATTGGACAAGTGTTGAAGCTAGAAGAGCTCTTGGGGACCCCTTTCTTTCAGCAGCCCATCTTCCTCCATAATCCAAGGCTTTCTCCATTGTTATTATCCATCTTGAGCTTCAAAGAACCAGAGGAGATCAGCCATCAGCCGCCCAAGACCGTCGCTTGCCCACCGGACCTCTTTTTCCCTTTGTTTTCCCCTCGTTCCAGTTTCTGCTCCAGCCGACCTTTCGCCAAAGATCCGAGTAAAAAGTTAACTTCCCGGTTGAATCAGCAAACTCTCCACCCACCACCGTGACGAACACATCCAGACCGTTCCGAAAAACCTCACCGTTAGCCGGAACGATTCCCAGGTCGTCCCGAAATCCGGTGAGAATCTGCCGCTCGCCGGACCGCCTGGTTCCGCCCTGCTCCGCCTGTTTCGCGTTTTCTTGCTGTTTCGCCCCTTTCCGACCCTTTCTTTGCCCATCCCAACCTCCAATAAGATTCCCTTGACCCCCGGGAGCTGCAGGTTGCCAACCACCCGCTCGCGCAGCTCCGATCGGCCCGTTTTCGCTGTTGAAGTTGCTGGTTTCTTCTCTGCAGTTCAGCCCGGATCGAAGCGAAAGACAGCAAGAAGTTCCAGACTTCGAGGCCCGTTTTCAGTGTCTTCCCGGCCTCCGTTGGTGTCGCCGCTTCAGGATTTATCGACCACCTTGGTGTCGTGGTCGCCGTGAACTCACTGGCGCGCAAAACCGGTGAGTTTATCCTCTAAACCTCGCTTAGTAAGTTAATCATGCTTAAGGGGTGTTTAGATTAGTCTAATTAGGTTTAGGTGGTTAGATTAGATTATTTTAATGTAAATTAGATTAGTTGTATGATTAGTTTAATAGATGTTTAATTAGGGCTAATGGTATGTTTAAATTAGTGTAATTTAGTTTAAGCCCTAATTAATTATTTTTAATTAATTAATTATTTCTAATTTTATAAATATTATTTTATTAAATTATATTATTATAATATATTATTTAATTATTTAATTTTCGGAATTAAATTTAATTATTTAATAATTTCGAAAATTTTGCCGGATGGCTGGTTGTCGAATTTCGCACGATCGTAGCGGTGCGGTCAGTTTGTGTCAATTGTATGTTTAATTGTGAAATTGAGTGAAAATGATGATTGTGGTTAATAATTCCAAAAATGTAGAATTGAGTGAAATGGGAGAAGTTTTGGTATTTAACTTGAAAATACCCGATGTTGGCTTTTGGCACCGTAATTGGTTTGTAGGATCAGTTTGAATCGTTGGATGTTATTGGATTATATATCCAGTTCTATGGTTTAAATATATGTACAGCTTTGGCGAGCAATTGGTTTATATATGTCAGCTTGTGTGAGCATCATTGTCAGCTTGTGAGAGCAATGATCGTTTATCAGCTTGTGAGAGCAACGATCCATATATCAGCTTGTGTGAGCCGTGATTTATTAATGGATGGATAGATGGTATGAATTTATCGACGTATGAATTGTACTGACGTGCAGGATTGGACTGAGGCGAGGTAAGTCCTCAATTCTCTTTGTGTGGCTAGAGCGCCCTGGGGCTTATTTTCTTCCTAATCGAGTTTTAGAGGGTAGGACTCGCTGAGACGTAGTCTCATCCCGGTTTGGGGAAAATATTTCAGGTCCCTAGATGGCGGATCCTCCGGAGCTTTTGGTAGACCGGTGAGGGTCGCCGAGAGGATTTTGACTTTGCCGATCCCGATCGAAGAGCCGGCGAATGGACTGTCTAGCGATCTTAGGACAGCTTAGTTTTTGAGGACTGATCTTCTATAGATCTTTTGTAAATAGCCTAGTCCTGTAATTGAACTGGTTTGATATGTATAAAAAGTATGTGGTTGGTTTTGAAAATGTGATCCTGCTTTTCTATCCCAATTGAGTTATGTCTAAGGATTATTTATCCGCTTCCGCATGTGCATTAAAAAAAGAATGGGTCGGCGACGTATCCTGGGAAGTCGCTTTTCTATCGATCGCAGTGGGATGTGCGCGTGCTCGAGGTTCGGGGCGTGACACACCCCATCCATCTGGGACTATGTCACAAGGGTTAATGTAAAAGCTGTGAGGAGCCGAATACTTCACCAAATAGTCGAATTTGCCGCTTGGCTACCCTAGGGTGTCCATCACTTCTGCTTCATCTTGCATCATTCTCAGAGGTCTAGGGAACATCTCGTGAATGTTTGAAGGTAGTGAGTTTTGCCTCCTTCGCCCTTGCTCAGGTGGCGAGTTCTGCCTTTCCTGTCTTTGCCCTCTAGATCTTTCTCCACCTCTTCCATGGTACCCTAATCTAGCAAAACGGGACCTCTGAGGGGCTTCAATGGGGTTTCGAATGCCTTGACAACTTCTTCCAAGACCATTGCCAGGGTCAAAACCATTCCCAACCATCACCCTCCCCACCATGAGAGCAGCATCTGAAACCTCGGGAGTGGGTGGCAACGACCCTCGAGAAGCATGTATGGTGGATACCAACTCAAATGAATGGTAACTTGATTCGAACTCGAAATCTAGCTCTACATAGGGGATAGCCATCTCATGATAAATCAGATGGTCTTCCTCGTCATACATAGTGACCAACTTCCTTTTGATCACAAACTTCACACTTTGGTGTAGACTTGATGGCACTGCTCCAGCAATATGTATCCAGGGATGACCTAGCAGAAAATTAAATGTGGTGGGGATGTCCATTACTTGAAAGGGGATGTTGAAAATGACCGGCCCTATATGCACATCAAGATGGATCTCCCCGATCACCTCCTTTTTTGTCCCATCAAAAGCTCTCATCGAAGTCTTCATAGTATGTATCTTGGATGGGTCTATCTTGAGGCGGTGAAGAGTGGCCAACGGACATATATTCAGAGCGGACCCATTATCAAAAAGTACCCAGGACACATGAGAGGACTTGTGTTTGACAAATATGTAGAGTGCCTTGTTATGCCCCCTACCTTCGATAAGGAATTCCTCATCAGAGAAAGCGATCAAGTCTTTGAGGAGAATCGATCCCACGAATTCCTTTAACTTGTCTGTCTCGATCGTTTCTGGTACACGAACTTCACTCAGCACTTTCATCAAGGACTTTTGATGCGTAGGGGACGTTAGCAAGAGCTCGAGCAAAGAGACCTGAGCGGGCATCCTTCGCAACTGGTCGACCACATCATACTCACTTGCTTTGATCACAGCCAGAGATTCCTTAGCCTCTTCATCAGTGACAAGCTTTGTAGGTTGGGCGCTAGTTTGAGTATAAGTCCAACCAGACCTTGTAACCAGGTCAACATCTAGGTCATAAGACCAAGGCACTGCCTTGTTGTCAACATACTCATAGGGTTGAGCTATCTCAATCACTATTTCTTCATCGGATGCGGGGATCTCGATAGACAATTATGCATCTTCTAGTGGGGGCATATCCATGAGCGATGGATCTATTTATTCCTTATCAGCATCAAATGCAGCCTACTCCTCCCAATCAATAATGATATGAGAAATAGTAGAAACTACGCAGTTATGGTCAGTATACACGATAATGCCGTCATCCACCATTTTGGCAACTATTTCTTTCATCAATGATAGGGGAATATCCTCATGATCTGGATAATATCCAGCTCTCACCAGTCCATTGTAGGCATCTGTCATGTGCACCCTCGGGTTCTTAGTTCGACCAGCGTCAAATCCGAATATGGCATTCACCCTACCCTCATGCTTAGGAAGAGGATTCTTTTTTACATTCGGTTGAGCGGTATCGAAGGCAAACGCCTTGGTGTCTAATAAGTTTTGGACTTTATACTTCAAGGTCATGCATTCATCAGTTGAATGTCCTACTTTCCCCATATGGTTTTCACATTTCTTGGAGGAGTCGTAGTTAGAAAATTTCTCAGCATTGGGTCGCTTTGGCTCATAGGATAGCAACCCCTTCTTTTGCAAGACCTTTAAGACTTGGGATAGAGGGCTAGGAAGAGGAGTGAACTGCCTTTTGGCAAACTGCCGAGGCATGGTCGATCGGCCTCCACCTTTCTGATTCTTAGGGACATGAACAATTGGAGGCTTGCTAGAGGTTTATTGTGCATATGCAACATTGACCTCCATGCTTGGTTCTTTGTCTTTCTTCATAGTGAACCTTTTGCCTGGATGGGTCGGTTCATTGAACCATCCATTTCTTAGCCCAATCTTGATTTGTTCACCCACTGGAATAAGTTAGTTGAAGTTCTCGACGTATGTGTTGGCCATCCAATTACGAACTCAAACGGGAGAGTCTTAACGAACAACTTCGTCAGCTCCTTGTTTGTAGGCTCAGGAGTGATTTGAGCCGCTAGATTTCGCCACCTCACGGCATACTCCTTCAATGACTCGCTTTTCTTCTTCTCCATCCACTAAAGATCTTCTCGGGAAGGTGCGATGTCCATATTAAACTTATATTGCTTGAGAAATGCATCAGCTACTTCATTCCAAGTGTCGAGGAGGTTCACATTCTTCATTACGTACCAATTTAGTGCGGGCCCGGTCAAACTCGCATGAAGTGATTGGATCATGAGGGGCTCATTCTTGACATACTGGGCCATGCGTACATGGTACATCTGCAAATGAGATTTTGGGCAAGAAGTACCATCATACTTCTCAAACTCTAGCATCTTGAACTTGCTTGGCATCTTGACCTTCTCATAAACTAAGAGGTCAAACGGGAGTGAGCTGTGCGACTCCTGCAGTTGTTTCACTTTCTCCTCCAATTTCACAAAGCGCTCATCCTGCTCTGTCTTAGGAATGCTGTCAGGCTTGGCCTTTCCAACGGCAACTGGTGGTGGGTCATCCTCCAACTCGAGCATGTCGTCATCACTTATTTGAGCCCTGTTTGTCTGCTTCGGGACTACTATCTCGGGGAGAGCAGGTGCAGGAGTTGAATTCACCTGGAGAGATTGGATTTGAGCTGACATAAGTTGCATAGAGGTGAGCAACTGTTGGAATTAGTCTTCCACAATGGAGATATGATCACGCATTTCAGTTTGGTCGGCCATTTTAGCTCTTGATCATGTAATAATAGGCGAGCGTGGTGGATCCATTGTCACCTAAGATGGTAAAAGAGGTAATGTAAGAACCAATGACAAGATAGGAAAATGGCCCATGACAATGGTCTAATCGCCTGATTTTATTCAAAATTCATTTGAAACATTGAACCAAACTTCCTGGACAATGAACTAAGAATTGAAATCCAAGTCCCTAAACATTGAACTAAAAATTGAAAACATTGAATTAAAAATTGAAATCAAGATCCCTAAACATTGAACTAAGAAACAAAATCCAAAACATCTCATTTTATATGCTTTCGGGAACCCAACGCCTTGCGAAACTTCTTGTTTTCATCTTCAATCATTTCCACTTTCCGCTTAAGATGCTCAATTTGTGCTTGCTGAGTGGGCTTCTCAGTCACATCAGGGACTACTGGACGCAAGGCGGTGGGGATCCGGTGTTGTTGGATGTAGAATGCCGACGCATGATGAATCTCCTCCTCGCTTTTCAGTCTCTTGGGCACCAAAATCTTCTCCAGATGGCATTCATTCCATGCAGCAATGATCATCTGGATCTCGTTGAAGTAGTCATAGTCCGTACGAATAAAACAAACTTGGAACAATTCCGTCTTAAGAGGCGGAGGAACTTCTTGAAGAGCTTTATACTGACAAGCCACCCTATATGGATAATAAGAAGTAGCACCAAAAAGGCCCAGCAATGGGATCGGTCCATCATACTTATGAGAGAAACGAGCCTGCTCAACATGGAACCATTTAGTGTGCCATAGGAATGCCTTAGGATTAGGATATATCAAAAAATTAATCCAACGTGCATATTATTTATTTGGGGAAAAATGTTCCAAAACCTCGAATTTTTGTATGGGATGCCTAAAATCATCAATTTTAAATTGTTTCATAAGGTGCCCAAACCCTTTTATGTGGGAGAAAAACCATATTTGCAAAAGTTCAGGGAGGGCACGAATGGTCCTTTCTTCGTTTTGTTTGAAACGGGTTAATGACAAAAATGTTTCAGGTAAAATCATATTGACATAATTCAACCCGTCACAAACTCGGCTAACCACCCATGAAATTGAAGGATTAATGGCATTTTTTTCGATAAGGGAAAATATTAGCCCAAAACATGTTAAAATAAAGATTCTAGCCTTTGAAATCATTGATTGATTTGCAAAACACTCTGCCAAAAATGAAAATGGGCATTCATAACAATTGGCTTTGACAACCTTCCTTACCGTTTCGGCTTCGATTTTTAAAAACTGTGATAATTCAGAAATGGAATCTATACCGATAAGCTGCCTAACAAGTTCCTTTTCAAGAGGCATTCCAATGGCAACACTATATTCCTCTAGTGTTGGAGTTAACTCGTACTCACCAAATATAAAGGTGGAAGTTTATAGACACCAGAAGTGAGGCAGCGCCTGTATTACACCAGAATGGATGTTGATCTCTAACAAAGGGAGAAGTCGGGCCATTCTGGCTTTCACATATCTCTGGCCATCTTGATCTAACTGGTCCAACCACATTTTGAGCTCTTTTTTGGGAGTGGAAATGAACCGTACGTCGGTTTTCCCTATCGCATATAAAACAAGACTGACGACGAAACCTATTTCCACGAACCGACAAAATTGCAATAAAATAAGTAAATTGCAAAGTGAGAATTCAGACAACTTACTTTCACCGGGAAGGGATCACAATCACATATACACACGGATGAAATGTGAGGCTCGATTTCTACCTAGATGGCTTAACAAAGTGGAGCTAAGAGAATGGTTTGACCGTCACAGTCTTGTGTTTAACGTGTCAGGTCCTCTTAACTACGGCTCAGTCGAATGGAATGCCCTATAGTCACACAATCTCACGAACATGGACAAACACAGTCGACACCATGAAAAACTTTCGGGGAAGAGAATGTCAACCTTTACATAGCAGTCTCGCTTTCAAGAAAATATCCTTCTCAACACCATCCTAAGAATCCTATCGCAGCCCGGGTTCGGCAACAGGTTGTATATGCAATAGTGTAGTGCTAAAAGCAATAAAACATGCACAATAGTTTAAATGCAAACAACACTTCTAATCAGGAAAAATAAATCATTAATCCCAACACCTCCCTGCAAGACAAGGGTTAGCAATCATTACTCCCCTTATACATCCCATCTGCAAGAACATTTAACACTTGATATAAGGGACGTACCCGGTATCCTCGCTGCCAAACAAAAACATTTTTAAAAGAAAAAGAAAAATTGGCCTAAGTCCACTAAGAGTTTTAACACAAGTCCCCAGCGGAGTTTCCAAGCTGTCACGACCTCCCCGAAGCGAGTTGGACCACCTAAGGTTCGATTAATGGACTGCTAAGCCTAGACTTAGATTGGGCTCTCCCAAGCCCATACCAATTCGCGACTTAGGTTCAAGTTTTTTTTTTTTTTTTATCATGCAAATGAATTTTAACTAGGAGTCACCACTAATCAGTTCGTGGTAAGTCGATTAGACACCTAAGTAAAATAGTGGGAGGATTATTTTACTTCTACGAACTAGAGACTTTGGGTACGGGGACTTGATTACACTAGATTTCTCTAATGCCCTTTCGGTACCATTCTTTTTATTTTCAAAAATGTTTTTGCAGGTAGTTCGGATTAAATTTAACCTAAATTACTATCATATAATAGGGTGATCACACGGATGTTCATCCATTATTAAACACTTAATGAATCAAACAAATTGCATCAAAAGAATTAAACACACAAAGCAAGCAATTATTTTTTTTGGGTTTTCTTTTATTTTTAAATTGGAATTTTACCATATAACATGCACTTAAATTATGTGACCATATTTTACTAATAATTAAATGAATCCAACATGCAAACTAATTGACATGCACCTAATAAAAAGAAGACTTAATTAAACTATCTAAAATGAATGATTTTCTAATCTAGTTTAGGGATTAATTTGACTTAAACCCTATCCTACCTTATAGATTTTTTTTTTGAAAAAGAGATTATTAAAATGTGCAAAAATTATCTGAGCCCTTATCTAAAAAAAGAAAATCATTTAAATCCAATCCTAATCTATTTCAAAAATTATCTAAATGTGCAATCTAAAAATGCAATCTTAATTTATGAAACCATCATGTTCTCGATGCAAGATTTGATTTTTGATTTTTTTTATTTTTTTATTGTATTTCAAGACAAGCAATTATCAGATAAATTTCATATCTAAATTAATCAAGATATTCATTAAATGAATGATTAAAATAATAATAAAAATCCATTGTCTCATGGATTAAATTAACGATTATTTTAACTTTAAATATCATAACATATAAGGAAATTCAAAATAATTAAAAATTTGATCCAAAGTCTTACGGGTCAAATTAATAATTAAAATGATTTAATAATCAAAACACTATCAAATTGCCCAAAAAAATAATATAATTAAAAAATGATCCGACGTCTTACAGTTCAAATTAACAATTACAATAATTTTGGGCAAAACCCTATAGATAATGCCTACAATATTCATAAAATTAACATCGAGATCCAATGTTCTAATTTGAACAATAATAACGAAACTTGATTAAAAAAAAAAAAAAAACTACCTTGACTTTTTTCCTAAACTAGACCGGCATGCGAGATTTGCGAACGTCAGTGGTTACACAGCCTCGAAGCTCAGGGACCTACAATTCAGGTTCTCGGGAGTGGCTCTACGGGTGGCTTGGGAACGGCTCGTGGTCGCAACTGGTGGCATTTGGCTCGGGCAGCAGGGGCACAGTGGCCAGCTGCTCTAGGTGCAGGTGTCCGAGGCGGTGGCAAGCAGCGGCGTTGGGCACTGGGTCACGGGCTACTGGCTGCTGGGTGGCGATGGTAGGGTGGTGCTCGAGTGTCGGGCAACAGCCAAGGTGAGCGAGCAGTAGGTCACTAGTGGTGGGCGAGCAGAGGCGCACAGCGCTCGGGCAGCAGGCAGAGTGGGTGTCACTCGAGGGGGGGAGAGCATCAGTGGCGACGGCAGGTCGTCGGGTGGAGATGTGGACGTTAGCGGTAGCGGAGGTGAGTTGCAAGTCGCTACTGGTGCTCGCGGTTGATGCTTGCGGAAACAGCAGTGGCGAGCAGGCAAAGGGAGGCGGAGGCGCGGGCAAGCGATGCAGATTGCAGTTGAGGTAGAGGGGTCGTTAGGCACTGCAGGTGGAGGCGAGCTAGTGGGTGCTCACGGGAAGGAGGCACGGCGACGGACAGCAGCGCGGCGGCGGGTGAGCGTCGAGGACGGTGGCGCGGGCGTCGTGGCTAGCTATGGGACGCAGGTTGCTGCAGCGGTGGTAGGCCGGCAGAGGGAAGCTCGGCAGCCAAGGGGGCTCAGCGGCCAACTTGGGTGGGCTGGCGAAGCAGCAATGATGCTCGGAGATCGGCTGAGGGTGGCTCGAAGCGGCGATGACCGGCGACTCAGCTGCCGGCGTTGGGTTGCAGGGGGAGACACGGCGGAACAGTGCAGAAGAAGAAGAAGTCTCATTTTCTTTTCTGTTTTATTTTTGTTTTCTTTTGGTTTTTCTCTCTCTCCTATCTACTCTCTCCGTCCCCTCCCTCTGTCCTTTTTTCTTCAGCAAAAGGACATTACCTTTGTTGACTCCAACAAGGGAAAAGAATGCTTTTCCCTCCCTTTTTACAAATTTCCACCCCCTCCGCCCGAATTCTTTCTTGCACCAATTTTCTCTCCCTATTCCCTTGCACGAATTTTTTCTCACGCTTGCTCTCGATTTTTTTTGCACCCCCCTTCATCCTGTGCGGGTCAACTCCTTTTATAGTGGTTTCAAACGGCCGCTTTCCATGGCAATTTTCAAGCTTCCATCTTCTGTTGCATTAATTCATGGCACGATTTCGCAATCAGCTCAATTTTGCTTCGATTCCTTCCATTTTATCAAAATTCTTGCTCTTTATTCAACTAATTTCCTAATTGCTTCCGCATTTATCAAAATTTGAATATCCATCAGAATTCCCAACTTTCATGCATAATCAATCAGATTGATTTTCCCCATTGTTTTCATTTATTTGCGATTTTTATTTTATTTCCTTATGGTTGCCAAAATTAGGTGTCAACAACTCTGTTTATTATCCATTAGGTATAAAATTACCAAGTAAAACCATTTGTCAAATCAAACATGGAAAATATGACCGAAAAGTTCAAAGTCAAATTTAACTTTTAATAAAGGCATAATAAAAATTTAAAAAAAAAATTGAATATCGCTACTTTCTATACAAATTGGATTCTATTTTCATTTTAGAATATGCGCATTTCTTTTTTCAATATCATATCTCCAAAGAACGTTTTAATTCAACCTCAATGGCTGAGTTAAACCTTGAGACCATCTTAGCTTCTTCCTAGTGTAAAAATTCCTATGTGACATCCAAGATTGAAAGGAAACCCCGTTAGAGTAAGTCAATTTTGGACGGTTGATACTCAGGATTAAAAAGCATCTAGTGTCGAGTCTCTATCCCATGCTTGCCATCACATTGCATATGTTGCTTGCTATTAAGTGCTTGTTTTGTTAAAAAAAATATATATATATAAGATAAAAGTCACCAAAAATTCTAAATTATGTCCATTGTGACACATTTACCTGAAAGTTTTTTTGTAACACCAGGAATCTTAATCTTGTAACTATGTAACACATTTACCATAAATTTATACAGTATGACACATTTATCCCAAAATTCTTCTTATGATATCAAAAATCCTAAATTGGTATTCGTATGACACATTCACCCTTAAAATTTGGTCTCATAGAAAAAATTTGGAAATTTTGACATCACAAAAAAAAAAATGAGATGAATATGTCACATATATATAAGTTTAACATTTTTGTAGTCACAAAAAAAAAAGTTTGGGTTAAATATATCACACATGTAAAGTTTGGGATTTTTTTGTGACTTTTTCCCTTTTATTTATTCTTTCTTCTCTACATGGCTAAAGAACGTAGATCTTCATGCTTTGACGAGTAGTGATTCACCTTTGCTCCCTCCACAACGAAAGAGGTTTTTCTTTTTTTTTCTTTATTCCTTTTTTTCATTTGCTCAGCACCGACTTATATGGAGCACAAGCGCCTGGTTCAAACCTGTCTTACACTCTCTAATCAATCTTTCTTAAGCATATCATGAATCCACTGGCGTTGTTCTTAAGCTGTAGAAAATCACCAGGATGGAGACCACGGACTTAGAGCGACGATTCTCGTGCTTTGATTTTGGATGCCTCCATCATTCCAAGGATATTAAACATGAGAAGTGATGAGCTAATGTCAAGATTTTCTAGCATCAGCAGCCTTTGTTCCCCCTAAAACATTACCGGTAGCCCTTCGTCTACAGAAAATGACTGAATAGGAACATAAATTCCTAGTCCTTTCCATGATATTTCTCTCTAAGCGTGACACAGGTATAGGGATTTGTCTTTGGATCATCAGGTACATAGATTCTAACGAGAAATTATTGTTTAAGTTAATTCGTTTTCTTTCATGCGGGGTCTGATTGTTCCCGTAATTCGAAATGCTGAGAAGACGAATTTTGCTGATATCGAAAAAGAAATCAAGAGTCTTGTGATGAAGGCAAATGAATGATGGTTCCATCTCAATTGATGAAATGGCAGGAGGTACTTTTACGATATCTTACGGTGGAGTCTATGGGAGCGTCTTGAGTACTCCTATCATCCGCCCTCCTCAGGCTTGCGACCTTACTGACTCAAGTTGAAATCCCATGATGCAACTTTTTCTCTCCAGTTTTTGTGACTGGGTTTGCTCTGTAATCAATGGATGTCTACAAGTATAATTTCCTCTTTTTTACTTGGGGTCTTCTGGCGTTTTGTTAAGATCTGACATAAATTTTTCTTTCAAATGGCCCGTGATAGTAGGTATACCCTAAAAAAAACCAATATCACGAATTCATTCTTATTCCTAACTTTGAATGGTATTCATTTTTATGTATACCTGAGAAAACCGTGGAATGATAGAGTAGTTGCTGTTTCATTTCATTTCTGCTCCTTTGGCAAGTCCTTTTAGGGTCCATTCGTTTAGCGAAAAATATAACGTTTTTGGAAAATATTTTCTAGGAAGTCATTTTCCAAGAAAATGACTATTTTCTGGTATTCAAATGAAACCCGAAATTTGAATGGAAAATTTTATTTTTTGGGAAAAATTACAAAAATATATTTTTTTTAATATTTTTAATTGACAAAAAATAGGTTTAAATTTATATATATATTTTTTCAAAAAATTGAATTTTTAATTATTTTATTTTTAAAATCGAATTTTTATTATTTTAAAATTTTCTTTTTTTTTTCTTTTTCTTTTCCTCCCTCCTTCTTCCTCCTCCTTCCTCAACCGTTGCGTGCCTCAATGTAATCGGCTGCTCGGTGGCCGACCAAGACGCAATCGCCAGGTCCAGCGAGCTCGAGGCTCTGCCCAGCCAACAGACGTGGCTCGCCTAGATCGGCCGAGCCTCGAGCTTGCTAGCCTCGGCGGAGCTTGGGCGAGCCGTGAGCTCGCTGACCCGATCCAAGCGAGCCCGAGCTCCGCCAAGGCCGGTGAGCTCGAGCTTTGCCAAGGCCTAGCTCGCCCAATCCAGGCGAGCCTAAGCTCCGCCGAGGCCAACGAACTCACGGCTCACTAGATCCGGCAAGCTCGAGCCTCGCCTTTGTCGGATCTAGCCTTGGGCGAGGCTCGAGTTGGCCTGGGGTCGGTCGCCAGCCACCACCATGGCCGGCGACCCGCCAAGGAAGAAGAAAAAGAAAAGGGAAGAAAAAAAAAGAAAATAATTAAAAACTCAATTTAAAAAAATAAGAAAATAGAATAAGAAAACATAAAAATAAAGAACAAGAGGGAAAACAAAAAACAAAAAATAATTCGAATTATAAAAAGAAGGAGGAGGAGGAGGAAGTGAGGGCATTGATATATTATTTTACAAGAGATTGTGAGGGTTAAATATTGTATGGGTTGGGTTATTGGGTATAATTTGGAACAGAAAAAATATTGATTGCATTTGAGTGACTCGAGTAAATTGCCATAATACATGCAAGTATTTCCCTTTTATGATTTATTGATTGATCGATTTCAACTGTAGCGCATTGTAAGTATGTGTAATTTATTAAACTTTCTAATGCAAACTGTCATAATTTGTAAAAATTTAGAATATTTGAATGAAGAATTGAGATCCCTTATTTTGTGACCAAACAGTTATTGGCCCTTTTAGAATGATTTGTCAAATAATTGAAGAAGCATCCATGTAAGACCAAAGAGTTTCCAATTTCTTCCTTTAATATATTTTCTTCTTTTTGTTGGCATATTTTTCTTTCTTTCTAGTGCCAAGCCAAAGCCTTAAGTCAGTCAAGGTTAAAACGACTATTTTTCGCCAATATCAAGAACTTAATCCAGGTGATGACGACTCTAATGGATGGCTTTGAATCTTTGATACCATTGAAAAAGGTGTATTCGGCTGTCGATATTATTTGAACAAACAAATATAAAATATGATGAAATAGATAAGGAAATGAGATTATCTAAAGTGTTATTTTAACACGAGATTCTCTATAGTTAAGGGGTAATTTTATATTTTATATTTTCTTCCTGGAGTAGTTGACACCATATTTAACATGTTAATAATGTCATCATGTCTTGAACATATTATTATGTCATATTCAAAGTGAGCACGGAGTTTAAGAATCTAACATTATGAGATTGTATAGATGTAAAGCAAACATATGTGTAATATTTTATCAGTATTGATGATTAACTTCACTTAAAAAATTGGCTTCCCATAAAAGCACCACAAGCTGGGAAACAAGAAGGGAGAAGGGAGAAGGAAGAGGCAAAGGAATCCATTGGGATTGTATTTAATTTTTTTGGCACATATTTGCGTTGAATTAAATTATGCAAATCAATCATTGCGTAAATCATGGGATCCCAATCTCAACCCTTTTCCTAGTGCCTCCCAAAAAAAAAAAAAAATTTGGCGCGTTAAGTAATATGAAACAGCCACATCATCTAATAACGAAGGCAGAGTAAGCCCACATGCACCAGATGCATATTAGACCTTGCTCCTACTACACGCGCAAGCTCCCCAGTCCCCAGGATGATGCCTGGAAGAGAAAACGAAAGACCTACATGGAGCAATGAAGGGAGTGACCATTCACCGAAGTTTATAATTCTACTTACATCAATTATATTTGTTCGTAAGCCTATTTTATTTCTAAATGAAGAAATAGTGGCTCCTTATAGCCAATAGAAATAATAGGCCGGTTGTTAAGGCCACTAGGGAGCATACATCGAGGATCACACGAAGGCAACGACTGAAAAATTCACAAAAGATATTATTTTATTTGGCGCCTTAGCTCCACAAAAAGCCCAATCAGACTCGATTGCAATTTGGCCACCGCCATTTGCGGAAATGATTGTAGGCTTTTATCATAAATAAAACATACATTCGAAAGGTTGCAATTATTTACATAGGAGATGAAAAAAATCCACAGCCCTCATATTAATCCTACAATGCAATTATTTTCATCCATTACATAAGCAGTAAAGTGAGTCTACACAATTATGCCAAAATACACGGGTACTTTTTTCAACAATATGCATGAGTTCACAGTTTGTTGGTTTGTTATGTTTAAAAAGAAAAAGAAAGGATATTTTTCTTTTTCTTGGAGGGTTGGGTGTAACCCGTCTGGTATCTGGAACCGAAGCCTCGACTAATCCAGACTTGGGGATTAGAGTAGTGAAGGTTTCTCCCCTCCCAGCAAGGGTCTCTCCGAGTTTCAAACCCCTGCCTTTGGCAGGTAAAGTCCACTTGGGGTCTAGCCTGCTACCACTAGACCAACCACTTGTTGGTAAAGAAAGGCTATTAACTCGACTCAGTTACAACTAGCTGCATTTTAGGCGGCTAAACATTCAAAAAGGCAAAATGCCAAATAAAGCACCTTTGACTTCAGCTTTTTGGCTTTTCATTATCATATCATCTCGCAAATTTCTTTGAGCTCTCTGCCTCCATTATTGAACGCGGTCCGGTGAAAGCTGAGAAAATTTATGAGAGCATACACCAAAGGATGTTTTCTTTAAGAAAAGCAAACGTCGTGTCATTATCAACAAAGCTTGACTTGAATAACTGCTACTGCCAATCCAATAGCCCTTTTCATCATCATATAATGTCCCAAAAAGAATTATAGATACATGGGGCATCAATTCATGTATTAGATTCCGTTTGTTTTGCGAAAAATAAATTATTTGAAAAATATTTTCCTAAACATGATTACTTACAAAAATGAACGAACGAAATATATTTTCATCATTCATGAAAATATTTAAACGTTAATTATTGTCAATAGCAAAATAACACTGACTAATTATTTTAAGCAAGTCAAGCTATTATTTGCTTCAAGTATTTTGTAATATTTTGTTTATACTCCATAATTTCCTCATGTAAGACATCATATAAATATATTGTTTCTCTTGTTTTTGCCTCTCCTCCGTTTGCTCCCCAATCTAAGGTAATAGACTAAGGCAATAGTACAGTTTTTTTTTTTTTTTGTCGAAAAGGTAAGAGTACAGTTTGACATCAAATAATTGATGCATTATACAACAGTTTATATATCTTAATTTATTTGGGCCAAAATTACTTTATTAAGTCGGCCCACAAGCTTTGTGGGATATTGGACCTCACTAAATTTGTTAATGCATTTAAGGTTTCTGTGACATCCTGATTTTCAACCCTACTTTCGACTAAATGAAATGAGCTTTTCATCGACACGCCTATAGTTCTTTTCTCTGAGTTGGCCACTCATGGGATAACTAGTCTATCAGGTGAAGCCGTTAAGGAATCTAAACGCAATAGACTTGAGAATTTGACCAGGAATCGACTGCTCGACTGTGCTAATATGTAAGGGTCATTACGACACAGTTAAAAATCGATTAGAGACTAGAGATAGGTCAACTTGACTAAGCCATGTGATTAAGTGTGGGTGATTCCACCTAATTGCAAAATTCTTGTCGATCGGCATTAGACCGATTTTTCTGTCGTTTTGGTACCCTGTGTTTGTATTTGAAATCTCGAGATTTTCACGACAACCGAGAGTCGCCAATGTGTTGAAGATGTGCTCGAAAATAATCGACCATGAGTCAATTGCACTAAAAATTCCTAAAAGCTACCCGGTATGATAGGTCACGCTAAAATCGCGTCCGGTTGAAATTAACCACGAAATGGAACCCGATTTCAGAAATTGAAAATTCGGTCATGTCACGATTTATTTTAGGAATGTCGACTCATCCTTTGAAGAATTTTCAGCGAACTTGGGATTTTTCGGAAAATAAATGAAATTCGGTTGGCCATTTTCAATGGGATGTTTGGCCTCCAAAGTGAGCTAATTGGTGAAGGGAAATTGTGGAAATTGTGTGGGCTTCTTCTTCAACAAAATTGGACATCAAATTGGAGAATTGATGAAGAAATTGAAGTCCGAAATTGTGAAATTCCACGGCTTGTATGGGGGCTGCAACATTTGGCATCAAATTAGTGTTTGTGGGAATTATTATGCAAGAAAGTATTATGGGGGACCAAGGGGATGAACTTGAAGACTAGTGTTCGTGTAGATATTTATTTTGTTGACTTTCCCTCCCCCCATCCGCTGCTTCTCTCGCATGCCAAGCTACTCCCTTTCTCCTTCGCGCGAGCTTCTACTTTACGTAATCCAGCTGCCACTGCATTCTTTTCACTTTTTTCTTCAGCTCGAGCAATCCCATCCCCTCCTTGGACAAACTGCCTGCTGCCATCCACTTCTTCGTGTCTCCCCTGCCATTACCACGGAATCCAGCTGCTTCCCCCTCCATTCCTTCCATTGCTGCCAATCGTCCCTTGCGTGGAAGTCAACCCACTAGCCCAGCAATCGATTGCCCACTTCCCTTCGAATTCTGCAGCCTCACTTCCATCTTCACGTGTCTCTTCTTCTTCGTCCCATTTCCCTGCAGCCGTTTATCTTCATCTCAACTTCTCTACTCCATCGTTTTCTCCACCATTCTAGTGCCCGCACGTCCCCATCGACAGCCCAACTTCCATCGTCGCGTCTTCCATCTCCACCGAAGTCACCCCCCAGCAAAACCCTAACGTTGACTCTGCAGCTCCTTCTTATGTCCTTGTTGCGACAAGCCACTGGTCTCTCGAGCAGCTCTCCCCGTCTCCGGTCCAACCAAGCTCGGCCGCAACCAGGAGCTCCCTCAAGTCAGGACCGAGCCAGCAGCTTCGCCGTGGGCTTGCAAGGCCTTTTTAGCCAGGTCCAAGCTCCCGTTGGTGTCGCCATAAGCCCAAGTTTCGGCCGCCGTCGTGCCGCCGTCGCTGTGAACCGGTTTTTGCGCTAAACCGGTGAGTTTACTCACTAAACTTTGCTTATGGAGCTAATGATTCTTAGAGGTTGATTAGTTTAAGCTAATTAAGGTTTATGTGGTTAGTTAGCATGGATTAGCGATTGAATTATTCGTTTGTGCATGTTAGGTGGTTATATTTGATTAATTAAGGACTAGATAAATTGTGCTATTTATCTAGATAGGTTCGGAAAATTTCCTAGCCCGTTTGGGCGGTTAATAAAGCATTTCCGGCCTAGGTTGGTATTATTGGTAATTGATTGTATTTATTTAATCATTTTTGGTATTTATTTAATTATTTATTATTTTCCGGAAATTATATCGGGATAGCCGATGACCGGAATTTCGTGCCGATTGCAATGATATGCTTAATTTATGCAATTGAGTGCTAAATTGTGCAAATTGAGTGGTGATTATTTTGTGTATTTATACCAAAATTGTGTAATTTTGGTATTTAATTAGAAAATACCGGGGCACCGGTTTTTAATGCCGAAAATGTTTTTAGACACTATATTAAATAGTGAGATTTTTGAAAATGGCGATATTGCATTTTTGGTTCAGACCGACCATGTACCCACACACGATTATTTTTATCGGGTATTTTTAACACGATGAAAATATGCCAAGTTCATTATTTTAATTGAGAAATTGGTGTGCAAAGCACAATGTCCTTGGCCGGGATTGATTGATCGTGTGTCAGCTTGTGTGAACAATAAATCGTCAACTCGTGATAGCATTATTGAATCGTCAGCTTGTGTGAACAATAAATCGTCAGCTTGTGTGAGCAATAAATCGTCAGCTTGTGTTAGCATTGAATAGTCAGCTTGTGTGAGCAATGAATCGTTAGCTTGTGTGAGCAATATCGTATGTCAGCTTGTGTGAGTAATGATACATCAGCTTGTGTGAACAATATCGTGCAGCAGCTTAAGAGAGCAATGATATGTCAACTTGTGTGAGCAATATCGTACGTCAGTTTGTGAGAGCAATGATACGTTAGCTTGTGCGAGCATTAATGTACATTAGCTTATGTGAGTAGCAATTGAACTAGAATGTGTGATTGATTGACATTGAAGTGTCGGATTATAGGACAAAATTGTGTGGCATGGTATGGGACGTGTCATAATAATTTGGTCTTATAATCGGGACTCCTGGATCGATTGTATTGATTGATTGTATCGTTTGATTGTACTTATAGTATCTATTGAATCGATTGTATTGAATTGATTGAGTGGAATTGATTGCATTGATTGCATTGATTGTATCGATGGTATCGATCGACTGAATTGATTGTATTGATTGATTGAGTATACGAATTGTACTGGTGTGCAGGATGGAACTGAGGTGAGGTCAGTTCTCTATCCTGTGTGCATAGACTGCCTCTAGGTGTATTTCCTTCGTAGTCGGGGTTTAGGGGATGAACTTGCTGAGACATTGTCTCACCTCGTCGTGGGCTTAAACTTTTCAGGTCCTTAGATGGAGGACCCGAAGCCCCGGAGCTTGTTGAAGTGGAGTCCGAAGGATCGGCGAGTGTGTCCGACGAGTAAGTCGTAGGACAGCTTCTTTTGGGACCAATCTTTTTGCACCAAAACCCAATTGTTTATGAAAGTGTGGCTTTTGTGAATTGTTACCCTGTTTTTCTATCCCATGTTGTTTGCTGTCAGGGGTTAATGTTTCTTTTTCGCATGTGCATTAAAATGAATGGGTCGGCAACGTGTCGTGGGTCGGCGACGCGTCGTGGGACATCGCAATTTTATCGACCACCGAGGGATGGGCACGCGCTCGAGGTTCGGGGCGTGACAGTTTCGGCTTTAACTAACATACTTTCTGCGGTTGATAGAAATAATGATTAAGTAGCCAAGTGATCCCTTCGGTTCAATTTCTTCTAGTGCATTGACCACCAATGAAATCTACACTAATTGACCAGTTAAAAGAAATGGACCACTTTTCCCAATTATAGAAGATTAATTCGACGAAATCTGTAAAAAAAGTGGTCTCTCCATTTCACGATGCCTCATTTTTAAGTAGGTCACCTATGCTCTTGTGCCTTGATATATTCATGATTTATTTGAATTACTTCAATTAGACAACAGTTTCATAAAGACTCTTTCAAGCCAAGAACAAGCAAAAAAAAAAAAATGCATATTCACATAAAGACTCACCATGACAATACTTATGAATTGCGCCTTGAAATATCATATCAACAGCGAACAATGTAGCGTTATAGTGCAGATGATTACATTAGAATTTTTCTGATATGAAGTTTTTCGAAAATAGATGGTGCACCATGCCATTGACCCACCGAAGAGATTGTTCTACCCGGCTAGGAGTACTCAGGCTCATGTCCCTCGCCAACGCCAAGATCTTGAGTCCACGATTTGTTACACTTTTTGGTTTCTCAAATGAACAACATTTGGGTAGAGGGAGAAGCTTACTACAATAAGAGATGAAAGGATACAAAGATGGGGTTCCACAGCTTTCGTCGATTATTGCTAAGTGGTAAACAGTGTCTCCTCACTTTGAATGCGATGCTCAAAGTCAAAGAAGCCGTGGAAATAGCGGCTGCTGCGAAAAGGCAATCTTTTCATCCTCATTTCTTCGATTTTCTAATGCAAAGGGATCAAAAACCAACCTGAGCATGCCATCTTATTGATTTACTGGCCAAGACGAATATCCCAGACATGAGGATGAAAATGTTGTTGGCAAGGATTAAGCTGTTCGACATTATTGGACTCACAAAAATTAATAGTCATATAAACAACGAGGCTGGGTAGACTATTCAGAGGAGGTATGCTGATCAATGATCTACTGACGCACAAAGATGCGTTATAAGCAACTGTCAAATTCCCCTGTCGAATTTTTTGATTGGAGATGCACAATTTGTAGTTTTGGGTAGAGATGATAGAATTCAAAGAATGAAAAGAATTTTTGTGGAGTCTTCTCTTCTCAGCATCTGAGATTGACGACCTCCCCTTTGAAGCAGCAAATTTTAGAAGAGAGTCCGTTATAACTATCATTCCCGCGCTTGATAACTCTCTCTGCTTGCAGCTGTGCATCTGGAAGCAGAGCTTCAAGAACCGTTGATTATGATTAGATCGATTCGTGTAGCATCCAAGTCCACGTCACTGGCCAAAGGAAGCTGCATAAGGGCATTGAAGCAGACAATAAGCAAAACTTCAGCGGCGCCCATTGTTGCCATTTTAACTGCCTGATTATGCTGAACTGGTGTAATAGGATTAAATGAATTCGCACAACATCTTCCTAATTAGTCTCAAGAAAAGAAAAAGAGAGGGATGCCAATGTCTTTTGCTGATATTGTCTTGAATTCCACAAAATTCAAACAGGAAATCTAGGAAGACTTGAAGATTGCAGGCTATTTGTTTCCTAATATATTTCCTAGATTTGGGTTTCAAATTTGATAATATCTTTATGGTGGAATTCCTTTCCTACTAGGTTTAGGAAAGTGGGGATCTAAAGATCTATTTATTTCAGCATTGTACCTTGTACTTTTGTGATACGTTCAAATAAGAAATCGTCTCTCTCTCTCCCGTGGACGTAGGCGGATTTTTCGCCGAACCACGTAAATCTCCCTGTTCTTGATTATTCTTGTTTTCTTTCTCATCTAGTTAGGGTGTTCTTCCGCACAACAATTGGTATTAGAGCAACCCAGGTTCTCCGTTCCTGTATTGTGACTTCTAACTAGATGGCTGGAAAAGGTTCAACCGTTCGATTTGATATTGAACGATTTACCGGGAAGAATAGCTTTACACTATGGCGGAGAAGGATGAAGGATCTGTTGATTCAACAAGGTTTATCAAAGATTCTTCTGGGAAGATCGAACAAGCCGGACACCATCACTGATGATGATTGGGCCGACATGGAGGAGAGGGCGTGCAGTGCAATCCGATTGAACCTATCGGATGAGGCCCTTCAATATGTAGCGGAAATCAAATCTGCTCCGGTGATATGGCTCAAACTTGAAAGCATTTACATGACGAAATCTCTTACGAACAAGTTGCTCTTGAAGAAGAGATTGTATTCACTTCAGATGAGTGAAGGAGGAAATCTGTTGGAACACCTCAACGTGTTCAATCAGATGATTAGTGAACTTACAAGCTTGGAGGTAAGGTTTGAGGATGAAGACATAGCGCTTCTACTACTAGCATCGTTGCTGGATTCGTTTGACCACTTGGTGACTACGCTCCTTTATGGCATGGAAACCCTGGAGATCGGAGAGGTGACTGTTGCCCTAATTTCAAACGACACCCGGAAAAGGGCAAGTAGTTCAAAATCTTCGGGAGAGGGACTCTTTGCAAAGGAGAAAAGCAATTAAGGAAGAGGAAGATCAACGGATCGAGGATCGAGCAGTAGGGGTCGATCAAAATCCAAGGAAGTTCAAAGGAAGATGCTATGGGTGCAATCAGGAAGGGCATACCAAGAGATTCTGTCCAAATAAGAACGAGAAAAAGAAGAAGAGCTCGGATGAGGCAAGTATAGCCGACAGCGTTGAGACCAATGATGGGGACGTTTTGTCCATATCATCAGGGAAGGAAATCTTTGAAGATTCGTGGATCATGGACTCCGGATGCACTTTTCACATGTGTCCTCATTGAGAAGCCTTCGATGAGTACAAGGCATATGATGGTGGTTCAGTTCTCATGGGAAATGATACTTCATGCAAGACTGTGGGTGTTGGAACCATGAAAATCAAGATGTTTGATGGCATGATTAGAACCTTGGCAGACGTGCGTCATGTTCCAGGTCTAAGGAAGAATTTGATCTCATTGGGAGCACTTGAATCTAATGGATGCAAGTACACGGCTCAATGTGGAGTCTTGAAGGTGATTAAGGGAGCTATGGTTGTTCTTAAGGGACAGAGGCACGGGAACCTATATCGACTTATAGGAACCACAGTGCAAGGTGGAGCATCTGTGTCCACGGATGTTAGCACGGAGATAGATAACACCTATCTATGGCTTATGCGTCTCGGACATATGGGAGAAAGAGGATTGATGGAGCTTCATAAGAGGAATGCACTCCAAGGTATAAAAACATGCAAATTAGATTTCTGCAAATTTTGTGTGTTTGGAAAACAATGCAGAGTTCGGTTCAATGCTGCAACTCATACAAGCAAGGGCGTGCTCGAGTATGTACACACGGATGTATGGGGTCCTTCACCGGTAAAGTCAAAAGGAGGGAAGGAATACTTCGTGACATTCATTGACGATTTCTCTCGCAAAGTTTGGGTCTACTTCATGCGACACAAAAGTGAAATCTTTGAAAAGTTCAAAGAATGGAAAGCTGAAGTTGAGACTTCAACGGGGAAGAAGGTTAAGTGCTTGAGATCGGACAATGGAGGAGAGTACAAATCGACACCATTCATGGAGCTTTGCAAGAATTAAGTGATTAAATGTCACTTCACAGTTCCGGATACGCCCCAACAGAATGGCGTAGCGGAAAGGATGAACCGGACCTTATTAAAGAGAGCTCGAAACATGAGGCTACATGCGGGACTAAGCAAGGAGTTTTGGGCAGAAGCTATCTGCATGGCATGTTATCTTGTGAATCGGTCTCCATCAACTGCAATCAAATGCAAAATTCCTGAAGAGGTATGGACTGGTAAAATTGTCGATTATTCTAATCTAAGAATATTCGATTGTCCTGCTTTTGTACATGTGCAGAGCTCAAAGCGCTCGAAGTTGGATCCAAAATCAAAACAATGCATATTTCTCAGTTATGAGAAAGGAGTGAAAGGCTACAAATTATGGAATCCAAGTGAGAAGAAAGTTCTGACGAGCAGGGATGTTATATTCGATGAATCTGCAATGTTGAAGTCAAGCCGTGTGCCACGCGCAGCTGCTAAAGAGGAGAGTGATAAATCTATCGTTAAGGTGGAGCTTGAAACCAGAGAATCTGCAGAGAATGGCAAGTCATCCGATGAGGCTCCGGAAGTCAAAGAAACGGTAGAAGTTCCTCATACCATTGCGACGGGTCGAGGAAGGCGCACTCCCAAAGCACCGGAGAGGTACGGTTTTGAGGATATGGTTGCTTATGCTCTTACCGTAGGCTCTGGCGATCCAAGCTCCTACCATGAAGCTTTGAAAAGTGATCACAAAGAAAAGTGGATGACCGCAATGATGGAGGAGATGGAGTCGTTACAAAAGAATGAGACATGGGAACTTGTGAAGAAGCCCAAGGATCGGAATGTCATTGGTTGCAAATGGGTTCTTCGAAGAAAGGAAGCAGCAACGGAGAAAGAGCAAGAGAGATACAAGGCCCAACTTGTTGGTAAGGGCTATGCACAGAAGGAGGGGATTGATTACGACAAGATATTTTCCCCGATTGTAAAACACACATCAATTCGTGTTTTACTAGCTATGGTAGCCATGTATGACTTGGAGCTTGAGCAGCTAGATGTGAAGACAGCATTCCTTCATGGTGACTTGGAGGAGAAAATTTATATGGAGCAGCCCGAAGGCTTCAAGGTGGAAGGGAAAGAGGATCATGTTTGTTTGCTCAAGAGATCACTTTACAGTTTGAAGCAATCTCTGAGGCAATGGAATAAAAGGTTTGATTCTTTTATGCTTTGTATTGGCTACATGAGGAGTGTGCATGATTCTTGTGTCTACTATGAAGTTTTGGATGATAAGTCGCTTATTTTGTTGATGCTCTATGTTGATGATATGTTAATTGTTGCAAGAAAAATAAGAGACATTATTTCCTTAGAGTCTCAGTTAAGTAGTGAGTTTGATATGAAGGATCTTGGTGCTGCAAAGAGGATCCTTGGCATGGAAATCTTTTGAGATAGACATGCAAGTAAGCTTTGGGTAAATCAAAAGAAGTATGTTGAGAAGGTCTTGGAGCGGTTCAACATGGGTAAAGCTAAACCGGTTAGTACACCCTTAGCAAATCACTTCAAATTATCTTAAGAAACAATGCCCTGTTTCACATGAGGAAGTTATAAAGATATCTCGAGTACCCTATGCCAGCGCAGTAGGGAGCCTCATGTGTGCTATGGTTTGTAGCAGACCAGATTTGGCTCATGCGATGAGTCTCGTCAGCCGATACATGAGCAATCCGGGTAAGGAGCATTGGGAAGCTGTTAAGTGGATCTTTCGTTATTTGGCTAGAACTACCGGAATGGGTTTAATGTTCAGTTCCAAGGGAGGATCGATCGATTTAGCAGGTTATGTTAATTTAGACGTCGTTGTTGATTTGGACAAGCGAAGGTCCATCACGGGATATGTCTTTACTCTTGGTGGTGGAGCTATTTCGTGGAAGGCAATGCTTCAACCTACTGTAGCATTGTCTACAACCGAAGATGAGTATATGGTAGTAACTGAAGCTACGAAGGAGGGAATATGGCTAATTTGTTTGGTCACAGAGTTAGGTATAAAGCAAGAAAGTGCTACATTATATTGCGATAGCCAGAGCGCAATATGTCTCGCGAATAATCAAGTGTTCCATTCCAGAACGAAACACATTGAAGTTCGGTACCACAAAATTCGAGAATTTGTGGAGAATGGTAGCATTGCTTTGAAGAAAGTCCATACTAAAGATAATCCTGCAGATATGCTCACGAAGACAGTTACTACACAGAAGTTCAAGTCCTACAGGGACTTGATTTCTCTCACTCATAATTGAAGTTGATGGAGGCCACACTGATCCAGGTGCGGGCGTACCTTTGCGAAGGTACGGTGGAGGGAGAGATATATTCGTTTTCTTGGTTCAAGTGGAGGCTTGTGGTTTATTCAAGCCAAAGGTGGAGATTTGCTGATATTGTCTTGAATTCCACAAAATTCAAATAGGAAATCTAGGAAGACTTGAAGATTGCAGGCTATTTGTTTCCTAATATATTTCCTAGATTTGGGTTTCAAATTTGATAATATCTTTATGGTGGAATTCCTTTCCTACTAGGTTTAGGAAAGTGAGGATCTAAAGATCTATTTATTTCAGCATTGTACCTTGTACTTTTGTGATACGTTCAAATAAGAAATCGTCTCTCTCTCTCCCATGGACGTAGGCAGATTTTTCGCCGAACCACGTAAATCTCCGTGTTCTTGATTATTCTTGTTTTCTTTCTCATCTAGTTAGGGTGTTCTTCCGCACAACATCTTGAAAGGTTTATACAAAATGATACCCAAAGGTAAGTCCTAGTCCTTTTTCATGGAACAAGCTGTAAAGGCCTTTTCATTTTTTTCTGAGCAACATCAGTAGGTGTCAAATCTATCAGTTTCAAGGTCCAAGGTTGAAAGTGATTTACCATTACACATCTAAACTTACCTAAGCCTCACCCAAGCGGGTTGTAGATCCAACCCACAATGCCTTTTACAACGTTTTCTTCTAAAAGTAGTGTGTCAGATGCCTCGCGTTCTAAACAAGATCTTCAGCTGCTCAAATTGACTCTTGTTTCTAGCTCTCCCTATTTTTCTTTTTTAAACAATTCTCTGTTCATATGTAATCTTTCCGATGCATCTTCTTGAAAAGTAATGCGGATATGAAGTTCTTTAACTAAGTAATCTCATAAATTTCACTCTGTACGACCTATTTCGAACCATGTCAGAGATGAAATAAACTAAAAGCAAGTGCTGGCAGATAAATGGAAGCTAAATTTTTACCTTCCTTGATAAAACTCCAACCTCTCCTATATTGAAGAAAAATCATAGAATAGAAGTGTTCAAGCCTGCCAGGTCTCAGAAGTGCGCCATCAAGTAAGTCCCGGTCTACTGCTTCACACCAAAAGCAACTGGTTTAGAACTAAAAGCACATAACTAGACAACTACAAAATAAGGAAACAAGATCTGTCACACCCCGATCCTCGAGCGTGTGCCCATCCCTCGGTGGTCGATAATAAAAATGCGACATCCCAAGACGAGTCGCCGACCCTTTCATATTATTGGGCTTGCGGAAGCGAATAACAAATCCCCAGACAACAAACAGCATGTGATAGAAAAGCAGGGCAACATTTCACAAAGCTAAACTTTTATAAACAACTGGGTTTAGGTACAAAAGAGTCTAGACAAAAGTCAACAAAATATCGGCTCTAAAAAAGAAATTGTCTTACGACAACAGTCGAACACATACGCCGATCCTTCAGACTCCACCTCCATAGATTCTCGGCTTCAGGTCTTCCACCAACACCATCTAAGGACCTGAAAAGTTAAGCCCACGATAGGGTGAAACATTGTCTCAGCAAGTTCACCCCATAAACCCCTATTAGGAAAAAAATACACTCAAGGGTGACCTAGCCACACAATACAGAGAACTTACCTCGCCTCAAGTCCCTCCTGCACGTTAGCACAGTTCATATACACAATGTAGATAATCACAGCACACAACAATTGAAACACCTCACCAACACAATTAATCATAGGGGTCCCAATTATAAGGCCAAACCATTATGACACGTCCCATACCATGCCACACAGTTTTGTCTCATAATTAGGCTTAGCTAACTTAACCAACCATGCGTTCCTATTGTTAATTTCTCCCCTCGAGGGTACAGCATACTCCCAAGTTCAGCGGTCTACTGGCGTAGCCAAGCATCGTCTCACCACCATTGAGCACGGCTTCGTCTCTCAAAGACGGCTTTCTCAAATGAGTACTGCGACCCGAATCCCATTAAGTGGGTAACCCATATAGGGTAACATCCGGCGTAAACGCTTGGGACGGGTTCTCTTAACCAACACACGACCATTCAATCTCAGCCCAGGACACCGTGCATTGCACTTAAATGCTTCAATTAAAATAGTGATCCTAGCCTATTTTCTTCATATTAAAAATATCCCAGAATATAGTCGTGTGTGGGTACATGGTCAGATCAATACTTAAAATTGATATCCTCTCATTTAAAATCTCACTATTTTATATAGTGTATAAAACAATTTTTGGTGTTAAAATCCAACACCCGGAATTTTCTGAATAATTATTCAAATTTCCCAAATTTTGAAATAAATGACCAAAAATCCAATCGGCACTCAATTTGCACAAATTAACATCAAATTACATAAAACTGAACACACCATTACAATCGACACAAAATTCCGATCACCGACTATCTCGGTCTAATTTTCGGAAAATAATACATAATTAAATAACTACCAAAAATTAATTAAATAAATCAATTTAAATACCGAAAAGACTAACTTAGGCCAGAATTGCCTAATTAAATATCGAACCGCCCTAAGATTACCGAACTAATTTAGATAAATAGTACATCCTATCTAGCCCTTAATTAATCTAATCTAACCACCTAACATGCATAATTGAATATTTAAATCGCTAATCTGATCTAACTAACCACATAATCCCTAATTAACTTAAACTAAACAGCCATTAAGTATAATTAATCTCCTAAGTAAGGTTTAGTGAGTAAACTCACCGGTTTAGTGCGAAAATCGGTTCACCGCAACGGCGGCTGAAACTCGGGCCTACGGCGACGCCGAGGGGAGCTTGGACCAGGCCAAGAAGGCTTGCAAGCCCACAGCAAAACTGCTGGGCTCGGTTGATTTTGGCAACGTTCGAGAGAAATGAAACTTGCGGAGATGCTGGTCGGGCGGCAAGATTGAGCTGGGCCGGAGGATTGCTGGGCTGAAGATGGGCTGGATCCGTGAGGTTGGCAGGTGGAGTCGGTGGCGGTGGGTTGAATTCGAGGGAAGCAAGGTGGCGTCGCTACTGATGCACAAAGTGGGAGTCAACCTCAAGGAGAAAATTCGCTAATAGTTGACTCGCTGGGGGCTTCTCACGGACGGGTGGCAGCGAATGAGGCAGAAAGATGGAGCTTGCACGCCGGGTGGAGAGAGACGTGGAGATGGAGAGAAATTCGATGGTGGAGAGAGGCGAGCTGGCACGCGAGGGAGCTGTAAGGGGCTACTTCGGTTAACTTTCGGCTTCGCTAGAGAATTTGCTGGGTTGACTTGGCAGCTTCATGGCAGCGTGAGAAGAATTCGGTGGAGGTGTGAGCGTGTGGTGCTACAGGGGCTGTTTCGGTGGAGGGAACAGAGGGCGTGGAGCTGCAGCAAGCTCGGGGATTCGTGGAGATGGGAGCTGTTCGGTCCAAGTGGAAGAAATGAAAGCAAAGCCGCGAAGGGGAAGAAGATGCGGCTGAGGCATGCTCGAGAAGCCAAGGAAAAGGGGGAGGAAAGTCAACAAACTTATCCCTTCAATTAAAGCTTGGTCCCCTAATACTTTCTTGCTTAATAATTCCACAAATACTTAATTTTGATGCCAATGTTGCAGCCCCCATCCAAGGCTCCGAATTTCCTCACCTTAGACTTCAATTTCTTCTCCAAATTCCCCAATTTGAGGTCCAATTTTGCTAAGAAATAAGCCCATATAGTTTCTACGATTTCCCTTCACCAAATAGCTCACTTTGGTGGCCAAAAATTCCTTCAATTTGGCCAATCCGAATTTCCTTTCATTTCCAAATCGTCCGAACTGATTTTCTGTAAAAAATCCCGGGCTCGTTGAAAATTCTTTGGAGGATGAGTCAACGTTCCTAAAATGAATCGTAACATGATAGAACGTTCAATTTTTAAAATCGGGTTCAAATTCGCGGTTAATTTCAATCTAGCGCAATTTTAGCGTAACTTAACCTACCAAGTAACTTTTAGGAATTTTTAGCGCATTTGACCTGTGGTCAATTATTTTCGAACCACAATGTACGCGTTCGACACATTGACGGCTCTCGGTTGTCGTGAAAATCTTGAGATTTCAAATACGGACACAGAGTACGAAAATGATAGAAAAATTGGTCTAGTGCCGTTCGACAGAAATTTTACAATTAGGTGGAATTTCCCACATACTAATCACATATCTCTATTGAATCGACCTATCTCCGGTCTTTGATCAATTTTGACGATGCCGTAATTGATGTGGACATCGAGCCATATCGAGGAAGATGTGCTAGGGACCCATTGTTTATTCCTACTGGTTCAATTACTCGAGCGCGGGCCAAGCAATTTAGGCAAGCTATTGGCGTCATGGTTCGTGATCTTTGGCGTGGAGATGACCTTGAATCAAATCTTGAAGAATCTTGGAAATCTTGGCGTAATTTAATTATCTGGTCACCAAATATTTGACCAAGTCAAAAAATATATAAATATATATATATATATATATATATATATATATATATATATATATATATATACTTGTTTAGGAATATTCTATAATATGACACATTAGATTTCTAGGGTTGGTTTTAGGGTTTGTGTGGCGGCTAGAAAGCCTATATAAAGGATTTGCCAAATTTCTTTGGGGACAGATAGATTTTTATTTTTGAGGAAAAAGTTGAGAGATTCTCTTCTACTATTCTTGTGAGGACTTGACCTAATCAAGGTTCTCTTGTGACGGTTAATTAGACTTATCGAGTGAGATAGCGAATTCTTTCGCTCGTGGCGTCTATAACGTTGGTTGGTTGACACTCATTCATCAACAGGTCACGTTCATACCGAGGTTGCCAATCACAGGTTCGATTGGAGGTCAAGGTTCGCAATTCGCACCATCTGGGCCTTCGTAGAACGATCTTTCATCAACGATTCACATCAGTTGGTATCACAGCCTGCTTCTACAATGCCTATTTATCTTTAATTTTCTATTTATATTCAGCAATTTGAGATTTATTGAGCTAGGGTTTCGGTTCTAGCCAATTTAGGGATCCGATTACTTTTGTGCTTCCATACGTAGTTGCTTGCTGTTAGTTTTAATTTTTTTTCCTAGCATCTTAAATTGTATCTGAGTTCGTCAAAAAAAAAAGAAAAAAAAAAGAGAAGGTTGGTCAAAAAAAAAAGAAGAGAAAGAAAAATGCACATAAAAAAAAAGTGCGCAAGAGAAAAAAAAAATAGATTCGGTAGAAAAAAAAAGAGCCGAACAAAAGAAAAATCAAGAAGGCGACTCATTTGTTAGTGGACCGAATTGAAACAAAATCAGTAGTGATTTGCATTTCAATTGGAATTTCGAAAGTTTTACTTGTTGGTTTGAAATTGTTACTTGCTGAAACAAAATCAGTAGTGATCTAATCTTGTTTAATTAGTTTGATTGATTGTTGTGAGGGGGTTGAGAGACGGGTTTTGAGTCCAATAAAGAGCTTGTGAAAAGAGAATATGAGAGGGAAAAGGCAAGAGTGTGTAAGCTTAATTGAGGGTGGAAAAAGCCTAGACTTGAGTTAAACACGAGGGGAGTGACAAACACCTTAAGAGAAACACGTGAGGGAGCGATTGGTGAGGATTTTTGTGACTAACGTTTACTTGCAGGTCTAAAATATGTCGCGCGAAGAAAGCGTGAATCAAAAGGAGGTTGACTCCATATGAAGGGATGAAGCGCTCGTGGAAAGCATCCAGCAATTGAGGGCTGTAGTGGAGGAGCTTAATGGCCAAATGATGGGGAATGGCATGAGGGTTGATAGTGAGCAAGAGCTACCCCGGGGAAGGCCGCAACATCAGCGAGACGCCTCTAAAACATGACATAGAAGGCAGCGGCATTATGATGATGATGAGGCCGACATGGAGGATGATCGAGATGCTCGATTTGGAAGGTGGAATGGAGCCCGAGGGTTTAGACACCGAGAAGATAATGAACTTGGCAATATCAAGATGAATATTCCTTCTTTCCAAGGAAAGAATGATCCCAATGCGTATCTAGAATGGGAGAAACGCATGGAGATGGTATTTGATTGCCAACGATACTTTGAGCTCAAAAAGGTAAAATTGTAGCTATTGAATTTACCGATTATGCTATAATTTGGTGGGATCAACTTGTGACTAGTAGGAGGCACAATGGTGAAAGACCGATAGAGACCTGGGATGAGATGAAAACAGTGATGAGGAGGCGTTTTGTACCAAGTCATTACCATCGAGATTTGTTTCAAAAGTTACAAAATCTCACACAAGGCAATAAGAGCGTGGAAGAGTATCCCAAGGAGATGGAGATTGTCATGATCCGTGCTAATGTGGGGGAGGATCGTGAGGCCACAATGTCAAGATTTTTGAGTGGTTTGAGCTGAGACATAGCAAGGGTGGTGGAGCTACAACACTATGTTGAATTGGAGGAATTGGTGGACAAAGCCATCAAAGTTGAGCGGCAATTGAAGTTGGACCGAAATCACAAAAGTTGAGGAGGTTCAAATCAGAATTGGAGATCCAATTGGAAGAGAGATAAGAAGCCAAATTGGAGAGGAAACAACACCAAAATCAAAACCTCAAAGGAGAAGGAGAGGGACGGTAAAGTTGGAATGAATCCGGTTTCAGGTAAAACTAAAAACCCTAACACTAGAACTCGTGAGATTAAATGTTTTAAGTGTTTGGGCAGGAGTCATATGGCAAATCAATGCCCTAATAGGAGGGTGATGATCATGACTGGACATGGTATTATTGAGTCCGAAAGTGAAAGGGAAGAAGAGGATGATGAGATGCCACCGTTGGAGGATTGCAGTGATGGAGAAATAGCTATAAAAGGAGACTTATTGATGGTTAGGCATTCTCTTAGTGTGCAAGTAAAGGAGGAGGAGCATCATCAACAAAGAGATAACTTGTTTCATACAAGATGTGTGGTGAATGGTAAGATTTGTAGTTTGATAATTGATGGAGGTAGTTATGCAAATGTGGCAAGTTGTATTATGGTGGATAAGTTGGGTTTGAAGACGACAAAGCACCCTAGGCCTTATAGACTTCAATGGTTAAATGATAGTGGTGAGGTGAAAGTGTCGAAGCAAGTTCGAATCCCATTTGAGATAGGGAGATATAAGGACGAGGTAGAGTGTGATGTTGTACCTATGCAAGCGGGTCATATCTTGCTTGGAAGACCATGGCAATATGATCGAAAGGTACATCATGATGGGTATACTAATTGTTATTCATTGGTGATGAATCAAAAGACTTATACCTTGGTACCAATGACACCTAGTGAGGTGTATCAAGATCAGTTAAAGTTACAACGAGAAGTCAAGAGAGAGAGAAAATGTGAGAAATCCGAGGGCTTGCGTGGTGTGTCTGAGACTCAAGGAAAAGGAGAGGCCAAGAGAAGGATTGTGGTAAAAACCGAGGGAAAAGAAGAGAGGAAAGAAAATAGGCAAAAGAATTTTTATGCAAAATCAAGTGAGGTGAGGGGAGCTTTAGTTCTAGACCGACCGATGCTTGTACTTTTGTACAAGGAGGTTTTGTTTTCTACTAACGATCTTGACCCAAGTTTGCCTAGTCCTATTGTGTCTTTATTGCAGGAATTTGAAGATGTCTTTCCTAATGAACTTCCTGGAGGGATACCACCAATTCAAGGCATAGAACATCAAATTGACTTGATTCCTGGTGCGCCATTAACTAACCGACCCGCATATCAAAGCAATCCCGAGGAGACAAAGGAACTTCAACGGCAAGTTAGCGAACTATTGGAACGGGGGTATGTGAGAGAGAGTCTTAGCCCGTGTGTCGTCCCTGTTTTGTTGGTGCCAAAGAAGGATGGAACTTGGCGAATGTGTATCGATTGCCGAGCAATCAATAATATTATGGTAAAGTATCGACATCCTATTCCTAGGTTAGAATTATCGAATCATATGATGAAGAAATTGAATTTGTTCCCTGAATCAAATAAATTCTTAAAGAAAAAATTTCGATAACTTCTTGACATGTTGGATGAGTTACGTGGTTCTTGCATTTTCACTAAGATTGATTTGAAAAGTAGCTATCATCAAATTAAGATGAAAGAAGGTGATGAATGAAAAACTGCATTTAAGACGAAGTATGGATTATATGAGTGGTTAGTCATGCCATTTGGATTAACTAATGCACCGAGCACGTTTATACGACTTATGAATCATGTTTTGCGTGTTTTTATTGGTCGATTTGTGGTTGTCTATTTCGATGACATCTTGATATATACCCGAAGCCCTGATGACCATATTGAGCATGTGCGAGATGTCTTGCAGGTTTTAAGGGCCGAGCAATTATACGCTAATCTAAAGAAGTGCTCTTTTGTTACCAACAAATTAGTATTTCTAGGATTTGTTGTTAGTGTTGATGGTATACAGGTTGATGAAGAAAAGGTAAAAGCAATCCATGAATGGCCAATGCCTAAGACCATAGGAGACGTACGTAGCTTTCATGGATTGGCGAGTTTTTATCGGCGATTTGTGAGAAATTTCAGCACCATTGCCGCACCTTTAACTGAGGTTATCAAGAAGCACGTGGGTTTCACGTGGGGAGAAGAGCAAGAGAAAGCATTTAATCTATAACATCACGGGCCCCACTGTGTAATATTGTCCGCTTTGGGTCACCCGCCCTAGCGCGAACGAACCGCCATCCCAGCCACGGTCTTTTCCCTCACGGCTTTAAAACGCGTTACACAGGTTAGAGGGACCCAAGCCTTATAAGCTGACCAAGACCTCCCTCCCTAGGCGATGTGGGACAAGAGAGGAGGCTGTCACACTCTCCACCTCTTAACAGAACAGCGTCCTCGCTATGGCCCCACGGGCATCAGAACAGCATTCTTGCTGTGGCCCCACACGCGGTCGAGAGTCGGCTCTGATACCACTACTTGTAACATCATGGGCCCCACTGTGTAATATTGTCCACTTTGGGTCACCCGCCCTGGCGCGGACGAACCGCCATCCCAGCCACGGTCTTTTCCCTCACGGCTTTAAAACGCGTTACACAGATTAGAGGGACCCAAGCCTTATAAGCTGACCAAGACCTTCCTCCCTAGGCGATGTGGGACAAGAGAGGAGGCTGTCACACTCTCCACCTCTTAACAGAACAGCGTCCTCGCTGTGGCCCCACGGGCGTCAGAACAGCATTCGAGCTGTGGTCCCACACGCGATCGGGAGTCAGCTCTGATACCACTTGTAACATCACGGGCCCCACTGTGTAATATTGTCCGCTTTGGGTCACCCGCCCTGGCGCGGACGAACCGCCATCCCAGCCACGGTCTTTTCCCTCACGGCTTTAAAACGCGTTACACAGATTAGAGGGACCCAAGCCTTATAAGCTGACCAAGACCTCCCTCCCTAGGCGATGTGGGACAAGAGAGGAGGCTGTCACATAATCTGCTAAAAGATAAGTTGACTAATGCTCCTTTGTTATCTTTGCCGAATTTCAGTGCTACTTTGGAGATAGAGTGCGATGCTTTTGGTACAGGAATTAGAGCTATGTTGATGCAAGGAGGGTGTCCCATAGCTTATTTCAGTGAGAAATTGAGTGGAGCAACATTGAATTATCCTACCTATGATAAGGAGATGTATGCTTTAGTGCGAGCTTTGGAGACTTGGCAACATTATTTATGGCCGAAGGAGTTTGTAATCCACACCAACCACGAGACCTTGAAGTACTTGAAAGGGCAGCAGAAGTTGAATAAAAGACATGCCAAATGGATGGAGTTCATCGAGACTTTTCCATATGTGATAAAGTACAAGAAAGGTAAGGAGAATGTGGTAGCTGATGCACTTTCTCGAAGGTATGCGATTCTAACTATTTTAGAAGAAAAGTGTTTAGGTTTTGAGCATATCAAGGGCTTATATACTGATGATGATGACTTTGGGAGAGTATTTGAAGCATGTGAACATACTGCATTTGATAAATTCTATAGGTGTGAAGGTTATCTTTTCCGTGAAAACAAACTATGTTTGCCTAAGTGTTCTTTGCGTGAACTGTTGGTGCGAGAAGCGCATAGTGGTGGTTTAATGGGGCATTTTGGCATTAATAAGACTTATGAAGTGCTGCATGAACATTTTTATTGGCCATATATGAATAGAGATGTCACACGTGTCTGTGAGAGATGCATTGCTTGTAAGCAATCGAAGTCTACAACTAAACCGCATGGCTTGTATACACCATTACCTATTCCAATGCATCCTTGGACTGATCTTTCTATGGATTTTGTGTTAGGATTGCCTAGGTCTAAGTATGGTAGAGATTCTATTTATGTGGTTGTTAATCGATTTTCAAAGATGGCTCATTTTATACCTTGTCATAAAACTAATGATGCATCTCATGTTGCTGATTTGTTCTTTAGGGAGGTTGTACGTTTGCATGGCATGCCTAGATTGATTGTTTCAGATCAAGATTCTAAATTTCTTAGCTACTTTTGGAAAACATTGTGGAAAAAACTAGGAACACGGTTGTTATTTTCTACTACTTGTCATCCACAGACCGATGGTCAAACCGAGGTAGTTAATAGAACTTTAGAGGTATTGTTGGGAAGATTGTCTGCCACATGTTGAATTTGCATATAATCGGAGCATGCATTCTGCTACTAAATTTACACCATTTGAGGTTGTCTATGGTTTTAATCCGTTAACTCCGTTAGATTTAACCCCTTTACCTGTTGATGAGCGTGTGGATTTAGATGGAGCAAAGAAAGCCGAATTTGTCAAGGCGTTGCATGAGAAGACGCGCACAAATATTGAGCGCAAAATTGAGCAATATGCAAGGCAAGCCAACAAAGGGCGCAAGGAAGTGGTGTTTGAACCCGGCGATTAGGTTTGGGTTCATATGTGCAAGGAGCGATTTCCTGAGCAGCGACATTCTAAGTTATTACCGCGAGGGGATGGACTATTCATGGTTTTAGAAAGAGTTAACAATAACGCCTACAAGTTTGATCTTCCAGGTAAGTATGACGTTAGTGCCACATTTAATGTTTATGACTAGACTCTTTTCGATGCCAATGATGATTTGAGGGAAAATCCTTTGCACGGGGGAGGGAATGATGTGGACATCGAGCCATATCGAGGAGGAGGTGCTAGGAACCCATTGTCTATTCCTACTGGTTCGATTACTCGAGCGCGGGCCAAGCAATTTAGGCAAGCTGTTGGCGTCATGGTTCGTGATCTTTGGCGTGAAGATGACCTTGGATCAAATCTTGAAGAATCTTGGATATCTTAGCGCAATTTAATTCTCTGATCACCAAATATTTGACCAAGTCAAAAAAATATATATATATATATATATATTCTTGTTTAGGAATATTCTAGAATATGACGCATTAGATTTCTAGGGTTGGTTTTAGGGTTTGTGTGGCGGCTAGAAAGCCTATATAAAGGAGTTGCCAAATTTCTTTGGGGACAGATAGATTTTTATTTTTGAGGAAAAAGTTGAGAGATTCTCTTCTATTATTCTTTTGAGGACTTGACCTAATCAAGGTTCCCTTGTGACAGTTAATTAGACTTATCAAGCGAGATAGCGAATTCTTTCACTCGTGGCGTCTATAACGTTGGTTGGTTGACACACGTTTGTCAACAGGTCATGTTCATACCGAGGTTGCCAATCACAGGTTTGATTGGAGGTCGAGGTTCGCAATTCGCACCATCCGGGCTTTCGTAGAACGATCTTTCCGCAACGATTCACATTAGTAATGACCCTTGCAAATTAGCACGGTGGAGTAGTTGATTCTTGGTCAAATTCTCGAGTCTATTACGTTTAGATTCCTTGACGGCTTCACCTAATAGACTAACTATCCCGTGAATGATCAGCTAAGGGAAAAGAACTATAGGCGCGTCGATGAGAAGCCCAACTTATTCAATCGAAGATAGAACCTGAAATTCAGGATGTCCTTGGATCTCAAGAAAGGAAAGTGAATTAATGTTATTAAGAGATAGATGAACTCATGACTCCTACGGAAAACAAAAGACCACCTCATGCCACAAAGATGTCATGACAGATATGAGAAACCACCCTATGCTTGACATCACAAGACTATCAAAATCCATTGATGGTGTTGTAAAGGCACAAGTCTAGCTTAATACACTTCTTGCACGCTACTTCAGCAACTGAAAATTTATGCAATCCCATCTTTTGTTACCTTCTTTGATACACATCTAGTTTATCCAATACCATGGACACACGGACCCCTGGTTTGAAGATTGAGGTGAAAATCCGATTATCCTAGTTGCCCATACAATCAAAATCTAGGTTTCCATAAGTAGATGCTTCCCAAAAATGAACTTGTCTTTGAGATTGATTTCACCAATCCGTGATTAATTTCATCAATATATTTAGAAAATGTAAGTGAGATTCTCCGCCAGAGAGCCAGATATATCTTGTTCGTACTGAATCCTTGTTGAAAGATTAATAATCCTAAGGTCTGATTATATCTTCGTTCTTGGCTTGGGTTCAATCTGGATTTTGTCAGAGTGGGAAAGACTTCTAATATAAAATAGACTTTGACAGCATTCCACGATAAACACAGAAGTCCAACATTCCTCAGAGTAAGAATAAGAGAATGAAAGTTTTGTCAACTTCAAAATCTAATAGGAGTTTTCTCAACAGGTTGAACTTTCCTAATATTGACTAGGGTTTCATGCACTCTTGAGGAGTTGCCAATTAGGGTTTCAATGTTCTCTCTCAATTGTTCGCTTGATTTCTCTCTTCCACTACCCAATTCGCCACCAGTGCCTATAGAATTTCAGCTCTCTATTAATCTCTCGCAGGAACCCACACTCTCACTCAATCGCTCGCCCACTTTCTCTCACATTTTTCAGCTCATGAGAACTCACAACCATAGCATCCAAAAAACCATTAACTGATTAACCAAAAATCTCTGTGAAACTCAGAAAAAAGGTCATGCTCTTCATTTTCAAGATTCAGCAGTACAATTTGGGGGAAAACCGAAATTAGGGCTTGGGGGCTTTCAATTGAAGATTTTGGCCAATTTAGGGTTTTTAATTTGGGGGACATGAAGGACGACATTATTTTAGATAAGGATCACTGACTGGACATTTCGGAGAGCCACATAGGCTAATTTTATTAATAAAATAACATAAAATTGGATTTCCAACAAGCCTTGCCGAAATTGACATTTAAATGTACATTTTGGAACTTTTATCACTTATGTGTCTCTTGTGCCAAGTTGTGGCACTTGGGGTCTTCTTATCTCGTTTGTAACTCGTTTACTTGAATTTTTCATTCAAGGTAATTCTTAACTAGATATAATAGTTAGGTCGGACTTGAGCTTCCTCTTAATAATCTCTTCAAAAAAGATATAGGGGCTTCCCCTGCTTCTACACAAAACTTTTTGCTTTAGCTTAACGAATTAAATGTTGTCCTATTCCACCAAATTCAGGAAAAATATGGCCTCTAAGGTGTGTCCAATTTTTCCTGTCAAATGAATGAAAGGTAAAAGTCACATGAAAGGCTATCTATCTCTAGGAAGGACAGAAAAGGACCCTGCAGGAAGGGCGGGGGGCGCTTTGGCATCATCCGTGTTCGTCACGGCATCCTAATCTTGTATATCATACTCTGCAAAGAGTCGCATCTCTATCTCATGTTTTGGACAAGGCTCCGCACTATGCTTAGGTGGTGATATGAGCCTAGCCCAAGGTTTATTTCCAAAGAAAAGCTATTGTGATTCGAATACGAAATCCATCGCGTCTCTTCTCTTGTCAATAGTAACTTTCGACCTAAAGATAAACACACAAAAGTTGTTATATCCTTTTTCATGTCATTTTAGGTGCATTTAAAGTTTGATGAATTTACTTATAACGTTCACGTTGTCATTTGATTGCTGTCATTTATGTAGATGATAGTATACATTGATTTTTTTTCCTTTTTTGGGAAAAGTTGCTTTAGAAAACAATTCAAGTGCCTCAAGAAGGAGCACGAACATCATAAAAGATCTGTATAAATACTGTTTATATTATGTCTACTCTGTATTGTTTGCACCGGAACTAACACATTATTTTTATGATAGTTATCATGGCACCACTCGGTGCGGCCAGTTGCATTTTTATGAGAAACAAAATTACGTATAAATAACAAATTGATGGATAACCATAAGCAATAATTGCATATAGCATCTTGAGATTCACACCTATGTCAAACACTATCAAGAGTTTTCAATACATAGAATTCGCATCCCCTCTAAACCTGAAAAGACACATCTACTCCCATGCAACTCATAACCATGTATCCACCTGCTCTCCCTCTCTCTCCCTCTCTCTCTCCCTCCCTCCGCCTCTCCCTCCCCCTCCCTGCGACCATGGGAGCTTGAACTTGCGTTAGTGCAAGGTTGACCTCATGAGCTCGTGCGAGTTAGGCCTTGCGACCCTTCCGTGAGATCAATAAGCTTTGAGACAGAGCTCTTTATGGCCATGCGAGCTCTGTTACAAAGCGCGCCGGTCTCCCATGGCCACGGCCATGGGGGACCCTATCTGGTTTAGATAGAGTGGCCTGACCCAGACTAAAAATCTCAATTTTTCTTACAAGTCTCAGGCCATTATAGATCCATTAGGATCAGATTTAGTATGTGTATATTCTAGGGTAGTCAAATCCACAAATAGTGCGGCAGTCAAAAAGATGAAGGGGAGAGGCATGACTTGCTTTATGAATTAAATGCAATTTTGGGATCTTTATGCACTTTTAGTTCTCTTTTGCAATTGGCACTAATCAGTGCAGTACGGGCCTACTCTTCCAGACCCTGATAGAGAGCAAAGTCTCCACCAATGGGACCTCAAAGTTAATAGTAACATATTCTAAAACAGAGGCTGACGGCGGCTGTCACTTTGATCGAACAGGTTACCATGACTATTATTCAATCAACCCAATCAAATTTCAACAATCCGTTGATTCACTCACACAAAAACATTTCTTAATTAATAAATAAATGCACAAGTTTCCATTTTGAAATTCTCGTTATATTATTGATTAAGCTCTTTTCCTTATCATGTATTGATCTTATCGATACTCATATTCAATAAACTCCCGTACAAGTTCAGAGATTATTGTCCATGCTCTCATGCATCACTATGAGAACACTGTTGTATAAAGCAAACGTTGATTATTTTAAAGAGAGAAAGAGGAGGATAAGAAGAAGAAGAAAAGTGTATAGACAAAGATAGATGATTAGCGATGTGATCGGAGAGAAGAATGGGGTCTTTAAAACTTGTCGGCATGTCATCACCCTTTAGAAGGACAAGTTGTTTTCATCAATTACCCTTTAGATAGAGAAGTGTCAATTATCTTAGGCTTTTAGTGGCACTTCTCGAATGAACGAATGAATGAATGAGCATCATACGCGTGATGGACATAATACATCCAAGTCATCCTCACATGTGGTGCTGTACTGTTTCCCTACTCCAAAGGACATGCGCGCCCTGTCGGATGGGTAGGACTTTGAAAATGAGACAACTTGGTTTCCCTTATGTCCACATTTTCAATTAATTAATCAGTTCGCAGACGAAGTTCAAGCTAACTAATTACAAGAAAAACATCCTACGTGACACCCCCCCCCCTCCCAATCTTCATTATTTATGGCGGACATACTGGATGCATATTTTCCATACAACCCTGCATTAACGAGCTTGTCCACATGGAATAGCTAGAGGCATACGGTGAAGACCTTATGCCAACAAGTGCAAACAACTGCATGTTTGGGCCATCACTTGAATTGCAGATATCGTCTTACCTGATTCACGAAATTAATTAATGGCACGTTTTGTGGGCTCGAGGTTTAACTATCTTAAGTTGATTTTCTTGTTGCGAAGAAATGCTAGAATAAAGAAGAAATCTTATTTTAACTCTATGAACTACAAAAGTCTCGTACTCCAGAGCCCTCAAACAGTGCTAAACAATCCTAATGTTTCACCAAGGTGATTGGCCTAGTTAGTGAAGGGGTCACATGTCTTCTATGAGGTCATGAGTCTAATTCACATTATGAGTGAACCTCCAAATCACTTGTGAAGCATTGCCCTCATGTAGAGAGAGTCCTAACGGCTAACTTCTTTGTAAGGCTATGATGATGGGCTCACAAATCTTGAATCTTCTGGTCGCAAGTAATGCAAAGTAATTTTGACTCATCAATCCAACATCTCATAGTGAATGTGGGATCCTTACTTGTGTATGTCCTTCCCGCCCTCCCAAAAATCCTTCCCGTTCAAAACCCGTAAAGTGCAAATTTGGCTTCTTCTCCAATCGAACAAGAGCCATATCCTTTTAGTGATTATCCTTCTTGACTAATAAATTGACTTATACACGTGGCCTAATATAGTCCGACAACTTGGTTTCCCTCCTCAATATGCAACATCACCTTATCCTCCAATTAATGTCGAAAGCAACGATAGGCCGCACTAACCAGCGACATTGAGTTAAAAAAAGGGAACAAAAATATTACGTAAGGTTGGTATCACGCTTCAATCTAATATTGTATGTCATCTATATCAATACAGTGAGGTAAGCCACTCACTTTAAGTCTCACGATGAATAAAAAAAGTGGACAGCTCAACAAAATGGATTAATAAAAAATCATGATTAGGTGTTTAGTCTAAAATACACTTCTTGTCAAGTTTGTTTAAATACATTATATCAGAGCAATTAATATATATTTATATCTCTATATATACATATACTTTCAAAAAGCTCACGATTTTCTTTAACATCTAGATTTTAAATATTCATATTATGATGGTTAGCCTCCCATTTTAGATCGGGACAACATCCCTATTAATGTCAATTTTTAGCACCAACATCCTCGAAACAGGAAAAGAAAAAAAAAAGTCTCGTTTTCTGTATATACATCTATTTTATGTATGCGAACATTTATGATCATTTAATGGGCAAAAATAAAAGACAGATGGAATTAATTGCATAATACTACATCAGCATATCAATTGAAATGAATATGGCATGGCTAAACCTTTTCGAGAGATAGGACACCATAATTATCATTTTATTTTATTTTATTTTTTTCAAGTGAAACCTATAAGAAAAAGAGACGGAGCGACAGGCAAACAAACAAAAGAGAACCCCCCAAAGCCTACTATAAATTCTCTCCTACATCTTCGTTTTCATAACCATCCCACTGCAAATCCTCCTTCCCAGCATATTCTTCTCTCCCTCCACTCCTTTCAAAACATCCACCAGAAGGGAAAGAAAATGGCCAGTTTACGCCTTGCAAGATTTATAACAGAAGTTGTGCCATCACAACTTGCAAGTACCACGAGGAGGCGGAGCAAAACATGCATCGTGATGGATACAATTCGCGAAGACACAGAAGAAGAAGAGAGACATGGACATGAAAGCTTCAATAATGCTGCTCTCTCTTCTTCTCCAGGAAGCTCTTCTGCTTCTTGGGCAGTGGCTACTTCAACTGGTTTGAACTCCAAGGTCTACTTCGACCAAGTCCGAACATCTTTGTTTTGTGTTCGTAAATGACCGTGCTTTTTAGCTGATGGTAACAGTGTGCATCTTCGAGGCACAAGACCTTTCCACCAGATTTCCTCTTCATCTGATAGGATAAGATCAGGGCTACTGTCCTGAGACTGGTGAGAGAGAGAGAGAGGTTCTTCCTTCTTCTTTTTTTCTCTTGTAGTAGGGTTGCTCTCTTGTTTCCTCTTTTTATCTTTAGGGGAATTCTCGTACAATGTGTTCAAGGTAGTGGGCTGTATACTATGCGTAGTGAAATCGTTCAATTCGTTTCTTCCATTGTTCTTCTTCCTATTTTCCTTCTATGTCGTAAAAATGAAATCAATTTTAAGAGATTATGATAAGTTCAACTAAACAATTTGGAACGCGTATTGTGGAATCAATGACTTTATACAAGAGTTGAGAAAGGATCGAGGATAAAATTGTCTCGGAGGACCTCTTAATTCAGTTACAATTGTAAAAGAATTAGGGCATGTTTGATAATTCACTTAGCAATTAATGAGATTATGTTTGATAACACTAACATTGACTTAAATTATTCAATTAAGTTAAAATGCCTTTAGTTCGTAAGTAAGGGAGAGGTTACTTAAGTCATTCAATAGAAACTTAACTGATGGTAACTAGAATTTTGCTAAATATATTGATAAAAGTCCTAAAACCTACCTATAAGGGTTGTGATGCATATTTAGGAGTTAATTATTTCTATATATCCTTTTTTCCATATTTCATTACACGTGAGCATGCCATTAAAAAAGGAAACAAAAATCATGTCTCGCATGTTAGGTATCTTATAATGCATTTCCTATATAAATAGATTAAAAGTATCACCTTATGATTTCATTCAGGTTAAACGTGAATTTTTACATCACTCAAGCACTATTTGTTTCAAAGCAAATAGTTTTTGTCATTAAATATTTTCCTCATTTTTTAGATATTTGGATCTCCTAGGAAAATAAGTTAACATAATTTTTCCATAGTCAATGGAAATTTTATACTTAAATTTGAGAAAATATTTTTCTCTATTAAAAATCAGAAATTATTTTTTAAATTACCACTAGACCTCGACACTAGAGCATGAGAACCCCGACGAATGTGGCCCATGTGCTAAGCAAACGGGCCGAGTAACTCCATTGAGGTTGAGCCTAGGTCCTCAACAGTCAAGCACAAGTCCCCATAGCTAGGGCCTAGGTCCCTCGAGGCCATGCCTAAGCCTTAGTCTGCGTGCCAAAGTCCTTGATTGTCGAGCCCGAGAACTCGGCCCCTGCACCTAAGTCATCGGCACCCAAGCATGGGTGCAACGAAAGCTGGCCACATCCTAGAGGCCAAGAGTGAGAACTTAATGCCCACGCACGAGTACCCAACAGCCATGCTTAGTTACTAAGTCCCGACACCCCCATTATTGGCACCCACACTAAGTCAATCAAGACCAGACCTAGGTCCAAAGAGGTTGAGTCCCGGTCTCTCAAAGCTTGGCCTAGGACCCTAGTGCCCGAGACCAAGGACCCAACAGTTATGTCTGAGTACCTAGCTCCCAAACCTAAAGTCATTGGCGCCCAAGCCTCAGTTCATTAAGGCCAAGACTGAGTCCTCAGTGGTCAAGCCCGAGACCACAAAGGCTGGGCCCACTTTTCTTGTGGCCAAGCCCAAGACCTTGATGCCCATTCCTAGGTTCTTAAATTCCTTGTTTGGAACCAGACTCCCGCATGGAAGTTATCGACACTTGGGCCAAGATCCTTGGTGACCATGCTTGAGACCCTAACACCCGTACTCAGGTTCCTGGCAAGCATGCCCAAGTAGCCAACTCCCACAACTAGACCCAGTTTCAAAGAGGCCATGCCTGACTCCGACACATGCTTGGAACCCGACTCCAACTTCCAAGTCATTGGCGCCTGGACCTACATACACAAAGGTTGGCCGCATGTGCCTTAGGGCCGAGCCCAAGACTCCAATGCCCGTGCTGGATCTCCAACTGCTGTGCCTGAGTATGAGGCTCCCGAGCTCAAGCCAGAACATTCTAGGTGTATTTTTTCTTGTAGAGGTGCTAGGAAATTTCTAAAAAAGAGTGAATGAAGGCTGATGGGTCACCACGAAGAGTGATCCAAATTGAAGCACTCAACATATCGTGTTTGCCCAACTCAATGGAAATCTCGACAAGGTTAATTTAAAGTGAGCTAATCTTCCCATCCATCTTTGGAGTGCTCCTAGCAGACATGCAAAAATAGCTTTGGCGGTGCATTAGGGGAAATTTAAATTTATTTTTATATTCGAATTATATAAATAAATTTACGTAAGTTGCCAAAAGAACACCTCAAGTGTCACAACTTAATAGGAGAAGACACATAAGTGCCAAAACTTCCAAAATGTACATTTAAGTACCAAAATTGGAAAAAGAATGAACATTTAAGTGTCAACAATGAGAGTTTCCAACCAACAGCTGACATGACTTTTTTCCGGAAAAAAATTGTAAATATTGTGGCATTTAAAAAGGGAAAAAAAAATTTATTCACATAGACGGGGTGAATGACGTTACGTCATCCATGTAGACTACGCAAGACAACCCTAAATGACATCAAACGACTTCATTTGGGCATGGTCCACGTAGACTACACAAAGACGCTGTACTGTAGCAAGGTGGGGTTGAAGAGGGGGCCCTTGACGCTGGAGGAGGACGAGCTCCTCGCCGGCTACATCAACCACGAGGGGGAGGGACAGGAGGGACGGAGGCGCACCCTCCCTAAGTGGGCCGGCCTCCTCCACTACAGCAAGAGCTACTGCCTCCGCTCGATGAACTACCTCCGCCCGTCCGTCAAGCGCGACCAGATCGCCCTAGACGAGGAGGACATCATCCTCTACCTCCACTGCTTCCTCGGCAATGGGTACCCTTCTCTTCCTCCCCAAATTCTCGAAGATCATTGAGCCGGATCAATCGAGGTTGAGCTTTCCTGATCTTGGCTAGAGTTTCATGCATTCTTGAGGAGGGGCCAATTAGGGTTTCGATGTTCTCTCTCTCGATCGCTCGCTCAGTTTCTCTCTTCCACTCACCGATTCGCCACCAATGCCTGCAGAATTTCAGCTCTCTACCCATTTCTCACAAGAACCTACACTCTCACTCAATCGCTCACTCACTCTCTCTCGCATTTTTCAGCTCATGAGAACTGACAACCATAGCATTCCACAAACCAGTCACTGATCAACCAAAAATTTCTGCAAAATTCAAAGAATGTCATGCTCTCCATTTCCAAGATCCTGCGATGCAATTTGGAAGCAAACCGAAATTAGGGCCTGGGGCTTTCAATTGGGGATTTCGGCCAATTTAGGATTTTTAATTTGGGGGAACATAGAGAACGACATCATTTTAGTCAAGGATTGCTGAGTGGACATTTTAGTGAGCCACGATCAGTTTTAATAATAAAATAACGACACGTCGGAGTTTAGCACTTATGTGTCCAATTTTCAAAAAAAAAATAAAGGAAAACGACACTTAAGTGTACCATTTACAAGTTTTAGCACTTACATGTCTCCCTGTGCCAAATTGCAGCACTTAGAGTGTTCTTATTTAGCTTATAACTCGTTAACTTGAATTTTTCATTCAAGGTAATTCTTAATTAGATATAATAGTTTGGTCGAAGGTCCCTCTTAATAATCTCTTCAGCAAAAGATAGGGGCTTCTCCTGCTTGTACACAACTTTTTGCTTTAGCTTAACGAATTAAATGTTGTCCTTTTTCACCAAATTCAGGAAAAATATGGCCCCTAAGGTGTGTCCAATTGTTCCTGTCAAATTAATGAAAGGTAAAAGTCACATGCAAGAAGGGCGGGGCGCTTTTGGCATCATCCGTGGTCGTGACGGCATCCTAATCTTGTATCTCATACTCTGCAAAGAGTCGCATCTCTCTCTCATGTTCCGGACAAGGTTCCACACTATGCTTGGGTAGTGACATGAGCCTGGCCCAAAGTTTATTTCGAAAGAAAAGAATTGGGATTTGAATACGAAATCCATCGCGTCTCTTCTCCTGTCAGTAGTAACCTTCAACCTAAAGATACAACACACAAAAGTTGTTATATCCTTTTTCACATCATTTTGGGTGCATTTAAAGTTTGATGAATTTTACTTATAATGTTCACGTTGTCATTTGATTGCTGTCGTTTATGTAGAAATGATATACATTGATTTTTTTTTTATGGGAGGGGCGGGGGGTGGGGAAGTTTCTTTAGAGAACAATTCGAGTGCCTCAAGAAGAAGCATGAACATCATAAAAGATCCATATAAATACTGTTTATATTATGTCTACTTTGTATCGTTTGCATCGTGACTAATGCATTTTTTTTTTTTTATGATAGTTATCATGCCACCACTTGGTGTGGCCAGTTGCTTTTTTAAGAGAGACAGAACTATGTATAAATGACAAATTGATGGATAAACGTAAGCAATAATTGCATATTGCATCTTGAGATTCACACCTATATCAAACACTATCAAGAGTTTTCAATACATACAATTTGCATCTCCTCTAACCTGAAAAGACACATCTACTTCCATGCAATTCATAGCCACACATACACCCTTCTCTCTCTCTCTCTCTCTCTCTCTCTCTCCCACGCCCCTCTCCTCGTACACCCCCTTGGGGACCATGGAAGCTTGAACTTGCACTAGTGCAAGCTCGATCTTATGAGGTGTTGATACCTAAATTTTGGCTAAATATTTATAATAAAATTGCATAAAAAAACCAAGGACCAATTTGGCCCTAACAAAAATATTTTTCGCACCACCTAGGTATTAATATCATTTGCTTTTACTAGGTTTTATTATTCTATTTTTATTTCCCTTTATTTTATACTAATTTCGAATAAATTAAGGAAAAAAAGAAAAAAGAAAAATGGTCCCACCAGGGTTGGGCTTCCACGCCCAGCCCCTTCTTCTTCTTCTTTCCAAGTAGGCTTACGGCCCATTCCTTTTTTCTTTCTTTGGCCTAGCCCCCCTCCCTTCTCCTTATTATTCCTTCCTCTTCCCCCTCCGCCTCTGCAACTCACACACGTAGAGGACGTCAACGCACAGAGGACAACTATGGCAAAGAGAAGGGAGTAGGCCGGCAATGGATAGGACGCACCTTCAAAGCGAAACAAGTGGGCGGCTGAGAAGACGGCCAGTTTGTCGCACCAAGGCCAATCAGCACACCAAGAACCGATGGCTAAAAGCCTCCATCAACCGGCTCCCCTCGGCCCATAAATAGAGCTTTGGACGGAGGCCAAGAGAGGCACGAAGAGGGAGAGAGATTGGAGGAGCGAGCTTGACGACTTCCCTTCAGAGACATCTAGGGAGGTCTAAGAGTGAGCAAATCCAAGATCTGAAGGGGGAAAGGAAAAGGGGAAGGAGATATGGAGAAGGCCAAATATGATAGAGGGAGGTTCGGGAGAGAGAAACCGGGTTGAGAGAGAGAGATTTTAATCCAAAACGATGAAAAAATTGAGCTTCATGGAATCTAAATAGATCTGTATGGAGTTACCACATGAGGTTATCAAGATTTTCAATGAGGTTATCATTTTGGATTTGTGCAATGATTTCCTAAGGACATTCTAGTCTTGGCCATTCTCACATTCTTTCAATCTTGTACTTTTCCTCTTGAGGAAAAGCATGCCTGAAAATATACATATTGATCTATGCTGGTGTCTTGGGTCTGGAGAGAAAATTAACAAGAACATTTTTCTTTCCTACAATGTGCTTGGTTTCAAAACAGTATTTCGAGAACCATTCTGTCCATCGAAGCAGTTGAGAAGGGTGAATCTGCTTTTATTTAAATTTGGTCATCTGAGGAAAGGATGCCATGTCCAATTTTACAGAAAATGATGGCCAATAAGATGGAATTCAAACTTTTTTGTCTCATTCTTTATTGCCAATATTTCTTTGAAAGTAGAATGATAATGCATTTTAGCTTGGGAAAACTTTCCACTTTTATAAGCGCAGAGGTTTCGCTTACCTTCAATTTCTTTAGACAGTATGGCTACCCAATATTCATCACTAGTATTGATCTGAAGGATTCTCTTCCTAGTGAATGGTATTTGCAATAGAGGAAGATTCTACAATACTTCTTTTAGCTTTGCAATTGCTTTGGTTTGAGCTTTACTCCAAAGCGGAGGATTATTTTTCAACATCAATTGCAATTGAAGCAGCAATTTTTGCAATGTTGGGAACAGAGTCTCGGATATAATTAATTATCCCAATAAATTACTGAACTTGCTTTGTCGTGAAATTTTCTTTTGGGAATTTAACAGTTCCTGAGCAATATGCGGCCCTAGATAGTACGTACCTTTGTTGAGGTGCGTACCGAGAAATTTAATTTCTATCTGAGTAATGTTCATCTTTCTCTGAGAAAGCATAATTTCATATATTTTTCACAATGTTAGCAAACTGATCGAGGAGTTGGCAGTGAGATTCTTCATCAAGACTGTAAAGTAAGGTGTCATCAATGTAGAATGATGCACTTGACAAGATTGGCTAAAAAATACGGCACATGGCCTTTTGGAATAAGGGCAGTGCTACTTTGAGGCCAAAGGGAATAACTATTAATTGAAAATGCAAGTTTGGAATACAAAACCATGTCTTGGGTCTATCTTCAGGATGAATGCCCAGTTGCCAAAATTCAACTTTGAGGTCAAATTTGGAATAAATGTGGGTTTTGAATAATCCAGCCAAAAGGGAATTTCGAGAGAGTAAATGGAACTTGTCATCTTGAAGGAAGAGGCTAAGAGGTTGGAAATTGATTACAAGTCACATTTTTCCTCAATTATGCTCAGCTCGTTTATTGACATAAAAAGCTTCGCAGGCTTATTAGGAATCTGAAATTTCAAAAAGGCCACTATTGTAGCAACTTTGAGCACTCCTTTTAAGCAGCAGCAAGATGTTCTAGATTCATTCCCATATAACTTGCTTTTGAGGAATTTATATCTTCATTCTTTTTAAATGGAAAGCAAATAAAGAACTCTGGATTTTTCCACAAAGGATGGGGACACTTTTGAGAGAAGTCAGAGTGAGATTCCGAATAGGATTCTAACAATTTTTACATGATTAGATCCAGTAAACTCATTTGGATGGAAAAAAGCTGTTGAATATTGACAAATTTAGAGAATTGATATTTATACTTAAGGCCTTTTTCAAGAATGATTCAGAGTTGAGGAATTTGAGTTATAACATCCCAACTGATAATCAAATCTTTGTTGGGGAGACTAGATTCGAAAATTTTAGTGGTTACAGAACACTAAGGGAAGAACTAAATAGTTACTAGTGTAATTCGCGCATTTGTAGAAAAAGTATCTCCTAAGGCAGAATTAAAATATCGAACACAAGAAGTCCAGTAGTATTCAGAAAGAACATTTGTATCTAGAATTGAAAAACTTACACTAGTATTTATAAGAGCAATGACTGTGATTGGTTTAGCAATTTTTGAGGTAAGGATTTTATAAGAACATGAGGACAATGGACTTGACTGGAATATATACTAGGGTTTTGCTCTAAAGAGATGAGGGATATATGGAAAAGATCTTAATACTTTAAATCAGAATTAGTTTCACTAGGTGTTTGCTAACAAAGAATAACACAAAGAGTTTGCTCAGATGGGTCTTCATCAATGAAAAACAATGATTCAATATCATCATTTTCAAGTAAAACACAAGTTTCAATTTCAATGTGATATATCTAGTAGGTCTGACCTTCTTTCGTCTGGGGGCAATTTTTGGCGAAATGATCCTTTTTGTTGTAGATGAAGTATCGAGTTGATTTATTGCGGTCTGAGCGATCTTTACTTTTTCGCAGGAGTCGCCATTTTTTCTTTCTTCGGAAATGCTTAGATCCATGCTTGGATTTTACCATCCAATACTTTTTGAAATGCTTTTTCTTTCTAGAAGATTTTTCACAAAAGCCATCACAATCATTTTTGGAACACTTAATCTTTAAATTCTGACGTGAACAAGCTCCGTCAAGTTGTCGATTGTCTTTGATGTAAATTTTCATCATTTGGCGCCTTAGACATAAATCATCAAGGCACAAACGAATCTCTTGCTATATTTCTTCCAAGGGAATATCCACAATTCTCCTTTGCTTATTGAGAAATGATCTCTCAACTTGCTGAGATAGCTCTTTAGGAATAGAGGCTAAAAAACCTATTTTAGGTTCACATCAGTTCCAAGGTCGTAGAAGAGTTTGATCATCTCTCAATAATGCTTGTTGAAAGAGAAAGTAGTATTTTCTTTCAAAAAACTCTTTTCTCTTGAGCTTATAGAGGTCAATAGGTTTGCCAATTAAAAATGATAGAGGAGAGCAATAACTTGGCTAAAGTCTACTGAAAGTAGAAATTGCACTTGATCTTATTCCGTAACTGATTGTCACTAATGTTTGAGGCTTCTTATAAACCTCGTGACAAATCCAAAAAGGACATCATACTTATCGTGATTAGCTTGAGCGTTTAGCCAAGTATGAAGCTCTTCAATCTTTCTGACCATTTGGAATAAGAAATATCATCAATAATAAAAAAAAAAATGTTTGGAGGTGGAAGTTAGATTCCAAGAAGGATTATTTAGTTGGATGACCTCTGGCTCAGAAGGATTTCAGTCCATTTCCTAATATGAAGAACCAGCCATGAATATTTAAGAAATGGCTGGTACAATAGGAAAGGATTCAATAGCGGGGATTGAAAAAAATGAGGAGGATGAAAGAGATACCAAGTTTGGTTCTGAATCTGAATTGATCAGAAGAATCGATTCTAGAGGAGACTGAATCTGGTCTTTCAAAATAGTAAGATCAAGCTGTTTCTCTTCCTGATTGCCCAAATCTCTCAAGAATTATTCCAACGGATTGGATAACAGCATTTGGTATGGCTTCTCTTTTGTTGAAGTCGGAGATTCTTCAAGAATCTTTTCTTTCCCATTTTCTTTCCTTAGCTAGTCCATTTCTCTAAGGCGATTTCACATTTCTACCACATCAGTTCTATCTCATCCAGTAAAGGTTTCTGTGAGAACAGCAAAGATTGAAGTGCTTTGTGGTGGTGGAAGAGAATACTCAGTTCGTGGCAAGGTCGGGAATGGATCATAAGGTTTGAATTTCCTTTCTTCAAAAAGTTGGATTTGTCTCTTAAGCTTCTCTATTTCCGCCTTTGGACTTTTGAGATGATGATATCTCAAATATTGTTCAAATTCCAAGGCATGAAGCCTTTTCTAAAAATCTAAAAGCATCTTTATGGTGGTTTTATCATATCTCTTAAAATCTCTTTGTACATCAATTATTTTGGAATCAATTGTTTTGAAAGCATTATTGTGTGCCAAAAGGGTTTCTAATTGCCAATTCAGGACAGTTTCGACAACAAAGTTCTATTTTGCCTTCCATTTTCATCCACATCAGTAGGATCAAGGATTTTTGGAAAATGACGATATCTTCCTTGAGGATCGATGAATTCTTCATAGGTTGAAAAAGAAAACCTAGAACTTTCTCAAACAAGAAGAGGAAAATCTGTCTCTTGAAACATGGTGATAGAGGAGCTAACCTTCTTCTCCTGACTAGGTGATCGTTCACTTGGAATTTTAAGTGGATATGAATGCTTTTTTGCCCATTTTAAGATTGGCTTAAAGAATGGGGAAATGGCTAATTTTTTGTGAGGATGTGAGGGAGGTGGTGTTGGCGATAAAGTTGATAGAGTGGGAGGTGATGATGTGCATGCTAGTAGAGGTGTGCAAAAGAACCAGGACCCACCCGAACCACCCGGACCACCCGAAACCGCCCGGAACCGGTGGTTCTTAAGGGAACTGGTCCGGTTCCCGATTCCAATTTATGGGAACCGGTGGGTACTGGTCCAGTTCCCGGTTCCATGGGCGAATATGTCCATCCGTCCACTAGGACCGGACTCAAGTTATATTATAATAATATATTAATTTTTAATATTAAAAAAATTCGAAATTAGTAAATCTAAGATTTAGGGCTCCAATTACCATCTTATCTCAATTTACTACTCTCTTACTCCATCTCGTCTCTCTCAGTTCAAAATCTCCCCGAGCTCCCTCTTCATCTCCGATTCACCTCCGAATCTACTCATCTCCCTTTGAGTCCTAGTCTGAACTCGGCGAAATAATGAGTTAATTCTCTTTTCCTCCCTTGAACTTGAACTCTCTCTCTACGTCGTCGCCACCTCCACATTCACTGTCACAATCGTCCTCTTCATTGTTGGGCTCATCCCGCTTCTACCTCTCCTCTTCCTCCTCCCCCTCCTCAGGCTTCTTCCCATCATCATCATCTTCGGGGACGGGTGAACTCTAGGTCTAAGAACGGCTCATCGTCCCCGTTGTCCTCCTTATTGTCGGTCTCAAGGGAAGAGTGGGAGACGACGGAGGCGGTGGCCAAGATGGTGGTGGTGGCTGAGACAGAAGCGGAGCAAGGGTCGCAACCGATTGACTGGTTCTATGGATCCACTCAGGAACCAAACTGGACCGGCGGTCCAGTTCCCGAGTGGATCCATGCAACTAGTGGGCAGTTCTCGATTCCAATTTTTCGGAACCAGTTCTTAGCAGGCGGTTCACGGTTCTAGGTCGGGAACCGCCTACCCGGACCATGGACAACCCTACATGCTAGTGGCGAAGATGGAGCATAAGAAACCATGAATTGAAATTTATCATTCTCGCTGAGAATATCAACAAAGGGGTCTTTGGTCAAATACCTTTTGTATACACCATCCTTTAGTTTTTTGGGTTTTCGCTTGGGCTTTACAGTCAAGTCCACTTCATCAAGAGAGTTTGTACAATAAGAACACTGATAAAAAAAAAAAAATCCTAAAACAATGACTATATTGATCTTTGTAGTAATGGACAGGATTCCATTACTCTTGAAGTATTTAACAAGCTTCTTTGAAGCTGGTTCATAGATTGATTCTGGAATGCAAAATTCAATTATAAACAAAGTTTGGAAGATGGAAGGGTTTTCTTCCTTTTCTTTGTCGAATTTGATGGCAATAGTGCTGTCCTGGATAGGCTTATTGTTCTAGTGTAACTTTTCATAATTGGTAATTCAAGTCTCCGAAAAGAGTTTGGCCAACTTTTCTTTGGGAATTTTCTTAGGGACATGGATGTAGAATGCCTAGTTATTTTGCATGGAGATGAACATGGCATCTTCGTTTCCATTTTAGAAATTTAGATCAAGGGCATGATTCTAAACTCAATAGAACATCTAGTAGTGCAGTGTTACCGCAATAGAATCAACAGTCTAAAGTGCTCCACTAAGCTGAATCTAAACCTTCAAGAAGGAAAGCAGTTGAGAATCTGAAAGAGCACCATTGAAATTTGGATATAGAGTTACAAAGATTGTCCCAGCATTCAAAATTATTTGCACTGTATCAATACAAGCATGCTGGTATTCTAGGAACCGAGTATCCAATAGGGCCATCCTGGCTATAACTAGTAACCTTTTTCGACCATGGAAAGTGAGTACAAGACAGACAGCTCCATAGTTGATATGAGAGTATCCCTATTAGGTCTACTGTTTGGGAAATTCTGAAGGGATCTAGAGAGCAACAAAATACTCATTTTCAGTGACTGGAATGAGATGTTGATCAAACTTGGAGGACTATACATACTCTTTCATTTCTTTAGAGCTTTGGCGGATAAGATGTTGAATTGAATGAATGAGGGAAAATCATGAAGAGGGTTTAACAAAGGCAAAAATATGGGTTCATGAGAGGAAGTTAAGTTTCAGAGATCTTGGTGTCATCACTAAAAGAGACCTCATAAAGATAGTCAATCTTAGGAGCATTTGACACGTGGAAGTCTGAAAGAGAGGAGGAAGATAGAGAAGAAGTAAGTGTAACACATGCATTGAGAGTTTCAGGGTCGTTCATGATGATGTGAAGATCTTCTTAGCATTGGATTCACCATCTAAGCGCATGGAACTACCCAAGTTATAGATAAAACCATGGCTCGGATACCAATGAGGGGATTTATGCTTAGAACCAAGTATGACTAGGTCAGTCATAGCAAGTATGAACCTCTGTTCAAGCCTTCAAAGGACTGCCTTTTAATTATGAACTATTTAGAAATTTAGATCAGAGCATAGAGATGCTCAAAGATGCCAGGATAGTAATATCTCTAACTTAGTAGAGATGCATTTCTCACAGAAGTCTATTAGACAAGAGAAGAAAAAGTGTTTAAAGAGACAAGAAAAGAATTTCCATAATTATATGTTTTACTTCAAGAGACTCTACCCAAAACATTACATCTTATTTGCCTTTTATAGGCATTAAGAGGTCAAGAACGAACAAGAACCATACTCATGGGTCCGAAAACACACTAGCTCTAGGAATTCCGATCGAGAATTATTCTAAGCAATATGAATAGTGACTGTGAACAGTGATTTTCCTAACCTATTGCTACAGTAACTTTTGCTACAAGTTTATCTATCATCTTGAGAGTTTTAGTTATAATCCGAATCATTAGAACTATGTCTTGCCAACCATTCTTTCTCATAGCGTTCTTTCATTCCGATGTCATCATCAGGAGGCCTGTTGGTATTGTGAGAGGATCCCCTTTATGAGATCAAGATATCCCACATTCTTTGACTACTTGAGGCAGGTTCTTCATGAATTCTGAAGTGTCATAGTGTCAGCAAACATGACTGGCTGGGGCCAATTTGTTGCTTGGGCATAATGGAAGGCTATGTTAGGGTCCATTTCGAGAAATAAAGACAAAGATCCTTGATCATATGGATCCTGAGAGAGAAGACCTCCCCATTGGGCATAGGATGCCTAAGCATAGGATTCTTGAGAGGATTGTGTAGGATCGTCTATTTCTGTCATTTCTTACTCTTGTGATGAAGGTGTCCTTATTTGATTATGTGCTTACTTGAATTCCTCGAGTGCTTATCTAGCTTCAGGTGCAAGACTATGGTGGTCCTATGGGACAGGTGTTGTATAGTCCCATACTTCTTTAGGAATAGTCCGGCTTTCTTCCGAGCCATTGCTAGGTCGACCTCACCATGGCTAGGCAACGCTGACCTCATGGTGGCTCGGTGAGGTTGAGCCTCGCCGATGGCTAGCAAACTCAACCTCACCAGGGGCTGATAACACTCCAATGAGGTCTCCGGTCACAGGCTAAAGGAGGAAGAAGAAAGAGAAAAATCTAATAAAATTATTATTAAATTAACAAAAATTCTAAATCACAAAAAAATTTTGAGAGTCATACCAAACGCATTTATATTCCAAAAATAGAAATTTTGGATAACTATCAAATGCCTTCAAATGTTTAGAAACTCATCCAAGGAACAGAATAAAAAAAAAAAAACCAATTCTGTGCAAAAATTATTCCTGAAATAAAATGCTTACCAAATGCACCCTAAGTTTGTTTAGTGACTTTATTATTTTTCTCTCTTTCTTGTTTCTTTCATTTTGGCCGACAAATGGTCGCAAATTGCCCAAATCTAGCGAGGGCATTTGCACCCTCTCCTACGGCTTGCAGGGTCATGAAGGCCCTAAGGAGGGCCATCGTGCCGTCACCTATGGCCGGTAAGACCGCAAAGGCCTTGCCCAAGGTCTTCATGGCCTCGCCAGGTCTAGGCAAGGTAGCCCTCGCCAACCTCGCTTAAATCTACAAGGGCCTGGGTGAAGGTCGACCAAAATGAAAGGAAAACATAATAATTATTATAAAAAGAGAAAAGAACAAAAAAATTATTAAAAATTCAAATAATTATTAAAATATTATTAAAAATGTCCACGGTAGCATCGCTTGATAGTTATGCCATTTAGGAGGGTCAATGTTCATATTACCGATTTCTAGTCAAAATTAACCAGATAGACTAAATTGGCAAAATATAAAAAGGTTTAGGACTAAATTGGTCCAATTAAAAAGATTTATAACTGAATTGACACTAATACATTAAATTTATTATTTTTTTAGTATTTTTCCCGCTTAAAGCCTATTGATAGCAGAGTCAATCAAAACGACGTTGGTACTACTTCGCTTACCATGCTAAACATGGACGCCTCCATTTTGACGGTAAAGTAGAAACTATGGTACTGACCGAAATTTGCGCCTAGAGTTCATGCTTTAACTTCACTTAGCATTCGTCCACTATGTCACGCATTCTTATGTTCTGTCATGCGTTCATTTGTCATGCCATAAATCTATCATGCCTCCTTACACCATGTTATTTATTCAGTCATCATGTCATGTGATAATGTGTTATGTTATGCATATCTCTATTATGTGATGAGTATTTGCATCGTCATCTGGTATTCTGTAGAGTGTGCCCTTACGTTACGTTGTAATGTCATAGGCATTTTCATGCTATTTCATTGCGTTCGTTTCTACATCCTCGTGCTACATTGTTTGTTCAGTTTTATGTCATGTGCACCCTTAACCGTGCTATCTTTTCTTTATCAAGCTGCGCATCCTCAAATCATGTCATATGTTTGTCATGTCATATGCATTCTTATGCTATGCCATTTAAGTATTTTTTTTTTTTTTGGTCGGTCCTACCCTAATTCTACTCTAACACTCACTCTCAAACTTTTGCCCTGCCTCCTTGCAGGGCGTGGGAGTCGAAACCTACTCTTGAAATGAAATCGTCCCCACCCCAATCCCCCCTGAGAAAGTGGGGATTTGAACCCCTCACCTCCCCCTTCCAAGTTGGAAGGGTGGCCACTGGGGCGAACCCCCAGTGATTATTTATGTAATTCATCATGCATCATATGTCAAACCATATGATCCGGATTCCGCCATCCAAGCGCTATATTGGGAAATTACGGGCTATGTCGATGCAATTACCCATGCGTTTGCTGCCCATGTATGAAAACTCCAGCAACTAGATGTAGTTACCAAAACAACAGCATCTAAGACATCAGAAAAAGCTTATGATGATCGTCTTTTTATAGAGAGAATATATGTTGATATACATAGAAAAGGCATCGTCTCATAAATTGGTCTTCTTGAACGCTAAAATTTAACTTCAAAGAGGCCGTAAACAAAGTTGCAGAAATCTCAAAGCGTCTCTTTGTCATGAGAAGCCAGAGAAGCTCTTGCCTTAATTTTTTTCATAAAGATATCAAGTTAACTAGAGTTTTCAATATATGGTATCATGTAGTTTATCTTAATTTTTTGGTAACCATATAAACTTAACACCCGAAATTTCCATTTATGACATCTTGAATGGACGATGTTATATTTGCATTTACATCAACGGAGGAAAAGTGCATCATAATATGAACAGCAGCGAGTCTCGTGGTTTTCGAATCTGATAACAAAATCATCCCAAGGTCGGCTCCTTATCAGCCGTGGAAGAAGGCCTAATTTTGCTCAGCTGTACATTTACGGCACATAGAGTGGGGTCCATAATAAAGTAAAAGAAGTAGGTCATTTTGATGAAGTTTCTCAAATCATTGAAGATCTGAATAAAATGTTCAAAAACAATTAACCTTGATCTTGCATGATAATGGAAATCATGAACAAGGCCAAAAATTTTACATTGTGTATCAGTAAAGACAAATAATTCATTACAACTGGAGTATCTAGTTAACAAAACCTCCAGAAGCAAATATTTTCAATCAAGATCTTTGCTTTTTTCTTTGCTTATGGAGCCTTTGATCCTAGCTTGCGCTTTCTGGAGGTTTCTGATTCAACCGCCTCTTTCAATTTCTCGAGGGCTATCATAAAAATAAATAAATAAATAAATAAAACAACCTTACTTAGCTCATATAAAAAAAATATTCCCTCAGTAGCCCATCAACCAGACACTGATGATCAGATCAAATAAGCATATAGCACAAAAACCATAAGAAACTGCTGAATTCCAGCTGTTATCATCCTATTATCACACCGTGCATAAGAAAAGACGGAAAATCAAAAATGCTCATCGCACACAAAAATTAGTAGGTGGGTCAAAATGTTAATTTGTCATGGCCAGAAAAATAAATCTTAAGTTGTCAAGCAGCATCTGTTTTGCGACAGATGGAATCAGCAGATTACCTGATGTGTATGAACTGCGAAACGATTCAACTGAGCTGGCAGGAAGTGAGTAAACAGGGCAAGAGTTGTTGTCGGCTTTCTGTAACATCTTCTTGAAACGCTTGACCTAATAGGTGGAAATGGATCCAACAAAATCAATACCATCAGATTAATACCATTAAGAAGATTGAAATCTCCACAGTAGCAAGACCTAGAAAATTAAAACATCTGTTGATTGATCCACATGTCTACATAACTTCAATACTGAGAGGCGACTTGCGATATAGAGACTCGTAAAAACTTGCCCAATCATAAGTAGGCAAGAATGTGGATATGTGCATTTACAATCAGAGTTTTATAGTGCTTGCTTGTCCACAGAAAGTTCCTTCCCCCAACAGATAGGACAAAGACAATATGGTAAAGCAACTAGTGTAAACAAACACACCCAAGGAAATGTGACCAAACTTTCACATCCAAGATCTGGTTGCTTGTCCATGAAAACCTTCTTTTTTCAGAATGAAAAGATGAAATGGATTTAAGTAAAGCAGAACCTGCAAGGACATGATGGTAAAGCAAATTCACAACAACGGCTTTTGTAAATTCTCTGGCATGGCAAAACAATAATAGAGAACTTTGTAGGTTCTGTTTTTATTTGACACTCTGATTCTCATAAACATTGCAAGAGGGGTATCAAAAACATTGCAAAAGGAGTATCAAAGTCGGGCTTAACCAAGCTAGATGAACATGCCTGCGCTGAGTCCCAGAATTATACAATGATAGGACAATGAATCAAATTGTGTGTGTGAACAAATAACATACATGCCTCTCCTTCTCCCTCTCCCTCTCCCTCTACCCCTCCCTGCCTCCCTCCCTCCCTCCTAGATTAGAACTGATTAAAATCCTCAGATTTATACAGACTGGTCAAATTCTTTCTCCGAGGAATCAAGCGTGTCAAGAAGAAAACACAAGAAAACAGTTTACCTCATCTTTACGCAACAAAGTGAAGCATCGACCAGTCTGGCCAGCTCTAGCCGTACGGCCTGCCCGATGTATGTATGTCTTTATATACAGAGGTATTTCGTAATTGATGACATTCCTCACCCCTTCTACATCCATTCCACGTGTCATTGCATCAGAGGAAACAAGAACCTGAACATCTCCTTCTCGAAATGCTTTCAGGGTTTTACTGCAACACAGACTTTATGTTACTAAAAGCAGGCTGATGCAAAAGAAAATAAAGATATGTCCATTTACTTAAAAGAGCAAGCCAAAGACGCATATTTTCAAATACAAGCAGCATTATGCAGCTAACATAATCATGCAATATGATATTTGTTCCAAAATTGACGTTTGTACAAGTTATAATGAAGATAGACTTTGCAACTCAAATAAAAGTCCTAGAAGTTCTTCTTCAAGTTTAATTAGTAAATTCATCTACAAGGATTGTGTATTTTTAGGATTTTAAGTTTGAGTAGTAGGATGTTGCGTTCCCTATTTCAACTAATTTTTCTTATTTAGAGCTTTCCTATTTCAAGGAGTAGAGCTTTTAGAAAATCTATAAATATCGTTGTAATTCTTTCTTTTGAATAGAGATGGTAAATTATTGCATTTTGCAAGTATTTGCTTTGGGACTCTAAGATGCAATTCTTCTCTTAAGTGTGATGCTTAAGAAACCATAGGTTTGATGCTTAGGAAACTTTCATTCTGCAGCCTTAAGATTTATTCTTCACTTGGGACTCTTTGTCCTACATCACACTGCTTCCTTTCCATTTCTTTCAACTGGCGTTTTTGCTTTATATCTCACTTATGTTCAATCTTCACCCATTTCATAGCCTTCAAGTCAGTAATACAGGTAATGAAATTATGTGATTATGAATACATTTGGTAGACATTTAGAGTTTAAGTTCATTTTTCAAATGAAATTTTTTTTTTTTGCACCATGATATGGCTAGTGTTGTGCAGCTTCCTCAAGAGTTCATGGCTTGTCCAACAAGTTCCAAGATGTTGTGTTTCTTCTTCTGTTATGCAGGGAGGAAATTCTTTTAGCTTCCTTCTATTCATCGTACTTTGTTACATTGATCCCTGTTGCTATGTGGGCCTAGGGCTCCAGCCACTTGATACTCAACATTTTGAACTCCAATTTACAAGTGAATGAATCATTTCATTTAACAGGGTGATCATGCATCAAAGTTCATTGCAATACCCTCTATAAGAGAAATATGTATTTGACTGAGGTACTATCCTACCTCCAAAGTTCTATCTATATTTTAGCTTTAGTCCAAAAGTCTGATTCAAATTGCACTTTCAAGGACTTCACTTGCTTTTCGTCCTATCATATTGCTTCATGATCTGTACATACATATTTAAATTTTCTGTAGTTGTCAAACTTAACTAGGATACACATGGCAAACTTCTATGTAAGAAACTCTTATTTTATAGCATGGATGAGCTAAGTGATGTCAAGCAAGCAACTGCTTTGTTTCATAAAGAGCACATTAATTGTCCATGAATTATGGTACATTCTTATCCTTACAGGAATATGTCATGTATTAAAACTCTTTTGGTCCTTAATTCAAGAGATAGGGTGAAAATGAAAGGAAATCTGTTGGGAAAAACCAATCAAAGTTTAGTATTGTCTATGAGTTATGGCTACTTTTTTATCCTTAGCTATATGTCATGCATTAAAAGTCTTTTTGTCCTTAATTCAAGAGATACGGTGATAATGAAAGGAAATCGATTGGGAAAAACCAATCAAAGTATAGTATCAAATGAGAGATGTGGCTGAATATTCTTTAAGATTTACACAAGTCAAACGCAGATGCCTGTTGAGAGGTGTAATAGCCTTTAGCTTCTTCTAAATTGTAAATTTGATTTCACATGCTAACAGAAACTGTCTTTAGGCACATGATATTTCAAAAAATTCCTGTGATTCAATAATATCACTAGTAACTACAACCCACATGCAACGCTTATGTATACACTGCTAACATAAAAGATCAGGCATTACCTTCTCACAGACTGACGTTGAAGACCAGAATACTCTTTGATCTTTAGTGGCAAATCAGTAAAGAAATTTAGTAAAGTACATAAACGATGAGTTGACTCCACAGATGAAGTGAACACAATGCATTTCTCTCCTCCTAGATTTTGCAGAAGGGCAACCAAGTAGACGGGTTTGAGCTTTGATTGACATATCTGCACATAGATCAATGAATTACACGTGCATGAACCCCAACACATCAGTCAAAAGATAGATTGACTTCACGGGAAATAGCAGTAATAGTAATTTCCAATTAATAGAACTGGACAAGAACACATGCAACTGACGTAAGGAATCAATCAAAATAAAGCAGAATATGAGTGGTTCAACTAGTCTCACTCAGCAATCCACATACAGAAATCAAGGAACCAATCAATGCCAATGAAAGGCAAAGTATTTATATTCCAATCAAAGTATACAAGATAATATCCTGAAAACAATTAAACTGGATGTCCAAGAATTAGATGAGAAACAAAGTAGTCATATGCAGAACAGGGGTGCAATTGCAAACATATTCAACAGCCATTCTTAAGATATGAATATCAAAGGTGTGAGGCAAGAAATGATGGACAGAACTCATGAAGTCTAGTAATTTTCAAGCAAAGGTATCATAGACATCTGGCTACCTAGATGAAATGATACCATATGGGAAAAATTGAGCATAGCAGTGTGGGTATCAGGAGAGTTTCTTTCTCAACTCTGATGCTAATACAAGATTGTGTTCACTAAAGTATAACAGCAGATAGCAAACTCACGGGGGTTCAAGTCATAACATTTAAATTGAACAGAATGAAGCCACTAGAAAAGAATATATATAAAAATACAGTAATGTCTAAAGAATGTAATATATCATGATTCATGGAGTATTCTGCTTCTTTGAACTACCAAACATTAAAATAGGCGGAGATGATAATTCCCTTAATAAAGAAAAGTGCACATAGGAAGGACAAGAAGACATAAGTATTCCCAAAGACCGACAAGTTAAAGGATCTTAAAAAGGGCACAAATGATAAATAAAAGCAATTCTTCATCTTATGCTTTATCTTCTCTCTTTGCAGATCTAAAAAAGGCCATGAATGATAAAAAAAAAAAAAAAGCAATATCTCACGTGATGCTTTATTTTCTCTCTTAGAGAAGCTCCTGCTTTGCTCATCCTGAAATAGGAAAGCTCCCTGACTCCTTTGTCTCTCTCCTTAATAATTCCTTCTCTCAATATAAGTAACTTATTGAAGTTCCGATTAATTTTATTTTTAGATGAATAAGATATGTCCGTGGATGTAACCTCCAATCAAAGCTCAACTAAGGAAAATTCTATAATTAAATTGTTGTAATATGCACCACGGAAAAGAGACAACTAATCCTTATCTTGCTAAGAGGAGATAGCTAGATGAATCCTTTTGCACCAACTTCCCTCGATTCTGTATCTTCTTTTAGATCTAAGTACCCCAAATCACTGCATACCATCTTCTGCCATTCCCTCTTAGACTTTCCCTCCTAACAATCACGATACTATAGTTGCATCTTCTCACCAGATGCATCCAAAGACCTTTGTTTCATCATCATTTTCATTGTAGTGTGTTCACATCATTTTGTTCTATTACTAACCTATACATACCAGATACAAAGTCCCAGAGAACACAATTGCTAATCCTTGCCCATCTTTTTTTTTAAATTAATATTCACAACATTGCAGCTGCAGCTTCCACGAGAAATTAAAGCTAGAATGCAATCATGAAACCTAACAAAAGCTAATGACAGCCCCTAGCATTTGGTAATCTTGTAAGTTTCTTTGAGCTAGTGCTACTCCTCCAAAGTCCAAATCAGTCGAATTCACTTGAGGAACCTTCCCATTGATCAGCACCTTGCCCATTGACATATAATTCATATATCAAGGAATAAGTAAGAGCCTTACCATCCCATGAGGACTCAATAGCAAAGGTTCACATAATGGACACATACCAGTTTATATGATTCCAACTTTTCTGGAAAACGGTAACGCCTTCGACCAGTCGACAAGAACAAAGGGTGATGCAAATCAAGTTGAGACAGCTTGCTTGGATCCTGGGTCAGCGTAGCTGACAGAACCATCTTCACCAACCTAGGGTAAGACTTACCCTTGAAGCCCCGTTCAATTCCACTGCAACAGTATGAAGCACAGAAACTCCATTAGACATGAATGCCAAAGAGTGGAATTTTTTGTGAGTATATATGTCTGATGAATACAAAACCACTCAATCCAAAGAGGTACATAAAACTTTAAGGAAAAATGTATACACACAAAAAAAAGAAGGGTCAAGTCCACTTTTGGTCCCCTAACTGATGTTGTCCGTGCAATTTTGTCTTCTAATTTGTGTTTGCGCAATCAACTCCTCTATCTGGCAATAAGTGTTTGATCAATTCCCTTAATTAACACCATTAATATTGTCAACGTGTCACACTGACTGGGCACCTTTTCATGTTAAAACCTAAAAATTTGCAAAGATAAATAGTTGCAAATCTAGGACAATGTATTCTTTAATATAGAAAGAAAAGAGGAAATAACAAGAAAGAAAAGCAATTCCACTTTTTCCAATTGCAAGTCACACTTGTTTGTTGTTGAAAGATGGACAGAAAGAGAAGACTCAGAACCCACATAGACTTAGGCAACAATAGCTTGAGGTCGCAACCTCGAGCAATCCTAAGCCACCACTAGTGATTGCTGATGGTGCCTATCACCACCCTCTCTTCGTTTTCCCTCTCTTCTTTTTTTGTTCTTTCTTCTTTTTTCCTTTTAAACAAAAAGTTAATTTATTCCAGAGTTGAAATTATTTATCTTTGAAGTTTTGTTTTGTATGGTAAAAAGTGGCCAATCAGCATGCAAGGTCATCAATATAATTGTGTTATTGACAGAAGGACTTGGTTGCAAAATTCTTATAAGTTGGAAGATTTGATTGCACAATGATAATGTCAGAGGACCAAATTGCACAAAGAGCATAAGTGGGGACCAAAAATGAACTTAACACCAAGAAAAAACTCTTAACTTTGGTCTCTACATCCACAAAGCAAATTTTAACCCAAAGCAGGAACACTAGCAACTCAATTTGCCTTCACCTCCACAGATAAGGTGCAAAATATATGCAGCATATATAAAGACACAGTTAAAAAGGCAAATGGTTTGCCTGGGCGGGAAAGGCCATGCTGACAAGTTAAATACTTGGACATTCTAGATTGAATCACCAAGATGGCTTACCAGGAGAATGAATGTACCGATGCCTTGTGCTAAATGAAAGTAATCAAGTTGCAGGTTCCTCGCAACAGAATCATGCAACTGTTTTTGAGAAATTGAACAGCTAAGGGAAAAGTGGTCCTTACTCCTTACTTCTTAACAACCCCAACTTACCTTCTTGCCACTATCTTTAACTTTTTAAGTTATCTCCGTTTCTTCCCTTTTTTTTTTTGGGCTAAGGGTATGATCTCTTCTGCCACTTCCTTTAATTCTAGTGTGACAAGGGTGCAATCTTGCAGCTCTTTTCCAAGAACTCATATCTTCTTAAATTACCATTATCTAAATAAAACACTAGCAAAAAAAAAAAATACAAAAACAAAGGATTTTAAGTTAAACTAAAATTTAGAGCAGCTGGTCCAATGCAGACTAAGTAAAAAGGATATGTGATGCATATCTTGACCATGCACAAGCAATGCAAATTTTGTTCAACAAAAAACTGTCCAATACAAAAAAGTTCAATGGCATCTCAGCAAAATCTAAGCTATTCATGTGACTATGGCCACTAGAAGAAAGTTTCATACAACGTACCATCTCCTTATGGTTTTCATGGAACCAAACGCTGAATAAAGAGAAGATTTTGAATTCAGGAGTCCTTCATTGTTTGAATTAGTCATTTGAAGCACTGTAGGCAGCCAAGATTGATAGGACTCTCTGAGTAATCTGTCAGTTTCATCAACAACCTGAGAAGTTCGTTATATCAGCATATTAGACTTCATATTCCAAACAACAGAATTTGATGGAAATATGGACAATAGAATCCCACATGTAAAGAAGACAGGTAGACCCTGGCATTTATGCCATCTGGCATGTAATTGTGACTTCTACTTGAATCTAGACTAGTTAGTTGTAAGATATCAGCAAAAAAAAGTGAAGTACCAAGGTCCTATGGTTAAGGCAGTCAATTTGAATTCAGAACAGGAATCAAAGTACAAACAAGTAGAATCTTGACATCACATTCAATTAGGATCATGATCTTTTCCTTAAATTTAGTGCAAACTATAAAGCAAGTTCTTACGTCACATTCGGAGTCATTACCGGACAATGCAGAATAAAAATTTGTTGCAGCAACAGAAAATAGATATTATTGTCATCAAAAGTTCAAAAGCCTTTAAGAGAAGACAGGTGCAAGTGATACAGCAATGAAGTTAGCAAGATTCTTTACACATTTCAAAAGAAAACTAAATGAGTTTAGGCCCTGCAAAACAAAGATAAAGTACGTCAAATTGTCATTAACCATCTTTTATGCTCAATGAAAAAAGAAACAAATGGTCCTTTATATGGAGCTATGTTTTTTCCTTCCAAATCCCAGCCCAAACCCACCTAAAAAAGAAAAAGGAAAGATAAAAGGAAGACTAAGCTGTTCTTCTTTAGGTTTTCTTTGATTTATTCCCAAAATACATATCCAAATTTGGAAACTCATGACCAAATGGATGCTAAGAAGGTTGTCAATATCACTTTTCCATTAAGAAATTAATGGAGGGACCATAAGATCCATTGAAATTGTAAAATTACAAACACTTAAAAGAGAGTTTTAGGCATAGACTCCTTATGCTTAAAGTGATGCATGAGAAATGGAAGCCACCATAGATAAAACAAATTCCAAATAAGCTTGATATTATAAAACGAAAATGGATCAACTAATGGTGCATCTGGTCTTCTCATCTCCACCATCCTCATCAAAAGCATGATTATTGACATGTACCTTCATTAAGATTGAAACAACTAGTTTTATATGCTATCAAACCACCAAAATTCTTTCAAATCGCAATGGTCATTGATATTCTTGCTAGTTGACCATATCACGAACTTCATCATCATTGTGGTTTTTAATCTCAAATGGTCTTGATGGTGAAGAGGCTAGGGCAATTGTTTGATTGGCTGAATGGTTTCTAAGTTTTAATGGGTTTTGCATAGTATGCCAACTTCCGTAAGGCAAAGGTAGGACCAGTAAACTCTTCAATTTCACATAATAACATAAATCTCAGGCAACTTTTGACAAGGGTAGCATAGCTAGTGATTTTAACTTATTAATTAATACGAGAAAACGCAACAACTCAAAATTGTAACAACCACAGCTTAGAGGATGAATCACTAGCTCATACTGCAGTTTTCATCACTCCATGAGGAATGCCCAAAACTCGGTACATGTGCCTCTCCACATTACACAAGCTGAAAGTAATAATTCTATCAGACACTAGGAAACAGAATTCACTCTCCCTTGCAAATTCAGGATATAAAAGAGCGCAGATTCAATCAGGCCTATAAAATTTCTGACAGTAAGCAAAGACAGCATTAGGAACTCCATTACACGATAAAAAATCTGCAATTTTATTTAAAATGAATGCATACCAGATAGCAGAGATGCTCCAGAGTAAATCCATGAGTGGAATTAATATGATCCACAAGCCTTCCTGGGGTTGCCACCAGTATATCCACAGCGCTTTGTAGCTCTGGTGAAGGATCTTCAGGGTCATAGCAGATGCCTGCCTGAAGCTTCGGTCTCTTTATAAGGTCAGCTATTTCATCAGCAATCGAAGACTGACCAACTGCCAAACCAACAGATAAACCAACAGGAGGTGCAATTGCATCAAAAACTCCCTTAACCTGAAGAAAAAGAAGAAACAATGGTATATATCCAGGAGTGACAAATTTGATCCTTCTATTCGGCCTACTTTAGAAATTTGTGACAAAACTTATTAAAAGGCTTCTTTAGAGAGATGCCAATCTATGGAGAAACTCAATACAGACATGGCATTCAAGTTTCTGGAAATTGCAGATCCACACTATACAGTAGATATCCTAAGAATCCAGCTCTACAGAAGCAGTGGCAACAAAATTAAAAGTAGGTCTCTAACCTGCAATGCTAAGTCCCGAGTAGGTAAAACCACCAATGCACGTAGACATCTCACAGCACGAGTGGATAAAACCTGCACGATCGGCAAAGCATATGCCAAAGTTTTCCCACTTCCCGTCGGTGAATTGACACAAAGGTCTCGCTCAAAAGCACCAGGCCCTATTGTCTCTTGCCAGACAGCAACTTGGATAGGGAATAATGAAGAAATGCCCATATTCTGCAATGCCCCCTTCAACCTAATTTTGAAAACAAATTAACAATTAAAATAATAGAGAGAATAATATGAGAGAACATAATGCTAGAGGAATGACTGTACAGTCCCTCTAAAAATCATATGATTATTAGCTCGTCTATGGTGGCATGAGCTATGCCAAGTCATGCCATCCAGCTTTTTAATTGTTGGAAGATGCTTATAGAGGATGCTCAACTTTTAAGGAGTCAAGAGTGCAGCACCACCTTATCTCAAGTTTTGCATCTGGAAGGAATGCCGATAAAAGATTGTTTAAGGGTTTATAATCTTCAGTTGTTTCTATGTTGTTATCTTTAATTCGGCTCTGGACATCTTGTTCTGACTCCACATAGTCTTGTGATGTTTCTGTTTGCATTTTGGCTTTCCTTTCTTTCTTTCCTCGTACATTTCCATTATACTTCAATTTTTATATTATTTAAAATCGTTAAATGTGTAACAATATATACAAAGATATATACAGAGAGCTCAGCGGACTAATTAAATTAAAGGCCTATTAATCTAATTAGCCAAATTGTCTAATGTGTCCACAAAAATTAACTGAAGAAAGTGATACATATAAACTAAACTTTGAAGGAAGAGAATTCTATAATCAAAGTTACGTCTGACCACAGCAACCAAAATTGCCATTACAGCAGTTCAGCCATTTAGCATATTTCAAGGCTCAGAGCTTTTTCTTATCAGAACGGCAACCCAAATCATTTTTAGTCCTTATAATCTTCAAGGACTTCTCCAAAGAGGTTGGCAGCTCACTGGTGTGGCAGAATCCAACTCCACTGCTTGTGGAAAGGAAGATAGAGATACACTGCTCATGTTCATCCAAGCCTACTTTTTGTATATCAGAACGGCAACCCGATCGTATAGATACCATCTTGTATATCAGCATCCTTTTATTCCAGCACCATCGATCCAAATGAAGAAGCACACAGAACATAATTCAACACCTCCCACCTTAAAGATCTCCAACGGAAAAGAAATGTCCCAAAACTTTCAGTGAGCTCTTTTCATGAATTCAAAATCATCGTGCCGGCACAAACTCAAATCCCATCCAGCTACAGAGCTTTTCAAACTAACTACGATCACAACAGCTCTAACAACACCTACAAAACTCAAGCTTTGCAACTACTAAATTCTCCCGTGCACGTCCAGAAGACACACAAAACCTCATTACTCAGCCATAATTATAAACATGGAGAAGAACTGCTCCACGACAAGTTGCCGAAAACCACCTTGGGTCAAGACAAGGGACGAGGTCGAGCGAGCATTCGTTGGAGAGGCTGACGTCGACCGGGTTCCTCATCCATGGCAGAGCAGGCACGCTGCTCCTTGCCCTCTCCTCCCCCATTAGCTCGAACCCCGTATACACAAAACCCTAAACAGCGGCGGCCCGAGAACTCTGCAAAATCGGAATCTCTCTCTCTGTGATCGGAGCTTGATAACAGAGTGGGGACGATCAAGCAGAGTAGCCGTCACAGCCGCCGCCGCCGCCTCGCCACTCTTGGCTTGCTTGACCTGTGATTAAGTTTGCGCGCGCCCTCGCTCTCACTGAATCTTTTCTTTTAAAGGAAAAAAAAAGCCAAATTGTTAATTCTATGCTATATGTCAACGTCATTTATAAGATTAATACTACGAATAACTCGAAATTCATAAAACCATTTTTTTATCATTAAAAATCCAAAACTAATATATATAATAATAAATTTTTCCTTCATTAATTTCCATTAAATTTTATAGTCAAATTACCAAATTGGATGATACATGATAGTTGATGGGATGTATCAATCTAGAATTTTACTTATCACAAGGTACTAAATTGTGATTTTTCGTGATATTAATCCAAATTAACGGAAGTTAGTGAAAGATAAATTTGTTTACAGACTTTGGTGGTTAGAAAATTAGTTTGAGATTTTTCATGATATTAACCTAAAATATAAAGAGCCGGTAATAGATAAAAGTTTATTATTGTGGTTATTATATAACAAAGAGGAGATTACATACGTAATCAACAATACTATTCTAATACTTAGAGAAAATAATAAGAATTGTCAAAGGAAATACTTAATAGGAAGATTTACATTGGTACTGCATTTTTAAAACTCAATAAGACCAGTGGTATTGAATTGGGGCAGGCACCTAAGCGAGGAAGGAATACTAATTAGAGGCAAGATGAGTGGAGAGCCTAAGGAAGGTTTCCCTTACAAAGAGAATGATCAAAATCTTATAAGTTAAAAGTCCGCGCAGTATTCATTAATTATTTATATGAAGAGTTGAAAGGAAATATATGATTCCAAAAGATAATTAGTGACATTTTAAGAAATTTTTGCAAATATGAAAAGTTCTCGAACCCAAAGGTGATGTACAAAATGATTGGCATTTTACGAATTCAAGAGGTACCTACAAATTCTAATTATCATTTACTGTATAAATAAGGGATATTAATGCAAAAAAATGGGAAAATGTGAATTTACAAAACGAGTTGTGTGTAAAGCGCAAATCCGTGACCCTGGAAAGCCACTGGAATCAGCCTCGACCATGGATGAAAGCATTTTGTTCACTGGACAGCAAAATCCGAAAAAGGAAGAGCTCATATCCGAACCAGACCAAGCTTGGAAACCACCCAAACAGGGGCGTATTGAAGCGGGTGGGTTTGTTTTGCGAAAAACAATTTTCGGAAAAACATTTTTCTCATTTTCCAACGTTTGATTCATTTAGAAAAATGAGTTAACGGAAAATATTTTCTGTAGTCAACAGAAAATATTTTCCTTCCAAAACTTAAATTCAGGAAAATGATTTCCCTTTAAAGAACCGAAAAACATTTTCCAAAATATTTTAAGATCCTTGCTTAATGAAAAATTTATTATTAAAAAGAATTTTTAATTAAAAATTTTGAATTTGTTATTATTATATCTTTTTTTTTTTTTCTTTTTTCTTGTTTTCTCTTTTCTTTCTTTGCCTAACGTAAACCCTAACTCCCCCTCTCTCCTTCTCCTTCGCCCCCTCCCTTTCGTCACCACCGCCTCCTCCAACCCTAGCCCCTCATGCGCTCCCATTGGCTTCACTCCCTCCTCTTCCTCTTCGTCGGCGTCTTCTACACCTTCATTCATTTTTCAAATACAATCTAAACACTAGAAAATATTTTCAGTTACGTATCACCAAACAAATGAAAACTAACAGTTTTATTGGAAAATGGTTTCCAAGAAAACGAAACAAACACACCCTAAGTAAAGGAGCCATAGCGTGCGCGGGATGGCTTTGCACGAACAGTCATGGCGGTCTCTGCAACCCAAACGGAAGCTCCAGGACTGTCGAAAACTCTTTATGATACTTTAGAACTAGGTCGAAGACTTCCATTGATCAGTTTGATCTGATAAGAAGCTCTGATGGCGCGTGTAAAGCGTCATGGGAGGTAAGTTCACTTATCAAGGAAGCTGAGGCCCAGCTAAAGAACTTTTCAGACTTTAAAGCGGCCGTCGCAATCCAGAATTAAATAAAGTGGCGTTGCCAAAGTACAACGAAAGAAAAGCCTTCCTCCAAATTAGACCTTACATCCCCTAGAGCCCTTTGAGCTTGTTTTTGTTTTGAAACTGTAATTGTACACGCTCAAACTTTATTCGGAAAAATTATCCAAAAAGTATTAAATAAATTACAATTTTACCAATTAAATTCTAAATATTTTCACGTTTTACCAATTGAATTCATCCAATCAATTTTATCTTGAATCATTGACCTGACGCCAGTCGTCCTCCGTGACATGATTGGCATTGATAAGAATAATTTTAATAATATTTTTAATTTTTTCAAATTTCTTATTTTCTAATCTTTTTCTTTTAGTTTTTTTCTATGTCGACGAGGGTTGCCTTTTTAAAAAAAAAAAAAAAAAGAAAAAAAAGAAAAATAAAAGATAAGATACAAAAAAAATTATTAAAAATTATTCACGTTATTGTTGGTTGTACCACGTAGGATAGTTTGCATCCACATTAACGAATTTCGGCTAAAATTAGTCAAATACCCTCAATTGGTAAAAAAATAAAAAGTTTTAGGACTCAATTAGTAAAATAAAAAGTTTATAATTGAATTGACAATAAAGCAATAAATTAATAATTTTTTGAATAATTTTATCAACTTTATCTTGTCAAATGAGAACTATATTTCCGACAAAAAAAAAATTACAAAATGAGAAGGTATCTTATAGATCCAAAAGGTAATTAACAATCTGTATTTATCATCCATGACACACTGCGCAATATTACCACAAAATGTGGCTTCACTAATAAAAGAGTCTGAAAGTTTGATGAAGTTCTATGAATGCAAAAAGCCTATACACATAAACCCGAAAATCGTCCTCACTGTAAAAGAAGAAAGGCATGAAGGAAGCCTCGAGCGCAGGCATCTCGAGAGCAATACATAATTTGGGTCAGTGGCGATGGCGCAGAAGAGCCGACCTCCACTTCATGGCCATCAAATAACCTAAAGATGATGACCTTGTCTATGATGAAATGCATGACATGTTGAAAAAGGAAGTCGTAATAATTTACTGAAGTCAAGTAATGCGCTAGGAAAAATAGTTCTACTAACGCTCCGTTTATTTTACAGAAAATGAATAATTCGAAAAATATTTTTTATTAATTAATTATCTCAAATAATACAAACGATCATGTTTAGAAAAATATTTTCTAAATTATTCGTTTTCCACAAAATAATTACAACCTAAAAAGAAATACAATCTATGGCAGAAGGAGCTTTGCTTCATTTAAAAAAAGAAGCCGTAATAATGTAAGATAGGCTTTTCGTTGATCTCGAGCAATCCGAAAAGGATCTTAATGTGCTAAATACCTTCTCACAACAATATTTTTAGTTAAAAATCAAGAGGTTGAGCAAGACATAAAGTCATATCGATTTCTCGAACCCATTTTGTAAAGTCTTGAGACGCCCAACAACACTATGCATATCCTCATGGGATCAACATTTCTAGATGTTAATCAAGAGCCTTTCTTGATTGTCATGAGAAATTTTCAACGGAGGGTCAACGGGAGCAGTTTTGGGACTAAAGTAAAAGTTTGTGGTTTTTACGAGACAAAAAAAAGTTTAGGATATAATTATGACTTGACCTGAAGTTTGTCATTTTTATATGGGACAAAAAAAGTTTTGGGTAGAATTAAGATTATCTCTAAAATTTGGAGTTTTTTTATAGGACAAAAAAGAAGAAGAATAGAATTGAGGCTGTACCTAAAAGAGGCTTTTAAGAATATTAGGCCTTCATTTTCCATTCCCTTCAATACAATATTTCCAAACACAGTGCATGTTGGGGGACCATTTCCCTTTTCTTTTAGATAAGTGCAATCCAAATCCTAAAAGGTGATAAAAACAACGTAATCAAATATCTTTGTTAGCTACGTATAATATTGACAGAATTTTTTTCTAATTACTCTCCCTTTCCTAGAAATAAGAGATGCCAAAGAGAGAAATATGGAATTTTGTATAAAAAAAGGTATGTAAACCTATTCAAATTTTTTATATATGATTATCTAATGTAACATATCAATTAAGATTTTATACAATCAAAGAGAGACATGAGTGCAATCCTAAGAAATATGGAGAGTCAAGAAAAAATTCTAGTTATCTTTAATAGAGGAAAATATCTTAGAAAAATATCTCTTAACACCTACGTGGCTATAATATCGAGGGAAAATCTCAAATAAGGATATGAAGTGAAACCATTTTCTCAAAAAGGGACCTAAAGTGGACACTGTCTCAAATAAGGACCCGGAGTGGTTAACTTACTCTCAATTAAGAACCTGAACTTCTAATTTTATTCATAGCCAGGGGTACTTTTGTCCAAGAACATTGCTGTTTATTTTTTGTCTCTCTCTTTCTTCTTTTTTCTTTCTTCATCTTTCTCACTCTTTACATCACCTCCATTATTAGCCCCTCCATCGCTCTTTGTGTCATCTCGTTGTATGACCAAGATTGGGTTTTCTTTAACACGAGCCATTACAACGTAGTTTAACTCGTTGAAAATTTTAAATTTCGCTCCTCAAAATGGTTTGTAGACAATTCCACGAAGTCGAAATGAGCCTTCAAAAATAAGTTCTTTTTATTCCAACATTCATTGCAAATTCTGATCTCAAAGCCATAATATGAATTTGCTTTTGCTGAGACTCAACTTCTTGTCCAACTCCCAAGCTATGCAACTTATCCCTTTGGCGATGTATTTCTCTCGCCTCGAGAGTACATCAAACTCCACTTATTCCGGGCCTTCCGCTAACCTAGCAACTGCAATTTTTTGTGCTATTTTCGGTCCTGCTTGCCAACAACAGAGTAGCAATATGCAAGCATCGCTAAATCATCTTGTTTGACTAACTTATGACTATTCAATTAACACTTTGTGATCAACAATTTCATGCCAAAGAATAATTTTGTTGTAGTTGGCGACTATTTCAACCTCGGCAAGAGTTTGCCTCATCAATTTCAAATTTGGGTTTGCCTCTCTTGGGTAAATTCAATCTTTCAAAGATCCCCCTTCCCCTTTGCAATGCCGATGGCTCCTTTCAATAATCCCTAGTCTAGAGACACCCACTCACACTCTTACCATTCTCATCGACACAGCTCTTCTCCTTAATCGATACCCCATATTGAGATTGATCATTAGTCGTATCTGACATCATTAACTGTAGAAACTGTTGTACTTCATTGCCCCATTGCCGCCATTGACAAGTCCTATTCGAGCTCTCGACCTCATTGACTACTGCCCTTGATAGAAAATCCAACATCATTGTCGTCAGATGGAGGTCAATCCGAGCTTTAGGCTGAGCACAAGCGAGCCGAGATTTGATGCATCTTGAGGAACTGAGGATTTTAGCATCAGAGAAGGTGACCAGTAGCAAATAACTCCAATCCGACTTCTTGTCAATAGGACCAACTATGTGATGACATGAAGCTCATGAGGTCGCTAGTAGGGGCCTGATTATGGTGTTGAAGAAAGAGACAATGTAGAGCGAAGGAAGAGGTGTGAGGAAGATGAAGAAAGAAAGAAAATTAAAGAAAAAATGTTCTTGGACAAAACTATCCTAAGCTGTAAATAAGATTGAAAGTTTGGGTTCTTATTTGAGACAAAATTAGCCATTTTGGGTCCTTATTTGATACAATGTCCATTTTGGGTCTTTTTTTGAGAAAATAAATTCACTTCAGGCCCTTATTTGAGATTTTTCCTAATGTCGATAAAGAGTGCAACAATGACAAACGATATTGTTTCCTACTAGCCCAAGGGTTAAGGACTCGAAGACTTTTGTTGGGGGAGGCAAGGAAAGGCCTATGGCTCTCCTTGATGGTCACTACCGCTGTCGCTCAAGGGTTTGCGAGCCACGCTAGATGCCGTGTAAGTATTTTTCAAGGAAAAAGATATGAATATATATTTTAGCGTTCGAGTAAAATTTCTGAGTTTTTCTCAGGTCATTTGAAAGGGGAGGTTAATTTATCAAATTTCGTGCTTTTTATGGATATTTTTCTTTCAAGCAAATTGTTTGTGCTCTTTCTCTGTTTTTTTTTTTTTGGTCGGTCGTTTGAAAAATTGAGGGTATTTTTGCCCTAAATTTGGGTCTCCGTTGAGAATCGCTAGGGCGACGGCGAAAGCTCACCAGGTGCCGCGCCGGCAAAACCGGTGCGTTTCGTAAGCGGCTTCCCGCAAAAGGAAAAAAAAAAGCGAGAGAACAGGAGGGAAAAAAAAAAGAGAAAAAGAAAAAGGAAAGAAAGAAAAAGGGCAAAACTATACGACTAACAGTTCGCACCTGTCGCCCCTCCCTCTCTCCCTCTCCGCCACCAGCGCCGCTCCTGCCACGGCGACGACGGCGGCGACGGCGGCGCCTCTCCGGCTTTCCTCTTCCTCTTCTCCTCCTCCTCTCCCTCTGTCTTTCCATACAAATATCTCTCTTTCTCTCTCTCGCTCTCTCTCTCTCTCTCTCTCTCTCTCTCTCTATCCTTCGGGCGCTGCGATTGTCCGGCGTTGTATGTGGTCTTGGGCGCTTCCATTTCTCCGTGGACGCTCGCCCGAGTCCCATTCGCTCCGCTCGTCTTCGCCAGCCGTCCGCCGCGGCCGTCGATTCGCCGCTTAATTTAGGAAGTCCCCTCGCCGGAGCGGAGCCGGGCTCGTCGGGAGTGAGCGCGCCGCCATTGAATTGAGAACGGTGAGCCCGCTGTGCCCCCCGCCGATTGTGGTTTCTTCTTGAATGTCGCTTCGTTTGTGCGGTTTGAGATTTACGTCCGTCTCTAGCGGTGTTTTGGTCATCGGGACCTGCGAATTATTCCTAAAACATTGGACGGAGAGATCCGGTTATGGCTTATATACTGGAGATTCTCAGTTTTGTTCTGGCTTGCCGTGTTCTATGTTGACACAATTTGTGTTTTCCGATGGGTTTGGTTTTTGCTAAGAGTTGCCGTTGGTACAGTGCGGTATTTATTCTGTAGTTGCGGGAACAGTTATGAGCTGGCGGGTCTGTTCCCTTGGCAGTGGCGTAGGTTGCATCTGATTGAATGTGATGTAGGAGTTGTTAAATTATTAAAAAGGGTCTTTCCTATCATTTTCTTCGGCACGGATATAATTTTTGGAGCATGATTTGTTTCGTGGGTGCAAGTTTTGTGTCAGACTTCACTATCTGGTCTTGAATGTCATGTCGTTATTTCTCTCGATCAATGGGGAGCTACACATGCTATTTGGGCAATGTCGAGATATGATTTTAAGTCTTAGAGATCCAAAGAAATGGAATGCAGTTTTGATATATAATGGATATAATGCTTGCTGAGAAGAAATTCCGTCTCATCCTCTAATTTATTGTCGTATTAGAGCCAAGTAATCAGTTTTTCATTCTCTCTTTCAGGCCTTATTCAGATGTTTGAGTAATTTGTCCTGGCACTTCAGTGGCTGATAAAATGAACCCACGAACTGCTGCCGTGTCTAGAACTCAGAAATCAAATGGAATTCAGAGAGAAGGTCCAAATTGGGTCCTTATTGCTGGCGGTGCCTTGTTAAGCACATTGTCATTTCGGCTTGGTTACAAGCTGAAACAAGCAACTGACACAAAGCAGGCTGACGACTCTGGTAATTCTTGTGAAAATCTGGCATTTTTTCTTAAGTTTATTCTTGCATCTAGTAGTGGTCTTATTCTTAATGTCGTTCTCACTTGCAAGGATGCTTATGTTCAGGAAATGGAAAATCCACTGACAGGAGAAAGCAACCCGTTTCTCGTCTGCATTCAAACATGTATTCCTATATGCAAGGCGATGATGGCTGTTTTAATTGCTTCCCAGGTCTGATTTATGTACTCTCCTTCTATATGAGTTCTAATACAGTTAAAATATGTTGATCTGGAAACTCTAGTGATGCATGATAATTTGCCATAGTACTTCTACTCTCTAATGAGGCAAGAGAGTGGGAAGGTTTATCGAGTAATTTGTACTTACCTTAGGCGTAGCAACTGGAATATGCGTTCCTCGAAAAATAGGGAAAAAAGTGCAGCAGCACAGTTTTTTGTTCCTTTGTTTTTGGGTGACTAGAGAATTGATGGATTTACAAGTAAACTTAAACGTTGTCAGAATCCTTGCTTGTATTGTCATTTCTCATTAGAGTTCCTCTCTTATCATTGGGTTCTGAGGAAGATTTTTATTTCCTTGATTTCTGATGTTCCCTTCAAGATCATATGTTTCTGTGGCTTCCTATGTTACCTAAGGAACCAAGCTCGTGTCCCACAGGTTTGTTCTCGAGTTGGTACAGCCTTTATGGACCTATATCTTTAGGTCTTGTCAGATAGAACTTAATTTTTGACGGTGCTCAAATCAAAATTAAAATCTCCAATGATGAAGACAACATCTGAACAATCTTACCTTATAATTGACCTTGAAATGATGGATTGAGCAAAGAAAATCTTGGCCAGTGGAACTTCATATGGGTTTTTCCTGGTAAAATCCTCATGCATCCTGGGATTTAGCTTTAAAAGATGAAGGAATTAGCTGGTAAGTCTGTTTATTCTTTCAATTCTGAAATTATCAAGAGATTTATACAAGGAAAATGTTCAATTTGTCAGATGGAGAAATTGATCTTTTGAAGATTAAGAATGAACTTTCTCCTAACAATTCATGGAGCTAACAGATGCCCTTTTGCATTCATCCTCTTCTCAATCTTAGTTTCCATTTAGGGAATTCATTCTATAGAGTACAAAGGGCTATAGATGCCATTTCAAAAAACAATTTCATGCCTAAGCTTTTCAAGCAGAGAATCCCATGAAGTGATCAAGAGATACATTTGACATCTCAAAGATTTCTGGCATTGGGCTCTTTCTTCCCCTTTTCCATTTCTCTTTTCGTTGAACAAGGTCAATCAATGTTGGGGCTGGCTATGTTCCTAGGTGGTTGGTGCCTCACTTCACGTAACTTTAAAACCGAGCCACCTTTATGGCCTAGCATAAGTCTCTGAGTGACGCAGAATACTCTATCCTACACTTTGAGGATTGAGCTTAGTCAGTCTTTTGCATCAATACTGCTAGAAGTGTACCCTTCATTTTAGAGCAAAGGCTGTGACTTTCCTGCAAAATGTTTGATTAAATTATCAGATTACATTGTTTGAAGCGGAAGAATCTTACGCCCTGTCTAGGACCTTACTGCTGCACATCCAGCACTTCTTGCTTGACTAAAACATGTCCGTGTAGTGGCATTGAGATGCCGTAAGCCAGATGTTAAATTTGCGCTGTGCATATATACTAGATTTACAGATGTTTTATACATCCCAAATGGTCACTGTTATGAAAACTGTGATCTAACACCTGAGAGATCATGTGATGCAATCTCATGATGCAAAGATGTGTGGACATTTTGACATGTGCTCAAAATTGCTTTCGGTTGGGATTGAGTTGAGTGTGTTAGTCACCCATTATCACTGGAATCAGGATAGGCAAGCGTGTTTAACAATACCTCAGATAACCTATCTCACATGAAGAAAATGCTCGTCAAAGTTGTAAAACGTGAACGAGCACAAGACAAACTTAGCTTTGTTGATCCGACTCTGTCAATCCTAATATCAATCTCTATGATGGCCATAGCTCTCTCTCTCTCTCTCTCTCTCTCTCTCTTTCTCAACATGCTAATTACTTGTCAACAAGATAACTTCCCCATGTAGAGATTTTTTTTTTTTGGTGGTAAAATGTAATTCTTCTCTTTTTTGGAAGAGGTAATACGAAAGGGAAAAATCTTACCATGGTGTCATCGCCAAAAAATTCCTCCTCTCCCCTTCCAGATGATGTTGTGAATCTGTGGCTTTGGCCTTGATAGGCCTGGGTTTAAATTTGAGTCTCACAGATGCACAATTCATAACCTTGTGTTGTCATTTCAAATTAAAGTAACTTCTAATAGCTGTAAGCTTGTCCAAACACTTGATTCTGTAACTCTAGATAATTCTACAACTATTATTAATTTATGATGGTTATCGTCTTTAAAAGAGAATCTAGATGATTTTCTTTTTGCTTTTTCCGCTTGGTTGATACATGTTCATTTATTTTATTTGAGATATAGGATCTATTCGTGTTTTCATGAAGTTTGTAAGATCTTGCAATTTTTCAATTTGATCTTACATTCAATTTCATGGACCCTTACTGCATCTTTCTTGGAAAAGCGGTTTTGATAACCTAGCTATGAATGTAAACATACTTTTCCATGCTTTAATAACACGAGACTTGTTAAGCCGCCACTTCGGTCTGAACTGGGGCAAAACAAGAAGAATATCAAAAGTGCGGTTTGTAGTTTCAGTTGATATATTGGTATCATCATGAATTGGAAAAAATATAGGGAAGTTGTAGATGCTTAATCTTGGTGTGTGCCACTGTTGTCCTCCTACAATGTGCAATCAGGTGTTAACTTTTAATTGGGCTTTTATATGGACTGGATATCAATAATTAAGATCCATACTTTATATATCTCTGTGTGTTGTTCAGTAGAATTTGATAACTTTTGTGCAGGTGAATGGAATAGGAAGATAGTTATTCATGGTAAGTAGTTGCGAAGGGAGATATGAGACTAGTGATACCTTGGGGAGAGATAAAAAATGATCCATGTGGTGATCAAATGATTGCTTCTATGCAGTTGACGTGTTTATGCCGCAAGCAAATATGAGATTAGATGAACCATCTGTCTAGGCTAGTATAGCCTGCTTATTTTTCTACCTCCACTCCTTCCGAAGATATTCATGAACTGCACTGCTGAATTTTTCTTTTTAATTTTCTGTGATTAGTGATATTGGTGGCAAGAGTTTATAGCTTTGTTAGGAAATCCTTCATGTGACCTGGTAGCGCCTTAGCAACATGGTTTATTGTCATTGTACTTTTTGGGTTGTTATCCTTTTTTTTCCCTTTTAAAGTTGATAAGATCCATTCACTGGTATATCTTTTTTGGCTTTAAAATTCACGGGAGTGTCTATTAATTGCAATAAAGCAGGAAATGAGGGAGTGATAGACCCAAAGCACCCTTCCACTGAGCAGATGCTCGAAGAGCCAGAATCAGCTCTCCCCTTGGTGACTGTTCCTGCCCCTGAATATAACAGAGAAAATGGGGTAACCTGGGCATCTTCACCCGATCGCTTTGAAAATCCTCCAAAGCCATTCCACCCTTCTAACTGCTCAGAGTCACCATGTGTCTCCGAATCTGGCTCTGACATCTTCAGCAAAAGGGAAGTGATTCATAAGCTGAGGCAGCAATTGAAGAGGAGAGATGACATGATTCTGGAAATGCAGGATCAGATAACAGAGTTGCAGAATTCATTCAATGCTCAGTTGGAGCAATCTACTCATTTGCAAGCACAACTTGACGCTGCAAATAGGGACTTGTTTGATTCTGAGAGAGAAATTCAAAGACTGAGGAAAGCTATTGCAGATCACTGCGTTGGACATGTGGGTGTGCAAGAGAAGAATTCAACAGCCCCACTATGGCCACCAGAATTGAGAAATGGCCATGCAAATGGGCATGTTGATGGTGAATACAATCTTGATTCTTTTGAGAAAGCAAGAGATATGGACAAGGTTGAGATGTTGAAGAAGGAAGTGGGAGAGTTGAAGGAGGTCATAGAAGGGAAAGAGTTTCTGCTGCAGAGCTACAAGGAACAGAAGGCAGAGCTTTCTCTGAAGATTAGAGAGTTACAGCAGAGATTAGATTCTCAGCTCCCAAGTATTTTGTAGGCATTGTCGTCACTTGTGCATATCGCTTTAGTTTTCTTTTTCCGTGCTTCGGAACTTGAGGTTTCCAGGATTGCCAGAAGCATCATCTTCTTCTCATTTCTTGTTATCTTTTTCATCCTTTGGTGATGTTTTTATTTTGCGTTTGCTCTTGTGCAGCTGCGTAGGAGATAGAACATAGGTTGCTCCTTTTTAATCCCCTTTCCGTTCTTGTTTTTTATTTGGAGCAGAAAGAGAGCAGAGAGTCTGCTTTGCACACGCTTGAGATTCTAAGTTTGTGGAAAGGTCGCCGTAATTTTTTATGGTATTGTTAATATTCCTGAATTATTTTGGCTACAATTACAATTTACAAGTGATCTTATTTTACTTGGCTGCCTGAGTTATAATGGTTGAATTCCCTGAGCGAAGCACTGGGTAAAGTACATACAGGATTGTGAAGATTTCTTGCACACATGAGAATTTGGATCTAATTTATATGGATTAAGCCACCCTCTTGGTTGGTCTACGTAGCTTGTGCATTCGATGTCTTCACGTTACTGACTTACGTCGAAAGCGTGTCTGAAGCTGCAACGGGAGAATTGTTTTGACGTGCAGTCATCCTATCGTCAGTGCAAGAACAAGGCAGAACAAAGAGCTCTCACAAAAGAATCTTTTACGCAGAAAATGCCCGTGTAGTGGCAATTTGTTGAGATACAGCTTGTGTGCATTCAAGATTGGGGCAGTCTGGCCGTGCCGCCCTAACCACCTTGGTGCAGGCTTTCTTGGAGCATCGTCGGAATGGCATGTTCGCTGCCTTGTTAAACTGGGGAAAGCAGACACAAACACGACGATTGACTCAAAAAAGAGAGGTGATCATGCACCTTGACTCCCTTTTGTAAGCAAGGGCAACAAGTGATGCTCAAATCATCACTTTGCCAAGTTCTTTTAGCGACCTGAACTCTGACGGGCAGATCCGAAGAGTGAAAATGATCGCACCAATGGTTAAATCCTCACCTTGCCCGAGTCGTCGGCTCTTGTTGTAGGCTGAGGCCAATTAAAATCCGAGATAATCTCGTTGAGTTTAGCGGAGATGGGAAAAGCAGATGCTCAAATCATGCACTGATACTCAAATCATCGCCTTGCCACCAAATAAACAGATCTTGCTGCAGGGCAATGCCGACTAAAATCCGAGATGATTTTAGCAACTTTAGCAGGGATAGACAAAGCAGCGAGGAGGCAGTTCAAAGATAAGTGGACTATTTTATTGCTAACTAAATGTTTAATTCAAGGATATTATACTATACCGGAAAATTGTCCAAAAAGTCCTAAATCTATTATAGGACGGTTAATTTAGTTCTAAGCTTTTCAATTTTACCATTTAAGTCATAATCCTCTCACTAATTCAGTTCTAAACCTTTTAATTGTATCAACTTAGACGTTCCTTTTAAAAAGTTGCCAAACAAGTCCTAAACCTTTTAATGAATTAATTTTGGCCGGAAGACGTTGTGGCCCAATTAGTGCTTGTCATCTTATGTGACACGGCCGTATTAACATGAACAATTTTATAATTTTAATAAAAAAAAATTCTGAATTTTTTTATTGATTTTTTTATATTTTCTTTTTTTTTTCCTCTTTTTATAGAGGGTCGGCAAGGCTACTGGCCATTGGCCGAGAGTCGACAACTTACACTAGCCATTGAGTAAGGGCCAGCGACTCGGCCAACCCCCGAGAAAGGGCTGGTGACCTTTGCCTTGGGTGTTGTGACCCTCACCTGCCCTAGTTGTGGCAACGAAGGTCACAATTAGGGTTGCGATTCCCTCACTTCACTAGATCTAGTGAGGGTGTCATGGCCCCCGATATGTATCCCTCGCTCGGCAAGGGTGTTTGAGTCCTCGCCGAGGCCGTTGCTGCAACAATGAAGGTGGGTGAGGGCCGCGACACCCTTGCTATGGCCTACAAGGGCTCATGACACCCTTACCGGCCATAGCGAGGGCTCACGAGCCCTTGCCAGATCTAGCCTTGCTTACAGCCAGTGAGGGCTTTGCGGCCTTCACCTATGGCTCGTTGAGGTTGCTGACTCTTGCCTAAGGGCCGGTGGAGGTTGGTGGCTCTTAGTTAATGGCCAACGGCCTCACGGCCCTTTGTAAAAAGAGGGGAAAATGAAAGAAAAGAAAAGAAAGACAAAATCAATAAAAAATTCATAATTTTTTAAATTAAAAAAATTATCCACATCGGTAATATTCGACCAAAATTAGCCAAAAAGACTAAATTGACAATTCTTTAAAAAGATTTAGGATTTGTTTGGCAAATCATTAAAATGTTTATGACTAAATTAGTACAATTAAAAGATTTATGACTAAATTGATAAGTTGTAAAAGGTTTATAACAATCAAAAGATTTATGATTGAATTGATTATTGTACAATAAATTGAGTACTTTTTGGACAATTTTCCAATATTATACCAACTTTCAAAATCTTCCTACAAATATGAGCTAATAAGATAAGGACCAAAGGCTACCTTTACTCGAAGGGGGTAGCTAAGCTATCAAACCATGCCATTCGGGGTAATCCCAATTTAAGCAAGATCTTCCAAACACAGTTTTATGCACAAGTATGGTGAGTCTTTGTGAGGACCTTGAGTTGGGTTTGTCCAGGATACATGCATGTGTCATGGGTCAGTTGATTGCAAATGATACCACACCTGTACGGCCTTAGGATCCAATAAGTCAGTCTAACACGCACTCAACTCATAGGAACGAAGTATGAGAGTGAACCTCGGATTGTATTAGCTCATTGAACTAGTGTGTACAATTGAAGGGGGAGGATCCCTTATTTATACATGGACGAATCTAATTTTAGCCGTTGATCCCTCTCTGATCCAACAATCCTGTTTGAATATGTACAGATATAACAAGACTGTAGGAGCTCGAGAGGCCTTAGCATATGGGGAGCCTAGGGGATGCTTACCATGAGTCTATAAGGGTCAGTCCATGAGAATCGAAGGATCACTTGACACAAGGAAGTTGAACAGTCGCGAGCTTGTTCCTGTGTTGCACATGGGTCGGTTCTCGCTTTATCATGGGTTGTTCTTGGGTCGCTCATGGGCAGCTTGTGAGCTAGCCCTTGCATGGGACACAGCCCCACCATTTGGATGGTCTTAGTTCATAGTTGTCCTTGGGCTATATCAATCTCCCCCACCTATTCGGGCGACACCATCGTCGTGTCCTCGGTATGAAATGCGTCTATGTGCTTGTTGAATTGTCACATAGTCTCGAACGGTTTCCAACTTGCTTCACTCTTCAAAATGTTCTTCCATTGGACTAAGTATTCTTTCTTCATTGCGCAATACCTCTTTCATATGACTCGGTCCGCCATGATGCACTCAACGTCCCGATCGTAAGAGGTTTTTCCCCCAAGGAGTGCCCTTTATGAATCGTGTCGGTTCGATCTTCCTCATATGCATAGAAAAGTTTGAGCATATTTATGTGGAACATAGGATGTACCTTGAGTTTGACTAGCAAGTCCAGCTTGTAAGCAAACTTCCCGATCCACTACAAAATTCGGAAGGGATCTTCATAACAACGGAGCAGCCCTTTATGCACGTCTCGATACCAAAGGACTAGGTGTAGCTTGGCCAGCACTAGGACCTTGACCTGGAATTCCACGTGCCATCTTTTCTCGTTGGCCCACTTCTTCATGTGTTTTACGGCCTTATGTAGGCACGCCCGCGCCAAGTCCGCTTGTTCATTCCATTCCTTTGCGAACTTGTACGTCAACAAACTACTCCCTTGGTAGCCCGAGACAACTGCGCTCGACATGAGCAGTTGTTGCCTCATCATGATCTTGAATGGACTTTGGTTTGTGGACTTACTCCACTACAAGTTGTGTGAGAATTAGGCTACATCAATCAATCTTGCCTAGTTCACTTGCGTGGTGCTCACATAGTGCTGGAGGTATATTTCTACAAGAGCATTTACCCTTTATGTCTGTCCGTCGGTTTGGAGATGTAAACTCCTAGAGAAGTTGAGGTTCAACCCCAGCAACTTGAAGAGCTTGGTCCAAAACTGCCCGATGAATCGAGGATCATGATCATTCACGATCGTGCGTGGCACTCCCTAGTACTTGATAACGTGCTTGAGAAGTAACTTAGCCACCTCCTCGCCTGGACAATCCTTGGTTGTTGGCACGAATGTCGCATAATTTGAGAAGTAATCCACAATGACCATGAGGGTTCGACATCCTTCAGACTTTGGCAAATTCACAATGAATTCTATGGAGATACTCTCTCATGGATGCCCCGGGATGGACAACGGCTCAAGGAGCCCCGGCAATGGACGTTGTTCTATTTTATCTTGCTAGCACACCAGACATGTTCACACGTATATCTCAATGCCATCCTGCATATGAGGCTAATAATATTAGTCCTCGATGAGTGTCATGGTGCAGTAGATTCCTAGATGACCCACCCACTTGGAACCATGCACTCGTGCAGCACTTCCTTAATTTCCTATGAAACGGCACATAGAGTCGCTATCCTTTGGTATAGAGGAGGTTGTCCTCACACCAGAATTGACTCATTTTTCCCTCTCGCTTGTACCAAAGGAGTGCTTGGGCTGTTTGGTCATGCTTAAGCCCTTCCTTGATACGGCCGATCCACGAGCAGTTGGGTCGGCTCACTATATTGGCTAGCTCCATCTGTCGACTCAAGGCGTCTGCCACGGAGTTAGCCTTCCTCGGCTATACTCCAGTACATAATCGAACTCGCCCAAGAAGTTTTGCCACCAAGCTTGCTTTGGGCTAAGCTTTCTTTCGGTTTGGAAGTAGTTTGTGGTCATGTTTTTCGTCCTCACAACAAGGATCCCAAGAGGTAGTGCCTCCATGTACGAAGGCAATGCACCACTACAGTCATCTCTTTCTCTTGGACCGTGTATCATTGCTTGGTATTGTTCAACTTTCGAGACTCGAAGGCAACCGAGTACCTCTCTTGCATAAGGACATCGCCGATAGCAAAATCAAAGGCATCAGTTTCTATCTCATATGGCTTGACATGGTTAGGTAGCATGAGCACTAGCTCCTCAGTCATGGCCCGCTTCAACAGATCAAATACCTCTTGACACTGATCCGTCTACTCCCACGACCTTTCTTTCTTCAGCATGTCTGTGAATGGCACGGTGAGGTTCGATAGCCCCGAATGAGGTGTCGATAGTAGTTTATGAGACCAAGGAACAATATCAGCTCCGTCACCTTGGTTGGTGGTTCCCATTCAACGATGGTGCGGATCTTGGCCGCGTCCATCCACACTCGTCCACTTCGAACAATGTGCCCAAGGAAAGGAACTTCATTTTGCACGAAGGTGCACTTCTCATGCTTCACGTACAGATTGTTCTCTCATAATACTTGGAAGACTTGCCTCAAGTGCTCGACGTGTTCCTCTAGCGTCCGGCTATACACAACAATATTATCAAGGTAGACTACGACAAAACGATTAAGGAACGGGTGTAATACCTTGTTCATCAAAGTGCAAAGTGTGGCTGGTGCAGTAGTCAAACCGAAAGGCATGATGAGGAACTCATACAACTCGTAGCACATCATGCATGTGGTCTTCAGCTCATCTCCTTTGGCAATCCAAACTTGCTAGTACCCCGATCGAAGATCGATTTGGGTGAACAACCCATCCCTCCGAAGGGATCCATCATACTTCTTTTGGAACAGGACCGAGACCTCGAATGGAGCCTTAGACAGCCAAATGTATCCCGTGTCAAGCAACTCCTTGAGTTGTTTTCGCAATTCTTCCAACTCGGGTGAGACCATGCGATGGGGTGTCATGGTTGGCGGTCGAGTATCGGGCACAAGCTCGATTCAATGATCCACTTCCCTTTGGGAGGGAAGCTTCTTGGGTAGATCAGGTAGCATCACATTTCAAAATGGATCGAGAACTTGGGTCACCTCCTTTAGTGCATCACCTTCCTTCATGTCCTTACCCTTTAACGTTGCTAATAAGGTCAATCGTCCTTCTTTGCTCCCTTCCACACTTGCATGGTTGATAACATCCTCCTATTGCGTCTCGACTCACGATGGACTGGGGTCATGCATTGGCACCGCTTGTTGAAAATGCATATGTAATCTACGAATGACATAATGCCTGTGTTGATCCTGTCGAGGAATCTAAGACCCAACATAAAATTATAATCGTTAATGGGGATTATCTCGATGTTTTCCTTGCTAGTCCATGGACTAAGGTGGAGCTCCACTTCCCTAGCCACACCACTAGTCGAGACTTCCTTGGAGTTCACTGTTTTGAGCAATTTGACTTTTCCCTTCTAGACCGGAAGGTTCAACTTCTTCGCGGCCTCTTGAGATATGAAGAGGTTGGACGCCCTGGTATCCACGAGCACACTCATTGTGGTATCTCCAATCTTCACATCCATGAACATTATGCCTTTAGGTTTCTTTGCTTTCTTGGTTTTGATCGAACTAATGATATGTAGCAAACCTAACCGCACCTCCTTTCACGGTTTGTCCTCCTTGCATAAGGTTGCTAGTTTACCCCTCTTGGGACAATCACGAGCCATGTGAGGATCATCATAGAAGAAACACTTACACGTGCGTACCTTCTTTTGTCCCCATCCATTCGACTTCGGTTGGGTCCTAGATGTCATCGTCGGTGGTTTGCATCCATTCAGGCGATTGAATCTTCCTCGATCTCCCCCACCATTGGCCTTGTCCTTCGAACAAGAATCGAACTTCGTCGGGGAAGGTGGCTCGTACTTGACAAGGGATTTGGCCATGGATGTAGCCGTCACAAGATCTGCAGCATGGCACCGCTTGAGTTTTTGCTTAACTCGTGGCTTGAATCCGCTCATGAATTGATGGTACGCCTCTATCTCGGTCATGGACGGGATTTAAAGCAGCATTTTCGAGAATTGCTTCACACAATTGCGAACTCTACCCTTTCACTCAAGGTGCTTGAGTTCATCATGAACTTCCTCTTCGACGCATGTAGGATAGTTGTTCCATCGAAACTCTTCGACGAACCAAGCCCATGTCATGATAGGGTTGCCACTAGGGGTGTGCATGGTCTGAGTGGGCGGTTCCCGGTTCTAGGGACCGATTCCAAAAAATTGGAACCAGGAACCACCCATTGTTACATGGATCCACCCAAGAACCGGATCGTCGGTGCGGTCCAGGAACCGATCTCACCAATAATAATATCGTTTTCCAAATCCCGCCGTAAGTACTTTTCATATCGAGTAATATTTTCTTTAAATCAAACCGGCTTAATTAAGGGTGCCATTTTTTATTTATTGGAAAACACTACCAAAGAAGAGAAATAGGTTTTTTTTTTTCCTATTTTTGAATCATTTCAGTTGAAATCTAAAATATTCTTTAAGTTCAAGATTCTAGATCGTCTTTGCCTTTATCCCCTAACAATGTTCAATCTCTTACAACATTTGCTTTACTGAATTTTTTTTGTAGAAACAATTCCACCGGTACTCCACATATTTTTGAACACAGTGTCATATGTGAGTCTCGAAAATATTTTTTTGAAGGAGCCATTTGTTGAGTTGCTGAAAGACAACTTGCACACTTTACTAAATTCTTATTAAAACATGGAAACATGAGAGGAGATGGAGCCCTAAAATTTAGATTTGCTAAATAGTAATTTCGAAATTTATTTTAATATTAAAATCAATATATTATTATAATATAATCGGTCCCGTTTGGCTGGGCGGATCCGCCCATGGAACCGGGAACTGGACCGGTATCCACCGGTTCCTATAAATTGGAATTGAGAACCGGATGGTTCCCTCAAGAACCACCGGTTCTGGGCAGTTCTAGTCCGGTTTCAGGCGGTTTGGGTGGGTCCCGGTTCTTTTGCACACCCCTAGTTGCCACACCTATCATGCGACTGACAATGCCACCATAATAATGAGTTATAACTAAATACATGGATGCAGTGTTTACCTGAAAAGCATTGTTGTTGATTCCCATAGTATGGAAGTATCATTCCATGTGCCACCAAAAGTTGTCCATGTCCTTGGCCACCTTCGGGCCCTTAAACTCTTTTGGCTTGGGTGTGTCGCTACGTGGGTTTGCTTGCATGGTGACCACCCTATTCATGCGTGCCGCTTCAAAATTTGCGAGCTTGCATTTGAGCTCAGCAATCTCCATGTGCATGGTCGCCATCATGGCATTTCAAGTCTCATCCCACTGTTGCAACTCTTGGATGAGGGACCCCAGCACCTCGGCGCAGATCTCTCCCATGTCAATCTTGAGTTCTTGCACTTTAGCCAAGAACTCCTCCCTTCTAACTTCCGCTCTCTTGATGGTCTAGTTCAGGTCCTCCACCATCCCTTGGATGTCTGCGATAGTCTCCTCTAGAACTGTCATTTGATTGTCCAGGTTGCCCTTTGGGTCCCTCGAGCTCAAGACACTATGATTTTTCTTCGATTAGGTGGCTTTCTCGACCAGTCATCCACGATCCTCACGGTCTTCACCTTGAGCGATCGCAACATCAGAATGTGGATCAATTATTGCACTTGGAACAAAGGCTTTGATATCACTTGTCATGGATAAGTCGATGGCAAATGATTCTACACCCGTGCGGCCTTAGGATTTGATCCCAAGTTAGCCTAACATGCACTCAACTCATAGGAATGAAGTGTAAGAGTGAAGCTCGGATTGTATTAGCTCGTGAACTGATGTATACAATTGAAGGGGGGTCCTTTATTTATACATGATGAATCTAATTTTAGCCGTTGATCCCTTTCCGATCCAATGGTCATGTTTGAGTATGTACAATCATTACAAGGCTACAGAAGCTCAAGAGGCCCTAGGACGCGGGGGAGCCCAAGGGACGCCTATCATGGGTTTTTAAGGTTAGTTCGTGGGAATCGAAGGGTTGCCTGACACAAAGAAGCCTCACAGTTGCAGGCTTGTTCCCGTGTTGCGCATGGGCCAGTTCTTGCATTGATCATTGGCCGCTCATGGATCATTCTTAGGTAGCTTGTAGGCTGGCCCATGTATGGGACACAGCCCCATCATTTGGACGGTCTTGGATCATGCTCATGCTTGGACCATGTCATATTTATGCCCACTTGGGTCAAGTACACGTCCGTATGTAGCATAGGAGTATTTTAGACAATTTATATATTTTTTTTGACTTTATGTAATTTATAGATAGTGACATCTCAGACATTTGTAATATCTACTTGTTCTTCTTCTAGAAAAGGTAATGCTTGTAAAGCTCCTTTAGAAGAGTCCAACTACTCGAACTCTACTATCCCGATAGCCCCTTGATATACATTGCTTGTACGTTTTTTAATAAATAGAAAATTTTCTTGCGATCCGTTTACATTCTTGCTTTCTTACGAACGATCTTAGCATTGAGTTTTGCACGCTTGAGTCAACCGATGTATCACTTGTAACTGAGGATAGTACATCTTACGCGATTCTTTGACAAAGTTACGACAAATTTCGTGCTGTAAAAATATATTTCAAGAAGCTTTCTTTCTTGTGCTTTCTTTTGTTCCACATCATTCGAAAAGCTCCCTTCTTTCTTTTTCTTTTTTAATGTAAAATTTATACTAGCTTGGTAACAATAAGTGTAAAACTAGATTAAGCTCCCTTGCGTGCAAAATATACACGAGGCCCAATTTAGGATTTTTTCCACCAAATTTTTATTTGTCTCAGGCCGGTCAAATTAACTATTGTGACATTTAATTTGCTTGCTTGCCTGTAAATAGCGATCATCTCGTTCATACAAGTACGCAGACAAAATTTGTCCACAAAATACTTCCTCCTCGTTCTCTTTTCTGCTGGTTTCATGTGACCTTGTTGTTCCTATTTTGCCTAGACGGTGAAGAGCACATTCTTTTGAGGGCCTGTTGAATGCTCGAGAACAACGATGCCTTACCTTGTGCACTATGAAAGGCGGAAATTCTCTTCGAGGACGGTGCTTGCATGCCTCGGATGTTCATAAATTTTGCATATTCATTCGGTGATTCTTGGAATTTGTAGCAGAACAAGCCGAAATTTAGCTCTGCAAAATCTGGTCTAGAGATTCTTAGATGATAGGTGAAATCGTCTTGTCTGTTGGCTCAACGTTTATAGTTGAGGCGTAATTTTTAGAGAAATCCTTAATAAGATTAGTACAAATGCATGACCACTAAATAGAATAACTTTTTGTATTGCCAGTAACTTTATAATGCACTTAGGTAAGTATTTGACTTCCTTTAATATCTAATGGGGTAGACATCCGATCGACTTAGATTTATCTTAAATTAAACAGTGATGACTCTAGTCTGCTTCTAAGAATTCATAAATTTAACTCAAGTAGACTAACCTGGGACTTCAAAAGATCCAAGGAATCGAGACCTTACAGGGTAGCACCTGAGTTTGGAAATTTCGAGGTGCTATATTCTTAAAACATGTCCCAACATCCTGGGTACCTTCCATGTCTCTGAGCTCAAAAGGAAGTTGGGAGCCAACCAAAGTGAGCTCCTTAAGATGAGCTGGGATTAGATAGGCTTAACGGTTTTTAACTTTTTATGTTGAAACGAATTAACGGGGACTTCGGTGAGCTGTGGCCGGCCGTGAATAGCCAACCAAGTTGCAATCAACTCGATGGACAATGTTGCGAAAAGTGAGTTATTGAATAATAAATAAACAAAATAAAAAAAAAAAAAAAAATTTTATATCAGATTTACGTAGTTCAATTGTAAAGACCAACCTTCATGGAAAGATTAACAACGAATTTAACTATAGATTAAGTGATTCAACGAAGTTTATATACTCGAGTTATTCAAACACTCTTAGTATTTTTCAAGCCCCAATTACACTAAAAAATACACGCAATGTTTAGTTCCGAAATTCCTTATAAAATAATCTCGCAATCTCACAAAAGAATTACATGTAAATCTTATCACAAGATTTAATCAGCTTTCACACTAAACTTCTTGGATGTAATTCACGAACAAGCTTCGTCACATGGACAATACGAGGATAGCCCACACTCCTCAAGCACTCTTTCGACACTTCAAGGTTTTTCTTCGTATCAACAATAGCTCTCTGTCAAAACAACACACGAGCCGCTTATTTATATGTGCGGTCAAAGACAAAACACGTCCTGCACCAAGAAACGGAATCGCAGTAGAATTCGGTCAACCGGTCAACCAGTCCAACTCTTGGACTTTCTTGTTTTAAAATCTTGTTGATTTGAACCAAAAATAAACCACTGGGGGTCACCCCAGTGGCCACCCTTCCAACTTGGAAGGGGGAGGTGGGGGGTTCAAATCCCCACCTTCTTAGGGGAGATTGGGGTGGGGACAATTTCATTTCAAGAGTGGGTTTCGACTCCCACGCCCTACAAGGAGACAGGGCAAAAGTCTGAAAGTGAGTATTAGAGTAGGATTAGAGTTGGACCGACTAAAAAAAAAAACCAAAAATATATCTCTGTATATTTTTAAGAAAATCCAAGTTCAAGTTAATGTTGGATTTTCCTATTTCAGCAGCCAAACTTTTCGACGCAAATTTGGACTTTTGAGGAGTTGATCTTTAGATCTTCTTTACTTGATTTTGAACGTTTGCAAAATATTCAATTTAAAATATTTAGACTTTCGTATTGGGTTTAAACTTGAGACATATTTTAACAATCTCCATTTTGGCTCGACGAGCCAAGTCACAATCAGTTCACTGAAATTCAAACTCTGCTGCTACTCTCCCATAACCCTTGATGGGCTCAACTGCCACAAATTTTTATCCAAGTCCAAGTTTCACTTGAACTTCGCCATAACCGAGGACCTCATCGAAATACCAACTCTACATGCACATTTAACTGATTTGCAAGGATTTTCCGACGCAACCTCCTTAATTGTAGATAAAGCAAAACCATTATTGCATTCATATCTGTTAAGAGATCGAATACGCACCTTATTAATTTCAGCAGTTACAACAACCATTGGCTTTATAAGCTCCACTTAGCTACAAACATCATTTGTGTCGATTGCTCCGCCGATAATCATACTTGCTACCTAAGGAGTTTTTTATTGCAACTCCACCTCAAGCTGAACACCGTTCAGATTTGTTTAAACAGTACCATAAATACTCTTAGCAAGAAGTACTAGAGTCTCATCAAAAGTAACTTCTTTATTGATAATAGGGTATTTAATTCCGAACGCTACAATCGATAACCCCACTCACCTTATGTATAGCCTAGGAACATGCACTTTCTTACCCTTCCATCGAGCTTACCATCACTTACTTGAATATTACATGAGCAACCAAATATTATAAGAATAGGACAATTAGAAAAGTTATTTGACCACACTTTTTCGGGAGTCAGACATCCAATTGTAATTGATGGGGATCTATTTATTAGGTAGCTTGCCATACTAAACACATTTATCAAGAATCTCCTAGCCATACCAACATTAAAGAGCATTTTATGGGTCGTCTCTAGTAAAATTTTGCTCATTAATCTCGCAACATGTGGTTTATTAGCATAAGTGCGGTGTTTTACTTTGCATTCCTTTATGCATATTCATTTAACACAAAACTCCGAGCTATTATCAGTCCGCACTTGCTTGATTGTCTTATAGTCTCATTTTTTTATCAAAGCTATCAACTGTTTGATCCTGACCACAGCATCAAATTTGTGCCTAAGCACAACACCCACGTCTTCATTGAGTAGTCATCAACAACTGTTAGCATATATTAGGACTCTTGCTCAAAGAAAATTGCAACAACATGCGAACATTCAAGTGGATTAACTCTGCGATTTCCGTGGTTTCTTTAATAGTTATACTGAACTGCACTTTTTGCCATTGATCTAAATCACAACATATGTATATATTTAATTCGTTAGAGACATAATCACATAGCAGATTTCTTTCACTTAAAACCTTCAAGCTTCTCTAGCCAATGTGCCTTAAACACATATGCCACAATTCAAATTATACATCCAATGTCTCCGTAGCAAAATTTGTCACTATCTCACCTTGAAGTTCATATAGATCATTGTGCTTGATTCCTTTCATTATTACTAAAGCACCTCAAATAATTTTCAGAATTTCATGTTCTAAAATATAAAAATACCCAGTTGAATCTAGGGCATTTAAAAAAATTAAGTTCTTCTTCAACTCTGGAGCATGCCTCACTCTACTCAATGTCCTCACGATACAATCATGCATTCTGATTCTAACATTGCCTACATTGACCACATCACATTCAGCGTTGTTTCTCAATTGCACTTTACTATTATCCATGCACTGATAATTAGCAAACCAATTTCTATTTGGTGTAGCATAACCAATTTCTATTTGGTGTAGCATAAAAAAAAACATTTAGAATCCATAATCCATCCATCAAATGATGAATAATCGGTGATAGACAAGATATAATCTGCGCTATCAACTATAGTTGCAACATTATCTGCAAAATCAATTATAATTCTCTTACCATTCTCATTCTTTAGCTTAAGACAATTTCTTCTAAGATGCCCTATCTTGCCACAACTCCAACAGATAACATCACTAGTCCTAGACTAATTGCACATGTTCATATTAGTACTACTCTTGCTAACACGTGTTTAAGATCTTTCTCTATTTTCACCTACTAAAGCAGCAAATACAGATTCGTCAGATTCTCTTATACAGATGTCCTCACTTAAAATTAAATTTCAAACCCCATCAAACGTCAAACATGTTGACTTAGAGGAATTACTAACATTGATAGTAGTATTCCAACTATCAAGTAATAAGGATAACAAAATAACATAATCAAAGCACGTACCTCATCTTCAGAATCAATTTCAATTGAAATCAATTGACTAACGATCATATTAAATTCATAGATATGATATGCAGCTAATGCATCCTCGCTCATCTTAAAATTAAACAGACATCGCATCAAACAAATTTTGTTGATCGTAAAGGGCTTCTTGTACATATCTAATAGGGCTTTTATCAAATCAGCAGTGGTTTTCTTCTTCATGATGTTAAACATGACGTTACGAGTCAACGTCAATGGAATAACGCCCATAGCTTATTTAACTCTTAAATTGGGAGTTCATGATCATTGTTAGATATATGACCCAGTGGCGTTCAGATGTCTTGTTTCTTGATGCCGACTTGTTGAAAAACTAGGAGACGAGTTATGGACAAAAGCGACCATGTTAAATTCTAACCTATTTTTCCAGAGGTCATTAGAACCCGAACCATCTCTCTAAATCTCAAACGTCCTGAATCTCAAAGCTCATATTGAAGGGTCGTAGGGGAAATTAGTGGATGGCAGCCACTTATCTGCCCAAATGAATGGCGAGACCATGAAAGGTGACGTGTCTTGGTAACTCATGGCATGAAAGCCACTCCATCGGACTCTACCAGCAGTGCTCGAACCGGGGCCATGATTCCCGTACTCGCCATAGTACACGGTGTCGGCAAAGTCCTTACCCACCCAGGGAGACCAACCTGCCGGGTCGATGTGTCCGCCGATGTCGGAGTCAAGGATCACTGTCCTAGAGTATGCCTGCCAAGGCCTCCCCAGGTAATTCTTCCCAAGAGAGGAGGCCAAGTCAGAGGAGGCCAGTATTGAGCACCTGTGGAAGGAGAAACCGCTGTCTTGGGTCGGCACTTCTCTCGATTGGGCAGTGACGGTGGTGAATTGCCAGGGCAATGGCTTTTTCGATATCACCTGGCAAGATTGGAAGACAGCCGAAGCATCACCGCATATGAAGTCAATTGTTCCCGAGATCTTGCATTCACGGTAAAACTGCTTGCCCGAGTGCGCGTACAGTGTGTCCTGGAAGCCATGGATGCCACAATGGTAGAATGCGGCGAAATCTGCATTCACTCGGAGGGCAACGGCTTGGTGCTTGGCTGGTCCTGCCGTGTTCTCGAACGTGATGTCCCTCGCCATGAATCCTCGAGCCGAAATGCCTGTCGGAGAAAACAGAGCCAAAGTGTGTATTGAGAATTCAGGATTCTTATTGAAAAAAGAGGATGATCTTTCCCCGTCGCAAAAGATATATTACCAACGGTTGCGGTTTGGTAAGTCTGCCACCCGTCTACAGAATTTCGGTTCCCGGTGATGACGGTTTGGCCGTCTCCTTCTCCTACCAAGAAGACGTTGGTCTTACTGGCTGGAATTTGCAAAAGTTCACGGTAAACTCCCTTCTTGATATGAACTACTGTCCTGCGATCACTGTTATCTGGGACCGCTAACCTAATCGCGTCGGATATGGTGCTGAAATTCCCGCTTCCATCTGCAGCCACAGTGATCACGTCCCCAGGATGAAGGCTTGTAAGGGGGGCCTCCAGGACCGAGCGGTCATTCCAAGAGAGCCACTCTGCGGAGCTAATCAGCCTCCGGTGATGTCTCGGTTCTTGCAGCAGCAACGCCTTGTAAATGACCGAGAGTGATGTGTTGATCTGCTCGTAAGAATGGCGAAAGGAACTTTCCAGGACATCTTTTAGCGGTCCCGACGTCGACTGGAGTCCCTCCATGCATGTCCGGTGATTCGTGAGAACTGAGCTCAGGAGGCCCCTCACCTTGGACAGGTCGGCAACCTCTGAAAGTGATTCTTTTAGGTTCGAGATTGATATCCGGAGGAGTTCCTCGCAGGTCTCGAGAGTCCCTCTTTTTTCCTCAACAATGTCGGCCTGGTTCGCGGATTCGAGGGGGGTCAAGAGGTCAGTGGCGGCAAAAAGCGTGGTTTTGAGCTGCGGAAGTGGGTCAACCGGAGACGGATTGGAACTAGGTATGTCGGAAGCTGCCACCGATTGTTTTAGGACAAAGAGGAAGAGGAGGAGCAGAAGAGACGCTATAAATGAAGCCATATTACGTACTTTGGAGCGCCTTGCGCAACTAACGCTTTTTATCGACTGCAATTTACCAAAACGATTAGTTTCATTTTCGATAGTGATTACTCTCTCCTCATTAACGTCAACAATGAGTTAAGAACTTCGTGAAAGGTTAAGGTTTCAGCATTTATCTCGTTCGGTTACAAACGATCAATAATGATTTAACGAGAAAATTGTCCAAAAAATCTCAAATTTTTCGCCAATTTAGTCCTAAATCTTTTGACGATTTGTAAATTTGGTCTTAAGCCTTGTGATAATTTGCCAATATAGTTGTTCTGCTCAAACATCTAAATAATAGATTTAAGACTAAATTGGCAAATCTTCAAAATGTCTAGAATTAAATTGACACAATTAATATGTTTAGGACTAACTTGACAATTCGTTAAAAAGTTTACTATTAAATTGGTACAATTGAAATGTTTAAGATTGTATTGACCGCTATACAATAGGTTTATGACTTTTTGGACAATGATTCCTGATTTTGGTAATGTGTAAGGGTTTTAAAGAAAAATCAATCAATCACATTAAAAGTTACATCACATTTCCATATATCTAGGCTAAAATGAAAGAGTAAATTATTCTATGAGACCATCGAAGATCATTCAGTTTCCATCTACCCATGAAGATTTATCTTTACATGAAATGTAGAAGAGCATAGAAGATCATTCAGTTTCCATCTACCCGTGAAGATTTATCTTTACATGAAATGTAGAAAAGCATGCATGTTTGCCTTGCTTCTTTCTATTTAGGTTTTGTTTATTTCTTGAAAAATGAATGATTTGAAAAATATTTTTTAACAAGCTGTCTCTTTCCATTTTAGGCTACGATTATATTGAGAAAATGAATAATTTGAAAAACATTTCTAACAATGACTACTTGTGTAGCTAGAAATTATTAGCTAATAAAAAATATTTTTATTATTGATAACATTTTATACTTAAATATTTTCATGGGTGATGAAAACATTTCTCATTCATTCATTTTATAAGCGATAAATGCAATCAATTTTGCAAAAATATTTTTAAATCATTTATTTTCCGCGGAGCGGAGCCCTAGTGTTTAAACCCTCCCTATATATTAGGGTCGAAAGTAACTGCCCAATTAAGTGGAGGTCGTCTTCTTGCTTTCTTTAATGAAACGGGCTTTAGAATGGAAAACAATACTTTTAAATTGCTAATAAAGAGGATGAATCTTTCAGATTCTTTTAAATTGCTAAATGTCTCGTCATCTGAACGTAGCACAATGATCCACAAGAAACTATAAATCTTGTATATTCATACCAAAATAGCAAGTATAAAAGCACTTGTAACTTAAGTAGCACCGACACTAACACGCGACATGCGACACGACACGCCGACACGTTGTTTGTCAAAAAACAAAGAAATTCGACACGTTGGGACACGTTGTATATTAAATATATATTTTTATATATAAATAATAAATTATCATTTTTATGATTATTTCAATCAAATTAATTTGAATCAAATTTATAAATAAATAACTGAATAAAAAGCCTAAAATGAATATACACTAAAAACATTTATCCGCCATTTATTAATATAATTTATTGTTTTAATTTGACAAATTCAACTCTATTTCAATAATTCATAAAACTTAAAGAAAAAAACAAGCGATCCATATTCTGGACTCGCATGTTAGATATATTAGAAGGGGTAAAAAAAATTTAAAGGGTGGATTATGTATCACACGAAGTGAGAGTCAAAAGAAAAGACTAGATTTTTTCTTTCTCCATTTACTATTTTTATTATTGTGTATATACATATATATATATATATATATATTATTAATCTTTCATTTATTGAATTTTTGAAATTGACCTAGATATCGGAATCGGAAACTCGTATGTCAGAATTCCGACTCGAGTGTCGGAGAGTGTCGAACACGTGTCGAAGTGTCCGACACGACATGAAAACTTTTGGAGAGTGTCGGTGCTTCATAGCTTGTAACTCCACAGTTCAATTGATTAAGCTAGGTAATGCTCTAAGTAAAACTTTAGCTAAGAACTTAATGAAGCACGCAGTTGTAACTTGCAAGCCTACCTAAAGTAAAAGTGTAACAGCAGTAAATAAAGAATCTAACAATCTAACCCATAGAGTTAACAGAGCATTCTTCTTAAATGCAGCATTAACCTACCTAAAGTGCCTTCCTCAATTTGGCGAAAACAAAGAAAGAGAAAAGGACACCCACTTTAGATAAGATTCCAAAAAATATATATACACACACCTGAAAAAAGAATCCAAATCTTGTATTTTACCCCCTTACCCTAAAGCTTGGAGGTCTATGAGATGATCAAAGGCCTAACGAATTTTCGATAAACAGGAAACAGCAACCAAAACACTCCAAAATTCCTACATGTAGATGGAAGTAAACAAACTAAACAGAAATGACACGGAGCTATAAAGGTTAAGACCATAGTACTCGTCCAAGTACAAGGTATGCCACCTCACAACTTCTTCAATGAATCCCCCGCTCCCTGAAAGAAACAGTAAGAGAGTGCAAAATCTGCAACGAATATACCGACAAGTGAGATGACCACAGCAGAAGTCGTCGACTCGCCCACGCCCTTGGCCCCTCCCATGGTTGTGACTCCCCAAGCACAGCTAACAATAGATATAATTGCTCCAAAAACCTGGGACTTGATCATTGCACTAATAATATCCCATGATCTGAGAGCTCTTTGCGCTGAGTCCAAGATAATGTTAATGCTAACACCATAAACGCTATCAGCCAGGAGGGCACTCGACGCCATCCCCACTGTGAAACACATTAATGTCAGAAATGGTAATGCAACACAAGAAGCAATCACCCTTGGCGTGACTAAGTAATCCACAGGATTCGTGCCGAGAACTCTCAAGGTGTCAGTTTGCTCAGATACCTGCATAGTCCCCAACTCCGCAGCAAATGCACTTCCAACACGTCCAGCAACCACAATAGATGTTACAACAGGACTCAGCTCCCTGGAGAAAGCTAAGGCCAATACCCCGCCAACTGCCCTATTCAATCCCAACCTTGTAAATTCTCTGACAAACTGAATGGTGAAAGCCATGCCTACAAAAGCAGAAGTCAAGAGGCAAACTCCAACTGATTTCGGGCCAACTCTCTCCAACTGTTGCAGAGTGTTCCTCCAGTGGAGTTTCCCCTTCAGTGTCCTGATAATAACCTGTCCTGCGAGGATAAGAACTGATAGTCCCCTCCACAGGTACCTGGGAGGCGACCATTTGTTAAACCAGGTGTCTACTTTGACAAAGAATTCATTATTTTTATTTGCTTCTTCTTCCAATGTAGAAACAGAAAGGTGGCCATCATCTGTATTGGGAACAGCTGCCAATTTAGTCTCTTTACTGGGCAAGATGAATTTATAATGCTGGATACCCTTTCTGATTTTAAGTTTCTTGACAAGCTGAACCGAACTCGGTATTTTTGTTTGCATCCATCCATGCAATTGTATACTTCGACTACTGCAATATGCTCAAAGTAGTAAATATCAGGCACAAAATATAAAAAGCAAATTCAAATGCTAGATGAGATGTATACCTGTTACTGTCACAAAAAAACAAGGGTGACTGAAGCTGAAAAGATGATTGCATGACTGAGTTGAAAGGATGAATTCGATTTCGATTTCTTTCAGCAGAGGAATTTATAAGAGCAGGCTACCAATTCCAACCAAAAGTTGCTTTGAAAATATGTACTAAACAACCATAAAGGTTAGCTCCATCCTGAAAAAGAAACAATGAGAGAAGGTTTGAAACTTCAATTAAATTATACTCACATGCATCTATGGCGGTCTGACATATGTAAAGAACTACTGTAAGCAGACTGGCAGGCACTAGCAAAGTAGAATTATAATTAATTGGGTGCATACAGGGATAGGTACATAAGCTTACCACAGAGTCATTAGATTAACATATAAGCACAAAAGTCTAGAAAGCCCATGCAAGCATGCTCGACATTTGCATTCGTATTTTTACAGCATGAATGCAGGATCTGCGAGGACCGACTTATACGGTCAAAAATCAATTCATCTACCTAGAAGTAGCTAAAAATCTTAAAGGGTGCCTCACCCTTCTAAGACAGAAATAAAGCGTTCCCTGATTCCACACTGACATTTACTTAAGTTGAAGTAAGAGCCATAGCTACACTACATCACCACAAATGAAAAACCCAAAACAGGTGAAGAAAGGCTTATAATTGGGAATTGTGCAACCTTATTTGGTCAAGGTTGGTTGAGAATGTCCAGCTACGCTTATGGTTAAGAGAACATTCTAGCTGTTGGAGTTCTGCAGCAATGGCGATTTGGAGCAATACTGGGTTGTATAGTATCTTCTCAGCCTTTGCCAGCGGGGCATTTGGCTGCTTAATTGAAAACCGCAGTTAATGCGGCCAAAGCCTATAATACTAGTATTCCCATAACATCAAATCACATGGATCCAATCAAAGTTATGATGAAACACCACGACCCACCTAATGCTGCATTACTATATGCTTCATCATTCACCCGAGAAAATTAACCGCAATTTCCCCATTTTCGCAGCATCTACAATTAAGGGAGATGAATCGGGAGATAGTTAAGCTCAAATGTTGAAGAACATAGCCACGAACCCTGATCTCCAAGAAGCTCATTACTACCCAAGACCCATCATAGACTCAAACACAAACGAAGCATCAAATCCCAACGCAACGTTGCAGCTAACATCAATATAGGGGACTACGGGAATAATTAGGTCAAAATGATTGGAAAGACGGTAAATTTAGTGAAGAGGAGCGGAGGAAAGAGAAGAAACGCGACAGGTTGAGGGCATGGACATCGGTGGGTTCGAACCAAACCTCAATCGCCGACGATATGGCCGTCAAGGGTCGTCCGACCGGAGGGATTCGGAGTCGCCGGTGACCGGAGGTCGGCCGTTGCCGCCGCAGCCGCCGCAGCTTCGACGCTCGAAGTGAAGTTTTGCTGGCGAGAGCGAGGAGGAGACAGAAAGAGAGGGGGGGCGGAGGAGGGGGTTTTGCCTTTGGCCGGCAGCATGAAGGAAAGCACTAGAGCACATCAGTATAACGGGTGCAAAACAAAAAATAATAAATCAATAAATGATTTAATTTCGTTTTCAATAGACTGATTTTAATTTATTTATTTTTCGAAATGTTGAAGATTTTAAGTTTAAGTTAGGTGGAATCGTGAGACCAAAAAAGTTGATTGATGCTCGATGAGAGTAACCTTACATTGCATTTTATAATGGTGATGATATCGGGTTATAATTATTTAAATTCAAACAACAAAGTTTTCTATTAATTTTTCATAAGTAATTTAGAAGGTTATTATTATTTTTTGAAATTGCGACGCATATTTTGAATCATTCTTTTTCGTATTAATTATTGGATCATTTTATTTTCCATGTGAGATGAAAATTTTAGTGTTGTATAAGTAACATTGCTTAAAATTTCATGCGTTTGACATGAAGCATTAATCATGTGCTGTAATTTGAAGGAGACTAGAAAGGGTTATTGAATCAAATGAATTTCTAAGTAAAAACGGTTTTTAAAAACCTGTTGTCCTAAAACAATCGAGATCGCCTTAGGATCCCTTTCTTCTTATAAGGGGATAAATAGATAGTGCATCACAGATAGGTCAAGGGAAATGACATTACTAGTTCTCGAACTCATGTTCAAGTCCAACGTCACCTTGAATTTTTTTTTTAATCAATTTTGTCACTGAACTTCTTTATTTTTCATTCACTGTGGTCCTTCCATAAGAGATTTAATAAAATTTGCAAAATTGGTCGTTAAAGCTAGTAACTTTTCATCTTTTTTGTTCAATCCCGTTCAGGAAATTAATTTATTGTCCAATTTCGTCCTTAAAAAATTATTTTTGGTTCTCCCTCTAACAGTCTTTGCTTGAGCATGGTAAGGATCATTATATACTCCTCAAGATAAACCTCGATGGCCCTTATATAAGATTATTAATTTTCAACAACCCCATGACAAAATAAACGGACTTCACTGTTAATGTGTTCGTCTAAGCTTCACCTAATGAATAATAAAAATGTCAAGTATGAATTGACCCTTTTCCCTTTTTTAACACACTTTGACTCGTTTAATTAAACAATTTAAAATATTACTTATGTTAACATAACAAGTTTAGATACATATACAAGTACATATAACATGTTAAATATTTATATAAGGTTCACATCTTAAATATTTTGTATCATGTGATCCAACATATTATTATGCGATTTTTGGGTTTTACTTTAGTGACATAATTAATAAACATTTCTGTGCTGGGATGAAAACTAAATTGACGTGGCTCAATTGAGAGAGAGAATGAAAAAAAAAATAGTTGAGAGACTAAATTGAGTAAAGTAGGGGGAGGAAATTAAACAACATAAGGATAAGTCATAAACTGAATAAAATATTCAATCTGCGTTAGCATATTTGGTTAGTAATTTTAATAAAACGACTACTTTGAATCATTTTTTTAAAGTTTGAAAACAGCATTAAACCAAAAAAAAAAAAGTTTGGGAATAACATTGAATAATGAGTAAAAGTTCAAGAACTATTGGTGTTATTATCCCATTCTATTGATGACTTCTTGTCCAAAATCTAGACATAAAAATATCAATAGAGTTTCAGGAAATTAATAAAATATTATGCAAGCATTTGCATGTGAAAATTGCATGATTTCAAGTGTTAGAGTAAAAAACATAGTATGTCTCACATGTTTCGGAAATAGTTACAAGTTAGAAGCATATGTCAATTCAACCAGACCTTCCATTATAATTGTCTATTAAGTTATTTTCCCTTTCATTATAAATGAGAAAAAATGATTATTTTTTACTTATAGTATAGTACAAATGCCCATAGAATTCATACTTATGAACATGTTTTTCTCCTTCCTCAAAAGAACACTTTTGAATTTTGCCAAATAAATTTTTTTTGTAGTCCTTCTGGGGTGGAATATGTGATGTTGGAGAAAGTTTAGGGACTAATGCAGTATGGTTGTAAAAATTTGTGCAGAAAAAGACATAATTGTACATGTTTATAAAAGCCCAGTCAATTTGAATTATATGGACATAAAAGTTTGTCGATGAATAGTTGATTAGGTTATTCTATCGACCACCAACTCTGGAGCCCAAATTCCACTACCGATTCTAATTGATTAAGTTGCCAATTGAATGCGTCTTATTATGGTCACTGTCTATCAGCGTGCATAACCTTTTTCTTTTCGTATAACCATTTTGATAATCCATTATATTTATATCACGTCTGATTTATGAATGAGATCTTCGGACAGATTCTTTAATTAAAATGAGTTCATATGAACTTTATTTAGATAAAATTTTGATAACATTCTTTAAAGATGTATCTTTTTTGCTATTTAGATGTTTCTGAGGTCTGAGAAATCCGGGAAACCATTTGGGAAGATACTGTAATTGGTGTAGGAATCGACTTGTCTTTGACTCGTTTAGGAAGATGGACCGCTGTTTCACACAACTTGTGGAGCGCCGATCCATGTCGCACCGGAGGTTTGGTCATCGTTTAATTGGCGTGCAGGTCAACCTAATGGCTGGCTACTTCCCACTTGAAGAATCCAATCTCATGGCATTGTATGAACAGGTAAAGGTTCCTGTTTTCTTCCTTGCCTTTCTAATCTCAATACCCCTCTAACTGCGCAACAAATCAAGTTAAGCCTTCCAGGTTTTTATTATCGGTGATTTGTCCCTCTTGTTATCTGCTGTATCTCTAACTATCTGGTGAAGGAAGGAAATGTAATTATTGATTAAAAAGAAAGAAAAAGAGTAATCTTAGAACTCACACTGTATCTACTCCTGAGTTTTATTGACATCCCAAGTTTGGCGGGTCGTCGCAGAACTGGCCAGTGCATTTGGCTAATAAAGATTCGTGATTAGGTAACTGCAGTTTGTACCGCGTTGCTTAAGAAGTGAGATCTCTTGGGAGTTAATAGGGAACTTACATGTCTAAAGGCTGTAAGCAAGTCGTACAGGACGTTCGACAAGAGGCTATACTGTCCATTGGGAGAGTCTGGTGTTTTGAGGCATTCTCTTTGGACAGTATCAATGAAAGTACTCTCGAATGTCTGCATTTAAGATAAGTGAATTTGAAATCAATGAGTACTGACTAGACATAAATACATAGCGATGCCCATCACGAGCAGGCAATGTTCTGTTTCCCATAATTCACCTATAATAGATGAATTTTGCTCCCAATTGTGGTGCAGATATTCAAAGCTGAATTCACTTGTCCTCCATGGTTCTCCTCAATTGCAAAGAAACTCATCAGAACAGTTCTGGATCCTAACCCTGTGACGGTAGGTTACTCTTGCTGGCCACTTTCTTTGCTTCGCAGCAGGAGCGTTGAAATTAACGATTGTTTCAATAGATTTTAGTTCACTTATCATCGATCCAATCGAAAGTGCCTTTTAGTTACTTCTCTTTATCTGTGTTGGTTTCGTGGAGCAGTGTATCATGATACCTGAATTTACCGAGAACAGATGCTTTGAGAAAAGATACAAGCCTCGTATTCTTGAACAAGCTGATGTTAGTCTTGAAGACATTGACGTTATCTTCAGTTGGACCAGGGTGAGTGAGATCCGTCCCTCTACATCCACCTGTTCGAGTAAATCTACATAGTGATTCAGTGGTTCTGAAAGACAAGAAAATGTGACTTGCGCGTGTCCCTGTGCTCTTTCTTGGTATCAGGACGCCCAGAACCTTTCTGTGAAGAGGCAAGAAGAAGGGCCTGTTGGTGGACACTGGGAATGTGTTCGAGCTCATCTCAACCTCCCAGGGTCTCGACCTCAGTACCCTTTTCAAGAAGTCAATGGGATGTCTACTCAGCTTAATCAATAGTTAACAGAAGTAAAATACATCAGATGTTGCTTTCAGTAAAACGAACACTGAAAAGACTTGCACCGTTCATTTTACAGTCTTCGTCAGTAGTATGTCGAGAAAGAATAACTCAGGCGTTTTATTATGCCCAATTTGTTTGCAGCCTAAAGCTTTGTATAGCCAAACTCAATCTGTTGTTCAGGTACTCGTTAAAAGAGAAACCAGATTCACATCAAGATGCTGCCTCACGAGATAATTGCAAAGATTGAGGAAGCAGATATCCTGTTGGGTTTCGACATAAGAAAGGCCAACTTCAAGGTACTTATCACTCAATCTCTTGTTCTAAGTCTGCATCCGGCCATTTGAGTATTCAGTCAGGATATCATTCTTAGTTAATGTTTTCAAGGCCCCTTCACCTTCTAAGATATTGACCCTTCAATCTTTAGTAATCATCTCCCCTGAAGAAGCTCAGTTTATCAGCGTGAAGTTCTGTGGAACTTGATGGCTCATGATGAAAAGTCACATGGTCGCAATTCTCATTTCACTCTTCCACGAGATACTTTCTCAGAAGAAAGTCCTTGGACAATCCAACATGAATTAATGAATCTGAGTATTTAACAACTCGATAACTGCTCGATCTGAAATCTTTTCTCTACAAATTTCAGATGAAGCTTCTTGGAGGAACGACTGGAAGAGAAGGCCACTTAGCAGTCGCAATTGTGGTAATCATCTCTCTTCACTTCAGATTACTGTCAGCATCTACCAAACGAGACTCGCTAATGCAGAAAAATTTCATGCCAAAAGTTTTAGCACTTTCTTTTTTGTTCAGGAAGCATTCTCACTACCTCAACTGCATAAAGCCAGGTTCGGTTTCAGATTTTTGCAGTGGCACCTTCCCTATATATGGTTGAACTTTGCAGGTCAGGCAGAGATGCCCTGGAATTTCATATGGTATAGCATCTCAATCTTACGGCATTTGCTTGACCTCTTCGTGTTTGTTCTTCATGTGCTTGTTGATAGAAAAGATGTTGGGGCTTCAGTTTTAACCTTTAATCTATTCATGTTTCTTCTAAAAGAGTGATGAGATCATGTGCTCTCTAAAAGTTAGCTTGCTGCAATTTCTAGAAAGATTTCACAGCACTCATACCAATGAGCAAAACCTGTTCTCACAATCCCAACTGTTGAAATTATGTTGTAAAATTGGTGTCAACTCATGGAAGAGCATGTCTCAGCAAGCAGCCAATGCTAGGTGAGCAATGAGCTTTTAACCAAATTAGATTATAGCTGCTAAGTTCCCCAAAAGAATTAGGTTTGCCTTCTAAATTGTTCAATGTTAGCCAACTTTTGACGAAGAAGATGTTGGATTTGGGTTTCCTCTTTGTCTGAGGCATTGCGGTTGGTTAGGGTAAGTTTTTAGAATGTTTTCAAATTAACTGAGCCTTCGGCCCAAAACTTAGAGCTTTTAGACCAGTTGTTGAAAAAAATTGGAAAATGATTTTCTAAAATGATTACTTGAATTGCTTACAAAAATAAATGAGAGAAAAATATTTTTATTGTTCACAAAAATAGTTAAACATAAATTGTTGTTGATTATGAAAAAAGTTTCTCTTTGGCTAATTATTTCAGATGATATAAAAGATCATCTTAAGAAAAAAAAATTCTAAATCATTCATTTTTCGTGAAACAAATGGAACTTTATAGTCAAGAATCTGGCGAGGGTCTAAAAGATTTTGTTCGGAAGTTAGATGAAACCATAGCAGAACAAGCTGGAGGTACTCTTGCTAAAAGTCGATCAGAGATTTCTCCTAATCAGGGCACCACAGTACATCCCCCTGAATTACAGAGGATGCTTCAGTCAATATTGTTAAATGACAGTTGCGCATAGCATCCTCAAGATTTTGACTACCATCTTGTTCTATAGGATCACCAGGAACAAGAGAATATTGATCAATAAGAATAAGACCAGTCACACATTGGAGATGCAAAATGCAGCATCATGTAGAGTTACAGAAGTACGGAAATGCAAAAGAATGAAGTGAAGTCTTTTTTCTTAGATACTGTTCTGGAGCTCGGAGGCAAACTACGGATAGTAACGGAAAGACAAGACGATGCAACACATCCTTTTCCTTTTCTCATTTGGCTGCGAGGTACCGGCTTAAATCTTAAACCTGAGTGCCTGGTCCGGAAACTGTGTATAGCAACTGATCACTAAACGTGATACTGGGTTTTGTGTGAGACTAGGCCTCTCTTTCTCTCTAACATATAACCCTAACATTTCCAGTGTAAAGCTTTGTCTGCAATCAGGCGGGTTTCCAAGGCTTTCTCGAGCGACACTTCACCTATCCAGATCCACCAATCAGCCGTGTTTCGAAAGCTTTATCATGCAATCGCCGTCTCATACGAGTGCCAGTGCTGTTCCGCCTTTTCAAGCCTCGTTGTAAGCATCAAAGCCTAGAAAAGCCAAGTCATACAAAGAGCTCAAACGGGTCTTGCCCGACAGCAATGTGACATTCAATTGGCTCTTTACTCAACTTTTTATAGTTGGAAGTCTTCTTGCTTCAAATACAGACTTTAACTGATGTTTGAACCCTTTTTCTTTTCGCGATACCAAGCATTGCTCTTTCTGATGCTTTCGATATATTGTATGATTTCGTTGGCGCCATCTGAAGATGTGCCCAAGATTTATTCAGGAGTCCTATCTCGATTTCGAGAACAGATCAATGGTGGAATGAACTGTTTTTCTTCTCTCACTGCACCCAAAGGACATTGCTCATCAATGGTCCAATGCAATCACCATTGCATTCATTCGATTGTCCTTTACAGATCAAAAGAGAGGCAGATCAAATTACCCCAGCCCTCAACGTTGTTCAATCCTTCTGGCATACAAAAGAAAGCAATGTACAGACAAAAAAGAAGAAGAAATAGAAGGGACCCACCCAGCCTCATCCAGCATCACCAAGGCCCTGCCTTATCAGCTCGCGGAACTCCTCGTCGGTGCTCTTAAGCATCACAGGCAAGGCCACTCCGACCCCACTCTCCACCACTTCCGTGTGCCTCGGCTTTATCCTCTTCTCCAAGCTGAAGGCGAAGTACTGAGGGAAGCCCCTCAGCTCCTCCAGCCTCCCGCCCATCTCCTGGCAGAAATACTCGAACTTCGGCTTGAAGTTGTTCTCGATGCTGAAGGTGAACAGGGCGGGGCACCTCCGGACCATACCGACCGCCTCGTCCCGCTTGAACCCGACGCTCTCCAGGTACTTGAGCTTCGGGATCAGCGTGTTCTCCACGCTGGAGACCAGCAGTATCGGGTCCTGGTAGGCCAGGGCGTGGAGGTCACTGAAGCCAAGCCTCTGGAGGTAAAACAGAGCAGGCCTGAGCTGGTCCCGGACGCTGGAGACCAGCAACCTCGGGCACTTGTTGATGGCCCTCCGGAAGCCGTGGTCGGGGACGCGGAGGTCCCGGGACAGGAAGCCGAAGACGGGGCAGAGGTCGGACTCGATGTCGGCGGTGAGGAGCTTGGGGCACATGCCGAAGATCCGGCCCAGGTCCTTCTGGTGGATGCCCTTGGACTGGAGGAAGGAGACGACGGAGTGGATGGAGTGGAGGGAGGCGCCGCGGAGGGAGGGGTTGAGGGCGAGGGCTCGGCTCGCGTCGACGCCCATGATCTCGAGGCAGAGGATCTTCTCCTTGAACTGGAGGGAGATGTGGGGGTGGGTCGGGGTGTAGAGCGGGTGCTTGTGGAGGAGGCTCTTCGGGAGCTTCGTGGCCAATTGGGTTGTGGCGGAGGTCGAGAGGGAAGATGGCGGCGGCGGCGGCGGCGGCGCCGGTTGCGGTGGCGGTGGGTTTGGGGAAGAGCAACGAATGGGAGAGTGGAGTGGCGATGCTCTCATGGCTAATGGCGAACGGGAGCTTTTCTGGTTTGGTTTCGTTGGGGAAGACGATGCCCCCTCTGGCTATATTTGTTCTCTCTTTTTTTTTTATTATATATATATATATATATATGGATTTGACACGTGGAGATTAGGCTGGCAGTTATTGGCTGGCGATGGATTGCGCGGATTGTTTTTTGGGTGGTGAAAACTTAAAACTGGAGACCCGTTTGTACCGTTTTGGGGAAAAAGAAATTTCATAAATGAAAGAAGATTATACAAATAAACTTTAAACATTAATTAAACATACAATATTATCTTCGTACTTTTAATTTATTCAATATAGCTCTAAATTATTAATAAATAATTAGCATAATCCTTGATTAGCTGTCCTTTCATTGATTAACATTTAGGACATATGCTAAAATGGTTTCCAGCCCATTAAATTTGAATGGTGGACAAGCAAAAATAGTTCCATGCAGATTGTCTAAATAAGATATATATATTTTTTGGTGCTGGAGGAATCATCTCAGCCGGTAGCCGAAGCGTAAACTCCCAGGTATTACGTAAGCGGGAGGACTCACCACCCCTAGCAGTACATTTAAGTCACCAAGTAACTCCGTCAGAGCCTTTGCATTTTTGAACTCCTCACCTCTCTCGCAAAGGTTCACTGAAGCCTACCCAGTGGAGCTACTACGGCCGGTGGTTTGTCTAAGTAAGATATTAATCTCAAGCTATAATATAATTATCACTGTCATCCGACAATGATGGATATTTTTCTTTTTCCTTTTATAAAGTTGATAAATCAAATGATGGACAAGTTGACTCATTATTTTTGAAGACCATCTCAACACATGTTATCAAATAACATCTTATTTGCCATTTGAGCAACTAGGATGACCGCATTGAACTAATATCAATGATTCTGGTATCATATTAAACAAATTAAAAGTTTAGTTATTGCATATTATACCAAAATTTAGGCATTATTTGTGTTATTTTTTGTTTATGAAATAGATATAACACTTGACAATGATGATGGTCGGGGCAACTACAGTGCGGATGGCAATTTTCACAAAACCCTTATCCGCCTCCTCTACAGGCGGCACTTTGACCAAGGACCCATCTCCGGTTTTTACAACTGGACGGAAGGAGAATATCCTGACAGAGTTTATGGCCTCTTCCTCCGCAGGTAAATTACATCCAAAAGATACCCAAAATTTCGACTTTTGAGTAGTACCTTTCAATTCCATCGTTGTAATATTTGGAATAGTCTCACTTTGTACTAGGATTAATGATGGACCTGATATATTTGGTCTTAACTGATATCCTCTACAAAGTGCGGTGATCCAATGCCAACCGAAAAATTTCTATCCAAATTTAAGTGACAACTAATGTAACTTCATTATTCTTCTTTAGAGGGGATGTTGCCGCCAATCTCTGTCAATCTTGCATTGATTCAGCAACCAGCAACGTCTTAGAAAGATGTCCTGGAGAGAAAGAGGTGATCATACGGTACGATAAGTGTCTCATGCGCTACTCTAAGAGATCGTTCTTCTCTAACATGGAGTCACTGCTGGCTTTTAAATGGTCAACCGCACAGACGATTTAGTTCCCAGTGACTCGATTGTGGCGGAAATTTTCAGTAATGTGACCAACTTTGCGACAAAAGTGTCGGACTTGGCGATCTCCTCAGAAAGCTTATATGTGACCATAAACGTTAATGTCTCAAGTTCAGTGACCCTGCATGAGCTTGCGCAGTGCACCCCCGACATATCAAAATCAGCTTGTAAGAGTTGCTTGCTTTCTGTATTGTACAGTTATCTACCATTCTTAGTTTTGGAAGGGGAGGTGCGAGAATTCTTCAGCCAAGTTGTAATGTACGGTACCAATTGTAAAGTTTTTATGGGATAGCTGGAGGACAAGCACCAGCACCTTCTGCAGCTCCGGCAGAAAAGGTATGAGTTATCTAATGCTCAAAGAGTGCACTTGACTTGTCATTGGTAAGCGTATGATTATATCATTCCATTGCTTCTAATTCTCGTATAAGCTGTTTTGAGTATCGTAATGCTTTTGACTTGTTTTTATGGTCTAAATTACGATCATTCTCTCTTGTTTTCATTGAATTCCTGGTACTATTTTCAATTGGTGAAAAAAAAAATCTGCAGATTTATGGTATGATGAGATGCAAGGAGTTACTTTGTCTTGACAGGAAGAAAAGCTGCACAGAGTGCAATAATCGGCTCAGCCATTGGTTCGTGTTTACTAATATTCATCTTCGTGGGTTCGTGCATTCTTTTAAAGAGGACAAACAGTTTTAAGAAAGTTATAAATGATCTCATCTTGCTTGCCATTGATATGACCTTATTCTAACCTTTACCTTATGAGAGTAAGCTCTTGGATTCTCAGAGAAGGAAAACAGCCGGGAGGATCAGTTACTTGATCTGAGACAACAAATTGGGCAAAACCCGGTAGATACTCAAGAATTATATCTGATACGATTTGGATTAGACATTATCCGCACGGCCACTGCAAACTTCTCCGATGAATGTAAAGTTGAGGAAGGTGGGTTTGGCCTCTTGTACAAGGTAAGCAATTTAGTGACTCAAAACCCATTTAGCGGAGACTAGGAAAATCTTCTCATGGTAGCAAACTGGCAGAGTCATTATCCGTAACATAAACTGAATCGAATTTGGTTATCAATGGCAATCGTCAACGACGGATTTCACTGCTGACGCTATGATGTTTCAGGGCACATTGGCGGATCGAAAAGATATCGCAGTTAAGAGGCTTTCAAGAACCTCAACTCAAGGACGAGTCGAGTTGAACAGAGAAGTCTTCTCAACTGGACTACAACACAAACCTTGTCCGATTATTGGGGTGCTGCTTGGAAGAACATGAAGAACTCTTGATATATGAATACATGCCCAACGGAAGCCTGGAGGACTTCCTTTTTGGTTTGAGCTTTAACAGATGCAATGAATATTTTGGCTAGTTAATTTTAGTTTTATAAAGTTGAGCTTCATCCGAGTCTTTCATGGGCAGATCCGAATATGATTGGAAGATGCGCACGAACATCGCCTGTGGAATAGCTCGGGGCCTTCTCTATCTTTATGAGAATTCTCACTTGAGAACTGTCCACAGGGATCTAAAAGCTGGCAATATTTTGCTGGACAGGAAGATGAATCCATAGATATCTGATTTCGGATTGGCGAGAATCTTTGATGTAAATCAAGACGAGGCCAACACAAGCAGGGTTGTTGGAACTTTGTAAGCTTTAATATCTTTCCATGTCCTTTACATGTTTGAATGATTCACTAGGCCAAATACAGAAAGTTGATGATCAGCTCAGCAATACCAAAATAAGCACACTCATATTTTAGAAGTTTCACGTAGAAAATTACTTTTATTTGTTTCTTACTTCCAACTAATTGCTCTTAATTCTGGTTAGTGGATACATGGCACCGGAGTATGCAATGAGAGGACTAATTTCTACAAAATTAGATGTCTTCAGTTTTGGAGTTCTCTTGCTAGAGATAGCGAGCGGGCGAAAGAATCTCGATTCTCATCTCCAAGAGCGCGGTGAAAGGCTTCTCACCCTTGTATGTTCCTAGCCACCATCCCATTTTTCTACGAAGTCTGAGCATTTTGCGCGCTTGTCCTTATTTACTTTCTTCTACTAAATGACAGGCATGGAAGTTGCGGTCCGAAGGTCGAGGGTCGGATCTTGTCGAGTCGTTAATCAAAGAGTCATGGGATGAAGTTGAAGCGGTAAGATGCATACACATCAGTCTACTGTGCGCTCAAGAAGACCCAGATCATCAACCGACCATGGGGCTCGTGGTTCGTATGCTAGGAGGCGATACTGTCCCACTTGCCCGACCATCACAGCCTGCAGATGCAAGAGATGTGACAACACTCGATCCTATCCGTCCGATTGACGATGCTTCCACTGTCAATGAAGTAACACTTTCCGATGTCTCACCTAGGTGACCAAGAACCATAAGCTCGTCTTCAATTTGACTTCTCTTTTCTACAATGGAAATGCTTTTAGGGTTGATTACGATATTATAATTTTCTAAATTTTTTACGACTGTGACTATGTCTCATTTATTGTGTATACCCTCAACTGATTGTAATTACGTTCTATATTTATTGTGTATAGCTTGCTTATGTTCTCTTCTTTTTTCATATATTCAAACATTCTCTCTGCCACATTTTTCTTATCTTACTATTAGAGGTCGATGATTTTGAGCAAATTTTGAGAGCAATAAGTGCGACACACCTGAGTGCATATGTGGTGTCTTGTCATTCATGTTTCTTACAATTACTAATATCCCTTTCTCAATGACGATTCTTAATATTTTTAAGACTGTTAACCTTATTGGTGCGTAGGCTACACACATGGACTTTCTTTCTTTAGCACATCAAATCACCTTTTTGATCTTTTCTCCCGACTCTATTTGACTTCTTATTTGTCATCTTGAGTTTGAGAGGTTGTCAAAGATAATTAGATTTTTTACTTTGATCCTGATTGTGGATATATTTCCCTAAAAAAAGAATATATATATATTTTCCTTGATTGTGCATAAATTTTATTGATTATAATAGATTTCATAAGTCTGCCTTGGTTCATTTTGCGTGTGTTTCCACCGGGTTCATTAAATTCATTCATTATTACATAGTCGGTTTGCATGTGAAAGGGGTGTTGAAATATAACACCTCACTTGACAATATGCCTTATATGCTCGTTATATATATGTGATCTCTCTCCATTTATTAACTTAAATTTTTGGGTTGGATTTCCTAATTTCACGATTTAATAGAACGATAATTACAATGTGCGATCTCTTTCACATTGTGACAACCATTTCTTAATCCTTGATTTTTGCAATCATCAATTAATAGTTTTTAAGGGAAAAAGGCCTGTTCTCCCTGCTCATTAGTCGTTTTTACCTCTTATATTCTAAAAGAACGATACATCTACTTGCTTAAATAATATGTCGATCCTGTAAGTACTCCATCGATGTATACATACACAAATTCTGTAATCTACCTTTATTGTATTCATTAAAATCTAATGTCTAAAGAATGTTAGCATATTTAAATACTAAATCATGCGGGAGTAGAAAATTTTGAATTTAAAATTTTCTAAATGCCTATTTACCTCTCCCATCATTTTTTTCCTATGTTTTAATTTTAGGCTTATGACCAAAAAAAAAGAAAAAAGACTAAAGTTCACTCTACATATGAGGGGTAGGATTAGAGTATTTATGTATCAAACCATGCCTTCATCAAATAACTTAAACTTTTAGAATAGTTAATTGTGATCTCACGAAATTTTACAAAGAAAAATATCAAGCCAGGCAAACTTACTAGACCTTCATTTGAGTTCATGTCACTTGAAATTATCTTGGGATGCATGAAAGATTTCCCTACAACATTTGATCATCGGAGTTGGAACCCTAAATGATAATAGAGAAATAATTGAAAGAATCTGAAAATGAAGATCAGAATTTTTTTTCCTTCTTCATGCTTCTTATTTCTTGGATGGGTTGGCTTGTCCCTTTTGGAGGTAATTTAGTAGCTTTGCATGGGTCAAATTAAAAGAATGTTTCTAGCAAGTAACAATCATCTTGATAACCTTTGAATGTCAGGTAAGCCTTAATATTTTCCATTTTTTTTTTATCGAAAAGAGAGCATTATTACATTTTCTTATATGCATACATTTGATTTAATGCCCACAAGTTAAGCTCATAATTCGTAAACTCGAGGTTTGCCGATGGGTGATATTGACTGTTGAGGGTTATAATACTTTTCTTGGCTAAATGAAGATGGCAAAAAAAAGTCTTAGAAAAGGGATATACACATCTCATCATTTCCATCGTATATAAATGGTGCAATAATATCGTATGTCTCCCTTGACTAATAGAAATGAACCCAACAAAAAGTAAACCTAAAAGTACATATGCAAAACTATCTCAAAACTACTACCAAAGAAAAAAAAAGCAAGTTTCGAAAAAAGTCCTCCTTTGATGACAACTCTCATCCCATTGCGGTTTGTTTGTTAACATTTCTATTTCCCAAAATTTCTATTTTTTTGTTTTTCGGAACAGGAAAAAATAAAAATCTATTTGATAATGTCAACTGATTTTTCTATTTCCTAAAATAGAAAAGTGGCCAGAAAATAAATTTGGAATAGAAATAAGAGTTGAAAAAAAGTTGCTTTTGTTCCTGGAAACAATTTATAGAATAAGTCATTTTCTTTTCTTTTCTTCTTCTTCTTCCTCTTCTAAGTGGTTGTTGGACCTCGATGTGGTTGACGATTGGCTAGAGACGAGGTCCAGCGACCTCGCCGAGAGCTGGCGAGGCTCCCCCGAGGCCAAGACCTCTCTAGCTCTCATCTCTGGCCGGTTGTCGAGCCATGGTCGGCGACTGGCTAAATAAGGATGAAGAAGAGAAAAAAAGAAGTAAAAAGAAGAAAAATCTTAGAAAATTCTTAATAGAGTAAAAGCAATTCTACGTCACAAAAAAAAATTGAGAGTCGTCCTAAACGCATTTTATTCTTTTTCTATTCTGGGAATATAAGTTTGATATAATTACCAAATGCATTCTTTTGCTAAAAAATTGTTCTAAATGATAGAAATAGAAAAAAAAAACTATTTCTAAATAGAAATTATTCTCAAGAACAAAAATGTTATCAAAAGCACCCTTAATGGACAAGTCACTACAAGAAAAAGAAAGGGCAATAACAAACTTTTTTGTTGCCTTTCGTATGCGAAGTTTGCTCCGTTGCCTTTGCATAAGATGCTAATTTCGTTTTGTCGCCTTTGGTACCTAAGGGAACCAAAAAAAAATTTTTTTTTACCTAAGTTGATAATTCTTCTTTTAATTGCCTTAGATACCAAACGTGAATTTTTTTTTCCCATTTGGTACCAAATGGGTGACAATAGCGTTTTATTATCTTTCAAAACCAAACTCGAAAAAATAAAATCGTCTTGCTCAAAGGCCACAAAATTCATTCTTTTATCCCTATAGACTGGCCAAAGACGACCAAAATATTCGTCGTCTAAGGTCAATTTTTAAGCCAAATAGGCACCAAAGGCGACGAAAAACTTGTTGCGTTATGTTTATTTTTCGGGCTTGGCATGCCGACAAATTCATCTTCATCACTTTAGACATTGTTCGTTTCTTTTAGACACGGAGATCTCGAGGCAGAGGATCTTCTCCTCCTCGAAGTGGAGGAAGAGGCGGGGCTGTGTCGGAGTGTAGAGGGGGTGCTTGTGGAGGAGACTCTCGGGGGGCCTTTGTGGCCAATTGGGTTGCGGTGGAGGTGGAGCCCGAAGATGGCGGAGGCAGCGGCGGCGACGGTGGTTGTGGTGGTGAAGCGGCGAATTGGAGAGTGGAGTGGTGATGTTCCCATGGCTGGTGGCCACTGTCGAGCATGAGCTTTACGTGTTAAGGTCTGGAAGGCAGATGATGCTGCTCTCTTCGATTATATTTGCTTTTTCTTGGATTTGACACGTGGAGATTGGGCAGGAAGTCATTGGCTAGTGATGGGTTGTTCGGATTATCCGGGTGGAGAAGAAGTCGAAACTAGGGAGTTGTTATGTTATGTGTAACAGAAGTCCTAAAACTTACAAAGAAAGTACAATTGAGTTCTAAAACTTACAAAAAGTGCAATCAAATCCTAAAACTTGTCAAATTGATTCAATTGAGTCCTAAAATTAACACTGTTAGATTTACTAACGGAATTGCTGACGTGGCGCTGACATCATATTTTAAATGAATTTTTTATTTTACATATGGCTTTTTAAAATTAATTTTTATTTAAAATCTTTAAAATTATATTAAAACTAAAAAGGAAAAGCTAAATTTATTTAAAAAAGCAAAACCGTTAAAAAAAAAGGGCATCGGTGGAGCTTTCGCCGCCGCCCATTGCCGGAGGGGCCAGCGACTTGGGCGGGGTGGCTGGCCCTCGCCTGGGCGAGGCCTTGCCGGCCCCAAGTGAGGGCCGGCCACCCCCGCCAGGTCGGGCGAGGACACCCAGATCTGGGCACGCGGAGGGCCGGCGTGCCATCGCCTGCCCTAGGTGAGCAGGCGTCATCCGACAAGGCCCTGTCGAACGGGTCCGAGGGGAAGGAGCAGTCGCAGCTCGACGAGCTAATCAATGAGGAGGACGAGGAGGAGCTCGAGGCCATCGCCCGCTCCGCTAGCTCTATCAACGAGGACGTCGCCGCCGAGAATGGCGAGGCCGAGGAGGAGGAGGACCATGAGGTTCGGTTGCTTGGCGCCCAGATCTGGGCGAGCATCGCCGACCCCAAGCGAGGGCCGGTGAGGCCTCGCCCAGGGCGGGCGATGGTCGTCGGCCCCCCGCGAGGGCCGGCGTGCCCAGATCTAGGCGTCCTCGCCCGACTTGGCGGGGGTGGCCGGCCCTCACCTGGGGCTGGCGAGGCCTCACCCGGGCGAGGGTTGGCCACCCCGCTCAAGTCGTCGACCCCTCCGGCGATAGGCGGTGGCGGAAGCTCCACCAAAGCCTTTTTTTCTTTTTAACATTTTTGTTTTTTTAAATAAATTTAGCTTTTCTTTTTTAGTTTTTAATCTAATTTTTAAAGATTTTGAATAAAAAATATATAAAAAAAAAAGCATATGGAAAATAAAAAATTCATTTAAAATATGACGTCGCGCCACGTCGCAATTTCCGTTAATAAATGTGACAGTGTTAACTTTAGAACTTAATTGAACCAACTTGACAAGTTTTAGGACTTGATTGCACCTTTTATAAGTTTTAGGATTCAATTATACTCTTTTGACAAGTTTTAGGACTTCTGCTGAACATATCCCAAAATTTTATAAAAAGTCGTATGTACCTCAGTTTTGCCACAAACACGCTTCCAGTGAATTTTTTTTTCTCTAATTCTTAGATGGCAATCCAAAAGAATAAAATATTTTATGTGACGAATATACTACTTTACAATGATGACACTGTATAATCAATCAATCAGCATTAGCATCTTGTGTGCTTGTAGATTATTTTTCATTGATCGTTTACATCACATGTAATGTTCAAATGACGTGTTGTTTGTCATGTAAAATATTGTTCTAGGATGAATTCTCAATTGTCAAAATCCAGCTTTAAATATGATGTTTTTCTCCAAAAATATCCCATAAATCGCCGTCGCCTTTTGCACTATTTTTTATGCACTTTGCATCATCTAAAACTAAATATATCCATTATCCATACTACCCTTTTAGGAAGAGTTTTTTTTTTTTTTTGGTCTCTCAATCAATTTTCATATAATTGAATTCATTGGCCTTTTTTTTTTTTAATCATTTGTCGCTTACAATTGGAAATCACTATCAACCACTACTTTCCACTATCGAAATGTTGTGATCGGCAAACAAACTATAAGCATGTGCGCAAGTGCGTTGTGGACACAAAAACATTAATTGAAGTGCACCATTTCCACTTGATTTAATCAAGGAAATAGAAATGATTTTGTAATATTAAGCGGTGTCCTCAAATGACATGTGTGGATGACTCACTAGACCTGTTTAATGGTGAGTCTAGTCAGGTCGGGGTCGAACTTCTTGAGATCCTACCCAAGCTCGCCCAAGGGAAAAGCATGAGGCTAGGCCCTCTTTTTGAGTTCGTTCTTAGTCTTTTATTTTTAGAGCTAAAAATAAAAAATAAAAATGGGTAATAAATGCAAAATAATTTCAGGATTTTGTGCTATTTTATTTTATTACTTTATCTATGAGTGTTATTATTATTTTTTTTTTCATATTTAGAATTTTGAACTTATTTGATCTTACTAGTGTTTGTAAGTTCTGAATGTCCAAGTAAAATTTTTAATAGAAGGGAAAAAACCAAAAACTTTCCACACGTTTCATCTAACTGCTGCTTATATGCCTTCACTTTTTGCATATACCAAAAACATACTTGAGTTTTTCTGGAGACCAATGCAAAACCTTCGCAACGATATCTTTATTTCTCTATTTGGGAGAGATATATTTTTGTTCCAAAGTGTTTATTCGCAAATCATAACCTCTTACATCCACCCATATTATTTAAAACCAATTAAAAACCAAACCATTTAAACTTTAAGCAATGTGCTAAGATGATTTTGCAAGGAGAGGTAATTTGGTCATTTCAGTGTGGAATTTTATTTAGAGGTACGTGAATGGTATTTGTAAAAATAAAGGTAGGAATGAAAAATGATCATTAGGTCTAAAGTGAGGTACTTTTATGATTTTTTTTACCCTTAATCAAACTTATATGTTTTTTTTTTTTTTTAGTAAAAAACAAGAGAGGAACCGTTTAGGCCTCAAGGCCCTTGCCCAAAGCCGGCCCACCCGCTAATTGAACTTTTCGAAGCCTACCCAATAGGCTTATAAATTTAGCTTAGCCTGCCTATTGATCAAGTCTACCACTCATGTTATGCCATATTGTTGTGAGCTACCTTTTCCGTTAGGAGGGGAAAAAACATAGATTTAGAGATATTGTCTAAAAAGCAAGTCCCATGGCCCTTGTTTTCGATATAGGTTCTCCCAAGCTCATGTCTCAAACGACTTTAGGTTATTCAAATTGACAATATATGAATTTTCTAATGAGAAATCGTCACGAACATATTGAGGTTGACTAGAAATCAAGTGAAGTACGGGAGTATACTTCACTTTCCACACAACCAGAGAGTCCGGGGTTAGGGACTTGGTTACACTAATTGATCAACCAATATCCTTGCAGCATCTAATTTTGTTCATTTTAAAAAGATGTTTGTCACTAGATTGATTTTAAACCTATCTACTAACGTGTGAAACGATCATACGAATATGTAATCATTAAAATAACAATCAATAACTAAGGAAGCATTAAACAAATTGCAAGGAAAAAACAAGAATCTAAAGCTAAGAAGTAAGAAAAATGTCATTCCTAACTAGGCTAAAGAGGGAAAAAAAAAAACTAGGCTAAAGAGAAACCAAAGTGTCGCGACCCTACCTCGCCACCACATCTCCTCGGGGAAGGAGGGAGGATGGGTCGGATTTAGGGGTACTTGACTATGGGAGTTTCCTCACAGTTCGCATCTACAAAGGCGTCATCACCTCGCCTTTTAGGACAAACCATTTATAAGTTCCCTCGCATATAATCGTGAGCTCTCCTAAGCTCGTACTTCGCGTGACGGCAAAAAATATAGTGACCCTATCTCGATGTCACGATACGTCTTGATCGATGATTTTAAGGTCGAAAAGAAACCGGACGTAAAGGTGAGTTTAAGGATATTTTGACGACCATGGTAACCCTCTCAAGATGTACATCTGCTAAAGATGGCATTACTTCATCTTTTAACTTTATCATCTTGAGTATGCTATGTCACAATTGCAAAAATTTTCCTAAGGTTCATACCCCTCACCACGGATTTATTAAACGATCTAGTTGTTTAAGACAACCTAAAAAATAATATGTGGTGACTTTCTTGGGGTCAGCTAGAAAACTCAATTGAGGGTCGGGAGTTGTCCATTGATTTCTACGTAGTTGGATATCTAAGTTCGAGGACTTGGGTTGTGTTAATATTTTTATTAGCATCCTTTCGGTACCTAAAGTATGTCGTGTTACTTAAAGTGTCCATGTATTTCTTTTTACTTTTTCGGGGTTGTTTAACCTAAACTAAGTGATTATGTGTGGATGGTTAAAGAAAGAAAAAAGAAGGCACACAATTGAATTTAAAGTACAAGGTGGTAAGTAAACAACCAAGTAAAATAGTAAGTCTATCATGTGATTCTAAGACTTAAAAGAAATGAAAGGAAATGAAAGGAAAGAAAAAGAAATAACCCGCAACTCGTTGGGTGTTTATACAAATGAAGAAACCTAAAACATATATTGGGAATGAATGGTACAAAAGTATAGTCAGAATGGATATCGACCTTCCACCATCTTCATGTCTCGATGATCTTGAGTCTCCATGGGCCTAATCTAGTTCTAACCTAAAAACTAGAACGTGGTACATATAATGGAAAGAAACATTCATGCATGTCAAAACAATCAAAAGCACTTGAACAATCAATAACAATCAATGATACAATGTCATACACAACAAATGAACAAATAGGCCTCAAGGTCGGCCTTTACAATTCATACATAGGTCCCTCTAGACATATACCCAATTCATTTTATGACTTATAGCCATTATTGACCATTTGTGTTCTTGCATGACCAATAACGCTTTATGTCTCTAAAATGAGGTTCTAAGTGAATCCCCAAGATTTTCCCTCCATATCAGGCATCGCACCTAACGTACATCTAAAATCCACATACATTGGCACGAATTAAAACACACAGGCAGGTCTTTAAGCCTTATTTCTCGATCGATCAATCAATTGAGTAAACCATTAGTGCGTCACTTATTTGATAGGCATGCGCCAATCACAAACATAAGTATTTCTAATGAATGACTTGATTTCATGCATGAGCAATGCATGTGATGCTTCAAAAATGAGTTTAAACCATTGATAACAAAAAGTGAGATTTTGGAGACAAAGGGATGTCTTTGTTATGAAATGCATTTAATTGCCAAAACTAGTTTGAGGCTCATATAAATGCACTCAAAGACTTCGTAGACATTTTAAATATGGTCCAAACCATGACAACCACAATGCCAAAACAAAAGTTCCAAAAAGATTTTAAAACATTTAGACAAAGGAATATCTTGACTATGGAATGCATTTAATTGCCAAGGCTAGTCTGGGGCTCGCATAAATACACTCATAGATATCATAAGTAATTTAAATACGGTCCAAATCTCGACCTGTCCAAAGTCAAATCAAATATTAAAAAAATTCTAAACATTGGACATTGGAAACATCACATGTACTAAAGACATTTCGATGTGCAAAGAGGGGCATTTCCAATCAATATTGAGGAAAATATGATCGAAAGGTCAATTCATTTATTGAAAATTATGGACAATGAAGATCAAGAGATTTGGAACAAATTTCATGGAGATGCCAAACCTTAATTTCACACACAAGTTGTCCTAAAAAATTCTAGCATGAATTTACGACAAGATTTTACAACAGAACATCATAAACGGGGCAAAAATAATCAGCAAAATTGGAAAGGACTCATTGATTATTTATCCTTAAGAAAATCACATAGCATGCATAACATCATAAGGAACAATTCTCATGAGGAAAATTTTCTGAAATGAGATGCACAGGTATTTTTTAAAATTTGGTGAAGTTTGATATTGCATCAGAAAATTCACAACATAGCAAAGTATCATAACATTGCAACTGAGATTAGACCAATCAAACAAACACTAAAAATGATGAAACTTCACCACAAGATAGTCCAAAGAGTGACAAACAAAAACTATTAGAGACCAACTCAAGCATCCCTACCAAAAAAATGGTACAAAAATAGGAAAAGTCTGCCGAAGCAGGGGTTAAAACAGAGTTCCGAATTTACCTCTAGGTCAAAATTCTAATCTAGTTTAGAAAAAATGGAAAATGGGCCTAATGACAAGAAAATCACATGAAAGAAGTGGCATTTGAAAGGTTCAAAACATACCCTACTATTTCCTAGAAGGGTCTGGATTCAATTGAGATCAACTCGGTGCTCGAAAATCGAGGTTTGTGAAGGTGTGTGCATTAGAACTCAAATAAGCATTAATAAGTCCTAAAATCACTCATGCAATGCACAAACGTCGTGAAATTCGCACACGACAAAGAATTGGGTGCGACAAATGATTAGGGTAAATATTTGACTCTAAGTCGGCATGCAAATGTGTCATATAAGATGCCAAATGACTTAGGACTAAAATGACATACTTGATGATTTCAAAGTGTAACTAGCCTATTTGAGGCATAGTGTTCATATATCAAATGACACTTAAACATGACAAGTCACATATTTACATGAAGCTTGTCATGCATCCTTTAATAGTCAAGAAGGCATTAACACAAGATTTGGTCTATAAGAGACCCAAATGAGCATGATAAAGTGCACACATGATAAGGCTTTATTTTAACCTCAACGTAATAAAACAAGCATGATTTTGGTCACCTAAGGACGTGCAAAAATCTAACGAAAAATTTCACATATAAAACACATAGTGATGAACATTTATCATTAAGAACTCAAAACCTAATTGAGATCACCCTGATTGTGAAGAAAATGGCAAAACATATACGTGTTACTAAACCTCTTAATTGCAGCAGAACCTACATGTGTTTAAACATGCAATCGACATACCAAATGGTAATGAAATCATGTAAATCATGCATTGTTGGAACACACACAACACTTTTTTCAATTTTCATGAAGTTCCTAACACTAAATGAACCCATCTATATGCTCAATTTCATCAAAATGCATCTCAAATTAGTGTAGGACAGATTGACCTATGCTCGGTTTTAAGCAATTTTGACCTACCAAAATCTATCCACAAAATCTAGAAAAAAATTATAAGGCATTCTCAAGATGATTTGGAACAAACCTTGTGAAGACCACTTTGTCGAAAATCAATCACAAAAATCAGCATGAAAATAGAAAAATCGGAAGGCTGAATAAGAGTAGAACCAAAAATAGACTACAAAAACTGCAAAATCGAATAGATTGTGAGATGTTTTTCAAGAGTCAAACATTACCTGTTCAGGACATGCAACATATCAAATCAAAGGTCTCAGAACATATTTTCTAAATCTAGAAGATATCAAGATCAAATAAGCTCATATAGTGCCTTGTTTTAGGTCAAATAGTAACTTGGGTTCTATTGCACGAAAAGTCCAGAGTAGCACAAATTATGTTCAAATTACACCAAGTTCAATGCCAATGAACTTTAACCTCAGCAAATCATCAATCAAGCCTAACAATAACAGGTCTAAGCATTTTGTATAGTTCTAAGCACGAATCCTAACCTCGGTTAGATATTCCAACATCGCTTCATCGGATTTAAGTTTTCGATCTTTACTTTTTCGCAATTCGTCGTTTTTGATCCATGATTGGATGAAAGCTTTCTTGCTGGAGCACAAATGGCACCTCAAGGAGTCAATCGAATCGCAGGAAGGATTGCCGTGGATCACTAGGAGGATCGGATCACCGATTTGGTGCCAAAATGGAACCGGTTTGGTTGGACTGGTCTTCAAGACCTTTGATAAGGATCAAGGTCACCGGAGCTATTCCCATGACTGATCAAACAAGCTCCGATCGCGAGTAGGTTGGGGGTGGTTTGGGGTTGGATTGGACCAGATAAGGTGGCAGTTGAGCTATCGCTAGCTGTCGGTTCCAACGATGGACCAAAGGATCGCTGGCAAGGGGGCCAAGCTTCCAACGATGGACCACCGTGCAAGGAGGAGAGAGGGAGAGAAAAAGAGCGGGAAAACATGGAAGAGAGAGAAAAGAGAGATATGATTTTTTAGAGAGAGAATCTTATGTGTAAAATGAGCTCCTCTTGAAAATTTGGATGGAAAAGCCTTTTATACTAGTCCCAATTGGGTCGATCTCGATCATCAGTTCAATTTGACAGTTGAAAAATTGATGTAATGGCCAAATTAGGTTTTTAGAAGGCTAATCATCATTAAGAAGTGTTGGGAAACCGATCGGATGGGTCCGATTTGCAAAAATGACAATTGTGCTTATGGGCCTAATTAAGGGTCAAATTGCAAATTCACAAAATTTGAGGGTTAATCTGCAAAATCATGAAAATGTAAGGACACATGCTAAAATTGAGAAGATGAAGAACTCGAAACCAGTCACTAGAGATCCAGAATCAATCGACAAGGGGCCGAACTGACCAGCCTGCTAATGGTGGGTCAAACCTGTTCACGCCGATTTGACCTGTTCTTGACTTGTTCTGGCTAGTTCTTGCTGGTTCACGCTTGCGTGACCTTTGTGGATTCAGAATTTATGCAATTTGTTTAAGAGAAAACTTGCACAATTCGAGGTAAAATCATCCAACTTCAATCAAATTAAGCCAATTAAATTCTGTAAATGCAATTTATGGGCTCTCTATTGACTTAATTGAGTGACTCGTGAAAAACAATAGGTCAAAACCATGGATATATGAAATCGAGCCTAAATTGCTAAACTGAGCAATTTGGCAATTCTTTGGTGAAAATTACAAATTAATTGAATTTGAATTCAATTAATATTGCTAGAGATCTATTTAACTAGTTACCCATGTGTAGGATCACCCGATGCATTTAAATCGATCTTGAATTAAAGTGCCAAAATCTTGAATGGGTCAACCTAAGTTTCGTCAATTAAAGCTTAATAATTTGATTTTCCTACATTGAAGAGAGTAAAATCTTTCAAATAGGGAAGTTCTCATGTGAATTTCTCAAAATTGACTTTGGATTTGGACTTATCTCAAATAAATGAGTGTAAAACAATTATCTGTTAGTAAATCATGAAGAATCGATTTTTATCCTTTAATTAGGGCTTAAAATGACAATTTGCCTTTCACCATGGTAATTTGTGAAATCGAATGAACGAGCGTATAAAAAATAGCCCATAGATCAAATGCCGTAAAAGAAACTACACCTAACTATGGCTAAAACAAAATAATTTAATTTTTGGTCAATTTAGAACCTAAAACCGAAAAATTTGGAAAATAAGATTCTTAATCGAATTTTGCGAAATTTTGGCCACAAAAATCAAATTGATTCTAAAACAAAGTGTTTTGAGAATTTTTAATTTTTCTAATTTTTTTGTCAAAGGTTTGATTAAAAGTCAAACCTTTAGTTATTTTTTCGATCAAACCTTTGGATTTTTATAAAATTGTTTTAAGAAAAGTGAAATTAAAGCTAATTGACATCTTTTTGGGATAAAGAGCCAATTTTTGACTTGGGGTTGACTATTGGTCAAATTTTTTTTATCAAAGAGTTGACCAAAAAATCAACCTAAAAGTCAATCATTTGACTTTTCGGGTTTTTCTTTGAAAATGATTAAGAAAATTACTTAAAACGATAATGCAAAAGAAAGAAATGAAGAATAACATTTTTTATTGAGAAATGGGCTCTGTCGCGGTTGGAAACTCAAATCTCAATTTTTTTACCTTTCTGACGCATCGACTAAAAATCAGGTATCAACATAAAGATATGACCAAAAAGAGAAGTAGGCTAAAGAGAAGCCACAATTAACATATTGAAAGTGTGCAATCACATAATAGTTGAAATAGAAATGCAGAAACGATCACCTATAATTTGTTTCTAAGAACACTCAAATCCTGTGGTGAAGCCCTAACAACTTGTTCAATTAAGGATTTTCGCACATTTTTGGAGAAAACTAGTCAAAACTAACTTTTAAGCCTTTTCTTAACTTTTAGAAAAAAAATGATTTTTTAAATTTTTTAATATTTTAAATAAAAATATTCTTTATTTTTATCTGAAAATGGGAGTCGGGCTGGGCCCATGGACGAGCATGGGCTGCTGCTGCTCTGCAGACTGGGCCACGGACATCAAAGGCCTTAAGAAAGGAATGGGCTCAACAAAATAAAAACCAATGACAAAAGCCAAAGCCCATTCAACCAAAATAAACCCAAACAAGCCCATTTTAGCCCAACACTTACTACCCCCTGGGCCCCTATAGTAAAAACCAAGCCCAAATCCGCCCAAATTAACACTTCAAGCCCAAGGCTCACCAAGTCTAAATGAGACCAAAGTCCACTACTCTCCCTCGTCCTCTTCGAGCACGCCCAAAACACTTGAAGATTTGCCCACTGATTCAAGAACACCAAAACTCCAGCCGTGAACAATATGTTTTACAGTAAATCGCTATATTCTCGTTCACTAGGCCTCCGGCGTTGGCTGCCATGTTCAACCATCATTATCCATCACCGCAACTCCAGTCGTGGCCATCGAATGCCTAAACCACCAAACCACGGCCCCACCGCTAACATCCTTCAACAACCTCCTGTGCCGTCACCGTGAGCTCTCACTTTCACCAGATCGCCCTCGGCCATACCACCCAAACAAGAAAACAAAAAAACAAAGAAATGCCACTGCGGATCTGGCCTAGGCAAAACATCAAACACCTGGGGTGCGTCCACTGAAGAACTAACGAAAGCTCGACCGGGACAGAAACTTAAAAACCAAGCAGCGTCCAAAGACAACCAATCGCAGCGCCGCCGAGGTCGGAATTCGCACGAACCGAGGAACTGCGAGCCCCGCCCAGCGAGCCCGAAAACAGGGCAAAACGAAGCGCATTTGTTGCTAAGGTGATGGGGCCCTACCCAGCTTGGCGACGGCTAGCAGGCGAGCTTGAGACGGATCGAGCTATGGCCGGCCGCCTTAATGTCACCGAGACGGGATCCTTGAGTCGAGGGGGGTTGAACTCAAAAAAGGACTCGCCAGATGAAAGGATGCCGAGAAGCAGGCCCCGGGCACGGCTAAGCTTCTCTCTCGCCCTCTGCCCTCTCTCAACTCTTAGTCGGGCCGGGCCGAGGGAAAGGGAGGATGGACCGGCCCAGTGGGAGGGACGGAAAAGAAGAAAAAGAAAAAGGGGCCAGGCCGGACCAGCCCTGACCGGCCCTCTTCCTTTTTTTAATTAAAATTTTTTATAATCATTTTTTTGAACATTTTAATAATTAATACTAGTAACGCTAATAATCCCATTGTCTATATGCAATGCAATTTAATGAAATTTATTTTTGTTAGGGGTTACAAATTAATCCATGATTTTCCATGTAATTAACGAATAATTGAGTCACCAAAATTTATGTATTAACACATATAGAGGAAAGTTACTATTTCTGACCAACTGCATCAGGTCAAAATAATCAGTAACTTACTATATCCATCATATCAATGTGAAATGATTCTTTTCTACAATCATGTGTCATACAGTATCTTCTGAGACGTGGCTATAAAAGAAAACAAAAGAAGAATGGTACCCATATAATATTTTCAATGAATAAACAGAGAAATAATAGAGCTTGCTGAATATTGTATGAATCTTTCAAATTACGATTTCTTTTTCTAATACCTCTCACGAGACCGCATATACATGGGTGTTCATTTAATGCGAACGATGCACATTTAAATAAAATTCTAAAAGACATTAAGATGTCTCAACTTATACGAAAACAGTCGACTTTTGATGAGCATCTCCGTGCTTCCAGAATGGGATGAGCAACGTACATTCGAGTTTCATCGGAGTTCCCATTTTTTCTTTTCTAACAAAAACGTACGATGATGTGGCAAGTCTCACCTTATACATACACCAAATGATTATCAGAAACACGCGGGTCTATGTTCCTTGTTGATCCCAATAGAATGCATAAGTGCCGTGATTCAAAACCCAATCTTGAACGGGGAGGACGATGGGGAGCAACCCCATTCGGTTCAACTCTTAAGTTGATTTATAATTGCCGAGTCTTCGTCCACGCCCAACTGGCTTTTTGGCCAGGAAAGTTCATCCTAGTTTCTTCTAAGAAAAGAGAAGCCAATTGACCTGTCGGTCTTGAACCACCGCGTGAAATCTGGACTTACTCGTCTTTGTTGACTCGGCATCAGAAAGAGCAGCCGCCAAGCTGGACTTCATCCAATCAAACAAACGCAGTGGTTTAGCGACGACGACGTAACTGATATTTAAAATAGTTTCTTCATCCTCCGGAAGTTGAGAGTCCGTGGCCGTCTATAAAATACTCTTATTGAACTTGCATTCTTTCCAAGCTAAAGAAAAGATGATCATCAATCCACCAATAAATATTGCCTTCGCTGTCTTGATTTCATGCCTGATCCTCTTCATCCCAAACACTCGTGTCAGTGCACAGACATATGTTATCCATCTCTGCTCAGGTAGCAACTACACTGCGTTTGGCAAGTTCCAAAACAACCTCTACCTCCTCCTCAACAGGCGGCTTTACAACGAAGGAGCCATTGACGGTTTCTACAAGGCGACAGAAGGGAAAGATCCAGACAAAGTTTATGGTCTCTTCCTCTGCAGGTAAATCACATACGGAAGACACCCAAAATTTCAACTCTTGAGTAATATCTTTTAGTTACATCATTGTAATCTATGGAATTGTCTCCTTTGGTACTACGATTTATGATGGACCTGATATGATGGTCTCAATTGAAATCCTCTACAAAGTACAGTGATCCAATGCCAACCGAAAAATTACTGTCCAGATTTAAGTGACCACTGATGCAACTTTACTATTCCTCTTTAGAGGGGACGTTGCTGCCAATCTCTGTCAGTCTTGCATCAATTCAGCTACCAGCAACATCTTAGAAAAATGTCCAGGAGTGAAAGAGGCGTTCATATGGTATGATGAGTGTCTCGTGCGCTACTCTGACAGATCGTTCTTCACTATCATGGAGTCATTACCATCAGTTTATACGTGGAGCGAAAACAACGTAACAGATCCCAACAAGTTCCTCCACATCCTGAGGGAAACTTTCAAAAACGTGACAGACTCAGCAATCTCCTCTAAAAGATTATACGCGACCATCAAGTTTAACTTGTCAAGTTTAGTGACCCTGTATGAGCTTGTGCAGTGCACCCCCGACTTATCAAAGTTAAATTGTTCTGTTTGCTTGGATTCTGCGATCACTCAACTTCCTACCTCTATCAGTGCTGGGAAGGAAGGTGGAAGAGTTCTTCTGCCAAGTTGTAATGTCCGGTACGAATTGTATCCTTTTTATGGGGAACCTAGAGGACAAGCACCAGCACCTTCTGCAACTAACAAAACCAGAACTGAGCCCGGCATTAAAGGTATAAGTTATATAATAGAAATGTGCACTCAATTTGTCATGGTAATCGTACAATGGTATCTTTCCATTGAATCTCATTCTCAATATAAGCTGTTTTGTTTATCATAATGCACTTTGACTTGCTTTGACAATCTAAACTATGATCATTCTTTCTTGCTCTCACTGAGTTCCTGGTACTATTTACACATGGTGAAAAAAAGATATGCAGATTGATGGTATGATTAGATGCAAGGAATTACTTTGTCTTGACAGGGGTCGAACAGAGAAAAGCTCCATGGATTGCAATAGTTAGCTCAGTCATTGGATCATGTTTACTAATATTCATCGTGGGTTCATGCATTTTTTTGAAAAGGACAGAGATATTTAAGAAAGGTATAAATGAGTTTCATCTTGCTTGCCATTGGAATGACCATTTTCTAACCTTTACCTTATGAGAGTACGCTCTTGGATTCTTAGTGAAGGAAAACAGCCAAGAGATTCAGTTACTTCATCTGAGACAAGAAATTGGAGAAGAGTTTCCATCCGATAACTATCGAGGAGAAAAGCCGGTGGATTCTCATGAATTCTCTCTGATACGATTAGCCATCATACGCACGGCCACCGCAAACTTCTCCGACGAATGTAAACTTGGGGAAGGCGGGTTTGGCCCTGTGTACAAGGTAAGCATTTTAGTGACTCAACAGCTATTTATGTGGAAATAAGGGAAATCTTCCAATGGCAGCAAACTGGCAGTCATTATGCGTAACATGAAATGAATCAAATTTGGCTATCAATAGCAATCCTCAAACAGGGATTTTACTACTGACTTTTAAGATGTTTCAGGGCACATTGGCAGATGGAAAAGAAATTGCAGTTAAGAGGCTTTCAAGAACCTCAGGCCAAGGACTCGTCGAGTTGAAGAACGAAGTCATCTTGATTGCTAGACTACAACACAGGAACCTCGTCCGGTTATTGGGATGCTGCTTGGAAGAACATGAAAAACTCTTGATATATGAATACATGCCCAACAAAAGCCTAGATGTCTTCCTTTTCGGTTTGAGCTTTAGCAGATGCTCTGAATATTTTAGCTAGTTAATTTTATTTTTATAGAGTTAAGTTTCATCTGAATCTCTCATGGTCGACAGATTCAACCATGGGGCAATCTTTAGATTGGAAGATGCGCATGAACATCACCTTTGGAATAGCTCGGGGGCTTCTATATCTACATGAGGATTCTCGCCTGAGAATTATCCACAGGGATCTAAAAGCTAGTAATATTTTACTAGACGGCGAGATGAACCCAAAGATATCTGATTTTGGAATGGCAAGGATCTTTGGTGTAAATCAAGACGAGGCCAACACGAATAGGGTTGTTGGAACCTAGTAGGTGCTTTAATATCTTTCCACGTCTGTTATATGTTTGAATGATTCACTAGGCAAACAAAGAACTCTGATGATAAGCTCAACAGCACTAAAATGAGCATATTCATATTTCAGAAGTTCCATATAGAAAATTACTTTTCATTGTTTCTTACTTCCAACAAATTGCACTTCATCACATAATTTTGGTCAGTGGATACATGGCGCCGGAATATGCGATGGAAGGACTCTTTTCGGTTAAATCGGACGTCTTCAGTTTTGGAGTTCTCTTACTAGAGATCATAAGTGGGCGAAAGAATAACGGTTTTCATCTCCGAGAGCACGGTGAAAGCCTTCTCACCTTTGTATGTTTCTAGTCACCCCTCTTTTATAATATGAAATCCAAGAATTTCGCGCAACTAGCCTTACTTATTTCCCTTTCGAAATGGCAGGCATGGAAGTTGTGGTCCGAAGGTCGAGGGTTGGAACTTACCAATCCGTCAATCAAAGAGTCATGTGATGGAGTTCAAGTGCTAAAATGCATACACATAGGTCTATTGTGCGTTCAAGAAGACCCGGCGGATCGACCGACCATGTCGTTCGTGGTTCTTATGCTGGGAGGCGATACTATCCCACTTACTCAACCATCGCAGCCTGCATTCTCAGTTGGGAGAGATGTGAGAACACTCGATCCTATCGGTCTGATTCACAAAGCTTCTACTGTTAATGAAGTATCCATTTCAGACGTTTCTCCTAGGTGACCAAGTATCATCAGCTCGTCTTAAATTGATTTCTCTTTTATACAATGGAAATGGTTCGCAATTTAATAAAATAGAATGATAATTACAGTGTGTGATCTCCTTTGCATTGTGACTGTCATTTCTTATTGATGATTTGTCTTGTGATCATTCCATGTAAGAAGGGTAAAAAGCCTGTTAATTAGTCATCATTTCTATTCTAGTTCACCACTTATGTTCTATCATAATGGTACGTTTACTTACTTGAGTAATGTATCAATATCCAATTCTATAAGTTCTCCATTATATATAAAAAAAATATACATATACAAATTATATAATCTACCTTGAGTGTATTCGCCAAAATCTAATCCATGAAAAGTGTTAAGAGTATTTAGATATTAAACAATGACTGAGCGAGAGTTCCCTCTTCAAATCTTTTGAGGTTCTTATTTGCCTATTACTCCGACAAAAGAAGAAGAAGAAGAAGAAGAAGAAGAAGAAGAAGAAGAAGAAGATATTTCTACACTTTAGTCTTAGACCAATATTCGGCTTACACGTAAGGGTAATGTTAGAGTATTTAAATATTGAACCATGCCTTCATCAAATAAGCTTAAGGTTTTAGAAAAGTTGATCATAGTTACAAATTTTTTTACAAAGAGTGCTACCAAGTTAGGGCAGACTTATTAGGAACCTATTTGATGTATAAGTATGTAATATTTCGATCCGATCTTCTATTGTCATTCTCTCTTGAGCTCATGTCACTTATAATTATATTGGGATCCATTTTTTCTGTAATCGAATTGGAGATTTAAACAATATTTGATCTTCCGGAGTCGAGCGCTTATGATAAAGGAGAAATAATTGAAGTAATTTCAAGATAACGATCAGAATTTTTATTCCTCCTTCCTGCTTCCTACTCCTGGTGATGGGGTTAGCTTGTCCTGTTAAAATGTAATTTGAGAAATTACTAAGTCAATTTTCAACTTGTTGTATGGATGTTAATATAATTTTAAACTTTTTGACGATTTTCAAACGTAGTTCTTTGGACTGATTTTCATAGGAAATCACTTATGTGGTGGTCCAATTATCGTCAACCGTCTTGATGCGTGATAGGATGAGTGATTCTAGAACGGAAATTTTTTCTTTTGGGATTTTTCTGGTGAAGTGTATGGATTACTGTATACGGGAAGAAACGAAAAGGAATAAGAAAAGATAGAACGGTTTCCTTTCAAGGTATAAAGGACACGCCACCAACCGAGGATGAAGATCGAGATCTATGAAGTTCACCACCAAGGCCTAAAGCTTCCACCAGCTAAGGATAAAGGACTTCAGGATAGGATAAGCTCACCACCAAGGCCTAAAGATTCCACCAGCCAAGAATAAATGGCTTCTTGGCTCACCAATAAGGAGTGATCTACGCTCCAAGGATAAAGAAACTGAAAGGAGTTATCCACTCTCTGAAGGAGTTCACTCGAGCAGAGGAATTCTCACAATTTTCATTCATCAAATTTGTATTCCCCATACATTGGATAGTTTTCCCCTGTTTATAGGAGGATTTTAGACTTAGGAAATATAAAAAATAGAATTTAATGACCTAGGTACTTAAGAAATGCATTTATTAGTACGGGAACTTGCATTGTTGAACCTTTGGCCTTCTGCATCCTTGAACCTTTAGCCTTTTGTATTCTTGAAGCATTCTTGAACCTTTAGCCTTCCAAAATTCGTGCTCCTCCATTGACCAGAAAATAATCCTCCTGAAACTTCATCAATTGGTCATGCAAGACGTCTAAAATGGCCTCCCATTGATAGTTATCGATATACCATAAAGTACCAATAAGTAATTAACATTATTCATTTAAAATGATCCATCGAATCACATAATGCCCAATTTCTTTCTTGGCTTGGATAAGCATCGATAGTTCTGAGTTGGTCGATGGAGCTATGTTGGATGCTCCTGCATCAGTCCTACATAGCACGGCCGATGATTTAATGTGAATAAAGACGGCATTTTGTTTCTTATGATTTTTCTGATTTTTTTCTTTCCTCCTATGAAACACATAGACTGCCACATCATTATACATGGACTCAAACATAGGAAAATAGATATGAAAAAAAGAAAAACCAGAACAAACACCAACAGACACAGAGAACATGCGAATGGGAAAGATTGCGATGGCGACGGCAGTGGCGCGTAGCCACCGGTGTGGGTCATACGTTCCTCACTGGGAAAGCGGCAGATCTTCGTAGTCGTGGTCTCCGTCGTCTTTAGTGGTAGATGAAGACAAAATAAACACACGGGAAAGCGCAGATCTTGAGCAACTCAAAGCGTTTATGGTGCGAAAGAATACCCTGTTCGACATTGTGATCTTTCACATGACCTCAAATGGCCATCTCTCATTACCCACGGGGCCTACGTTGTACTCTGGCCCTTCGCCGACAATCCTTCCTCGCCCTCCACGGCCGCATTCTCAGACCCCATGCCTCCGACGGCGTCTCCAGCTTCCTCACGCTCGCCGATGCCCTACTCCCTTCCCAATAGATAGATCCAATCAGAAAACCACACTTTCCCATGTCTTTCTTCCGAGAAACTGAATTTTTTTTGTGCTTTTTGCTCAAGATTCCCGGGGGTATTGCTTGTCGAATCATATGGTAGGAAGAAGAGTTTTTTTTTTTCGGCCGATCGAGAGAAGAGTTGACTTTGTGTGTGTTTTTCTAAGGTTCACGCTTTTTCTGCTCCTCATTTGGCTCAAACATTCCCTTTTATATTGTGCTGATCATATCACCCCTCGCTTTTTCCAAATTGTACCTGCAAAGAGTCTATTTGAGATTTTTTTTATTTGTTTCTTCTTTTTCTTCCACTTGCCTTTTTCATTTTGGTGTTTTTGTTAATTAGGAAATCTTGGATTTGACAATGTCACTGTTCCCGCAATGATTCTTTGATGAGAGTGTCAAGCTCTATATCCTCTCGGGTGGCTAGTTGTAGATGTATTAGTTATCATCTTCACGTTGAGGTCTTTGCTCATGTTACTCGTGAGCTTGAGCACTCCGATCATTCTATTCCAATTCTCAGAAATCATCGCAAGAATCAAAGGATTGCTGCAAAGAATTATATCTCGAGGAAGATAGTGTCGGCATAGGGCTGGTTCTGCCAGACATGCAAAGGGTTTGTGAAGGGCGATGTTGAGGTAGCTAGAGAGCTCATGAGGCTCTATGAGACCGCCCGGTTGTTAGTGTGCATGGGTGTTGGAGGAGAAAGATGAAGAAGCACCAACAATATGCTTCAACATAAGCGTGAACAAGAAGAAAGAAAGTGGAAGAAAAATAAGAAACAAATTAAAAAAAAAGGACTCCACACAGGCCTCACATTTGACTGTATGGGGTACAACATTTAAAAAAGGAAAAGACGAGGGGTAATATGGTCAATACATTATAAAAGGAGTATTTGAACCAAATGAGGAGTGGAAAAAGCGCAACTCTTTTTTTTTTTTTTAATCAAGTTAGTTGATGCATTCTACTTGTTTGATAGAATATCCATGAGACAAAATTACATTTCTTGGGAAAAGTTATAGCAACCTGATATTATATTTACATCAACGCAATATCCATTAGGCAATGTGATCTTTTCCCAAATTTGTTGCAAGGCTACAACGTGGCAGTGCTCGGCCCTTTTCCATGTGGGTGTCTCTTTGAAAGAAGCTTATGCCTTGAGACTAGGGTCATGGTATCTATAACAAGCTAGTCCGATGAGAACAATAGTATTTGCCAGGTCAAAGTGCTCGTATAAGGAGTGGCTCCTGACAAGCTTATAGAATGGTGAAGGTGACATGAATGAACCTGGTTGCGCATTGAACAAAAACTATGGGGAGAGTGTTCCTAGAATATATATTTGAAATTGAAATTAATTTACAAAAGGTGCCTTTTGACGTAAAGGCAATGTTCCTTGTATTAGAACTCTAACATTAAACGTGCTCAGGTGAGAGTACTACTAGAAGGGTTGACCTCTTAGGATAGTGTCCACCTATATACTGAAAGACAAAATCACGAGGCTCAATATGCGATGAGAATGGGCCAAAATGGATAATTCCTTGAGTAAGTTAATTCAGAAGTATTATAATACCTCGTCGTAGATTGCAGTTGTCGATACGGTGACGGCTCTCTACTTTCCTCTCAATAGTGGTGGAGGCGGTAGAGGACGACGGAAAGAGCCCTTGCTTTGCCAAGAACCACCGTCGCTCATTCATGCTTCGGCAAAGTAAGCCCTAAACTTTTTCGAAAGTTAGGTAAATCCATTTTGTGCTCTAGCAATAGAGGGCACTGATGGTCGAGTGCTTGAAAAACTTTGGTCGAGTGATCAAGAGGTTGAAGATGATAAATAGTAAGGAGATCTCAGCATGGAAAAGAGGGAAAGAAAAGAAAAGAAAAGACAAATAAAAAAAGACAAAAATAATGTCGCTTTTCTACCTAAATTGCTGGCCCTGCCAACTAGGCCGCCACATGGGCCATTTGTGATAAAATCAACTGGAAAAATTACATTGTAAAATTATTAAAAGGTTTAAGGTTAAATATTACAACATTTATGATTGATATGATAATTTCTCATTGCAATTTAGTAGTTTTATACGGTACAAATTGGAAGAATGTTGCTAGCAAGTAACAATCATGTAGATAATCTATGAAGGTCAAGTAATCCTTAACATTTTCGAACAAGTTATGCTCATAATTCCTAAAGTTAAGGTTTTCAGATGGGTGATATTTAATACTTTCTTTTGACTAAATGAAGTGAGCCAAAAAGAAATCCTAAAATAGGAATGAATAAGTGTATCAGAAGTCTTAAAACTTTTCACGAAAGTAAAATTAAGTCCTAGATGCAAAAGAAGCCAAAAAGAAATCTTACCGTTAACTCCGTTGAACTTGGTCAATGGAAAATGCCAATATGTTTTTTTCTTTTTCTATCCTACATGGCCGTGACTTGGCTAAAACAATTTTAGCCTTGTGTGTCATGTTTGAGCCAAGTAATAGTTGTGTAAGGAGAGAGAAAATATCAAAAGACATTAGCATTTTTCGTTAATCAAGTTAGACGAAGTTAACGAAAGAATTTGATTGCATCAATTTTGAACAAATTTTAAGACTTGATTGCATTTTTTGTGAATTTTAGGACTCTGTTAGTTTTATTAACAAGTTTTAGAATTTTTAGTACACTTATATTAAAAATGAATATATATACACACACACACGATGCCTATATTTTGGTTAACCACTTAGAGAAAATTAGGGACTAAACTCTTGCCCCTAATTAAATATAATTAAATTGCATAGCATATTATTTTTTAGAAGCATTCATCATATAGTTCATTAATTGCATCTTGCATTAGATGGTGGCTGTGAATAAACCTGAATTAATCACGTGGACTGGGCCAGCACTCGAGTAAAATTCGTAGTGGCTGAAATTTTAAGCCCAGGAATAAGGGGTATTGAGTTTTAACTGAGTTAGGATTAGCCCATAGAATTAAAAGACTTTTGAGTAAAATCAAAATAGGCCATAAAGGAAATTAAGCCTGTCATCGTTTGAGTTCACAAGGAGCATATTTCAGCCAGCCCACTGCACAGATAGCTCGGCCGAAATACATAAGAGGGGGAGGTTCTAATTGAGCTTAGTTTAATCAGTTTCAGCCCATTCAAGTTCCATTAGATTTAGGACTTCATAATTTAAGTCCATCATTTGATTAAGGCCAAAATTAAAAGCCCATAAAAAACCTAGATTAACACTATCCAATGGAATTAGATCTTCACAAACAAAGGTCGGCAATTCTCAATTTCATAATACACATAGAGAAACACAGAGAGCAAGAGCAAAGGAGAGGGTCTCGGCATCCTTGCTGCCAAGCCGCACGCTCCCACACCTCGCGGCCTGCATCCCTGCAAGCCTTTGCACCGTGATGACTTGCAGCCGTGACCTACTGTTCCTCCATGCTAATCCCAACCGCGACAACAACACTACTGTCCCCATGCCATTGCCGAATCAAATCTGGTAACAACGAAACACCTTTATTATTTTCCTTGCTAATCCGTTGCTGCTCCTTTGCCGTTCCAACCAGTCGTGAGACGATGACAACGTAGCTGCCCGACTTGCAACCGTTGTATCTACAGATGTCGAATGAAGAAAAGCGCCAACGATTACAATAATAGCTTGGTCATTGGGTGTTGTTTACTAAATATTCATCGTCGGTTCGTGCATTTTTTTTAAAGAGGACAAAAAGATTGAAAAAAGGTACAAACGATTTCAACTTGCTTGCCATTGGAATGACCATCTTCTAACCTTTACCTTATGATAAGGAAAATAGCCTATAGATTACTTCATCTGAGACAAGAAATCGGAGGAGAGTTTTTCTCTTGAGAAGGAAAATAGGCTTCTCAAAATTATCTCTGATATGACTAGACATCATAGGCGCGGCCAATGCAAACTTCTCCAACGAATGTATACTTGGGGAAGGCGGGTTTGGCCCTGCGTACAAGATAAGCAGTCTAGTGACTCAACACCTATTTATCGGAAGATTAGGAAAATCTTCTAATGGTAGCAAATTGGCAGTCATTATCGGTAACACGGACTGAATCAAATTTGGCTATCATTAGTAATTTGAAATAGGAATTTTACTACTAACTTTGCCCTGTTTCCAAGCACATTGGCGGATGGAAAAGAAATTGCAGTTAAGAGGCTTTCAAGAACCTCAGGCCAAGGACTCATCGAGTTGAAGAATGAAGTCATCTTGACCGCCAGACTACAAAATAGGAACCTCGTCCGGTTATTGGGATGCTGCTTGGAAGAACATGAAAATACATGCTCTACAGAAGCAAGGATGTCTTCCTTTTCGGTTTGAGCTTTATTAGATGCTATGACTTTTTTAGCTAGTTAATTTTAGTTTTGATGGTTTTATGTGATGGGCTTAAGGCCCGTCCGCCCATGTTGGGCCTAAAAGTCCGGCCTGCAAGATTAGGGCCCATGGATGAAGGGGCACGATTCCTTTTTGGAGGGAACGTATATAAGGGAGTAAAGAGAGAGAGAAGGCACCCTTTGGCATTTTCAGCGTACGTCTTCTCTCCTCCTCTCCCTCCAAAAAGAAATTGAACGCTAAAGGTGACGCCGTCTTCCTTCAAGGCCAATCGACGTCATCGGATCGATCGGGATCGGTTTTCTCTTCCTCTTGTCGGCATTGGTGTTTAATCTGTGGCTAACAAGGTACGCTCGAATCCGTGGTGTGCTTTAGGATCGGTGATACGTGATTTTTCCCGGGCTTGTCTTCCGCATTCGTTTTAGGGATTCGATTTAGTGTCGAATCCGGTTTTTGGGAATCCGACAATCCCAACATTGGTATCAGAGCCCTAGTTCATGTTTTTCCGACCCTTTTCATGTTTTTTTGACTAATTTTTCGCGAAGATATTTGGCCGACACGGATTGGGGCGAGAAATCCCGACACCCGAGCACTGTTCGTCTATTTTTTCGAGTTTATGTAAGTCGAAATAGATTTCTGAAGGTATAGTGTGAAAGGGATCGTCGAGATGAGTCCATCGACATGTCGTACGCCGCCGTGCGACGCCGCATGCGCCCACACGCGTGGCTAGAAGCCGCTGCGCGTGGGCGCCACGCGCCTGAAGCGCTGGCTCGGCCAGCGCGTGCGCCACACGCGCCGGTCGGCGAACCGGCACGTGCGCACCGCCGGCCGGCGAACCGGCACGCGCCGGTCGGCGAATCGACGCGAGCTGACGTCAGCATGACGTCACCCAACGGTCGGTAACCGCTGGGATGACGTCATCTATGACGTCATCTGGCCAGACGGTCACCGGCCGGCGACCCGACCCGACCCGATCCGCGGAAGCCTAGCATGCGCGCGGCACGTGCCAGATGACGTCTGCGTGACGTCAGCCCGCGCACGCGCGCGGCACGTGCAGTCGGTTCGTCCGACCCGGCCCGACCGGCCCGACGACCCGCCGCCCGTTGACCCGTTGACCGACCGTTGACCGTTGACCGTTGACCGTTGACCCAAAAAAAAGAAAAAAAAAGAGGAATTTGTTTCTTTTTCATTTATGCCTATGTGGGTTATATGTAATCAATTATTTATTCTGCATTTGTTGCATGAATTTTGGAAAATTATGTATTTTCCCTTATGTATATTATGGATTATAAGTAATCCATTTTTTAGTTCTGCATTTGTTGCAGGAACTATGATGCGTTATGCACGGATACCTGCAATCCCGAGAACGGACGAGGGAAGTGCAAGACTTAAAAGACTGATGTCAGATTTAGCTAATTATCGGTGGCAAGACGGTGATTTAGTATCACATGTGGTCAGGATTAATAAGATGATACAGGAAATTATCTGGAATGGTTATCTTATGCCGGATTTTGAGAAAGTGCCGGCTTTGATAAACACTCTTCCACCTGAATGGCAAGCAGTGTTAGATCGGCTATGGGAGGTCAACGTGGTCCCGGGTTATAGGAGGCTAGTGGTAGCTTTTGTTAGAGAGTACTATAGGATTGAGTTAATCAAAACTTCAACCCTTAGATTGAGCGCCACATGGCGCAGAGTGAATGCGCCTTGGAGGCGACATGAAAGCTCTCCAAAAGTTTTTCCATGGTTGGCAAATGTGCCTTCAAATTTCTCAGATATTTTGACTGATAGATTAGAAGGGACATTCCCTATTTATTTCTTAGATCAGTTTGAGATGTTTTTGAATGTGAATATCTCTTTCTATGTTGATATTTTTTTTCTTTCCTCTGTATATATTGCTTAGTGTAATGGATAGTTGTATTATGTGAAAGCATTATTATTCTATTTGGATGTCAAATATTATTTGCTTTCAGTTATTGTTGACTGCTGTGGGTAGATAATAGAAGTTTTTGTAACTTCATAGAATTTATTTTGCATAAGACAATTATATTAATAATAGTTTTAAGTTAGGATTTTTGGAGGATGATTGGAAACATAGTGACCTTTTGATTCTGAAACCTTACTTGAAATTGTTCATTGATATGATGGGTCTGTGCAAAGTGGATGCATAAATGATAGGCATTAATTATTCGTGCATATATGTCGATGTGTTCGGATCGATGGTTTCAAAGAACTAAGAACGTAATTGCTGATATGAACGGCAACAATTGTGAAATATTGGATATGAAGATTCAATATGTGCTGGAAAAGCAAGAAGCATTAGAAGCTCTTGACCATGTTATGGAAGATCTTGAGAATGCTATGCGCCACCTTGAGCTAGTAGAGGACCGCCTAACGGCATTTGAGTCAAAAATAGACGTTTGCAATGCTGGTTCTAGCTCATAAAGGGCTTTGAGCTCTAAGCGCAAGCGTATTGATTCGTTCAATATATGGGAATGCAAAGGATCAAGTCCTTATTGCAAGAAATCAAGAGTTAACCAACACAAGAGAGGAAAACGTCCTCAAGTGAAGAAAATGTCCAGGGTGAAGTATTACAACTGTGACAAGAAGGGTCACTATGCTCGCGACTGTCGTGAGCCAAAGAAGGTATACACCTCTTGTACATTTGAGAACTTTGCTTATGTGTCAAGTTCTGTATTATTGGCTGAATCCAATCCTTTGTGGACTGTAGATTCAGGAGTGACAGACCATGTAGCGAAGGATAGAGGATCCTTCGTGGAATTCCGACGAATAACAACTGGAACTAAGTGGATCTATGTAGGAAATAACTCCAGAGATGAAGTTAAAGCAATTGGCACCTGCCAATTAAACATGCGTGGTGGACGCACCTTGTTCCTACATGATGTTCTATATGCTCCGGAGATTCGTTGAAATTTAGTGTCTATTTTGGTGTTGGTTAAACTTGGTTTTAGTGCGAACTTCCGTAATAAAGGTGTAAATTTGTATTTGGATACAAACTATTATGGTTGTGGTCATTTTCTGGATGGTTTTATTGTACTAAATGTTGACTGTGGTGATGTTAATATATGTTATTCCCTTGTTTCACGTCTTTTACTTCATGTGATAATGATGTGATTATGTGGCATGCTAGACTTGGTCATATTGGCCAACGACGAATGGATAGACTAGCCAAAGAGGGCTTGTTGGGCAACATTGAAAAAGTCGATTTGCCTATATGTTAGCATTGCCTAGAAGGGAAAATGACAAGGAAACCATTTGGAAAAGGCAAAAGAGCTGAATTTCCTCTGCATTTAATCCATTCTGACGTCTGTGTTTCAATGAATGTGAGAGGAAGGCATGGGGCTGTTTATTTCATCACTTTTATAGATGATTATACTCGATTCGGATACGTCTATTTGATTTCTCATAAATCTGAAGCATTAAGTTGTTTCAAAAAGTTTATGAACTTGGTAGAAAATCAATTAGACAAGAAAATAAAAGCATTGAGATCCGATTGAGGTTGAGAATATTTATCTGATGAGTTTAGAAAATTATGTGATGAAAAAGGAATAGAAAGACAGTTGTCTATTCCATATACTCCTCAACAAAATGGTGTTGCAGAGAGAAGAAACAGAACCCTACTGGAAATGGTTAGGTCCATGATGGCGCATGCTAACCTACCTATTACTTTTTGGAGTGATGCGTTGTTAATTGCTGCCTATATACTTAACCGAGTGCCTTCCAAATCAGTTACTTCTATTCCATATGAGTTATGGACAGGTAGAAAATCGGACTTAAGTTTTCTTAAGCCATGGGGTTGTGCTACCTATACTCATGAGTCCTCTCACAAATTTGGGAAATTGGGTCCCAGAGGAAATAATAGTATTTTCATGAGATACCCCGAACACTCAAAAGGGTATGTGTTCATAGGTGAGCAGGAAAGTGGGAGTATAACTGAATTTGAATCACGGGATGTCACATTCTTAGAGGATGAATTTCGTAAGAAGGGCAAAATAAGGGAAAATTACTCCCTATTTGAAACCTTGGATCATGATAATGATATTGGTAGAGTTCGTCCAAGTGGGAGTAATATGAGAAGTGATGAATTGAATTCAACTCATTCTCAATTACAACCACATGATGAGACAACATAATCATTATCTAATCCAAGTGGGAGCATAATGGGGAATGATGTGCAAAGTGTACAATCTCCCATACGGCGAACAAGTCGTCAAAGTATTCCCCGTCGACGTTTTGACATTGAAAGGGAAACTTTTATGGTTGCTCCACAAGATGAGGATGAGCCAAGAAATATTAATGAGGCTCTAAATTGCCCTTATAAGGAAAAATGGATTCATGAAATGGAAGAGGAAATGGAGTCAATGAAATCAAACCAAGTCTGGGAATTGGTTGATCTTCCGAAGGGACGCAAAGCCATTGGGAACAAGTGGGTTCTCAAGATAAAGCGAAAGGCTGATGGCTCGATAGAAAGGCATAAGACTCGCCTTGTGGCGAAGGGGTATAATCAACAGGAAGGAATTGATTGTGAATGATTATTTTCTCCTGTAGTGAGATTTACTACGATTCGCATTATTCTGGCAATAGTGGCAAGTATGGATCTTGAGTTACATCAAATGGATGTAATGACTGATTTCCTCAATGGAGAATTAGAGGAAGGAATATATGAAACAACCTGCTTGTTTCATAGTGAAAGGCCAAGAAGAAAAGGTATATCGACTTTTGAGATCGATATATGGCCTCAAGCAGTCATCGAGACAATGGTATATACGTTTTCATAATGCCATAATGGCATATGATTTTACAATGATTAATGAGGATCATTGTGTATATATCAAAAGATCCAAAGATCAATTTGTGATCATATCATTATATGTTGATGATATACTAATTGCCGGAAGCAATATGGAGTTTGTTAATACTGTCAAGAGTTGGTTGTCTTCCAACTTTGAGATGAAGGATATGGGTGAGGCTGCATACATTCTTGGAGTTAAGATTTCAAGAGATCATTCGAAGAGATCGTTGTCTCTTTCGCAAGAAACATATATAAATAAGGTTCTTGAACGATTTCGTATGCAAGATTGTAAACTCATAGACACTCCTATTGCAAAAGGTGAAGGATTGAGCCATAGACTGTGTCCAAGGACTTCACAAGAGAAGGAACAAATGAAACTTGTTCCTTATGCTAGTGCTGTTGGGAGCTTGATGTACGCTATGATGTGTACAAGACCTGGCATATGTTTTACAGTTGGAATGGTGAGTAGATACCAATCCAATCTAGGTCCAGCACATTGGAAAGCTGTTAAGAGAATACTGAGGTATCTAAAGGGGACTGCTGATTATACGCTGAGTCATTAAGGAAAGGATCTGCGACTCTAAAGCTATTCTAATGCTGATTGGGGAGGAGATTTAGATGAAAGGAAATCTACCTCTGGGTTTGTTTTCTTACCGAATAATGGCATCATATGTTGGAGCAATAAGAAACAAAAGTGTATAGCATTGTCCACGATGGAAACTGAGTTCGTGGCATTATCAGCAACAGTGTAAGAAGATGTTTGGCTTAAGAGATTATTGGATCATTTAGGTGTTATTGGAAGTGCTGCAGATTCATTGTTGGTTAACTGTGATAACCAAGCAGCAAAAGTGTACACCAAAGATCCAAAATATCATGGCAAGACCAAACATATAGATACCAAGTATAATGTTGTCAAAGATATGATTGCACGAAAAGATGTGAACTTACAGTACATATTACGCATAGAATGGTAGCAGATCCTATGACAAAGCCAATACCTAGAGATGTGTTTTGTGGCCATATGAAATCTCTAGGATTGCGTAGAGTCGATGTCTTGGATTGTAATTTCCCCGAAGTGTTCACATTTGATGAATTTGTGTTTTTTCATCATTAATGCCTATGAATCTTTGTTTGATCTTTATGCATCTTAATGCTCAGTGCATTACTTTAAATTGAGAAAGTATGTCGGACAGATAAAAGATTAACCCACTCACACGGGTAATCGCCTTTATTTACTGTGTAATAAATAGAGATGAGACTGTTTTTAAGCTTATTATCTAGGTGATAATCGAGAGCTCAAGCTTAAAACACGTATGTCACCTTAACTGAGTGTTAAGATGAGGACATAATACTTACTATGTCCGAAAGTAAAATACCCCACATATTTTACTTTATCTGTCTATGATGCCAGATGTGAGTTCTGATGAATTTTGTGAATGAGTAGATACGTGAACTCAAGTTAGACATTGGGTATGTCTGAACTATCATCTGTACGGTATTGAAAGTGTAGACATACGCTCCATGGGAAAGGAGTAAATACCGTAATACGTATTTCATACTACGTATGCATGAGACGACCAATAAGAGTGGCAAAAGTTTGATCTCAACTTTTTATGCCGTGTGAGACTCTTGAGGAAAAGAGTTCCTCAATTTTTAGTGCCCTCATGACTTTTACTTATTCTCAAGATTTCTATTTAGTGTTTGCTATCTTAGGATGTTGCCAATGGTCATGAATTGATTCGATCTAATGGGACATTTCTAGAAAAGCAAGCTGAACTGAAATTGAGAGTTTGAAGGAAAGAGGAAGATCGATTTTGGAGAATCACATTGTAGTTTTGTATTCACTGGTTAACCAATTATGACTGTCTTTGGGATAATCATAATTGTGAATACAATATATATATCATTGTTTGAAAGAGATCAAGAGAGATATAAATGTGATCGATCGATCTAGGGTACTGCATACAAAATCTACTCAAAGTGTGATGCCCATTATGAGCTGCTATATATTCCTAACAGATGTATAGCAACGAGCTCTCAAAGTATGCTGGTCGCACGGATTATTCACCGGTATGAATGTTGAAGAGAGGTAAAGAGAATCATGTTCGGCCCACCATGTGCGAGTGGGAGATGATGGTTTTATGTGATGGGCTTAAGGCCCGTCCGCCCATGTTGGGCCTAAAAGCCCGGCCCGCAAGATTAGGGCCCATGGATGAAGGGGCACGATTCCTTTTTGGAGGGAACGTATATAAAGGAGTAAAGAGAGGGAGAAGGCACCCTTTGGCATTTTCAGCGTACGTCTTCTCTCCTCCTCTCCCTCCAAAAAGAAATTGAACGCTAAAGGTGACGCCGTCTTCCCTTCAAGGCCAATCGACGTCATCGGATCGATCGGGATCGGTTTTCTCTTCCTCTTGTTGGCATTGGTGTTTAATCTGTGGCTAACAAGGTACGCTCGAATCCGTGGTGTGCTTTAGGATCGGTGATACGTGATTTTCCCGGGCTTGTCTTCCGCATTCGTTTTAGGGATTCGATTTAGTGTCGAATCCGGTTTTTGGGAATCCGACAATCCCAACAAGTTTTGTAAAGTTGAGCTATCTGAGTCTCTCGTCATCGGCAGATTCGAATATGGGGCAATCTCTAGATTAGAAGATGCGCATGAACTCACTTGTGGAATAGCTCGGGGACTTCTATATCTGCACGAGGATTCTCACCTGAGAATTATTCATAGGGATCTGAAATTCGGCGAGATGAATCTGATATCCGATTTCAGAATGGCAAGGATCTTCGATGTAAATCAAGACGAGGCCAACACAAACCAGGTCATTGGAACTTAGTAAGGGATTTAATATCTTTCTATGTCCATTACATCTTTGAATAATTCACTAGGCCAACAAAGAACTCTGATGATCAACTCAACAATACCAAAATGAGCACATTCATATCTCAGAAGTTTCATCTAGAAAGTTACTTTTATTCGTTTCTAACTTCCAACTAATTGCTCTTCATCGCATGATTCCAGTTAGTGGATACATGGCACCAGTGTGTGCAATGGAAGGACGCTTTGCTGTGAAATCAGACGTCTTCAGTTTTGGAGTTCTCTTGCTAGAGATAGTAAGCGGGCAAAAAAAATCTAGGTTCTCACCTCCAAGAGCACGGTGAAAGCCTTCTCAACCTTGTATGTTCCTAGCCACCATCTCATTTTTATATGAAGTCCGAGACTTTTGTGCGGCTGTCCTTATTTACTGTCCTTCGCTAAATGACAGGCTTGGAAGTTGTGGATAGAAGGTTGAGGGTGGGATCTTGTCAATCCGTTGATCAAAGAGTCATGTGATAAAGTTGAAGCGGTAAAATACATACACATCGGTCTATTATTCAAGAAGACTCAGATGATTGACCGACTATGTGTCTCGTGGTTCATATGCTAGGAGGCGATGCTATCCCACTTACGCGACCATTACAGCCTACATTCTCAGTTGCAACAGATGTGACAACACTCGATCCTATTGATCTAATTCACAATGTTTCCACTGTCTATGAAGTAACCCTTTCAGATGCTTCCCCTAGGTGACCAAGGACCGTCAGCTCGTGGTCAATTTGATTTTTCTTTTCTACAATGGAAATGCTGTTAGGGTTGATTACGATATTTAATTTTCGAGATTTTTTTACGACTGTGAATATATCTTGTTTATTGTGTATATCCTTAATTAATTGTAATTTCTTTATATCATGTTATGTTCTATAGTTATTGTGTATAGCGTGCTCATGTTCTGTTCTTTATATATACAGAAATTAAAACATTCTCCCTTTCGCATTTTCTTATCGTAGTATTGGAGCTTGATCTTGAGCAAATTTTGAGTGCATCGAGTGCGACACACCTGGAGCACACCTCACATCTCGTATCATTCATTTTTGTTATAATTACTATCATCTCTTTCTCAATGTCGATTCTTAACATTTTCATTAAGTATGCACAGACATCAGCGTATTGCTATGTAACATACACACGTCGACTTTCTCTCTTCAACACATCAAATTACCTTTTTGGATCTTTTCTCCCAACTTTATTTGACTTCTTCATCACCTTGAGTTTGAATGGTTGTTAAAGATAATTAAGTGTTTTACTTCGATCCAGTCCGTGAATATATATTTCTCTTGATTGTGCATATTTTTGAGTGACTATAATCGTATCATAAATCAAATTTAGTTTATTTTGCATGTGTTTCCACCCAATTCATCAAATTCATTCGTCATTCCTCATCTGATTTGGACGTGAGAGGGCTTGACTACAGAGCTTACATGCTTGTTATATACGTGTGATCTCTCTACTTATTAACTTAATTTATTGGATTGAATTTGCTGATTCCCCGATTTATTAAAATAGAATGATAATTACAGTGTGTGATGTCTTTCGTGTTGTGATAGCCATCTCTTAATCTTTTTTTTTTTTTGGTGATCAAGAAACTGCCGGAGACTCCCTTTCGCTTATGCTAATCGGGGTCACACTGCCCACTGATGCCTAGTGGCACCGTTGGACTTTAGACGTAAACTTCAGGAGAGACTGGCTTAGCAACTCACCGCCAGACTGGCCCAGCAACTCACCACCAGGGCTCTCCACTTAAATCGTGTTGACAACGAGGAGATTCGAACTCTCGACCACAGCGTTGCAAGAGAGAGCGAATACCACCTGCGCTGTCCCCGGGTGGCTGCCATCTCTTAATCTTTGATTTCTACGATCATCAATTAATAGTTTTAAGGGAAAAAAACCCTGTTCATTAGTCGTCATTCTATTATATTCTAGCCGAATGATACATCTACTTGCCTGAATATTGATTCTATAAGATCTCCATCGATGTATACATACATAAATTCTATAATCTACCTTTATTATATTCATTAAAACCTGATGTGTGAAGAATGTTAGAGTATTGAAATACCAAACCATGCCAAAGTGGAAAATCCTGAATTTAAATCTTTCTCACTATTTGCCTATACTTTTATATTTTTCTACACTTTAATTTTAGGCCAAAGTTCAGTCTACACGTAGGGGGGAGGGGTGTTAGAGTATTTATATATCAAACTGTACCTTCATCTAATAACTAAAACTTTTAGAATAACTAATTGCAATCTCACAAAATTTCGTACAACGCTCATTTAAATGATAAAAAATTAAAAAATTGATCACTTGAGTGCCATCAACGATTTGTATTACCGGAAAATTCGATGTAAATGCCAATTGCCCTATATAGCTTTGTGTGGCGTTGTCGTGGATAATTTTTTAATATTTTTGAATTTTCTTCTTTTTCCTTTTTTTTTTAGGACTGGCAATGCTTACTAGTGACCTTGCTTGCAACTGTCCAGAGCTAGCAATGGACTTTGCGGCCTCGCCCACAGCCGAGGGCAAGTCGACCCTCGCCCAAATTCAGGGAGAGTTTCGTGGCCCCGGGTCACTAGTAAGCATTGCCGGTCCTAAAAAAAAGGAAAAAGAAGAAAATTCAAAAATATTAAAAAATTATCCACTACAATGCCACACGAAGCTATATAGGGCAATTGGCATTTACGTCGAATTTTCCGGTAATACAAATCATTGATGGCACTCAAGTGATCAATTTTTTTAAATTTTTAGCATTTAAATGAGCGTTGTACGAATGACACTCTTGCTATTCTTACCCCCATGTTATGATGTCATTTTTGTTTGAGTTCATGTCACTTGAAATTCTCTTAAGATGCATCAAAGATTTCTTAACAACATTTGATCATCGGGGCTGAACCTAAATGACAATAGATAAATAATTCAGGGAATCTGAAAATAAAGATCAGAAATTTATTTTCCTCCTTCTTCCTTTTTCTCGGATGGGTTGGCTTGTCCCTGTTGGACGTAATTTACTAGCTTTGCCTGGGACAAATTAGAAGAATGTTTCTAGCAAGATACAATCATATAAATAATCTTCGAATGTCAAGTAAGCCTTCGCATTTGCCGTTTTTTGTCGAAAAGAGGGCATTATAACATTTTTTCATATTCATCCATTTGATTTAATGCCCACAAGTTAACCTCATAATTCGTAAACTTGAGTTTTGCCGATGTGCGATATTGAGGGTTGCAATGCTTTCTCTTGGTTAATTGAAGAGTGGGGGAAAATAAGTCTTATCAGCTGCATCATTTACAAACTGGTCCAATAACACCAGCCCAACAAAAAGTAAACCTAAAAATGCAAAGGGAAAACTTTCTCAAAACTACTACCAAAAAAAAGAAAAAAACCGAGTTTCGAAAAAAGTCCACCTTCGATGACAACTCCCATCCTATTAGTTGACAAGTCACTACACAGTAAAAAAGGGGTGATAACAAACTTTTTTGTTGTCTTTCATTTGTGAAGTTTGCTCCATTGCCTTTGCATAAGCTGTCAATTTCATTTTGTTGCCTTTGGTAACTAAGGGGACAAAAAAAAAAAAACTATGCTGATAATGTTTTTTTAATTGCCTTAGGTACCAAATGTGAATTTTTTTTTGTTGCATTTGGTACCAAATGTCAGCCAATAACGTTCATTATCTTTCAAAACCAAAGGCAAAAAAATAAAATCGTCTTGCTCAAAGGCCACAAAATTCATTCTTTTATCCCTTTAGACTGGCCAAAGGCGACAAAAATATTCAGTCTAAGGTCAGTTTTTAGGCTGAATAGGTACCAAAGGCGACGGAAAACCTTGTTGCATTAAGTTTATTTTTGGGGCTTGGCGTGCTGACAAATATTTTCATCTTCATCGCCTTAGACATTGTTCGTTTCTTTGTGACGCCCGGATGTTGAGGCAGAGGATCTTCTCCTTGAAGGGGAGGGAGATGTCGGGGGTGGGTTGGTGTGTCGGGGGCGATTGTGGATGAGGCTCTTTGGGGGCTTTGTGGCCAATTGGGTTGCGGTGGAGGTTGAGGTGGAAGATGGTGGCAATGGTGACGGTGCTTGTGGTGACAAGTTTGGGGAAGAACAACGAATGGGAGAGTGGAGTGATGCGTGGCAAGGGTGAGCTTTTGCGCTTGGGTGTGGAGGAAGATGATTCTTCACACCCGAATTTTTGCTGTCTTTTAGGGTATGCTTTTATATTACAAAAAAATGTGAAAATATATAAAAAGGAAAAAAAATAAAAAGATGAATAAAATAGGTGAGATAAAAATGAATAAAAAATTATTTAAAAAAAAAAAGAAAGAAGAAAAAAAGAGTTGAGTGGGCCGGCGTAGTTAAGCCCATTTTTGTTAATTCTTTGAGCCCATCAGAACCTAAAATCAAGAAAAAAGCCCAGCCCACACGTCTGTCTTTTCTCTTCCTCCCGCACCCCCCCATTTCCCCAGCGATGCAAAAACGACTGTGACGCCACAAGAGTGACGTGAGCAAAGCTGGGGCAAAAAGAATAGCTGAGCTGGCGTAGGAGGGGGACGGCGAGCAGCGTGCGAGAAAGAGAGGGAGGTCTCAGGGTGCTGGGGAAGGTCGGACTGGTTTTGTGGAGAGGGCAGACGGTTTTCGAGGGTGAAAGGAGGAGACTCGGCCGTTACAGAGGAGAAAGGGGGGAGAGATGTGGGCTATTTCACCTGATCTCGCTGCCCTTGACGGTGGACGTGGTGGTGTTCATGCTGAGACAATGATGCATCAAGGGGTTTGAAGATGCTGGAGATTTTACTGTGAAGGAAAGATTCAAGAGTAGCATGCACGTGAATTTAGTCTTCTACCTAATTGTTGGATCCATCGGCCCGATTGGCCTTATTCTTCTCATCATGATGCACGAGAGTTGCCCACAACTTGAGAGCTTAATATGCTGGGTTTATGCCACGAACGATGTTAAATCCGAACTTGGAAATGGTATTCCCAATCGCACATCAACCGTTTGACAAAATGCTTGAATGAAGCACCGAATTCGAGTTCATAAAATCGATGCTTAAAATCTTGGTTTTGCGCTCGGTTTGTTCTAATATTGTTGCATTATCATTGAATCTGCGTTTCCCTTTGATTTTGTGGCATATTGTTCAATGCACGAGTCGGCCATGGATGAATGTCATCTCGTTCGAGAATCCACACCCTTCGCCAGAGGAGCCCGTGGTTAGAGGCTGCTATAGTCAGTCCTTTCTTTTGTCTCGGCTAGCATATATATGTGTTTGCTTTGCTGCTACGGCTTTTTTTTTTTTTGGGATGTATGTTTTCGGTGAGCTTAGGGTTTACATGACAACGTTTCCGTTTCTCCCAATTTCTGTTCTTTTGTTCTCCGGAACAAAAAAAGAACAGAAATCCGTTTGGTAAAACTTTTGCTCTCGACAACAATTTCTCTATTTTTTTTGTTCCCGTGAATAGTTTTGGAATAGAAACGAGAAACAAAAAAAAGTAGCATTTTGTTCTCGGGAACAATTTCTAGAAATAAGCCAATTTTCTTTTTTATTTTTCTTTTGTTTTTCTTTCTTGCCACGGCCACCTCCAACCGCCCGGAGCCACCATTGACCGCCGACGCCGCCGCCGTCCGCCATCGTTTGCCGCCGTTCGTTGCCGTCGCCGCTGACCGCCAACCGCCAATGCCGATCGCTACCGTTTTCGCGGCGCCATCGCATGAACGACGTCGTCGATCGTCATCAGTCGACTACCGCCACACAGCCATCTCAAGGGGCGACGCGATGATGGGCGGCGGTGGCTGGTGGTCGGCGGTCGGCAATCCGTGAGTAAGAATAAAAAATGAATAAATACAAAAAAGAAACTATTTCGTACCAAATGCATTTCTATTCTTTTTCTATTTCTGGAGTAGAAATTTTGTGTAGTTATCAAACACCTTATTTTACTCAAAAATTATTCCCCGGAATAAAAATAGAAAAGAATTATTTCTGAAAAAAAAAACTCTTTCTCAGCCAAGAAACGTTGTCATGCGCAGCCTTAATGTCGCCGGAATGAGTTCGGCGTTAGCAGGAGTATGTGGCCGGAAGTGTTGCACGCCATTTGGATTAAATAGCCGGCCATGGGTGGCGGTGTAAGCGTCAATGTACGTGGAGGATGGCATGGTCTCGAGTTGTTTGGGTTCGGAAAAAAATAAAAAAATAAAAAAAAACAGAGAGAAGATGAAGTTCCGGGCAAACGATGAGCTTCGGGAAGGAGAAGGATGAAGAAGAAGGTGCAATTGGAAAATGACAAAATAGATAAAAAGACAAAAGAGAAAAGAGAGAAAGAAAGAAAATAGAAAAATCATTAAAAAACTAAAAAAATTGAGATTTTTCTTTTCCTTTTTTAATTCGACTGGATCGGATCTAGGTTTGGATCAATTCGAAGGGGCGGATAAGGTAAACCCGTTCCCTGAATATAATGATAATAAAAAAGTTTAACATTTTTTAAAAATTCGAAAATAAAAAATTTAAAAATTCAGAATATTATAAAAAAATTTAAATTTTAGGAAATAATAAAAAATTTGGAATATTCGAAAATCAATAACAAATAGAATTTTGGAAAATCATTACAAAAATTAAAAAACCCAAAAAGTCATTAAAAAATTAAAAAAAAGTTCGGAAAAAATTAAAAACATTTGAAAAAGGCATAAAATTTATAAAAATCTAGAAAATTCATAAAATCATTACAAAATTTAGAAAAATCAGAAAATCATTAAAAAAATAGAAAATCTTGAAAATAATAAAAAATAAAAAATAAATCAAATTTTAGAAAAATTGGAAAATCCTTTAAAAATGTTAAAGCCCAAAATTTGGACAAGCCTTTAGGGCTTTAAAGTAAGGATTTCTATTTTGCTTTGTATTGTTTCTTTTTTATGAACAATTTTAGGATGCTTGCATACTTTTATTATGAATATAATTGACTGTGCTTTTTCAATATTTGGATGTTTTTTTTTCTTATTTTAGAATGGTTAGGACTAACCTTATATTTTTCTTGATAGATTGCTATGGTGTTAGTTAACACATGATTAGGATAGGTACTGAAAGGGCATTAGCCTTATGACTAACCCTCGAGTCTAAAATATCTGGTTACGTAAAATAGTAAGATATCCTCTCGTATCTTACTGGATTTCTAGCCAAGCCCTCCATAGTCAAAATTTGTATAGGCTTAATTGATCAAAATTTTAAACGCCCGATATCGTGTGAGATATGAGCTTGGGAGAGTCCGAGTCAATGGAAGATCGTCAGCCTGAAGCTGACAAAACCTCTAAACCTTCCCTCCCTCGCGAGAGGGGTTAGTTTGCAACAATGATGCTCACTCCGGTTATATTTGTTTTTCTATGTACATGATACGTGGAGATTGGGCAGGAAGTTAATGGCTGGTGATAAATTGTGCGGATTGTTTGGGTGGTGAAAGGTAACGTTTTTTCTACTCACTCTTTTGCTAATACACTATTACAATGTTTCAACAATATTATCTCTTATGGGTCCCATTTTTTTTTGGGTCCTCTGTGTTCTCTCTTTACTTGTTCCATCTGTTGAAACATGTCTCGAATTTGAGCTCAAGTGAAAATCTAAATTTTGGAAATAAATAAAATAGAAACAAAAGGAGTATACTATATATGTTTTGGGATATTAAGTCAATGAAGGAATTCTGACTTGGTGTTGGACTCTATGCGTGAGAAGACTCAAATAAGTATGTATTGGTCTAACTTTGACTCGGATATTTTACATGTTTTCATAAATAAGTATCTCCTATCATTGGATGCTAAGGGTCGCAGTGTGGTCTTTGTTCCATTCATGTCCAAAGAAAGGGAGAAAACTCTCGAAGCATCGTTCTGACCAAGTGCTTGGGGTGGATTTTCTCCTCGGAATTACACCAATAGTTTTAGTGTTAAAGTCAATTAAATCTTGTGGTAAGATTTGTTAATTCCTCCGTAAGATTGAGAGATTATCTCGTGAGGAATTGTAAGGCTAATATAATTTTGCAGAGAAAAATCCACCCCTAGTGCTCGGTCAAACTTGCGCTTCAAGTTTTTTTCTCTCTTTCTTTGCACAAGAATGGAACAAAGACCACATTGCGACTAGGGGTGAGCGTGGTTCTCGGGTAGAACCGGGAACCAGAGGGTCCGGTTCCCAGTTCTTAAGAGACCGGTTCCGGTTTGCAATTCCCCTTTTCAGGGAACTGGAACCAGTTAGGCTAAAAAAAAAAGCCCTAAATTAATTTACCCTAGTCTCATTCTCACTTTCACTTCACACTTCACACTTCTTCTCTGTCTCTGCTTGACACTGCTCACTGTGCTTAGTGCTCGCCCTCGACGAGTTCCTCGATGAATCTCCACACGGAGTCGAGCCTCAAGTCCCTCAACGAGTTCCTCTTCGGCAAGACCTACATCTCCGGGTAAAGCTCATCTACGAGAAGCTGGCGAAGAAGACGACCGCATCCCCATCTTCGTCAGCTCGGAGGACCTCGTCGGAACCATCATCCCACTAGAGGTGGTGTTCGCGACGGCAGAGACCGTAAGCTCTCTCTCTCTCTCTTTCTCTCTGCATCGTTCTTTTTTAGCTCTTGAGCATTTGTGTTGTATTCTCTTTGCTCAATTTGAAAGCGTGGGGCTTTGAAGCTTGGGCTGGCTTTCGCCTCCTCAACAACGAGATTCGCATCCTCAAGGTCTGTCCCTCTCTCTGGACGTCGATGGCTTCGGTTGGATTTGCTAAGGCTCGTGGCACGAGCTTACTTGTCGTTGGGGGCTTTTGTGCTTTAGCTCGTGCGCGAGAGTTTCTTTTGAATCTTAATTTGAGGTCCGTGCATCGATGGGGGTTTTGATGGGATTTCGTTTGTTTTTCTGTTTTGTGATGGTAGGAGGAGCTGCAGAGGACGAATTTGAAGCTGGAGTCGTATAAGGAGAAGATAAAGGAGAATCAAGAGAAGATTAAGCTCAACAAGCAACTCCCTTACTTAGTCGGCAATATTGTTGAGGTATTGTTTGAAATTGATTTGGTTGTGGACCGACTCCGAATGGAGGAGGGCTTTTGCTCTACTCGCGATTTGGGGACCGCCCTGCTTAAAATCTGTTGAAAATGCGGGGTGTGGTTGAAATTGGTTGGATTGTAAACTGGCTCTGAAAGGAGGGCTTTTGTTCTACCCGTGATTTGGGGTCCGTCCCTGATGAAAGTCCATCGAAAATGCAGGGTGTGGTGAGCTAAATCTTGCGCGATGTCTCTGTCATTTAGGCGGCTGAGACTTATTTCTTTCTAGAGTATTTAGCTTTGGTGTGTTTTCTTGGCTAATGAGTGATTGTAATGTGTTGCTTATATAGGGAGATGTAGATTGTCTGGTGAAGAGCAAACCTCAGTATGGAATAGCTCCAACTTATAAGTACGGTCTTTTAAGTATGAGAGAAAAATTCACTTGCTTACATTTCTTGTTGATTCTTGCATGTACAAATGATCTTGGGCTGCCCGCATTGCTCCCGCTATCTTAAAAGAACCTAATTACTTTGCTGCAGAAGAGAATGAATCAATAAACTCAACTCGCTTGCATTGAACAAAAATAGAGTTGTCATTTGGAAGCAATTTTCCGTGAAGGAAATTCTTCACAACCAACCTTTGCATCAATTCTGCATACATCTCCATGGCAGCATCTACAAATTAGTCAGAGGAACAAGAGAAACGACCATATTAAAGTTTCAATAACATCATTTGAAGGAGCACAAGTCAATTTCCTAGCAGACTACGTACAGACCAATCTCCAAGGTAAAATAAGTTCTCACGGTGTCTTCAATTTTCCTTTTCCTTCTTCAACAAACAAAAAAGAAGCAATTCCCTCGCCTCCCTCCTTAAAAATTAACTCAGGAAATTATTCTAATGAAATAATATGTTAAAAGTAACAATTCTATATCTTTCACAATTCTGTATTTTATATATTTGGTGTTACATTTAGAAATTTTTGGCCAATGGGTATCATTATATGAGTTGCATTGAAAAAAATGGGTTCATTTTGGTATTTCATTTCTAGTTTGCTCTTTATTTTGAAATTTCTAATTATATTCTATTATTGTTTGTGTAGTGCGAAGTTAATGTATCAAGATAACACGTCAATGGAGGTGGAGGGACGTGAGGAGATGACTCCAATCACGAAATTTGAGTTTTCTAGCGATGAAATTGAAGAAGAGACACCCCCTACCATGAGTGCCACAAATAAGGGACTCGGTTCTCATCTTTATCATGATAAGAAATATACATCCGAATGCTGGAAACATTTTGCGAGAATCAATGATAAGGATGGAAAAACATATCAAGTGAAATGTATTCATTGTGGGTCCGTGCTTAAGTACTGTGTTGCTAACGGTACTTCTGCAATGAGGAAGCACTTGATCATATGCAAGAGGTTTCCTCGTAATGTAGACAAGAGGCAGAAATTTTTTGCACCACGTAATGTAGACATGGCTGGCATGGCGAGATAAGATTCTAGTACTGGTAGCGTCTTATCGACATGGTCATGTAATCAAGAACGTTGTAGGCGAATGCTTGCTCAGTTCATCATCCTTGATGAGCAACTTTTTCCTTGGTTGAGTGTGTTGAATTTTGTGATTTTGTCAGTGAGTTACAACCCCTCTTAAAACATTTATCACGTTTCACAGTGGTAAAAGATTGCATAAAGTTATATTAATATGAAAGAACTTTGAAGAATTATTTTGGAAAGATTAATTCTAGGATCGCACTCACGATTGATACATAGAGTTCCATTCAAAATCTGAATTATTTGTATCTCATTGCACATTTTATTGATGAAAATTGGAAGTTGCATAAAAGAATCATCAACTTTGTGGTGATGCATAGTCACGGGGGTAGGGAGATTAGAAAAATGGTGGAGAAATGCATTCAAGAGTGGGGAATAGAAAAAAAAAAAAGGTGTCCACAATCACTGTGGATAATGCTAGCTCGAATGATATTGCAATTGACTATTTGAGGGAAAAACTTTCGAAAGAAAGGTCGTTGATATTAGATGGCAGTGTTTTGCACATGAGGTGCACAACTCATATATTGAATTTGATTGTGAGAAATTTTTTGACTACGGTACATGACTCCATTGCACATATCTGAAATGTGGTTAGGTATATAAGGAGTTCTCCCACGAGAGCCAAAGCATTTCAATCTTGCATTGAGAGAGAACGGATCACTTATAAGGGTTCGGTAGTTCTTGACGTTGCCACTAGATAGAACTCCACTTACCTCATGTTAGACACCGCCATAAAGTTCAAAAAAACTTTTGATAGAATGGAAGAAGACGATCCATTTTTTACAAGTGAGCTTAATCATGAAATTTCTAGTGATGATGATTGAGAAAATGCTATTATTCTTTCAGAATTTCAGAAAGTATTCTATGATGCCACCGATCGAATGTCGGGGAGTTCATTTGTTACTTCAAATGATTATTTTGAATAGATAGCTCTTTTATGTAGATATTTAAAAGATGCGGTCAATGCTTTGGATCCTAAGCTTCAAGCTGTGGGTGTGAAAATGAAAGAAAAATTTGACAAATAATATGGAAGCTTGGATAAAGTGAATATGATAATGTTAATTGCGGCTGTGTTAGATTTTAGAGCCAAGTTGAATTATGTGAGTTTCTTGTATGGATAAATTTATGATGATGAATCGAAAATTAAAGAGATGCATTACAAGGTGAAGGATACATTGGAGAGTTTATATGAATTTTATGAGCAATTTTCTCTTATTTCAAGTGATCGAAATTTTGGTAGACATAGTTTGGGTGCAAGTAGTAGTGGTTCCAATATCAATACGGGTGGTAATGAATGAATAAAGAAGTATGCGCCCAAGCTTGGAAGAAAATGTTTTTATACTTGAATGAACAAGGGTGCGATGACAACAAGTCCGAGCTTGATGAGTATCTTCAAGAAAATAATGAAAAGGATCTTGATCTTGACTTTTTGATGTGGTGGAAGACTAATGGCTCAAAATATAAGATTCTTTTTTTGATGGCTTGAGATATTTTGTCCATTCCCGTAACTACCGGTGCTTCTAAGTCAACTTTTAGTACATCGGGTCGTGTGCTTGATGGCTTTCGAAGTTCTTTAACTCCCAAAGTAGTGGAAGATTTGATTTGCACTCAAGATTAGTTGAGAGCCGTTCGTGTACCGATTGATGTTGAAGAGTGCATCGAGAACGCAAAAAAATTTGAGTTGGGTAAGTAATGTTTATATCTTTATATATTGTAATTCTTTTTGTATATCTAATAAGTGAATATTTTATTTAATCTCCTCTTCTTCTTCTTCTTCTTCTTCTTCTTCTTCTTCTTCTTAGATATGGATGGTCTTAATGCGGAGATTATCGTCAATAAATAGAGTTGGTGTTTCATGGAGCTTGCTGCTATCATGGCCATCGCACTTACAAATGGAGGGGTTGGGGAAATTTTTCCTCTATTGTTCTGTCTCTCTTTCTGTTTTAAGGTAAAAATTTTGAGTTTTTGTGAAAGATGGTATCCATTGAGATTAAATTCCATGAGGCATTCAATTTGCTTGGATATCGGCAGATTCTTGATACAATTCATTTTAAACAAGTGTGCCTTGACTTTTTCCTCTATGAGCAGTACTTGCTGTTTTTTATCTAAAGTTCTCGATTAGTTCGAATTTCTTATTACGCCTGGCCTTTCCGATAATGGTACCACTTTCTCCTATTTTATTATAGCCCCATTTTACTTTTTCATTTACATACTGATTATAATTGACCATCTGTCATTATAGCAAGGGATCATTCATGCATCTGCCTAAATAGGTGTCGTTACAGTTTATGAGGTATCAATTATTATGTTTTAGTTGATTCCTCATAACTGTAGTTGAACTTGATTTTGATACCAAGTCATAGTTTTAATTGAAAAACTGTTAGATAAAGTCGAGGTTTAATATTTAAACGCTACGCATCTCTTTGGTCTTTGATCACCACCATGCTTATAGTGGGTCCTGGGACTTTTCTCACTCTTTGATACCTCTTATCTCCATAATATTCTTGTTAGGTCCTTAAAAGTAGCACTACCAATTAGTTCACAGAAAGCTGAAAATTATGATTATTCATTTTTCCCCTTTAGTCTCTTATAAGATCTGTTTGAAGGACTCACAATATGGGAAAAATAGGACTACTCTTTCTTTTCATGTAGGCATTCGTACAGCGTCATTATGAACAGTTTATTTTGAACAAGCTATGCGTTCAACATATGCTACTTTTATCCTACAAGTATTCTAATTTCTTGGTTAGCTCAGCTTTGAGGTTTCTGTCCAGCAACTTTTAGTGGTGTTGGCTTTTCTTTGTCTTGTTTTCAATGCTAAATCTCATGAATGCTGGGTTTCCCCTTGCACTTCTTTTGACTTGGCTAGTGTTTTCAGTGTAGCCTGGAAAATTTACATGTCAATCAAAACTGTTTGCTAAAGGCAGTTTCTTGCATGGTGCTAGCTAATCAACCATTTTATGGCCCTGGAGAACTTTAATCTGTTACCACAAATTGCGATTTCCTAGGTGTGCTGTGTGGACTGTTGGCTAGCACAGTCATTGTTGAAAATTGATTTTAAACCATTTGCTGTGAACTATTGTGAACTATTGTCGTTCAAACCATTTCATTTTATGTGGACTTTTTGCATTGACAGGTTCATTCATGATATTCCTTCAGGGAATTGTATCTGTATACAATGGTATGGCTTGTGACCTGTATCTCTTGCAGGTTTAAAAAGATTCATATACATCTCTACAGCTGACTTTGGTATCGTGAATTATTTACTCTAGGGATATTATGAGGGAAATGTATTGTCTATAAAATTTACATCTTGTCAAGTGTACAAAATTTGGTAGTTAAAGCTTCAATTATCGGGAGGCCTTTTTATTATCCATAAATTGCTCTAATGCTTTTTGATGAAGCTTTTTTCAAGTGCAAGTTTAGTCAGATATGAGTAAATGCTTTCTGAGTGCAATGCCAAATCTATAAGCTGGATTCAGCTGCTTAATATATAGATGACATATGCTTCACATCAGCTTGAAGAATAATGAGCACTATGTTAGATTTCGATCTTACTGATTTCTCTTTCATTTATTTTGGCTGCAGAGAGCTGCCGAAACAGAGCTGCTGAAAAAGTTCCCTTATGAAGGTGATATAATTGTATTTCCTTTACTTGTAAATAGGCCGTGTTAGGAATCTGCACACTAAAAGGGCTAGTGATTTACTAAAGTGCCTTGCAACCTATACCTGGATGGATTTGTATAGAATATGGGTCAATAACTTTGAGCGATTATCTTATTGTTGGATTAAGATTGATGTGCTTATGCAGGCCCTATGGTTTTTAAGTGCATGAACGGTAGAAGTCTTGTAAGACTAACTGTTGATGATGGATGTTGTCGCGCTGTTCTAATCCTGTGAGCTTTGTGGGTATCAACCTAGAGTTTTTTGAACAGTGCTTGATGAGACATGTTGTCACGCTATTCTAATCCTGTGAGCCTAACTGTTAATTGTTTGACTTTTCAAATCTGAAAATGAAAAAAAAAAAAAAAACCTGTTGGAACCTGGAACCGACCCTAGAACCTATGACAGGGTAGGTTCCAGGTTCTTGGTTCTGACGGGTAGGTTCCGGGTTCCAAAAAATGAGAAACCTGTACCCGAGGGTAGGTTCCAGGTTCTAGACGGAACCAAACCGGAACCAGGAATCGCTCACCCTTAGCTACGACCCTTAGCATCCAACAATAGATGATACTTATATATGAAAACATGTCAAATTTCTTAGTCAAAGTCATACCAATAATCCCTTAGTTGAGTCTTCTCATGAGTGGAATCCAACACATAAGTGTAAAATATCCTCTCTTTCCTTTATCGACTTAATATCTCAAAACAAATATTGTGTGCTCCTTTTTTTTTTTTTTCTATTTCATGTATTTCCAAAATTCATATTTTTACTTTGGATTCAAACTCGAGACATATTCTAACAATCTCCACCTTCGCTTGACGTTTGAGCCAAATTATAATAGATTTGCTAAAAATTTGAACTCTGCTACTACTCTCTCATAGTCCTGATGGGCTCAATTGCCACCCATAATTTCCAAATCCAAGTTTTGCTTGAACTCTGCCATAACTAAATACCTCATCAAAGCACCAACTACACATACACCTTTGATTGCTCTCTACAAGGATTTTTTGACATAACCTCTCAACCACAGATAAAACAAAACTACTTTTATATACCTCTCAGGAGATTGAACATGAATCTTGTCAATATCAACAATTACAACAGCTATTGGCTTTATATGCTCCATCTCATTACAAGCACCATCTGTGTCGATTATTCCTTAGTACTCGCTACCTTAAGAGTTTATAGTTGCAACTTTACCTAAAGCTAAACATTGTTCAGATCCATATAAACATTGTCAATAACATTCCTATCCAAAAGTACTAAGACTTGTCAAATATAAGTTCTCTGCTGATAACGGGTAAATTTAATTCTGGGCACCACGACTGATAGCCTCACTCACCTTATGCATAACTTGGGAATATGCACTTTCTTGCCCTTCATCGAGCTTATCATCACTAACTCGAACATAACATGTGCAACTAAATATTCTAAAATAGAATGATCAATAACATTACTTGACCACATTTCTTCGAGAGTCAAACATCCAATTACAGTCCATGTGTAAAATTCACAATTCTAGCCCACGGGATGGGCCATCGACCTAGCTATGCTAGGCAAGTTCAACTATGAACCTTGGATCGAATGGGATAGTCAATCATGGATGATCATGAGAAACTTTCACCTGACCTTGTTAGCGCTTCCAATGGTCTATTTTGCATGTTTGCTATATTCATTGGAAAAGAACAAAATAGAAGATTCTAGATATTAGCTTGGTTTGGAGAGCAAGTTTTGATAAGAAGCATGTGACTAAATCTAAGTTTCATGATGCTCAAAATCTAGGCATTTAATGAGAAGGGAGGAATCACCCCTTAGGTGGCTATGGCTATTATTGCCCAAGATTTGGTTATGATGGCATTAAGATTGTCTTGGAGAACAAGTAACATATGTTCTTTGAAAGTTAGTCAATAAATGAAGAGAATTGGCTAAAGAACTTTAGACGGTGTGCCTTGGAGAACAAGTTAGTGAAAATATGATCATCATTACAAAAGATTTGACTTGGGGAGGAAGTTAATAAAGATGTGATCATCATTGCCATGAGATCTTCCTTCGAGAATAAGTAGGTTTGGCTTATAAATAGAGAGCCACCCCATTCATTCTCACGAACTCTTAACTCATTTTCTCCCATCTCCTCTCTCTTGCATGCCTCCCTCTCCCTTTCAGCCTTACACACCCATTGCCTCCACCCAATGGCCATCTCTTGGCGAAATTGTGTTTAGCACATTAGGTAAGTGGAATCTCTAATCTTTGGTTAGGGCGATGTATTATGTTATTGGGTTTGACTGTGAACATGATAACACGAGTAGGTGGATCCTTTAACCCTTGACTAGGGTGTTGTGGTGCGTTGTTTGAGCTAATTGTATTATTAACCATGCTTGTGTGTTTTGGTTGTTCTATGACTTGTTCTTATGATATTTTCTATGGTTTGCTCATGATTATGGATCCGCGAGTGGAAGCACGCCTTAGGCTATGGACGGGTCTCGCTTGGCCTTAAGTTGGTATTGAGGCGTGATGGACTGAATCTTGCTGGGCCTTGGATCAATAGTGAAGCGAGTCAATTGGAGCCTCACTTGGCGGAGAGTTGGCACTTAAACGGGTCAATTCGAGCCATGAACTTTGTGCTTTGCCCGGAATATTATGTAGTTATGGTATTATAGAACATGACACGAACACGCTTGTATGAGCACACCCTTGGGTCTTGTATGTATAGGCTAAGAGGAAAAATGTTAAATTGGTGTATGTTTTGTACAACGTGTGATTACTAAATGAAAGATAAGAACCGTTGTCACATAGTGTTGGCAGTGATGCCTCACCCATGAGAATGGGATACCTAGTGGGTTCCAGATGCCTGGTGGATTCCAGATGAAATGTAGAAACGGTTCTATTGATGAATGAACTTTTTTGTGCATACTTTCGTATGTATTGTTTAATGAGTTTGGTTAATAAATTTGGGATAAAGCATGCATTAATGGTAAGTTGAAATGGCTTGCATGCATATTATGCCTAGCTTGGGGTCGGATGCCCTGGTTGATACTAGGAAGCCCCTAGAAGTATGAGATGCCTAGCTTGAGGTTGGATATTTAGTTTGAGCTAGAAGTCCTTGAAACTATGGAAGAACCGTTGAGATGATCATGATAGCTTGTTTAGTAAGTTGAAGGTAGCTTGCTTGGTAAGGTAGCTTGTTTGGTAAGTTAAAGGTAACTTATATGGTAAGTTGAGAATAGTTTGTTTGGAAAAGTAGCTTGTTTGATAAATTGACAATAGCTTGTTAGGGTAAGTTGATGGTAGCTTGTTTGGTAAGTTAAAAGTGGCATTGAAGGTAAGCCGTTATGAACATATACATATAATTGAGGTAAAGTAACAATTTGTTATGGATTTGCCATTGATGTTGTAGTGCCTGAGATGTCTGCATACTTGATTCGATGACAAGTCATCCTCCTAGATGAGGATTAGCGACTTTATTTACTCAGTCCCCAACTCACCCATTTATCTTTCAGACTTGTTGGCATAGAAATCTCACTAGTTTTGGGAGATGAAGTCACACTAGAGGAGATAGAAATTCCCTTGGCCTACACAAACATATAAGGATGATGTAAAAAGAAATGAGCCCGTATAAAAAGCGCTTATAAATGTACTAACATGATTTATTTTGTTTGTTGTTTGGGAGATTGATGTTGTTCTTGCTTCCGCATGCTCATAATAGAAAGGAAAAATAAACAAGACGGCGATGTGCCTAGGACGTCGCGAGGATAACCCCTGCAACTTGGAGTTGGGTCGTCACACAATGGGTAACTATTCACCAATTAGCTCGCCATACTAAGTGCGTCCTCTAGAAATCTTCTAGCCAAACCATAACTAAAGAGCATTTTATGGCCACCTCTAGTAATGTTTGGTTGATCAACTTTGCAACATTTAGTTAATTAGCACTAGTGCATCGTATCATTAGGCTCTCCTTCATACAAAATTCGTTTAATAGATCTGAGTAAAACTCCATGTTACTATCAATCTGCACTTGCTTGATCATTTTATCAGTCTCCTTTTCAAACAAAGCTCTTATTTGCCTGATCCCGACAATAACCTCAAACTTCTACCTAAGTACAAACACCCAAGTCATCCTTGAGCAGTCATCCAAAATTATTATCATAAATCTAGTATTCTTCCTTGAAAAAAATCATGACAACTTACGAACATTCAAGTAAATTAACTTTGCAATCTCCGTGGTTTCTCCTTCCACTGTTAATTTAAGTCATGGCACTTGCATATATTCAGTTTATTAGCAACACAACCACGTAATAGATTCCTTTCACTTAGAATGATCGGGCTTCTCTTGTTAATGTACCCCAAACACACATGTCACAGTTTAGACTTTCGAACAAATGCATCCAATGTCTCTATGGAAAATTTCATCACTGTCTCAACTTGAAGTTCATGTAGGCCAATGTGCTTGATTCCTTTCATTATCACCAAGGCCCCTTGAATAATTTTAAAAATTCCATATTTTAAGGTATATGACATCTAGTTGAATCAAGGGCACTCAAGGAAATCAGGTTCTTCTTCAACTCTGGGACATGCTTTGCTCCAGTCAATGTCCTCACAATACCATCATGCATTCCAATTTTAACTTCACTAACACTTACAACGTCACATTCAACATTGTTTCCCTACTGCAATTTACTATTATCCATGCATTTATAATTAGTAAGCCAGTTTCTATTTGGTGTCATATGAAACGAACAACCATAATCCTAATTCATCCATCAAAGAATGATTAATCAATGAAAGACAATACAAAATCAACATTATCCGAATTATAATTAGCTATAGTCATAACATCATCTACAAACTTCACTGTAATTCCCTTACCCTTATCACTCTTCAGTTTAAAGCAATCCATTCTAAGAAACTCTCTCTTGCCACAACTTCAATAGATAGAGCCACCAATCCTAGACTGACTACGTTTGGTCATGTTTATATTACTCTTATTAACACATATACTAGTTTTTCCTCTATTTTCACCTATTAAAGCAACAAATACATATTTATCAAATTCTCTTCTACGGATATCTTCACTCATAATTTAATCTCAAACCCTATCAAATGTCAAGCTTGTTGACCCAAGGGAATTACTAATAGCAGTAACGGTCGTATTCCAACTGTCAGATAATGAGGATAGCAGAATCAAAGCACATACCTTATTATTAAAGTTAATCTCAATAGAATTCAATTTACTAACGACCACATTGAATCCATTGATATGATCAGCAATTGACACACCTTCACTCATCTTTTGATTAAATAGATGTTGCATGACCTTATTGATCGTAGAGGACTTTTTGTACATACTCGATAGGGCTTTCATCAAATCCACAGTGGTTTTCTCTTTCAAAATGTTAAATGCGATGTTATGAGCCAATGTTAGTCGAATAACACCCAAAGCTTGTCTATTCATCAATTCCCAATCAACTTGCTTCATCGTCTTTGGCTTCTCCCTAGATAGGGGTAAGTACAGTTTCCTTTCATATAGATAATCCTCAATTGCATCTTTCGGAAACCAAAATCATTCCCATCAAATCTGTCAATTCTCACTTTTCCTTCTTTTGTCGCCATCAATTTGTTTCAACTTAGCCAAACCTAATTTTGATACCGATTGTTGTGTAAAATAGTAAAATAAGAATATAGCTCTGATACCAATTGTTGCAAAAGCAAGTAATTAAACAATAAAATAGACATAACAAGAAAATAAATCAGACATTAGATTTACGTGGTTCGGTCATAGTGACCTACGTTCACGGGAAGAGTAACAACGAATTTCACTATATATCAAGCACTACAATAGAGATTACAATCACACCCAAGTTGTTCACACTCTCAGTATTTCCCAGCCTTCAATTACACCCTATAACTCATGTAGGGGTTGACTCCACAATTCCTCATGAAATAATCTCTTAATCTCACGAATGAATTAACAAATCTTACCACAATATTTAACTAACTTCAACACTATAATTATTGGTGTAATTCCATGGACAATAATTCACCCCAATCACTCGGTCAGATTGGCACTTCAAGACTTTTATCTCTTTCTCTAGACAAGAATAGAACAAAGACCACATTGCGACCCTCGGCATCCAACAAGGGGAGATACTTATATATGAAAACATGTAAAATATCTTGGTCAAAGTCAAGCCAATATTTTCTTATTCAATGTGATCCATGAACTATTAGTATATGTTTAATATAGTCCTTAAACTATATGAAAATGTCCAGTGCCACCCTTCCATTAATTCAAATTGACGCAAGCTGTTAATGTGGGTTTCATCTTGTTAAATTTGAACAGTGGTCAATTAAAAAATAACACATGGATTATTAAAGTAATATATTAATCGTGTTCATGTACTAATTGTTTCCTTTTTTTTAGAATTAACAGATGAAATGATGGACATTTTGACTCATTTAAAAATCAAACTCAGCATATAATAATCCACGTCATCAAAATAAAGTCTGATTTGTTATTTGAGCAAACATGATGACTACGTGGAGCTAATATCAATAGTTTAGGGATCGCATTGAATAAATTAAAAGTTTAGGAATAATATTGTATATAGGCCAAAATTCAGGAGTCATTTGTGTCAATTTTCCTTTATCAAATAGATCTATCACTTTATAGTGATGATGTGATACAATTGATAACCATGTGATATGAATCTCATATTATTTGACACCATGTGTATAGACATCTCACTTTAAATTGGTCTATTACATCATGTATTACTGCCATGAAATGCATTTGTCATATAAAAATACATTCTTGTTCGAGTGATAATGAATAAAATTCTATCCTCTGAGAAAATCCCAAAAAGGACCACACCTTTTATGTTTTGTTTTTTTGTTTTTTGGCACTCTGCATCATCTAAAACTAAATACATTCATTATCCATGCTACTCTCTTTGAACCAAGTTATGATAATTATTTCAAATAATCTTAAGTGAATCTATTGGCTATATGATCATTTGTCACTTCCAACTGGGAATATAAAATCTACTCTCTACTATTAAAATGTTGTTAGTGATTCTCATATGATAAAAATAATATGTTCGCACTTCCAATTTAGACACAAAAAATAAGGAAAATTATCCAAAAAATCCTAAATCTATTGCATTTTTGCTAATTCAATCTTAAACATTTTTATCTTTTGTCAATTTGGATAAATTTTTGTAAATTTTTTAATAAATATAAGGGCACAATAGATCGAGCCTCAATGCCGTTGCCCAAACCTGGCCCACGCACTGACCGGACTTGTCCAAGCTCGCTCATTAGGCTTACAGAATTCAGCCAAGCCCACTCGTGGATTGGGTCTATTGATGCCATATAGGGGAAAGTTGCTACTTCCAGCCAACTATATTTGGTCAAAATAGTCGATAACTTACTTTGTATGTTCTCTTTCAGATATCTGTCAAATCAATAAGGAAGAAAAATATTTTCAACTATCAGTTGCACATATAATACAGAGAATGTAACATTGTCTTTCAAGACGTACTTATATAAGAAAGTACAAAAGAAGAATGATACTCATGCAATATTCTCAATAAATCCGTGCAAAAATTACGAACTTCAATGAATAATGCATCAACTTTTGAAATATAATTTCTTCTCTAACACCTCTTACAAGACCCCATAAACAGGGTTGCTCATTCAAAGCACGTGAAAACACATTTATAAGAAATTCGAAAAGACATCAAAGCTGTCCGCATATAAAAGGAGAGTTAGATTTTGAAGAGCAAAGAGTCAAAATCTTCAAAAACATGGTGAGTTCTTAGTCCCGTGACTTCGTCAACAAACACTGGACTTTCATTGGAGCATCCTATATGTTTTTTCTACCAAAAACGTATGTACCCTTATTCCTTCGAAGCAAGTCTCAGCAGATAGTCCTCCGGTCCTCCCCATTAGAAAATTTCTATGCTTCTGGATGACCTCGAGAGAATGTGCACGTGTGGTGATTCGAACCCAGACTTTGAACGAGGAGGAGGAGGAACATGCTTAGGATGATTCATAACCATTGCCGAGTCTTTGTCAGGTCTTTTTGATTTGTGTCTTGGGTTGATTTTTATCCATTGTGGGGACCAAACCTTCGATTATTTATTTATATTTAGTGCCGGTCTTTATTGGGTGTCTTGGGTTCCACCCGATATTTTCGTTGGTAGGGCAAGCCAGGAACAGTCATCCTCGTTTCTTCTGGAAAAAAGAAGCCAATTGGATCGCCTTTGCTGACGAAGGAACGTGGAAATTGGACTATCGGCATCTGGGAGAGCAGCTGCAAACTTGGTTCTTAATCAATTTCTTTACCTCGGCCTCCAGAAGTTGCTTATTATCGTACTCCTCTTGAGTTGAAAGAAAGTCCATGGCCGGCTTTGAATTACTCTTACTGTACTTGCGTTCTTTCCAAGTTCAAGCAAAAAAGATTATCGATGTACCAAGAAATATCCTTCGCTTTCTGGATTTCATGCCTGATCCTCTTCATCCAAGGCACTCCTGTCGGTGCACAGACATATCTTCAAGAAAAGTGCGCAGATAGGGGCGACTATGCTGCTCCTAGCAAGTTTCAGGACAACCTCAGCAGCCTCCTCTCCAAGGGCGACGCCGCTGATTACAGCAAAGGACCCATTCGCGGTTTCTACAACACAACGGAAGGTGAAGATCCGGACAAAGTTTATGGTCTCTTCCTCTGCAGGTAAATCACATGCGAAAGATGCCAAAAATTTCAACTCTTGAGTAATACCTTACCAAATCAATCATTATAATCTTTGGAATCAGCTCACCTGAACTAGGGTTTATAGTGGACCTGATATATTGGTCTTAATTGAAACCTCTACAAAATACGGTGATCCAATGCCAACTGAAAAATTACTATCCAGATTTAAGTGACTACTCATGCAACTTTACTATTTCTCTTTAGAGGGGATGTTGCTGCCAATCTCTGTCAGTCTTGCATCCGTTCAGCTAGCAGGACGATCATAGAAAGATGTCCAGGACAGAAAGAGGCAATCATATGGTACGACGAGTGTCTCTTGCGCTACTCTGACAGATTGTTCTTCTCTATCATGGAGACAACACCGTTTCTTTTCATTGTCGACCCTGCGGACGATTCAGTTACCTTCAACAGGACTATGGAGCAAACTTTTGATAATGAGAAGGACTTTGTGGCAGAAGTGACGGATTTGTCAAGGAATGTGATGGACTTGGTGATCTTGTCAGAAAGCTTATACGCAACCTTAAACGTTAGTGCCTCAAGTTCAGTGACCCTGCACGGGCTTGCACAGTGCACCCCCGATATATCAAAATCAGCTTGTAAGAGTTGCTTGCTTTCTGCTATCGAAAAGTTTCCAACCGTTCTTAATTATCAAAGGGGAGGTGCCAGAGTTCTTCAGCCAAGTTGTAATGTATGGTACGAACTGTATCATTTTGATGGGGAAACTAGAGGGAAAACCAGCACTGATTCCAGCATTAAAGGTATTATATAATATTCAAAATGTGCACTCAGTTTGTCATGGTAAGCATATAATTGTATCATTCCATTGCTTCTAATTCTCAATATGAGCTGTTTTATGTATCATATTGCACTTGACTTGCTATTACGATCTAAACTCTGATCATATTCTCTTGATTTCAATGAGTTCTTGGTACTATTTACACTTAGTAAGGAAAAAAAAAGTCTGCAGATTTGTGGTATGTTTAGATCCAAGGAATTTCTCTTTCTTGACAGGGGTAAAACAAAATCCATGGATTGCAATAGTTAGCTCAGTAATTGGATCGGGGTTACTAATAGTAATCGTGGGTTCGTGTATTTTTTTGAAGAGGACAAAGAGACTGAAGAAAGGTATAAGTGAATTCATCTTGCTTGCCATTGTAATGGCCATCTTCTAACCTTTACCTGACAAGAGTAAACTCTCGGACTCTCAGAGAAGGAAAACAACCAAAAGGTTCTGTTACTTCATCTGAGACAAGAAATTGGAGAAGAGCTTTCAAAGGAAAACTCTCGTGGAGAAAAGCCAGTGGCTTCTCAACAATTCTCTCTGATGCGATTAGACGTCATACGCACAGCCACAGGAAACTTCTCCAATGAATGTAAACTTGGGGAAGGCGGGTTTGGCCCTGTGTACAAGGTAAGCAATTTAGTGACTCAACGCCAACTTATGTGGAGACTAGGAAAATCTTCTAATGGTAGCAATCTGGCGGAGTCATTATCCATAGCATGAACTGAATCGAATTTTGGTTATCATCAGTAATTCTCAGATGGGGGATCTCACCACTTATTACCCTGTTTCAGGGCACATTGGCAGGTGGAAAAGAAATTGCAGTTAAGAGGCTTTCAAGAACCTCAGACCAAGGACTCATCGAGTTGAAGAATGAAGTCATCTTGATTGCCAGACTACAACACAGGAACCTCGTCCAATTATTGGGATGCTGTTTGGAAGAACATGAAAAACTCTTGATATATGAATACATGCCCAACAAAAGCCTGGATGCCTTCCTTTTTGGTTTGAGCTTTAGCAGATGCAATGAATTTTTGAGCTAGTTAATTTTAGTGTTATAAAGTTGAGTTTCATCTGAGTCTCTCATCTTTGACAGATTCGAATATAGGGCGATATCTAGATTGGAAGCTGCGCATGAACATCACCTGTGGAATAGCTCGGGGACTTCTCTATCTGCATGAGGATTCTCGCCTGAGAATTATCCACAGGGATCTGAAGGCTAGCAATATTTTGCTAGATGGCGAGATGAATCCAAAGATATCCGATTTCGGCATGGCAAGGATCTTCAGTGTAAATCAAGACAAGGCAAACACGAACAGGGTCGTTGGAACCTAGTAAGTGCCTCGATATCTTTCTACGTCCTTTACATGTTTTGACTGATTCAGTAGGCCAACAAAGGACTCTGATTATCTGCTCAACAACACCAGATAGAGCACATTCATATTTCAGAAGTTCCATACAGAAGTTTTACTTTTCTCTGTTTCTTACTTCCAACTAATTGTTCTTCATTACATAATTCTGGTTAGTGGATACATGGCACCAGAGTATGCAATGCAAGGACTCTTTTCTGTAAAATCAGACGTCTTCAGTTTTGGAGTTCTCTTGCTAGAGATAGTAAGTGGGCGCAAGAATAATGGTTTTCATCTCCAAGTAAAGGGTGAAAGCCTTCTCACATTTGTATGTTCCTAATCACCATCCCAGTTTAATATGAAATCGAAGATTTTCGTGCAGCTATCCTTGTTAAATTTCCTTGCTAAATAACAGGCATGGAAGTTGTGGTCCGAAGGTCGAGCGTTGGAACTTATCGATCCGTTAATCGATGAGTCATGTGATGAAGTTGAAGTGCTGAAATGCATACATGTCGGTCTATTGTGCGTCCAAGAAGACCCGGCAGATCGAATGACTATGTCACTCGTGGTTCATATTTTAGCTGGCGATACTATCACACTCAAGCCACCATCGCAGCCTGCATTCTCCGTTGGGAGAGATGCGGAAAAACTTGATCGTGCCTCAACTGTTAATGGAGTAACCCTTTCGGTTGTTGCGGCTAGGTGATCAAGTTTTATACAATGGAAATGCTGTTAGAGATAATTATGGTATTTTTTGTCTTTTAGGACTGTGTATCTATCTCCATCGTAATATATTTATATCATCCTACTTTCTATATTTTTTATCACGTAAAGCTCGCTTATGTTCTCTTCTGTATATATACGAAATATATAGAAACTAAAGAATTCTTTCGTATATTTCTTATCTTAGTGTTAGAGGTAGATGATCTTGAGCAAATTTTGAGTGCTCGAGTGGACTCATCCGAGTGCACATCCGGAGCACACCTTCACATATCGCGTCATGTGATTCATTTTTGTTATAATTACTAATATCCCTTTCTGAACATCGATTCTTAATATTTTCATCACACACGAATAAATGTCAGCCTATTGCTGCGTAATCTACACACGTTGGTCGGTTCACTCTTCAGCACATGAAATCACCTCTTTGGATCTTTTCTCCCAACTCCATTTGACTTCCTCTTCGTCACATTAAGTTTGAGAGTTTGTTTAAGATTGTTAAATTATGTCTCGAGTTTGAGCATTTGCAAAATGCGATTCACTTGGACAAGTAGAAGTTCGTGGGGACTCTACGAAGATTTACAAAAGAAAAAAAAAAATTGGAAGATGCGAATTTCAATTTTTATGCAGGAGGAGCCGAATTCCTTCTGGCCATGGTGGGGCACACAATGTTCTACGTCTGCCTCCGGGGCTTCTTTTAGAAAAGAGGAAAGAACCTCTGGACGTGAAACGGAAAGAAAGGTGGGGCCCAAGGTCAAACTTTTGACCTTGGGCACACACACAGAGATATCCACGCCGAAGGGGAAGCCTCTCTGCACGTACGCGTGAATCCAAGCGCTGGTGGGCCCAGGTCAACTATTTGACCTTTGGGCACACGATTTCCTTCTTTGGCGTGCGTGAAGTCGGTTTAAAGAAAGAAGCCCTACGAAAGCGAAAAAACAAACCTACGAAGCCGCACACGATCTTTGAAGCCACAGGCCGCAAGAAGCTTTGAAGAGATAGGCGAATTGTTTATTTATAAATATTTTGGGATTGAGGTTAAATCTAGGTGTGGGAAACACTTGAATGTGTGAGTGGCTGTAAATACTGATTCTCCGATTATAGTGAATTATTTACTGCTGGCTCTCATCGTGGATGTAAGTACCGATACTCGAACCGAACCACGTAAATTTTCGGTGTCCTTATTTTTTCTCGTTTATTTCTCTAGAGATTTCGCATTGACGTAAATTGCAAGATCCTGTCGTTTTCGGGTATTATATCCCAACAATTGGTATCAGAGATTGGTATCAGAGATTGGGGTCGGATTTCAAATTATGATCTTGAACACGAGAGATGAACACACGTATGACTTGAGCAACCCTAACTCATAATTGGACTTATAACCACCGCCTAGTCCTTGTCAGCCTTCCAGTCAACCCGCTTTTTTGTTAGGGTGCGCAAGCCAGGAATGTTCACCCTCATTTCTTCTGGGAAAATGAAGCCAGTTGGGTAGTCTCTACTGATTACAGCATTTGAATATTTGACTAATCCGTCATTTCTGAAGCCGGCATCAGGGGGAGCAGCTGCAAAACTTGTTCTTGGTCAAATCATCAAAATGCAAGACCTGGACGTTACTGATATCAAACAAGTTCGTGTATCTTGCCCTCCGAAAGTTGCTCATCATCTTACTCCTCTTTGAACTACTCTTATTGTACTTGCGTTCTTTCCAAATTAACGGATCAAGATGATTATCGATGCACCAAGATATATTGCATTCGCTTTCTTGATTTCAGGCCTGATCCTCTTCATCCCAGACACTCCTGTCAATGCACAGACATATCTTCAAGAGGGGAGCTCTAGTAAGGGCAATTACACTGCTTTTAGCAAGTTCCAAAACAACCTCTACAGCCTCCTCGACAGGTAGCTTCACAACGAAGGACTCGTTAACTGTTTCTACAACATGACAGAAGGGGAATATCCAGACAAAGTTTATGGTCTCTTCCTCTGCAAGTAAATCACACGGAAAAGACATCCAAAGTTTCTACTTTTTAGTAATACCTTTCAATTCAATCCTTATAATCTTTGGAATCGGCTCACTTGGCACTAGGATTTATAATGAACCTGATGTGTTGGTCTTAATTGAGATCCTCTAAAAGTATGGCGATCCAATGCCAACCATTTGGTTAATACTATCCAAACTTAAGTGACTACTAATGCAACTTTCCTATCCCTTTCTAGAGGCTATGTTGCTGCCAATCTCTATCAGTCTTGAAGAAATTTATGAACATAGAGAGAGAGAGAAGAAAACCAGAGACGATGAACTTTTATTCAATGAGAAGTATTTTTACATCTGAGAGCTTGATAACTAGTTTGCTCTCTTTAGATCAGTTTATATATCAGCTGAAATTATCAACTGACTGGAAAAAGTAACTAACAGAATGTTTTAGTTTTACACGCTTAAAACTGAATATTGATTCCGCAATGTAAACATGCTACACGTGCTACAATCTTCGTTGTTGACTCCTTCGGATTCAGACATTCTCATTTTCCTTCCTCTATTCTCGACAACACCAGATTCTTCAATAGCTTTTCTTCCTCTGTTCTTGACAGCACTAGTAGTAACTCCATCCACATGCTTTCACATTATACTTCCTCTATTTTTGGCAGCACCAGATTCTTTAGTAACATAATGTGTACTTATCATATGATTCTTAACATCCCCCCGCAAATTGGGAAGGGGTGAAAAACCCATGCCCAATTTGATTTGAAGAGTGAAATGTGTCAGCCATGACAAGGCTTTAGTAAAAATGTCAGCAAGTTGATGAGTGCTCGGAATATACTGTACACGCAGAGAACCGGAAGAAACTTTCTCACGAACGAAGTGAAAATCGACTTCAATGTGTTTAGTTCGAGCATGAAGAAAAGGATTGGCAGTAAGTGAGATGGCAGATTGATTATCACAAAATAAAAGTGTTGGAGAGTTTAGAGATAGACCAATGTCTCGAAGAACAAAGCTAATCCAAGTAAGATCAGCTGTAGCAGAAGCAAGTGCCCGGTATTCTGCTTCAATGGAAGAGCAAGAGACTGTAGGTTGCTTCTTCGCTGCCCATGAAATGATATTAGAACCAAGATAGGTACAGAAACCAGTGGTGGATCGTCTGGTTTCAACACAACCGACCCAATCTGCATCGGAGAAGCCATATAAACTCATAGAGCTGTGGGAATGAAGAAATATGCCAAGATTAATAGTTCCTTTCACATAGCGAAGAACTCATTTCAACTTATGAAAATCTCCAATAGTAGGCTGTTGCATTTTCTGACATAGCAGGTTTGTTGCAAATGCAAGATCAGGACGAGTGATGGTCAAGTATTGGAGTCCACCAACTAAACTTCTGTATTCAAGTGGATTGGATAGGAGAACATCATCATTTTTCAAGATGACTGGTCTTAGGGACAGAGGAGTGGAGATGGGTTTGCATTCAGTCATGTGCGCTCGTGTAAGTAAATCGAGTGCATATTTTGTTTGACATAAAAACAGCTCAGTAGGTGTGCGTTTAGCTTCAATGCCTAGGAAATAATGAAGATGGCCAAGGTCTTTCATATGGAATTGAAGACTAAGGGAATGAATCAGGGTATTGAGTAACTTATATAAGCTGCCAGTCAAGACAATATCATCAACATAGAGTAACAGAAGCACTGTCTCTTGTCCATCACGAAGTATAAAGAGAGATGGATCAGTTGTACTGCAGAAGAAACCAGCTTCAAGCAGAAAATTGCTGAACTCGTCAAACCAGGCGCGCGGTGCTTGACGAAAACCATAAAGAGACTTCTTAAGAAGACAGACATATTGGGACTTCTGTGGATGTATAAAGCCAGGAGGTTGCTCCATGTATACTGTTTCATTCAATGTTCCATGCAGAAATGCGTTTTTAACTTCAAGTTGATGTATGGGCCAGTTCTTTATCATTGCCATAGAGAGTACAATGCGAATAGTGGCATGTTTGACAACAGGGTTGAAGGTTTCTATAAAATCCACTTCTTCTTCCTAATGAAACCCCTTAGCTACTAACCGAGCCTTCAACCTATCAAGACTCCCATCAGGTGCAAGCTTCGTTTTAAACACCCATTTACAGCCTATAACATTCATTTGATTAGTTCGAGGAACTAATATCCAAGTCTGGTTTTGATCCAAAGCATCCATTTCATCTTCCATTGCTTTATGCCATCCTTCATCTGCTAGAGTAGATTTAACTGATCGTGGTTCAGAAGGCACCTTATATTCAGCAAGGCAGGCATATCGAGGATTAATCTTTATAATGCCAAACTTGGATCGAGTTTGCATAGGGTGAGTAGATAGTGTACCTTGTGAGATACTCTGAGAATTGGAAGAAGCTTGATCAATAACTAGTTCATCTGCTGTCTCAGTTGTGGAAACATAAACTTTTGGTTCTGCAGAATTTACAGGTTGCAGATGTAAAGAGGATGAAGTTGATGAGACTAGAATAGGAGAATCAAAGTGCTCTGTAGTGATAATTCCAGTATCTTGTAGATAACCTGTATGTTGATGTGGAGGAGATTCCATTTGATCTATACTTGGAGAATCTAAGAATTGTACTTCCTCTGTCCATAGGCGATACAGAGTTGTATAATGAGGATACTCTGTTGCCAATTTCTTTGTAAAAGGAAAGAAGCTTTCATCGAATATAACATGACGACTAATATATATATGACCAGTGGTGGGGACAAGACATCGATATCCCTTATGACGATCATTGTATCCCAGAAACACATAGGTAAGAGATCGTGGATCAAACTTGTGCTGTGCATAAGGTCGGAGACAGGGATAACACACACATCCAAAGATTTTGAGATGGTCATAACTTGGCTTTTGCTGATAGAATTTGCTGTAAGGTGATTGCATTTGTAACTTTGGTGTGGGAAGAAGATTGACAATGTAATTGGTTGTTATAAATGCATCAACCCAAAATTTCAATGGAAGTTTTGCATAATAGAGCATAGCCAGACCAAGTTCAACAATATGAGATGTTTTCTTTCAGGTATTCCATTCTGTTCTGGTGTGTAGGGACAGGACACACGCCGTTGAATACCACAACTCTGTAAATGAGACTTAAATTTGTGACTGATGAATTCTCCTCTACCATCACATTGGAAAGTCTTGATTTTACAATCAAATTGATTTAGTACTCTTAGCTACTTGACAACTCCTACATATAGAATGTATTTTCGTATTGCAATGAATTAACTGATGATTCTGCATATACTTCAAAGTGTTCAGGTTGGTGTGAGCTAATCGCTGATGCCACACATCTTCCCCAACAGCTCTGTGTCTTTGAGTAAAAAAGACCTCTGTAGTACGAGGATCCACTCGGTAGAGTTCTTGAACATTCCTTCCGAGCATCATGATTGTGTTGGAGCAATTGTCCTTTATATAAACCCCAGTTTTGTCAAAGACAAATGAACATGGATAATCATCAGTTAGTTTCGATACTGACAGAAGGTTTTTCTTTATTTTTGGAACAATTAGCACATCATTCAGAGGTAAAGAATCAACTGTAGTATGTAGCAATGCATCACCAATATATGTAATAGGTAGACACGAGCCATCACCAATCATAACTGTATCAGTGCCATTATGTCTAGAAAGGTTATGAAGGATACCAGCATTAGCAGTGATGTGAGCAGTCGCGCCAGTGTCTGGATACCACTCATTGCCATTCGATTCTTCAAGATGCATTGTTGCTAATGATGTTGGAATTTCCTCAGCTTGATATGAGTTGTCGAATCGATACCAACAACGAAGTGCATCATGTCCTGGACGTTTGTAGATTTGACACTCCAATCGAGTGTTATCTGTTGTTTTCTCTACCTGCAAATTCTTGTGAAGAGTTAGATTTGAGGAGGGATATGATTTGGTATCTGGATACCTCTGTGAAGAACCAGCATATGGTCTAAAACCTTGACCAGAACCAATGCTAGAGAAGGTATTGAACTGCTTAAATTGCTGGCTTCCCTGTTCATGATTCAGGTTATTTGGTCTGTAACTCATATTCCTTCCAGGATATCCATAGTTGCGATTTCGATTATTGAAGAAACGTCCTCTTCCATAACTTCTTCCTCCACGATTATTCCCTCTTAAACCTACAAAACCAACATTTTGTTGTGTAGGTTCTCTGTCAAACTCTTCTTTCTGCAGGGCTTCAGTTTTCCTTTGACCATAATAGGCTAGATTAGGACTGTATTGATTCGAGCAGTAATTCTGTAACCTTGCTTCGAATCTCTCTAAATGTGATATCACCTCATCATACTCTGGTTGAGGTTTCAAGTAGTATATATTGGTTTTAAAGTTCTCATACTCAGATCCTAATCCCTCTAGGACCCCAAACAGCTTTGTTATCTCATCTATGGGTTTCCCTATTGCATTGAGTTGATCACAGAACGATTTATACTCTCTGAGATACACTGATAGTGCTCGATCACGCTTTTGACATGTTTGCAGCTTTCCTCTCAACCCAAACTCTCTAGCCACAGATTTTTGCGTGAATCGATTAAGTAAGGTTTGCCATACCTCATATGCAGTGTCCAAGCCAATTATCAGACTGAGTATGTTTTCTGAAATAGCTCCACTGATCCAAGAGGACACAAGTTGATCTGTTTTGATCCAATCATTATAATTAGGGTCCATAACTTCAGTATCCTGTCCTTCTACTTCAATCTGCAATGATTTAGCAGGTGATGGAGTTTCTCCACTGACGAAACCAAACAGCTCTTGGCTTCGCAAGAACTTGTGAAATTGTGCTTGCCAAAGAAGAAAATTATCTTCGGCTAGTTTGATGGTAACAAAGTTGGAGATGTTAACATGAATTGGAAATGGGTATTTCTGTATTCTTGCTGCCATTTCACACTTTCAGACCCTAGATGATGCTCAATTACAGACACAATCACTTGCTAGTTTTACAGTATGGAGTCGTGAATATATCACTGATGATGATTAGATCTTGATGAAGAAGAACAACTCACAGATCTGTTCAGAGAAATAGATGATTCACAGGTTCACAATCAAAGGAGAATACCACCATTAGCAGCAGAAGTAAATGATCAACGAAACTTGAATGTAGCTTCAACCTGCTGCAGTTTCAGCATCTTTGCACAGTAAGCAGAGATGATTTGTGCTCTCAAGTGAGGCTCTGATACCATGAAGAAATTTATGAACAGAGAGAGAGAGAAGAAAACCAAAGACAATGAACTTTTATTCAATGAGAAGTATTTTTACATCTGAGAGCTCGATAACTAGTTTGCTCTCCTTAGATCAGTTTATATATCAGCTGAAATTATCAACTGACCGGAAAAACTAACTAACAGAAAGCAAAATAGAATGTTTCAGTTTTACACGCTTAAAACTGAATATTGATTCCGCAATGTAAACATGCTACACGTGCTACAATCTTCGTTGTTAACTCCTTCAGATTCAGACATTCTCATTTTCCTTCCTCTATTCTCGACAACACCAGATTCTTCAGTAGCTTTTCTTCCTCTGTTCTTGACAGCACCAGTAGTAACTCCATCGACATGATTTCGCATTATACTTCCTCTGTTTTTGGCAGCACCAGATTCTTTAGTAACATAATGTGTACTTATCATATGATTCTTAACAAGTCTTGCATCAAATCAGCTACCGGCAACATCTTAGAATGATGTCCAGGAGAGAAAGGGGTGACCAAAGGGTACAATGAGTGTCTCGTGCGCTACTCTAACAGATCATTCTTCTCTATCATGGAGTCAATGCCGGCTTTTTCAATGTACAACCTTATGAATATATCAGATCCCAACCAGTTCCTCCCGGTTATGGGGGAAACTTTCAGGAAAGTGATGGACTCGGCAATCTCCTCAGAAAGCTTATTCACGACCATCAATGTTAGTGTCTCAAGTTCAGTGAGCTTCTATGCACTTGCGCAGTGCACCCTTGACTTATCAAAGTCAATTTGTGAACAGTTGCATGGCTGCTGCAATCGCTCATTTTCCTACCTTCATTAGCGATGGAAAGCAAGGTGCGAGAGTTCTTCTGCTGAGTTGTTGGGTGCAGTTCGAACTGTATCCTCTTTATGAGGAAATTAGATGACAAGCAACAGCACATTCTCCAACTAACAAAACCAGCATCGATTCCGGTACTAGAGGTATAAAAATTGTATAATGCTCAAAACGTGCATTCAATTTTCATGGTAAGCATATAAAGGTACTCATTATAAGCTGTTTTGTGTATCATAATGCACTACACTTGCTTTTACGATCTAAACTATGATCATTCTCTCTAGCTTTCTCTGAGTTCCTGTTACTATTTACGCCTAGTGAGAAAAATCTGCAGACTAAATTCAAGGAATCACTTTGTCTTGATAGGGGTGAAACAACCAAAAGCTCCATGGATAGCAATAGTTAGCTCAGTCATTGGATTCTGTTTACTCTTATCCATCATAGGTTCATGCATTTTTTAAAACAGGACAAAGAGATTGAAGAAAGGTATATATGAATTCATCTTGCTTGCCATTAGAAGACCATCTTCTAAACTTTACCTTATGAGAGTAACCTCTTATACTGTCAGAGTAGGAAAACAGCCTAGAGGTTCAGTTACTGCATCTGAGACTAGAAATTGGAGTAGAGTTTTTAGAGGAAAATTATCGAGGAGAAAAGCCAGTGGATCCTCGAGAATTCACTCTGATACGATTAGACGTTATACGCGCAGCCACCGGGAACTTCTCTGACGAATGTAAGCTTGGGGAAGGCGGGTTTGGTCCTGTATACAAGGTAAGCATTTCATTGACTAAACACTTATTTATGGGGATATTAGGAAATTCTTCTAATGGCAGCAAATTGGCTGTCATTATTGTCAAATCACTACTAACGTTACGCTGTTTCAGGGCACATTGGGAGATGGAAAAGAAATTGCAGTTAAGAGGCTTTCAAGAACCTCAGGCCAAGGACTCATCGAGTTGAAGAACGAAGTCATCTTGATTGCCAGACCACAACACAGGAACCTCGTCCGATTGGTGGGATTCTGCTTGGAAGAACATGAAAAACTCTTGATATATGAATACATGCCCTACAAAAGCCTGGATGTCTTCCTTTTTGGTTTGAGCTTTAGCAGATGAAATGAATCTTTTGGCGATTTTTATAAAGGGCAAATCCATTTGAGTCTCTCATCATCAACAGATTCAAATATGGGGCAATCTCTTGATTGGAAGATGCGCCTGAACATCACCTGTGGAATAGCTCAGGGACTTATATATCTGCATGAGGATTCTTGCCTAAGGATTATCCACAGGGATCTGAAAAGCTAGCAATATCTTGCTAGATGTTGAGATGAATCCAAAGGTATCCAAATTTTGGGATGGCAAGGGTCTTCAGTATAAATCAAGACAAGGCCAACACAAACAGAGTTGTTGGCATTTAGTAAGCGCTTTCAAATATGTTTCTACATCTGTTATATATTTGAATGATTCACTAGGCCAAAAAAGAACTCTGATGATCAATTCAACATGACCAAAATGTGAAGATTCATATTTCAGAAGTTTCTTATAATCACTCGTGAATTTTTTTCTTACTTCCAACTAATTGCTCCTCATCACATAGTGGATACATGGCACAGGAGTATGCGATGGAAGGGCTCTTTCCTATTAAATCAAACGTCTTCAGTTTTGGAGTTCTCTTGCTAGAGATAATAAGCGGGTGAAAGAATAATGGTTTTCATATCTGAGAGCACGATGAAAGCCTTCTCACATATGTATGCTCCTAGTCTCTGCTCCGATTTATTATGAAGTCCAAGAATTTTGTGCAGCTATTCTTTGCTTCTTTCCCTTGCGAAATGACAGTCATGGAAATTGTGGTCCGAAAATCGAGGGTTGGAACATACCCATCCGTCAATCAAAGGGTCATGTGATGGAGTTCCAGTGCTAAAATGCATACATATCAATCTGTTGTGCGTTCAAGAAGACCCGGTGGACCGATCGACTATGTCACTTGTGGTTCATATGCTAGGAGGTGGTATGATCATTCTTGCCCGAAGATCGCAGCCTGCATTCTCAGTTGGGAGATATGTGAAAATACTGGATACTATCGGACCGATCCACAATGTTTCCACCGTTAATAAAGTAAACCAAGAATCATAACCTTTCTTCAGTTGTTTCTCTTCCATACAATGGAAATGCTTCACGATTTGACAAAATAGAACTACTTACAGTGTATGATCTCTTTATTATTGTGACTGCCATTTCTTAATCCTTGAATTACACAATCATGAATTATATATTGTGAGGAAAAAAAAAACCTGTTTATTAGTCGTCATTTCTACTGTAATTCACCACTAATGTGCTTTAAGAATGATAGATATACTTACATGAGTGATGTATCAATATTCAATTCTATAAGTACCCCATTAATATATACGAAAGAATATACATATACAAATTCAATAATCTAATTTGAGTATGTTCACCGAAATCTTAATGCATGAAGAGTCTAGAGTGTTTAGATATTAAATCACGTTTGAGCCGGACTTATTGCGTTCAAATCTTTCCAAACTCATGTTTGCCTCCTCAATTAGATATTTTTACACTTCAGTCTTAGACTTAAGTTTAGCTTACACGTGAGGATAGTGTTAGATTATTTAAGTATTAAATCACACTTTTATCTAATAGCCTAAGATGGTTAGAAAACTTTTTACAGAGGAGCTACCAAGTCAAGGCATCATTTTGTAATAGTTTTGAAATGGTCATGTAACGACTTTCTAGACTTTGTATCAAATTTAATATGGCTTTGTAATGTTTGATTTATTTTTTTATAAACTCTTATTTATTTTGTAACGGCTATAAAGCGGTCATCTTCTCCTTCAATAATTACTAATTTATTTACAACTGTCTCTTAATACTCTCTCTTTCTTTTACCTACAAATTGTTACTCCGAATATAATTGGAAAGTGAAATTGATATATCAAAACAAAAATATTCCTATTTCTCTTTACGTATCTTTCATTTCCTTGTTGAATTATACACGTAACTTTGTTCCCATTCCTTCTATTATTCTATTGCATTGAGTTTCTATTATGAGGGCCGGAATTATACTTAAAAACGGTGCTTTGTACACCTCAAACATTTGATTTTATTCTCTCAGCATTTTCAATAGATTTCCAACAATTATTATTTTCATATCATCTAACATTTTCCCAACAATCTTGATGGCAATTGCCTTATGGATTCCCTGGTCTCTGCCGTCTCGCACCAGTTTCTCCGGCGGTTTGATGTTGGCTAGCGGTTTCACTGTCACGACACCTTTAATCATTGTCGTTGCGGCTCTTCTTAATCGACTGCGACTAAGGGTGTAGTTCAGCATTCCTAAGGGGCTTTGAAAGCCCCTTAAAGAAATGATGGACCGTTTGGCAACCATTTTGAAGTAGCTTTCAAGTAAAAGTCAGCATTGGGAAGGCTGAAAGCCCAATACTAGTAGGGACTAGTTTTGAGTTTTGAGCATTTGGCTAAATGCTTAAACTTTTTTTTTTTTTCCAAAACTATCATTAGTTCACTCCTTCGATTGCGATTCCAGTGGGGGCAACCATGACTCCTGCGGCTTTATCTACAATCTTCTGTCGCGTCTTCAGCTCCGCCGCTGTGTATCCTTCTCCATGACGCTCAGGCGATGATGAAATCCATCAACTAAGACCCACGCCTGCAAGAGGGACCAGCGAACTTCAGGGCGTTCAGTGGAAATGAAGTCAGGGCGTAGGAACGTGATCCATAGCACAGCTGCTTCATGATAGCTATGCGCGTTATCACCTCACCGCCGCCAGAGCCACAATCAACCCTGAATCATCTTACTCTGCTGATTCAAGCCAAGTATCGTTGTTGGACCATCAGGTCATTTCGTATCCAATTAAACTCAGATTCGCTGATTTATCTCTACTACATTGTCTAGCTGAGTATCCTAGGTCATATTTTGTTTTGAATTGTTAGCTATTCTGTTTATTGGATGCTTCACACCACATGCTCCTGTTCGACAGAATGCCTAACTCGATCGTGGATAGTTAGTTCCTGTTGCATTCTGTTTTTAAACGTTTTGATGTCCAATTGATGTCGGTTGCGTCTTGTTGCATTTCCTGTACATAATTCATTAATATGCAAACGGATTGGATATATAGGTGATGTATGTCGAATGCTGTTCACGAGTGTTTTGAATGTATCAAATCCTGTTCATATGTGGTTGTGCATGTCAAATGATGCTCATGCGCATTACTTTGAGATCGTGAGGTGCTGAAGGAAAGAGAAGAGAATGCGGGGCGTTATGAATTAGAGGTGAATTTGAATGAAATAGGCATAGTTTGACTATTCTCTTACATGCTCATGATTATGGGTAGTGTCTAATCTCTTTTTAAGGGTTCAAAGCATGTTTACAAATCACTGTCAATGTACAATTTGCTTTACATCTGCCAGACATTGCTTGGCATTTTTGGACATACTTCATTGAACATGATTCCTGATGAATTTGGCTTAATTTAATGCTAATTTACTTGTTTGTAAAAGAGGCTCACACGTCAATAGTTTTTAGGTACTTTTAACATGTTTAGACCTCATTTTTAGTTCCAGTTCAGGACCGTGCTTACTGGGTGTTGCTGGACCGTGTGTACTAGCAATGTGGTCTAATATATCCATGATATGGACTTTTTTTTGGCCAGTATGATGACATGGAGTAAGTTATAAAAAAAAAAATATGAAAAGAATGAAAAACAAGAATAAGCGCCACCACACACCAAGAATTTTGTATGTTCCTACTCACATTCCATTTTTATATGAAATCCAAGAATTTTGTGCAGCATCCTTCCTCATTTTTCTTGCAAAATGACAGGCATGGAAGTTGTGATCTAAAGATTGAGGGTTGGAACTTACTGATCTGTCAATTAAAGAGTTATGTGATGGACTTCAATTGCTAAAATGCGTACACATTGGTCTATTATGCATTGCGGAAGATCCGGCAGACTGACTGACTATGTCATTTGTGGTTCATATGCTAGGAGACGATACTATCCGCGATAATATCGCACTTACCCAACCATTGCAGTCTACATTCTCAATTGGGAGATATGTGAAAACACTTGATTCTATCGGCCCGATTCACAAAGCTTCCACTGTTAATGAACTAACAATTACAAATGTTTCACCTAGATGACCAAGTATCATCAATCCTCCTCCAGTTCATTTCTCTTTTATACAATGGTAGGTAGAATGATAATTACAGTGTGTGATCTCTTTAGCATTGTGACTGCCATTTCTAAATCCTTGATTTCCACAATCATCGATTAGTAATTGTAAGGTTAAAAAGCCCGATAGTCAGCATTTCTATCCAATTTATCACTTTTGTTCTATCATAATTATACATATACTTACTTGAGATATATATATCAATTTGTAACCCATTGATAAATTAAAATTTAAGCATATATAAATTTGATATTTTACCTTTAGTATATTCATTGAAATCTAATTTGTGATGAATATTAGAATTAAATACTAGATAACGCATGAGTAGAAAGTCCTGAATTCAAATCTCTCTAAACCCCCATGTACCTCTTTTACTTGCGAATGTTCAGCCTATGGAGGAGTGTTAGATTATTCATACATTAGATGATGTCTTCATCTAATAGTTCAGAGAAAATCATTCAAAAAGTCTTACTTACACCTATTGTACTTTTGTTAATTCAATCATAGATATTTTTACCTTTTGTCAATTGAGTCTATCCGGCTAAGTTTAATAGAAAATCGCTAACATGAATGCCAAATGTCTTATGTGTCACATGAACATTTTAAATAATATTTAATAATTTTTTTTATTTTTTATTTTTTTTATTTTTTTAATCATTCCCTTTCTTTTCTTTTCTTTTCTTTTCTTTTCTTTGGACTCAAGTCAGCAAGGGTATCGCGGCCTTGCCCCAAAAGGGGAGAGGGTGTCGTGGCCTTCGCTTGGGGCCAAGGCCAGCAAGGGTCACCATGCCCTTGCCTTGCCTAGATTTGGTATGGGCAATGCGGCCATTGCCGAACTCTTAACCCTTGCCCACTGGCTAGCAAGGGCCATACACCCTCTCTAGCCCGAATCCAAAAAACGGTAAAGAAAAAAAAACATTATTAGAAATTCAATAAGATGTTAAAATATCATTAAAAAATGTTTACATTAGTGTCAGCCATGCCATATAAGACGTTTGGCATCTACGTCATCCATTTCTGGCCAAAATTGCCCAAATGGGTTCAATCAACAAAAAGTGAAAACATTTATAACTCAATTGGCACAATTAGAAGGTTTTAAATTGAATTGGCAAAAGCGCAATAAGTTTAGGATATTTTGGATAATTTTGTTCACAAAAATTCATAATTAATGACCTATTTTCATTTGATATAATTAAGTAAAAAGAAAACAATGTGTAATGCCAAGCAATAGTATCAGGTAGGGGTGTGCAACCAAACTAGTTCTACCTAGGAACCGGATCGGACCGCCTGAAAAATAGGTCCATGAACCGGTTCAGGAGCAGGTTCCAAATTTTTGGAATTGGTTGTAATAGGTCCAGTAATAAGTTCCGAGTGAATACCCACTAGGGAAATAGATCGGACCGTCCTATTTTGGAACCGATTTTATAAGCTAAAAAGCCAAAATCCTAATTTCTTTTTCCCATAAATTCCAACCTTAGCACTTTTTCGTCATTTGTCCTTCCTCAAAGCTCCTCACCAATCTTTCCTCTTCCCTAATTAATAACCTATTTTCATTTGATATAATTAAGCAAAAAGAAAACAATGTGTAATGCCAAGCAATAGTATCAAGTAGGGGTGTGCAACCAAACTAGTTCTACCCAGGAACCAGATCGGACCGCCTGAAAAATAGGTCCACGAACTAGTTCAGGAACAGGTTCCAAATTTTTGGAACTAGTTGTAATAGGTTCAGTAATAGGTTCCGAGTGAATACCCACTCGGGAACTAGATCATACCGTCCTATTTTGAAACCGATTTTATAAGCTAAAAAGCCAAAATCCTAATTTCTTTTTCCCATAAATTCTAACCTTAGCACCTTTTCGTCATTTGTCCTTCCTCAAAGCTCCTCACCAATCTTTCTTCTTCCCTAATTAATGACCTATTTTCATTTGATATAATTAAGTAAAAAGAAAACAATGTGTAATGCCAAGCAATAGTATCAAGTAGGGGTGTGCAACCAAACCAATTCTACTTGGGAACTGGATCGGACTGCCTGAAAAATAGGTCCACGAACCAGTTCAGGAACAAGTTCCAAATTTTTGGAACTGGTTGTAATAGGTCCAGCAATAGGTTCTGAGTGAATACCCACTTGGGAACTAGATCAGACTATCCTATTTTGGAATCGATTTCATAAGCTAAAAAGCCAAAATCCTAATTTCTTTTTCCCATAAATTCTAACCTTAGCACTTTTTCTTCCTTTGTCCTTCCTCAAAGCTCCTCACCAATCTTTCCTCTTCCCTAATTAATGACCTATTTTCATTTGATATAATTAAGTAAAAAGAAAATAATGTGTAATGCCAAGCAATAGTATCAAGTAGGGGTGTGCAACCAAACTAGTTCTACTCGGGAACTGAATTGGACCACCTGAAAAATAGGTCCACGAACCAGTTCAGGAATAGGTTCCAAGAATTGGTTGCAATAGGTCCAGTAATAGGTTCCGAGTGAATACCCACTCGGGAACTAAATCAAACCGTCCTATTTTGGAACCGATTTTATAAGTTAAAAAGCCAAAATCCTAATTTCTTTTTCCCATAAATTCTAACCTTAGCACCTTTTCTTCCTTTGTCCTTCCTCAAAGCTCCTCACCAATCTTTCCTCTTCCCTAAAGTTTTATGGATGATTGGAGAATGGAATTTTATAATTTACGTTATATGTTACATGTTTGAACTTTTTGTCATTATAATTGTACGAGATTACGTATTCATATTATGGATTGTTGTTTATGGTGGATAGTGATTTTTGTTGTTCATCTTTTACATTAAATCGTTTCATTACTCATAACCTCATATGATTTTGCTGCAAAAATCAACCCAAAAAAAGGCAAAAAAAAAAAAAAAAGGTTCTCGAGTAGACTTTGGAACTAGACTTTGGAACTAGATTGGAAAAATAGGATAGGTTCCAGAACCGATTTCAAGCAAACATGGTAGGTTACAGGGTCCAAAAACTTGGAACTGGTTGTAATCCCAAGATCTCCATAACCAGAACAAGAACATGCATAATTGAGTAAAAAGATTAATGCACATGTTTTAGGATCCATTGTTCTTGAAGCGGAAGCGGAAACACAATGTTCCACGCGCAAGTCCGTCTTCTCTATTGCCCTCCATATCACTGGCTCAATGAGGCGGCCCCCCTCACGTTTAGCGTTAGGTAAACGCCCTTTAGGTGATGATACATGTGAGAATTAGGGTTAGAGGAGAGACTTGAGCACTATTTATAGTTTCCAGCCAGTCCCCCTCATTACGGGCCAGGCTCAACTCAGCCCACACTAGCCAGCCCATATTAGACTAATTAAGAAACCTTCTATCTCACCTTAGACCAAACCCCGTAAAATGGTAAACGTTAAACGGTAAATTACAATATCAATTAATGTAGTCCACAATTTAGAAAAACTCTTACATTCTCCCACTTGGACTATATTAATTGAAATCGTACTGTATGTGCGCACATTGGTCCAGAGATAATTCTTAATAGTCAATCCTATCCCATAAAGTCTTAAACACCGAATCATGGCGGTAACTACATGTATACACACAAAGCCTTCAATGGTCACGAATGTTCTCAACTTTATTGATATGGATTCAATATGGTAGTGTGGCAAATGGATAACATCTCTCATAGAGAGATCTCATTTGTCAGTCACCATTCTCTTAACTTTAGGCGTCACAAAAAATTTGTGCCACTAGAGAATGCTTTATGGTTCCAATGAACCTATATATGTCTTGTCCTTACGGTTAACAGTTCTTTATGTATCACAAGACATATGCACAAGGCTAATAACTAGATACCCCTAGCCTTCACTCAAGGTTTATACAGTACCTTGAGACTTTATCAATATGTATTCAACATAACAACACATTCAAAAATATTTTATTGAATGCAAAAGTTGATACATATCAAACCGTTATAAAGTGTAACGAACACAGATGAAACCTTTATCAGAGTAAAGCCAAAATATCTCCCATTAAACAACAGCATCTCATGATGCTTCTAGGCTCATGCTAATGACATGTCGCTTAAATACACATGGGCGTAGGCCTTTAATTAGTGGATCTGCAACCATATCATCTGTGAAAATATATTATATTATTACGTCACATTTCTGTACCGTTTCCTTTTGGTCAAAAATTTTGACCATCATATATTTAGACCCCTTGAGACTCTCTGTAGTAAATAAATAATACTACAAATTTGTTATCTCAATACAACCGTATGGGTCAATCCATAAAATTAAAAACGGTCAACTCCTTAATGAGGTTCCGGAGCCTAATAGCCTAAGTAACAACCTAAAAGAATGTTACTATCATTGCTTACATAGTAGAAGATGACATGAAGTTTTATTTACTACATTTCCTGCTAACATAAATATGTATTATGTTATTGATCTCTTGTCATCATAACAGACAACAAAATTTACATCTAAATACCCTACTAATTGCAAGAATTAAACATGTCTGTAAATTATCATATAATCTCTTGTCCTTTTAAGTACCTCAAAACCTTCTTGGCAGTAACCCAGTGATCACGTCCTAGATTTGACTGATATCTGCCTAGAAGTCTCGTCACAAAGACGATATTTAGTCTAGTGCAAATTCGAGCATATATTATACTTTTAAGTGCACTGACATAAGGTACATCATTTAATTAGATTTTCTCAATATCTAAATAAGGACAATGTGATAGATTTAGTCCATCACCCTTAACAACAGGAGCAATTCCTGGCTTACAATGATGTATATTGAATAATTCCAAAATACGATCAGCAAATATCCTTCAAGAAATTCTAATATAATATGGAAAAGACAATCTTTACGGACCTCAGTGTAAAGAACAAAAGATGTCTCAAGGTCATTACTTCTAAGCGAAATATCATGTACATAGAGTATGAGAAAAATAAATTTCCTACCACTGACCTTGCAGTAAATTGAATTACTTTGTTCCCAATTGAACAAAATAACAACACTATGAAACTTTAATAATATTGTCTGGAAACTTGCTTAAGACCATGAATAAGACTTTTCAGTCTACACACAAGTTTACTTGAAACATCTGTTACAAAATCCTCCAGTTGCACAATATAAATTTTGTATATATTTGACATAACTCCATATCAAAATAAATTATTAATGCCACGTTCACTCTGAAAGAATCTTTTAAAGAAATAATTATTTATTTACTATAAACTATCCACCCCTCTTTCAGAGTAAAAATTTTAGCTACTAGTTTGGCTTTAAATTCCACAATCTTTCTTTGAAAATTCTTTTAGTTTTGTACGCCAATTTGCAAATAATGAACTTATGACCTTTAGGCAAGTAAGTTAGTTTCCAAACACTATGATGTTTCATAGATTGTATATCGTCTTTTATGGCATCTAATCACATACTTGATTGAGAATAAGAAACGACATTTATAAATATGCCATTACATCAACCATATAGTGGATATTGTAATCATGCTCTCATAAATAAATTATATAGTCTTGATGGTATAACTGATCGTCTTTCCCTAATAAATCTCCTTAATAAAGTTGCAACCACTTCATTATGCACTTGAGAGGTTTAAGAAATTTCATTATAAACTATATCAAGAATAGTACCTTAAACCTCAACAAGTTTAGTCTATGGTACATGAGATTCCATAATTATCTGTATAGGTAAAGACAAAAACACAGTAACCTACATCTACTATTATCCTTAATAGTCTAAGAACAGCTATCATCTACAATTACGTCGAACTGTAAAAACTTTATAATATGTGATTCCATAATTCTTGTATCTTGTTTATGGTCATAAAGTTAATACCCCTTTTAACAATTTGGGTAAGATACAAAAATAATTCCAAATGGATTTGAATTGCAACGCACTTAATATTGGATTAGATAACCTTCACATATGCATGACACCTCTAAATTTCATATGATTCAAGTAATTTATGTCCAGTCTATAACTCAAAAGAAGTTTATGAAACAATTTTGATAAGAGACACCTTTTGTATGTGAAAAAATTGCTTTCAAAATATCATCCCACAAAAGACCAGATAAATTAGTCTTACTAATCATACTCATCACCATGTTCAATATGGTGCATTTATGCCTTTCGGCCAAATCTTTTTGTCAGGATTTTCAGGTATAGTAATTAAGTTACCATCCCAGAATCTACCAAGTATTTGACAAATGACCCTTTAAGCAATTCAGTATTATCATACTTGCCAAAATACTTACCGCTACTATTAGGCCTGACAACCTTCAAGACTAATTTTAACCAGTTTTATTCTTTATCTCGGTCATTTTCCTTAAATAGAAAACTTTTGAAAACAACATTTTAACCATATACGAGATGTATATGTAACACAATCTTTACAGATATTTCCTAATTTCGATATTGGACAAAACATAATTTCAAGCAACTAAGGCTTCCATCATCTTATAGCAGTGCAGTCCGCAGGCAAACCTCTTTTCAAGTGTTCCAGAATGGAACGCTTCATGGACAATAAGTAAATTCAATTGCTCTTTTCTCAAGCAACAAATCATATGTTCACAACTTAAAATTTGAAGCAGTAAAAATCTCAATAATAGTGGAGTTATAAATTACATAAAATGTGACTGAAAAACAAGCAATGTATATAATTAGCATCATGTGAGTACCGTGTAACTTGACGTACAAGTACGCATCCAGAGAGTTACACACATAATCATATAATCACCTTTGGGCAGAATACATGACATGCAGTTGTACACTCCCCACATGATAGTGGTTATGAGAATATATTCCAATTCTTCGTGAATTCATCACCTTTGGGCATATGAACCACTAGAATCAGTCACTCCTCCACCACACCATCATGTATCCCTCCATGAACTAATACATAATCACCTTCTTTGGGAGTATGACTACGCATTAGACCAAGAGATATCCCAATAATCATACGAGACCGAAATTTCTCAAACCCAATCAAGTGTGCCACTTTGGCGGTCACTGCTCAATTGAATCCTTAAAATTCTCTCATACCAGGGATATAAACTTTACTTCTTACATACACCATATACATGTGATTTTAACTTCAGTGATAGGGGCATCATATCACCAAAATCACATATCATGCTAATTATATTGCTTTATAAAAATAATCATATATCTATATATAAAGAACCTGAAAGTCAGACTTCAATGAGATCACCGATCATAGCAACACAAGAAACTTCTCATAATATAGAAGAAAGCATATTTTGTGCACCTCGATTACTGATAACCAAAACAACATAAAAAGAATGCCGATCCAAAGGATCCCTCATAAGTTAACATCAATAGCAATATAGAGTATCCAGATTGACAAGCTTAATAGTTGATTAACTATTGATCATGAGTTTTATAAGGCAAAACATGACTTCAAGGCCAATAACTGATTTATTAGCCAATTTTTTAAATAACAAATTATCATTACATCAACTAGTGGCCTATAAATTGAGTCAAAACACAGAACCAAATATCTAATCTCATAACAGTAGATATTAATGCTCTGCGTAAATGTTGTCATGCTTCTTAACCATAAACCAATGCTCAACTTGATAGACATTAACAAGTGACCAGATGAATTTAGGTAAAATATGCAATAACTTAACTGATATACATTACCCACATTCAGCAGATGTGATAATTAATATAATCAATTTGGTCACGAGTTCTTAAGACGTCCATCATCCAAAGGTTATCAGAAGAAACAAAAATACATCAAGATGCGTATAAATAACTATGCTTGAGCAACAAAAGTTCCATAACTTTTACTGTTTCTCATGACCTCAATACATAGTTCAAATACTATCCCATAATGGTTGTATCTCATTAAGCCAGCTTTAATTCACAATAAATTTTAATTTTTATTAATGAATCACACCATTATAATGTTTATGTGATAACGTACCAGTAACCCAACACTTGTATTTCCAAAATCACATAAAATACAAGAAAAATACGCAAAAATACACTAAAAATACACATATTTAGGGCTCTGTATGTATTTTCACATCCATAAAATAATCAAAAATATAAAATAAATACATCACGACGTAGAGGAAGATCATACGAATCCAACGCCGCCAGCCACGCGCCAATCGGAGTCTCCACACGCCCACACGCGCCGCTTGAGTGCGTGGCGCGTGGCCGTGTGTGGGGGCGCGTGCGGCCTCCTCCGGCGACGCGCCACCGACCGTCTTGCTCGTCTCATCGAGCCCAATTCGAACTTGTGATTTAATTTTATTTTTATTGAACAAAAAATCTCGAAAATCACAAATTAGGGCAAAAACTTTATGCATTCAAGTTCTAGGGTTACGGTTGCTCTGATACCACTTGTAACATCTCGGGCCCCACTGTGTAATATTATCCTATTTGGGTCACCTACCCTAGCGCGGACGAACCGCCATCCCAGCCACGGTCTTTTCCCTCACGGCTTTAAAACACGTTATACAAGTTAGAGGGATCCAAGCCTTAGAAGCTAGTCTAGAACTCCCTCCCTAGGCGATGTGGGACAAGAGAGGGACTCATTCCTTGTGCACGTCCGAGAACCGTCGCTCGGGCCGTCACACTCTCCACCTCTTAACAAAAGAGCATCCTCGATGTGGCCCCACGGGCGTCAGAACAGCATTCTTGCTGTGGCCTCACACGCTGTCGAGAGTCGGCTCTGATACCACATGTTGGACGAAACTTTATGCATTCAAGTTCTAGGGTTACGGTTGCTCTGATACCACTTGTAACATCTCGGGCCACACTGTGTAATATTATCCGCTTTGGGTCACCTACCCTAGCGCGGACGAACCGCCATCCCAGCCACGGTCTTTTCCCTCACGGCTTTAAAACACGTTATACAAGTTAGAGGGATCCAAGCCTTATAAGCTAGTCTAGAACTCCCTCCCTAGGCGATGTGGGACAAGAGAGGGACTCCTTCCTTGCGCACGTCCGAGGACCGTCGCTCGAGCCGTCACACTCTCCACCTCTTAACAAAAGAGCATCCTCACTGTGGCCCCATGGGCGTCAGAACAGCATTCTTGCTGTGGCCCCACACGCTGTCGAGAGTTGGCTCTGATACCACATGTTGGATGCAAATTGCGCAATCCCAAGATCTCCATAACCAAAACAAGAACATGCATAATTGAGTAGAAAGATTAACGCATATGTTTTAGGATACATTGTTCTTGAAGCAAAACACAATGTTCCATGCGCAAGTCCTTCTCTTCTATTGCCCTCCGTATCACTGGCTCAATGAGGCGGCCCCCCTCACGTTTAGCGTTAGGTAAACGCCCTTTAGGTGATGATACATGTGAGAATTAGGGTTAGAGGAGAGACTTGAGCACTATTTATAGAGTTTCCAGCCAGTCCCCCTTATTACGGGCCAGGCTCAACTCGGCCCACACTAGCCAGCTCATATTAGACTAATTAAGAAACCTTCTATCTCACCTTAGACCAAACCCCGTAAAACGGTAAACGTTAAACGGTAAATTACAATATCAATTAATGTAGTCCACAATTTAGAAAAACTCTTACACTGGTTATAACAAAATACATTCAGGTTACCTTGAAACTGCCCATCTTGGAACCAACCGCCCTTAGTATCAAGTAATGTATATGGATGACTCAGCAACGGTATTTGTCCACTAGACCTCCTCGTTGGCGCCCAAGGGAAAAACATTAGCTGGCCAAGCTTGCCTAGTGGAGAAACCTTCCTTCTTTTATTTTTAAAATTTCTAGCTAGGGAAAAAAAATGAAAATGAAAAATAATTATAGGGTTTTGTGTTATATTATCTTATATGTGAGTTTACTACTATTTTCCTCTCCTATATCGGAATTTTTGGCTTAATTTGTGCTACTAGTGTTTATAAAATCTACATATCATAGTAAAATCACTAATAAAAGGAAAAGCACCAAAACATATATTAGCGTTCATGAACGACCATTCATATATCTTTACTTTTGGAAAAAAAAAAACAAAAACAAAAACATGCTAAGTGTTACTTTTGAAAACCACCCTTCACATCAATTATCAGTATGTCTCCTTTTACTTTGTAAAATGCCCGCTCTAAATCCTAATTTCTCACACCCACCCAAATTAGCCAAAACCAACTAAAAACTAAACCATTTAAACCCTAAGCAGTATACTAAAATGAATTTTGCAAGGAGGGGTAATTTGCTCTTTTCAAGGTGGAGTTTTGCTTAGAGGTTATATGAATGGTTTGCAAAGATTGTTTATACGTTGGGTCAAAAGTGAGGTATGTATTTAGACATATTTTTGTAAATTTTTTTAATAATAAGGGCGCAACAAGACAAGCCTCAAGCCCTTGCCCAGACCTAGCCCACCCGTTGACCAGACTTGTCCAAGCTCGCTAAATAGGCTTAAAAAATTTAGCCAACCCCACTCATGAATCAGGTCTATTAGCACAACCACTGGGGTTTGCCCTAGTGGCCGCCCTTCCAACATGGAAGGGAGAAGTGGGGGGTTCGAATCTTGACCTTGAGTGGGGACAAATTAGTTTTAAGTATGGGTTTCGACTCCTACATTCTGCAATGAGGCAGAGCAAAAATTTGTGAATGAGAGTTAAAATAGGAGTAGAATTTGACCGACAAAAAAAAATAAAAACATCTACTAGTGCGATATAGGCAAAAGTTACTAAATCTAACCAATCATATCTATCAAATCAATGAGGAAAAAAAATATTTTCTATTATCATTTGCCAAGATATATTACAGAGAATAAATCATTGTCTTTCAAAACGTACTTATATAAGAAAGTACAAAAGAAAAATGATATTCATGCGATATTCCCTTTGAATTTGCGCAAAAATTACGAACTTTGATGAATATTGCGTCGATCTTTTGAAACGCAATTTCTTTCGCTAACACCTCTTACAAGACCCCATAAACTGGGTTGCTCACTTTAAGCATAGAAAAACACATTTAGAAGAAATTCGAAAAGATATCCAGAGCTGTTCACATATAAAAAGAGTGTTAGATTTTGAAGAGCGAAAATCAACATTTCTGACCTTAAAAAATGTGGTGAGTTCTTAGTCCCGTGTCTTCGTCAACAAACACTGGAGCTGTTCACATATAAAAAGAGTGTTAGATTTTGAAGAGCGAAAAATCAACATTTCTGACCTTCAAAAATGTGGTGAGTTCTTAGTCCGGTGTCTTCGTCAACAAACACTGGAGTTTCATTAGAGCATCCTATTTTTTTTTTCTACCTAGAACATATGTGCCCTTATTCCTTCGAAACAAATCTCATCAGGTATGATAGTCCTCCGCTCCCACACATGGAAAAATTCCTATGCTTCTGGATGACCCCAAAAGAATGTGTAGGTGCGGCGATTTGAACTTGGGCCTTGATCGAGGAGGAACATGCTTAGGATGATGACTCATAACCATTCAAATCTTTGTCGGATCTTTTGGTTTTGACCCTTAGTTGATTTGTATCCATTGTGGGGACCAAACCTTCAGACAAAGAGCCAATAACTCACAAGAATATATATTGGGAAATTCAGAGCAATTGGATCTAATAATATTTAGTGCTGGCCTTTATTGGCTCTTTGTCGGGACACCGTTTAACAACTTGTTTCGGTCTTTTGGGTTCCACCCGATCGTTGGGAGTACAAGCCGGGAGCGTGGGAACGTGGAAATCGTCCCTGTTGACAGGGGAACACGGAAATCGGACTAATTCGTCTTTGCTAACCCCGGCATCTGGGAGAGCAGCTACAAAACTTGGTTCTTGATCAATTTCTTTACCTCGCCCTCCAGAAGTTGCTTATTATCGTACTCCTCTTGAGTTGAAAGAAAGTCCATGGCGGTCTTTGAATTACTCTTACTGTACTTGCGTTCTTTCCAAGTTCAAGAAAAAAATATTATCGATGTACCAAGAAATATCTCCTTCGCTTTCTGGATCTCATGCCTGATCCTCTTCATCCCAGGCACTCCTGTGAGTGCACAGACATACCTTCAAGAGCGGTGCGGAGATAGGGGCAACTACGCTGCATATAGCAAGTTTCAGGACAACCTCAGCCGCTTCCTCTCCAGGGGGCTTTACAACAAAGGACCCATTTACGGTTTCTACAACACGACGGAAGGTGAAGATCCCGACAAAGTTTATGGTCTCTTCCTCTGCAGGTAAATCACATGCGAAAACATACCAAAAATTTCAACTTTCGAGTAAGACCTTCCAAATCAATCATTGCAATCTTTGGAATCGGCTCACTCAGAAGTAGGATTCATAATGGACCCGATATATGTGACGACCCAGATCCGGGGCAATACGGAGGGACGGACTAAGATCGCCTCGGTAGTACGCGGGCTAGGCTAAGGACATGTCTCCCGTCCCACATCGCTTAAAGGGGGAGTCTTGGGCTAGTTTATAAGGCTTGGGTCCCTCCGTACTGCCCCGGGTTATTATTATCGTACTCCTCTTGAGTTGAAAGGACAATATTATGGCTTGGGAGAGGGATGGCTCCCAAGGGGGGAAAATGTGACGACTGACCCAGACCCAGGGCAGTACGGATCTACAGAGGGACTAACTAAGATCGCCTCAACAGTTCGTCTGCGCCTCTACCCCTACATAACTCGTTTTAAAGCCATAAGGGCCGAAGGCCCAAAGCGGACAATATTATAATAATGAAAGATTATAGTCGAGGGTCTAAGGTGACGGCCTAGGACGTCACAAAAGCTAATATCCGAAACTTGGTCGTGGATTTCTATATTATTATTTTAAATTCTAAAATCTAATTTAATTTTAAGCTCAAATTCGAGTCATATTTTAACAAGGGTTACTCATTTAAAGCATAGAAAAATACATATAGAAGAAATTCGAACAGACATCACGAGCTGTCGACATATAAAAGGAGTGCTATATTTTGAAGAGCCAAAAATCAACATTTCAAAAAAGTGGTGAGTTCTTAGTCCCGTGTCTTCGTCAACGAGCACTGGACTTTCATTGGAGCATCGTACTTGTTTTTTCTACGAAAAACGTATGCACCCCTATTCCTTACGAGCAGTTCTCACCTGATGATAGTCCTCCGGTCCCACACATCGAAAAATTTCTATGCTTCTGGATGATTCTGAGAGAATGGGCACGTGTGGCGAGTCCAACCAAGCCTTGAACGAGGAGAGGAGGAACATGTGATTCATAACCATTGCCGAGTCTTTGTCGGGTCTTTTCGGTTTGTATCTTAGGTTGATTTTTATCCACCGTGGGGACAAAAACCTTTGGTTGATTTATTTAGATTTAGTGCCGGTCATTATGAGGTCTTTTTGGGTCCCCCTCCCCCGATTTTTCCTCTGGTAGGGCAAGTCAGGGACGGTCACCCTCATATCTCCTGGAAAAAAGAAGCCAATTGGATCACCCCTTTTGACGAAGGAACGTGGAAATTGGACTAAGTCGTCTTCGCCAACCCCGGCACCTAGGAGAGCAGCTGCAAACTTGGTTCTTGATCAATTTATTTACCTCGGCCTCTAGAAGTTGCTTATTATCGTACTCCTCTTGAGTTGAAAGAGAGTCCATGGCCGTCTTTGAATTACTCTTACTGTACTTGCGTTCTTTCCAAGTTCAAGCAAAAAAGATTATCGATGCACCAAGAATTATTTCCTTCGCTTTCTGGATTTCATGCCTGATCCTCTTCATCCCAGGCACTCCTGTCGGTGCACAGACATATGTTCAGGAGCGGTGTGCAGATAGGGGCGACTACGCTGCTCCTAGCAAGTTTCAGGACAACCTCAGCAGCCTCCTCTCCAGGGGCAAGTCCGCTGATTACAGCAAAGGACCCATTCGCGGTTTCTACAACACAACGGAAGGTGAAGATCCGGACAAAGTTTATGGTCTCTTCCTCTGCAGGTAAATCACAAGCGAAAGTACCAAAAATTTCAACTTTTTTGTAATACCTTCCAAATCAATTGTTATAATCTTTGGAATTGGCTCGCTTGGAACTAGGATTTATAATGGACCTGATATATTGGTCTTAATTGGTATCCTCTGCAAAGTACGGTGATCCAATGCCAACCAAAAAATTTACTATCCAGATTTAAGTGACTACTAATGTAACTTTTCTATTCCTCTTTAGAGGGGATGTTGCCGCCGATCAATGTCAGTCTTGCATCCGTAATGCTAGCAGCACCATCATAGACAGATGTCCAGGACAGAAAGAGGCGACCATATGGTATGACGAGTGTCTCCTGCGCTACTCTAACAGATCGTTCTTCTCTGTCATGGAGACAACACCGATTATTTTTGTTATTGACCCTGAGAGCAATTCAGTTACCTTCAACAAGATTGTGGAGCAAACTTTCGATAATGAGGACTTTGCGGCAAAAGTGACAGATTTGTTCGTGAGAAATGTCACGGACAATGCGACCTCCTCGGAAAGCTTATACGCAACCATAAACGTTAATGTCTCAAGTTCATTGACCCTGCATGAGCGTGCACAGTGCACCCCTGACATCTCAAAGTCAGCTTGTAAGAGTTGCTTGCTTTCTGCTATCAAAGGGTTTCCTACCGCTCTTAATCATAAAAGGGGAGGTGCGAGAATTCTTCAGCCAAGTTGTTATGTACTGTACCGAATGGATGTTGCTGGGGAACCTGGAGGACAAGCACCAGCATCTTCTGCAACAAGTAAAGGTATGAACTATATAACACTCAAAATGTGCACTCAATTTGTCATTGGTAAGCGCATAATGGTATCATTCTCAATATAAGCTGTTTTATGTATCGTATTGCACTTGACTTGCTTTTACGATCTAAAGGATCATACTTTCTTGCTTTCAACGAGTTCTTGGTACTATTTACACTTGGTGAAAAAAAAGTCTTCAGATTTGTGGTATGTTTAGATGCAAGGAATTTCTCTTCTTGACAGGGGTTCCATGGATTGCAATAGTTAGCTCAGTAGTTGGAGCAGGGTTACTAATAATCATTGCGGGTTCGTGTCTCTTTTTAAAGAGGACAAAGAGATTGAAGAAAGGTATAAGTGAATTCATCTTGCTTGCCACTGGAATGACCATCCTCTAACCTTTACCTGACGAGAGTAAACTCTTGAACTCTCAGAGAAGGAAAACAGCCAAGAGGTTCAGTTACTTCATCTACGACAAGAAATTGGAGAAGAGTTTTCTAAGGAAAACTCTCGTGGACCGGCGGGTTCTCAAGAATTATCTCTGATGCGATTAGACATCATACGCACAGCCACAGGAAACTTCTCCGATGAATGTAAACTTGGGGAAGGGGGGTTTGGTCCTGTGTACAGGGTAAGCATTTCAGTGACTCAACACGTATATATGGGGAAATTGGGAAAATCTTCTAATGGTAGCAAATCAGCAGAGTCATTATCAATGGCATGAACTGAATCGAATTTGGTTATCATTAGTAATTCTCAGATAGGGATCTCACTACTGACTTTACGCTGTTTCAGGGCACATTGGCAGATGGAAAAGAAATTGCAGTTAAGAGGCTTTCAAGAACCTCAGGCCAAGGACTCATCGAGTTGAAGAACGAAGTCATCTTGATTGCCAGACTACAACACAGGAACCTTGTCCGATTATTGGGATGCTGCTTGGAAGAAGATGAAAAACTCTTGCTATATGAATACTTGCCCAACAAAAGCCTGGATGCCTTGCTTTTTGGTTTGAGCTTTAGCAGATGCAATGAATTTTTGAGCTAGTTAATTTTAGTTTTTGAAGTTGAGCTCATCTGAGTCTCTCATTTTGACAGATTCGAATATAGGGCGATATCTAGATTGGAAGCTGCGCATGAACATTGCCTGTGGAGTAGCTCGGGGACTTCTCTATCTGCATGAGGATTCTCGCCTGAGAATTATCCACAGGGATCTGAAAGCTAGCAATATTTTGCTAGATGGCGAAATGAATCCAAAGATATCCGATTTCGGATTGGCAAGGATCTTCAGTGTAAATCAAGACAAGGCAAACACAAACAGGGTTGTTGGAACCTAGTAAGTGCCTCAATATCTTTCTACGTCCTTTACGTGTTTGACTGATTCACGAGGCCAACAAAGGACTCTGATAATCTGCTTAACAACACCGGATAGAGCACATTCATATTTCAGAAGTTCCATATAGAAATTTACTTTTCTCTGTTTCTTACTTCCAACTAATTGCTCTTCATTACATAATTCTGGTCAGTGGATACATGGCACCGGAGTATGCGATGCAAGGACTTTTTTCTGTAAAATCAGACGTCTTCAGTTTTGGAGTTCTCTTGCTAGAGATAGTAAGCGGGCGCAAGAATAATGGTTTTCATCTCCAAGAACAGGGTGAAAGCCTTCTCACATTTGTATGTTCCTAATCACCATCTGAATTTAATATGAAATCGAAGATTTTTGTGCAGCTATCCTTGTTAATTTTCCTTGCTAAATAACAGGCATGGAAGTTGTGGTCTGAAGGTCGACCATTGGAACTTATCGATCCGTTAATCAATGAGTCATGTGATGAAGGTGAAGTGCTGAAATGCATACACGTCGGTCTGTTGTGCGTTCAAGAAGACCCAGCAGATCGACCGGCTATGTCACTCGTGGTTCATATTTTAGGAGGCGATACTATCACACTCAGCCAACCATCGCAGCCTGCATTCTCAGTTGGGAGAAAGGTGAAAAAACTTGATCGTTTCGGGCACACTCAAGAAGCCTCAACTGTTAATGGAATAACCCTTTCGGTTGTTGCGGCTAGGTGACCAAGTATTATACAATGGAAATGCTGCTAGTAATAATTAGGATATATGTTATCTTTAGGACTGTGTATATATCTCCATCGTAATATATTTATATCGTGTTATTTTCAATATTTATCATGTAAAACTAGCTTATGTTCCCTTCTTTATATATACAAAAATGTACAGAAACTTAAAAATCCTCTCCTTCGCATATTTCTTATCTTAGCGTTAGAGTTAGATGATCTTGAGCAAATTTTGAGTGCTCAAGTGCAACACACCCGAGTGCACACCCGGAGCACACCTTCACATCCCGTGTCATGTGATTCATTTTTGTTATAGTTACTAATATCCCTTTCTTAATGTCAATTCTAAACATTTTCGTCATGTACACATAAACGTCAGCCTATCACTACATAACCTACATACACCAATCGGTTCTCTCTTCATTACATAAAATCACCTCGTTAGATCTTTCTCCCAACTCCATTTGACTTTCTCTTTTCACCTTGAGTTTGAGAGTTTGTTTAAGATAATTAAGATTTTACCTTGATCCTTCACTTTTCATGATTGTGAATATATATTTCCCTTAATTGTGCATATTGTTGATTGATTTATAATCAGTATCATAAGCCAGCCCCATTTTATTTTGCATGCATTTCCACCCCGTTCATCAAATAGACGTCATTCCTCGTCTAGTTTACATGTAAGAGGGTTGAAATATCACATGCCATTTGATTATGGGGTTATATGCTTGTTATATACATGTGATCTGTTTCTACTTATTAGTAAAGAATCTCTCGGTTGAATATTCGAATTTCGCGATTTAATGTAATAGAATGATAATTACGGTGTTTGATCTCTTTCGCATTGTGACAACCATTTCTTAATCCTTGATTTCTGGAATCATCAATTAAAGATTTTAAGGGGAAAAAAAAAACCTGTTCATTAGTCGTCTTGAGTATTCCATGTGCACAACTCCTATGGATTAGATAATTTACTTGAGTGTAAAAGTTCAAAAAAATCATGTGTGACAAGACACGTGCTATAAATTTGACAAAGTATCCTTTACTTCATTCTTGAGCCATGAACATTTAGACATCATCTTATTTTTTGATCACGTGAGTAATAGTGATGTGTGCATTTTGTTGATTCAAAGCATTGGCCGATATATTCACTAAACCTCGTTTTTGCTCAAATATTTATAATAAAAAAATTAAGTATGCAAAGAGTAAGCGTAAGCAATCTACTCAACAACGTTCATTGCTATGATATATGTCGCCCCGAAATCCCGAGTGCGTGAACATCCTTCAACGGTCAATTTGTTGCGACGTCCCAGGACGCATCGCCGACCCATTCTTTTTATCTTTTAATTAAACCCAAGCGGAAGAATTTAATATAAACAACATCTGATCAAACAACAAACAACATGGATAATAAGAACACAATAAACATTCCAAAAACAGCACTTTAATTTATAAATTATTAATCCTAGGATATTTAATAATTACAACCCTTGCTACGGCCACTTCCTACCAACCATCTCAAAAACCTGCAGGGTCAAGTTTAATCTAAACTTTACTAACAATGAGGCCAACCAAAGGTGACGCTAGGCACACCAGCGTCTTGGTCCATCGGGACCCCAAACCGCATGTGACAATTCTTCATACTACGGACTTGAATATATTTAACAATAACAGGATGAGATATAAATCTCAGTGGGTTAATCGCCTAAGCCTCGATTAGGACGCAAATTCGTCTCAGAGGTAGCCTAAACATGTAACAGCATACAATCTTACCTCGCCTTGACACACACCTGCATACAGTGCTAACAGAGCACTCACTTCCACCACCACCTCAAACGTCTATCTTTGATGCCCTTATAGACGCTCCTATCAAACAAGATAAGACAGATGTGATAGAGATGCAAAATCGCCTCAAAGAATTAGATCGAATAAGAAAAGAAAGGGAAATGAGAAGATGCCTGCAGAATCTTCGCTTGTTATAAAGGAAAAGCCGAACCAAATGATGATGTCGAATCCGTTAGAAGCATTCTTGAAAGATTTGGGCAATCAGGAATCACAACCTAATCCTGTTATTCAACAGCCTGATCCTATCATTCCAACAGATCAGATTCTATTTCCATCAGAATCAACTTTTCCAAACAACTTTGATATGAATCAAATTCAGTATCACTCTCATCCTCATCATCCTTCTCAATCCCTACCATTGATTCATTTCCAATTGTACCAGTAACTTTGTCAATATTCATGGCCGATCCTCCGGACCAGGATATGGAATCAAACCCTTCTGAACCCGAGGTTGTTCAGCCGAACAATCCTCCTCAGCATGTGTCTACTTCATCTAAACAGTTATTTACTATTGATGACATTCCCTATTCCAAATGGCCAGAAAGATTTGAGGAATTTCATACTTGGTTAAATGCCAAGCACTTACCAATCAGGATAAGTATGATGTCTTTTTTGGTTTTGTCACAAGATTCACAGGTAGCCTCAAACATTGGTGGCAATCTGTGACAGAACAAGACCAGGTTCAATTTTTACTTTCACCTGACTTTGGCCATGTCATTACCCTTCTATATCATTTTTTCATTGGAAAACCTACTGATCTTCATGAGTTCAAAAGGAGAGAATTTTTCGAAAGAAGATGCTGCTCTCTCCAGAAAAGGCACCTTGATAAGCATTATCGGGAAATGCTCAAACTCTTCTATGGTATTAGAGCTGATCCAAACCTAAAATATGTTTTCCTGACTTCCATCCCCAAAGAATTATCCCAACAGGTTGAGAAATCTTTTCTCAATAGACAAAGAAGAATTGCAGATATTTCGTTGGGAGAAATATAGCAAGAAATCCATTTGTGCCTTGATGATTTGTGCTTAAAGCACCGGATGGTCCAAACTTATCTTACAGACAACAGAGAACTCGACAAGGCATGTTCTCGCCAGAAGCTAAAGATCAAATGTTCCGAGCAAGACTGTGATGGTTCATGCGGAAAATCTTCTAGGAAAAAGAAGCATTTTAAGAAGCTCTGGATAAAGAAATCCAGACATAGATCTAAGCATTTTCGAAGAAAGAAGAAATGGCGAAACCTACGTAAAAGGAAAGATCGCTCAGGCCACAAGAAATCAAATCGATACTTCATCTGCAATCAGAAAGGACATTTTGCCAAAAATTGTCCCCAAGCAAGAAAAGATTAGAATCATCTTATACATCATATAGAGAATGAAACTGGTATTTTTCTTGAAAATGATGATATCGAATCCTTATTCTCTGCGGATGAAGAACCATCTGAACAAACTCTTTATGTCATTCCTTGTTACCAAACTCCTAGTGAGACTGATTCCGGTATTCGCAACAAGTATAGTCAATAATCAAAACACAACTCCCATACACCAAGTATTCACATGGGTCATGGGTTTCGATTATAAGATAAAACCCATTTTGGCTAGTCCTATACCGTGCCTCACAATTTTACCCCATAATCAAGCGTAATGCATTGCAATTATTTACATGTGTTTCGATTATTATGACCCCTTGGGCCACGGCCAACACATAAGTTGGCTGTCTTCCGGCATGAACGGGCATCGTCCCGCCCTATCGAGTACAGCATTGTCTAGAACCCCACCTAGACGGCATTCCATAAAGGAGCATCGGTTTGACTTCAACCGTGACTTGGCATCCAGACCCCTGAGCATTCGATAAACATCGGACATCGTCCCTTTGGCATTCTACTCGTCCTCTTACATAAACCACCGCAAGCATTCCTCTATGAACCGCTTCTCGGTATAGAATTTGCTATGCCATATCATCTCATAATTAGTAATAACTCATATATGCCACACATTAGTTTCTCAATTCATTAGGCTCTCACGCTTAATTACTCATGTAAAATTATAGTTAGGGCACTCGTTGATGGGAGAAAATACATTTACCAATAATTTATAAGGAGCACTACCTCCAAAATCAATTGAATCGTGTAATTTTTACTTTTGAAAAGTAAAGTGCATCGCTCAAATCGGAAGGGTGCAAAACGTAGAGGGAAATTATTATACAATGGTACGGTCTCCCTCGGAAGAGAGACGGTACCTTCTCTGCCTTTCATTCTCCCAAGAGAACCTAACAAATCGTTCATCCGATTTCTTTAAGAAATTTGGAATGAAATCTCTTTTGTTGGCATTTCCTCTAATCCCTCTAAGCGAGCTTTCTTAAACGTGAGTATAATAAATAAATAAATAAATAAATAAAAATAGGAGAAATGGTAAATTTGAAGAAAACCTACAAAACATCCACAACGGTGCAAAAGTTATGGTTCATAACCACTTATTGAGCTGCCATATTTGCATTGAGCAGTCATGACCTCAAGCTTTGCAACTCAAAACTCTAGTGATTGTGGCTGCCACAACCATGATTGCCACAAGCTTAGAGCTTGAGCTCGTGACTATGGGCTGCGATGGACCTCCATCTCTCTCTCAATTTTGTTTTCTATTATATTGTTTGATGTGGTGCTTTTTTGGCTAATAATAATTTTCAACGAATCATAACATAACACATGTATTTTGGTCAATCTATGTCATTTATTCCGCAATCCATGTCAACAAAAATTGACCATTAAGAGAAAAGGTATAATGAAATGACTATACGTTGACTTTAAGAGAGAAAGATGATTTTGATTTTCGGACAAAATAAAGGACAATGGTGATATTATTCCTTGAAAAGAAAAGGAAAAAAAAAAAAAAAAAAAGACCTTCATTCCACGTTATATATTGCTTTTCCATCTAAGTTCCATTGTTGAATTAATCAAGGTTAGCAATATAATAAAGTACATCTTTAGATTCCAACAAAAGTCCAATGGATAAACCATTCCTTTGAAATGGAAATTGCGGCCCACAGGCCACCATCATCCCCATTAGGCTAACATCTCCCAAACGTAAATTGCAAATGTTCATGGTGATATTTAGGTAATTTTCTTTTGAAAAATAAAGAAATATTCTAAAAGATATAATGGAATTGAGTTCTAAAACTTTCCAAGAGTGTAATTAAGTCCTAAACTTGTCACAAAAGTACAATTGAATTTCAAAACTTTCAAAAAAGCGCAATCAATCAAATCCGAAAACTTGTCAAATTGATCCAATCAAATCATTTTGTTATAGAACTTTTTGAAAGTTTTAGAATCAAGTCATTCCGTTAATTGCATTTTTTGAAAGTTTTGAAATTTGATTACACTTTCGTGACGAGTTTTAAAATTTCATTACACTTTTTGAAAGTTTTTAAAATTCAATCGCACTTTCATAACAAGTGCTTTGGGATTCTCGATGCACTTATCTCAGATATCAATCACCAAATTTTTCTCATTCCCAATCTCTACAAGCCGGACTAAATTATATCAATATTCGAATTTACACTGGAATATAACTTTTTGGGATTAGTTTTAATTTGAAGTTATGTATCTCTTTACGTGAAACAGAAGTTTTCCTTCTGACAAAAAAAAAAGAAAAAGAAAAAACTTTTCTCCCTCCCACAGGTCAACATTGAAGTGTGGACAGCAAATTCCATTCCATTTTCCCTTAATTTTCTCTCCCAAGAATTTTGGAAATTCGGTCCATCTTTCCCTTCGATAGTAATAATGCGGTTCGCCTCCTTCCATAATCACGTGGGCTTTGTAACGTTAATATAAGCTGTGCTTACGGATGGCTGTGCTTCGGCCGTCGTGTCGTCACCGCTGCGAACGAGAGAACAAGTTAGTCGGTCGGCGGCTTTGACCATTCTCTCTCTCTCTCTCTCTCTCTCTCTCTCTTTCTCTTTCTGCGCTGTTCTTCCTCTGCTCTTCTCGCGAAGCCTAGAGCGTCGAGCGATGTCGTTCCCTCGTGGGTTGTGCACGGTTTCGAGGCTCGCGCGGCGAGGCTTCAATGGGTACCGCCCGCTTCTTTCTTCGGATCATCGGCTCCCCGCCCTGATTCAGACCCACTTCGCCGGTTCTCCTATGACGGTGCGTCCTCGTTCGCGGGTCGTTTCTTTTTCTTTTCCGATTGGTCGTATGCGTGGGAGCATTTGCGAGGGGGAGTGCTGAGCTTGCCAATCTTTTTGGGGGGATTGGAGAGCTGGGGTGAAATGGTGATCTGGGTATGCGCTCTTTGTGTTCGACGTATTGTCTGAGAGGTTTTTGCATTGGTACGATCGCGGCGGTAGGCAGTGCGACGATGACTTGTTCGGTTAAGCTTTTCTCTAAGATTATTCAGCTGATTTTGGAGTGTAAGGCAGTTGCTGCCGTTTTGGTGACTCAACAGGAATTGTTTCGTTTGTTGTGAGGCAACGCAGCGTCACGGGCATGCATTAGTGTTTGCTGAGATTGCTCGATAATTGGTTTTGCATTCTGGATTATCATTAGCTTGTGGAGGTTTTGAACAATTGCGGGGGGTGGGGGTTGGGTTGTTGCAGAGCAGCGCAGGAAGGGTCTCCAGAATGAGTGTTTTAGGCGGTGGTGCTGTGGCAAATGAAGCACAATGGTTGTTTTTTGGGGGGTAGTTTCTCCATTGCTAAAGGAGGACATTTAACAAACCATTAACTGTTAAAAACTCAAACTCCAACTTTTAATCTCGTTTCTGGGGAATCTATTTCTTTGAGTCATATTTTCTTTATGATGATAGGTGTTGGGCTGCAAAGGTATCTACTCATGGTGTTTACCTTCCTCATATAGTATCAGGCATCAGATTCATCATCAAACAGCGGTTGAGGTAGTCATGCCGTCTTCTGTTATTTATTTTTCTACATATCTCAGCACAATGTCGCTTTCAATATTGTTTGAAATAGTGCTGGAGGGAGTATGTGTGTGTGTGTTTTTTCTCCCCAGTTGTTTATTGGTTTATCTTCTGCTTGTGGCATTGCTATGAATATGAAATTATTATAGTCAAATGATTTATTATTAATCTCATTAGGGATGATCAGTTTTGTTGGGTTGTCAGGCTTGATGTAGCATCACCTTTTTTTGTCCTTTAATGAAAGCTTTCTTTGTGTTGCTTATAGTTTCCCTTTCAGTTAATTTGTATCGAGCTTTAGACTTTTATTATTGGGTTTAACATATAAATTTTTCCTCCTCGACTTTTCAAACAAGTGAATATTCTTCTGTGCACAATCGTCCAATCTATTTATTCTGTCCATGATCAGTTGTGCTAAGTGTGCACCTTTTGTCTTGTGGTCATCACTATGAAAGCTTGTTTTCAGTTGTTGTGTTTTGAGGTGGCATGGGATATTGTGCTTGTAACTTATTTTTGGTGAATTAAAGTTTTTTTCTTTCCATAGCATGGTGATGAGTCTCGACCTTTGTGATACTTATATGTAATCACGTATAGCTGTACCTACTCTAAAGAGCTTTTCATATAATTTCAGTTTCTCTTATTCTGGATTTTATTGCTTTCTTTTACTTCATTGCATACATTTTCATTCCTTGATTGTAATTTCAAATCAATTTTCTTGTGGGCGATGTCATAACAGTCTCCTTGATGGGATCCTTCTTCAATTTCTTTGAGTTGAATATTTTGTAGATTGATTGAGAAAACATTATCTTAATTGGGTATTCCCCTCCACTGTCTCTTTTCCTTTTTGGTATTTTTTAAATGTAAGAGACCACTGGTCAATGTACTGCGACTTACTGGCACAAATACATGATGGCTGAAGATTAAATTATATGGCCACGTTTTACTAGAAAAGCTGGTGATCTGCATCACGTTAAGGGATTATGCTGCAAACACATGCACATGCGTGTATGTGATATATATCTGGATCTGTTTATAGGGACATGTGGCCCTGTATTAATATCAATATAGCATGCTTAATCTACTGTTTAAATTTGCTAAAAGCAATTTTTGGTCTGACACATAAGAGTGGGTATTAGATGATCAAGCTATAAAGTGTGGGATTTGTAGCCTTACCATTTACTTTTGCTAAGGAGATGCAACAAAAACATGGAGACATGTGGGAAGTCTTAGTCTGACTACTCACAATATTTTCAATGTATATGTTGAAAATGATTACTCTTGTCTCCCCAAAAAAGTGTAGCATTTCTTGATCCAAATACTAGGAGTTCTTGACAGTGAAGTACTCATCTGAGTAAGCTTTTCGTCAATCAGCTTGAGATATCTTATATACGAGATAAAATTGAAAATTAGTTGAATCTTATTTTGTTGGCTAATGCAATTCCTCTTTAAATATTTGATGAGAATAATTTGGCATCCATCATAATTCTTCCTTATTCCATCATGTCTGGTGTGGCATGGCTTCCTATTTTCCTCTAGCATTGCTGTTGTGGCGAATAATGTCCTTTTGTGTTGAGGTCATTTTTTGTAGCCATTCTGATGTTTGTGAATTTTCTATTTACTATTCACATATTTGATCAATCTCACAATGATATTTTCCCATTGCCTTACTCTTGGTAATTTTTATAAGGATTAACATTTGTCATGTATAATTTGCTTTGCATTTTATATTCTTACATTCTCTGCTGCTTCTTTCAGGAACAACTTGACCCATTCTCACTTGTTGCAGATGAGCTATCTGTACTTGCTAACAAATTGCGATCAATGGTTATTGCTGAGGTACCAATATTTGCTTTCTTCTCTTTTGTTTCATTAGGAAGTAGGAATGCTTTGAATGCTTTCTCCTTAATAATCTAACAGTGGGAAAATTGATTCTTTAGGTCCCAAAACTTGCCTCGGCTGCTGAATATTTTTTTAAACTGGGTGTGGAAGGGAAAAGGTTTCGCCCTACAGTACGTCCTATCACTTCTACTTTTTAATATCATACTTCTTGTTTGAGGGAAATGTTAGCATGTCTCTTTATGTGAGGCTTCCCTTCTGAAGCCATTTCATACAGGGGTGGTGCCCACTACCTCCTTGGGACCTCTTAACAGATTTTGCCTATCATTAGACAAAAGACCTTGTCTTTATTATTTCAGAATATCAGAAGTTTGGAGTTTGCCTATTGCTTTTATTGCATTGTGATGTTATAATTCATTGATGTATTAACTATGCTGAATGTTCATGCTTTTGCAAGGTTTGCGTTGCAGACCTTTGACTGATAAGTGTGTTCCTAAGCTGTGATGCAACCACTATTTTTGTTCTGCCGATCCACACCATTAAGTTCACAGTATGGGAGTGTTTGAGGTGTGATGTTGAGTCAGGAGAAAATGTGTTGAGGATAACCAAGATTTGCTTGCCTGAGAACTGTGATATTAAGAAATATTAATAAATCATTGTCATCCGGCTTGTTTGCTCTGAGAGGCTTTAAGGGGGAGAGGGAATTGTAGCTAAAGTCCTAAATGTTTTGTATAGAGTGGGTTCAAGTTTTAATTTGAAATTCATGCAATTAAGTCCTCTTGACTGGTGTATCTAATTGACGGAGATTCAACCCGTCAGCAAAACCAAGACGGTTCCTATTATACCCTTGTAAAAAGGCATATTGATCTTGGTGAGTATTCATCGTATGGCTTGGTTATGAGATCGATTAAAAGAAAAGACTCAAGTCTTATGTAGATTTGAGGAAAATTGACTTTTGTGAAGAACCTGCAGACCGACCTTCAAATCTCAAATTTAATCACCAAAGTTGAACAAAGTTCTTATTGATCAATCATTGGTTCTTAAAACCATACATAAGGTTGCTCTTGAGTATTCAATTTAGTTATTCAATAAGTTTTATTCATTTATTGAATGAGAATTTGATTTTCAAACTCCAAGGTTTAGCTAACCTGAATCTATCTCCTGTTCTTTTGGTTTCTTATTATTTTATTGTAATTAGAGGCATGTGTCTTATTATTTAATGATCTTCCTTATTTGTGGATGATAAATTGATTTGATTAAGCTTTTTTGGTTTAAATTAAAATGGAGGACTAGTTTTCGATTTCATGTAAAAATGACTTGTTGACTTCACATAGATTTTGAATTTGGTTTGCAATGGTAACTGATAATCAAGCCATACCTGATTATGGTCGAGTCATGCTTTATTTTGTGAAAATTGAATATTGTCCAAAATTCTGGTGTCTAAACGCCACTAGTGGCCATTTTAGGACTTGGTTGCACATCAAAAGGATTGGAATTTTATTTGAAATATTTATGAATTGATTGCACTCTGTATGAAACTTTTATTGCTTTTGGTGTAATTTCGCATGAAGGAGATAGACACCCTTCCTAAGCCAAATAATAATTTGTTGAACGTCAGGACATATTAATAATAGCATATGGCCTGTGAACTATTGTGGTACTTGTGGAACTAACGGCTTTTAGAAGATGCTTTGAGGCATATTGGAACTCAAGTTCCTCTTTTCTAATGTTTAAATCTTTGGTTTTAATTGGTTGTTGTGCATGTGGATTTCAATTTCTTTATCATTTTCCATGATTTGATTTCTTTTTCCATACTTTTAGGTGCAGATTTATTTTGTAGAGAGACAAAGTTAGGTTTCTAGTGATGTACATACTTCGTATATTTTGGATTCCACCTTCTCTTGAGTTTTGTCTTTTATCTGGCACAGGTTTTACTTTTAATGGCTAGTGCTTTGCATATGCCTCTGCCAGAACCAACTGATGGTAGTGTAGGAGATGCAGTGTCTTTGGAACTACGTACAAGACAGCAGTGCATAGCTGAGATCACAGAGATGATTCATGTAAGTTAGTTTTTCATCTTCCTGTTAAATGTGCCTTTTTTCTGTCTGTGGAATCAAAGGAGTAGGAAATAACAGGTTGTTGCTGCATTTAGATATGGATTAAGTTAAATTATTCTCTTATATCTTTTTTTTTTTTCCTTTCTTTTAACATTTAAGCATCTTGCTGGTCCTGTGAACCTTGGAAACATATTATACAGTAGATGGTGGAGAAAATTTGTCTTTTGAGTGATCCACAAAGGCTATTACCAGATGAAGTTGTTCTTTAAATGATGTCCATGATGCTACTTTCTCATTTGCCTACAGCTTTCTTTGAACACTAGATTAATATATCTGAGCTCTCCCCAAGCTCACCACCACCATAACCTGCCCACCAACCAAGAAAGAAAGTCTGTTATCAGTAAATAGAAGTAAATAAAATGAATAAGACATTGCGAAGCAAGTATATAAAATAAGAGATGATTCCGTGTAAGTTGGGAAGTTTAATTTCACACTTCAATATAGAAAGAAAGGAAAGGCAACAGACCCTGCACATATGTATAGCATGTTTCATAGTACCAGTAATGCAGAATAAGGATTACATCTCTTTTGCTGTACAGTGTCATAGACTCAAATAACGTTTCTCATAAGTTCCCCCTATTATGGAACCTTTTTGATTTCTTGATTAATGCACATGTTATCTGTTTCCCTTAGGTTGCAAGCCTTCTTCATGATGATGTCTTGGATGATGCAGACACAAGACGTGGTATTGGTTCATTAAATTTTATCATGGGAAACAAGGTGCTCATACATCTCCACCATCTTCAGGAACATTGCTGGTTCTTATATTTGTTATATGACTAGATTCTGTTCATGATTTTTGTATGTATGTATGTATTGTACTCCAAACTTGGTGTTTATCAGTAATGGGCGGAGAAATTTTTCTTCTTTTACATAGACACAATGCCTGCACCTAATGCCTGCACCTTTGTGCCTCGATTTTCTTTCACACGGGAGAAGAAGTTTTTAGTCTTACCATACTGTTCCGCTTTATGAAGAACATGCATTGTGAAGATTTATGACTTCATTGTGGTCCTTATAGATGATAGTATATCAAAACAACTAGACGTCAACAATATTTTGTTTGCTATGCAGTTGGCAGTTTTAGCTGGGGATTTTCTCCTTTCTCGAGCTTGTGTGGCACTTGCATCCTTGAAAAACACAGAGGTATGTGTGGATTTCAGTTTGATTTGACATGATTCTGTATTGATATTTAATGATAGTCTTTGTTTCAGTAATGAACACTACATGATAGGACTTGTTTTGTCTAGCCCATAAAAAAAGACATACTTTGGGTACTGGATACTAGGCTCTTCTTTTGTCATTTAGTTGTAAATCATGGATGCAACATTCTCGAAATCTAGGTATATATTTACTATATAGAGTGTGTCGAGTTCTGTTTTTCCCCCCTCTGCAAGATCATGGTTCCCTAATTTTGTGTGGACATTCAAGCTTAGGCTTGTTGGACATCAGGTCCTCTTGCTTGTAGAGCGATAGATGCAATTTCTTATGATGGCTCAGGATATTCAAATGAGTCTCGCAAATGTTTGTTCTGTATTTGCGCAAACTGCCCTTGTTTAGGATTGACAAGGAGATCCAGCATCCTCCTTTCTCTTCCTCTTTTGCACTGAAATTTTGTCCACTATTTCACATCCCATTTGACAAAAATAGTAAAATTCAAATTCTGAGCAGAGAGAGCTTTTCCAACGCAGCTCCAGTTGCCATTTTTCTTTTCTTTGTATCAATCTACTAAATTAAGAAAAGACCAGATGAGTTCTGGAGGATAATCCCCTAAAGTGTCTTCTCTATTCATTGAGTTTATGACTCCTAAATAAATCTTGCTTCATTTTCCTTCCATTTTTCTGTTCCTTAAAGATTTCAATCATTAAGAAGTGTAGAGTTTATGTGGTATCACTGGGATTGCAATGCCATACCTTGAGCAGCATAAAAAGGTCATATTCTTATTAGATTGCCCTATTTGTAGGTTGTATCATTGTTAGCAACAGTAGTAGAGCATCTTGTTACTGGTGAAACTATGCAAATGACCTCATCGTCTGATCAGCACTGTAGGTATGCTTCTGTTTTATCTTTGGTGCACTTTTAGTTTTCGCAGACTGGTGCAGAGGTGATGTCTATTCTTCCCTTTGCGCCCTAGACGTGACAATGGATGCATTTATATCTCAAACATCTATGTGTTTTATGGACATTTTATTCTGTGTCATGGCTGCATCCTTTTGTGCTGTTCTATTGCTTCCTGAAGCAATTTTTGTTCTGGTTCTCTATGGTGCTATACGTTATAGCATATGACTGATCAGTTTATTTTATTCCTTTCATCAATAGCTAATCATGTGTTTAGCAATGAATATGTCTGTTTTCTGGAAACTAGCTTTTGGGCCCATGCTACACATGGGTTCCTTCTCAATATAATTTATTAGAATTTAATTACCATCCATTAGTAGTGGCCAAAGATACAATCATGATATATGCTAATTAGTGATTATTAAACCGATCTTACTTTTTTGCATACAACTTTCATTTCTTGATGTAAACAAGTTTTAAAAGTTATAGATGTTTAGAAAATTAATAAGACAAAGCACATAGCATATTCTATCCAAAAACATGATGCGTCTATCCAATATTCAAGTAAATGCTTCAATGCATTAACTTGTAGTGTAGTCTACAACAATATATTGATTGATACATACCTTTCTACAATGGATAATTGTAAAAGAAACTTGGGATGAATTTTATATTTGTGTTTCATTTGACCTTACCTTTAACATATTATATTTAAGTTTTATCTGATATTGTATACTGTTTATATTTAGAGACATAGAAATCCCAGTATTTAAGATGATCATTAAGTAGTTTCTGCAAGTTAAATTCAACATATATGTTCAACATATGAGATGGAACATCGAGATCTCTCACAAGCTATCCCTAGTTCCCAAGCACTCCATTGCCATGCTCCCCATAACAGAATATTGCTTTCTCATTCAAATGTGGGACTTCACCTTCACGACATTAAATTGTTAACCAAAAGTGAAATTCACAAAAAGGTTAGATACTCATCTATTTAATTAAGTACATGAGCTATGCAAACTCTATATTTTCAAGTCCATGCTCAACTTGATTTGATGCTCAAGCTATTCAAAATCGACTTACACCTAAAGTCATCAAGTCTTGAGTAGGTGGACTCATTTATACCTCTAACGATCATGATCATAATCATAAGCTAGCTCTACAAATCACAATATAGTTGGCGCACAAAAAGTAGTAATCTGAAGTATACTTCCCAATTAAATCGAAATACTGTTCTCATCCCATTGAAATGAAATATTAAGTATTTAAGATCATGCCAACTTCTTTTAGTTAATAACTCAAATCAGGATAATATTAAAATTGGCACATTTAACGTCTGAAATTTTTCTTGGTATTTTATTGACTGAACTTAACGTAATTTAGACAAATATATATGATCTATTAGGATATTTTAGGAAATATATTTCACTTATCATGAATTTCATAACTAATTAAGAAATACATTAACTTAAAAGGACTAATTAAAAACTGAAAAAGCCACTGAAAAAAAGGTTATAAACTTACCTAAGTCTTCTTAATGAAGATCCAAATTTAGTGGGTGGCCTTGGTACAAAGTTACGTCAGAAATGTGTCTTGTACAAGGAGACTCACCAAAATGCCCTTCTTTCTGCTTTAAATGACAAAACTATCCAAGAGCATAGGAAATGAGAAATAATCAGAGACTGTTTATAGGTTGTACAGAAAGAAAGTGAGCATTTTGAAGACCTTGAAAATTTTTAAAGTGGATAAGAACAGTGTCGAAAGAGAATCAACTGGTTTACCTATGTGCTCGGGCGAGGTGTGGCAATGGCACTTCTATCTAGGAAGTCCAGCAGGGTGCATGAGGTCAGGCGTATGCCTTCTACCACGTTTTGTGCTTTCTTCATCAGACACAAGCTTAACTTGTCACCTGATGAAGATAAATGGATTTTACTTAAGTCAATTGACTTTTCCTGTGAAAGTCTAATCGATCCTTTTATTTATGGCGGTGTTGAAAGTCCACCATTTTCAAGACTAGAAGTACTTTTCAGATTCTCAGAGCAGAGCAGCACCTGCAAATTTTTCATAATTGTCACTGTTAGCTACACTTAGGCCAGTGTACCAGTACCAGCTCTGTGCATGTGCGCCTTTGGAAGCACATGTATTAGATTGAGCTCTACATTTTACTATGTCTAATTTCTCTCTTTCAATTCATCTTTCTTATCTGTCTCTGACTCAATCATCTAGAGTGCATGCTCTTCTTGATCACCATTTTTTCCTTATTTGTGTGGCTTGAACCCTTGATGTCTATTTTTGTCAAATGCTAATGCTACTTCCCCATTTTGTGTTTTTGCGCCCTACTTTACTGGGGTGTGCCCTTTTTTTCCCGCCTTTGCCTTGTGCATTTTTGAGTGCCACCTCAAGTGTGATTTTTTTGCCTTTGCCCACGCTGGATAAGATCTCCAGGACCCCACAAAGAGAACCACTCTCTAGAGAAGAAAAAAGGTGTAGTTATGCTGGTTTGAAGTTTGTTTCCTAATATTGCCATCTACTTTCTTGTCAAGAGAGGTGCTAAATTCCGAGGACTTCTCTTCACAAAACTTCCAGAGAGTCCAGTAATAAGGTTCCAATATGTAAAGGATTGTATGTGAAGCTGCAAAGTGGCCTTTGATTAACAGTGGCTACTATATTATGCTGTTATAATGTTGCATATTTCCCAGATTTAGTATATGCAAAGAAATTTCTTTACCTGACTACTGATACTTAAGTTGTTTAGAGAGGCTGTTGTTTCTTTTTTAGTTAAAGCAGTTTCCTTGGGGACTCTATCTCTGTATGCACTTCGAGGTAAAAAACATGGTCTCACTATCCTAAATATCAAAGAAAGATTCAACTTGCAAAATGTCTTCCTGGGGATGAATGAAATTATCCACTTTTTGGTTTAAAATTTAATAAGGTATAGTTGGAATGAAGTCAATCTGATTACCCAGTCTTGTGAATTTGTCACGAAATCAAGGATCAGCTGCAAAAATCAATATAAAGAGATGGGGCAGTTTGAGGGAAGTGTGTCACTTGGAAATTGTACACCAGCTTAGTACTAATAAAAGTGGCAAAATGATGTTGGAAGTTAGTAATTGTTCTCCAATTCCATGTTATGATGGCGCCTCAAGTATCTCATCCACCAAGAACCACCTACAACAGCAGAATTAAGCTGCATCCTCTAGCTATGGTTTCCCTTAATCATCCTCTAAAGTTATATTTTGTGGATGTATTATCCCTCCCTCCTTTGTGACATCAATTAGCTTTCTCTTTGAAGAATTGGTGTTACTTTTCATGCTGCTATGGTAGGCCTCCATAGAACCATTTCTTGTTTGTATTGAGCCACAGCTTGCATCATCATCTATTAGCTTTCTCTTTGAAGATTTGGCTTTACTTTTCATGCTGCTATAGGAGGCTTCCATAGAACCATTCCTTGTTTGTATTGAGCCACTTCCAAGGTCAAAATTTCATCCAGTGACCATGCTTTTACTGTTATGTAAAGTTTAAATTTTCTGATTCAGGAAGGTTATGAACCATGAGGCGTTCATGAGCATTATACATCCAAAGTTATTGTTTAGGGGTAATTCCATTTCTGGTCCTATGGCTTAGGTGGATTGTGTAATCCAAGTCCTGTAACTCTTAATTCATGCAATCGAGGTCCTGGAACTTCAGTCCATTTTTCAATGCAGTCCCCTGATGACCAGAGATCAGAAACTCCAATCAAATCGATGACACAGGCTTGTATGTACAAAAAAGAAATGATGTGGAAAGTATGAGATCCATGCTGACTAACATCACTCAATGTGGACTATTTTCTTGAGAGAGAGTGATGCATCATAAAAGGTCCACAAAGTAAAACCCATATAAAAAAAAAAAAAAATCAAAAAGCACAGAAATGTGCTTGAAAGTAGAGAAAACATATGGGGTTTAGTTTGAGAAGATGAATCTTGAAATTTCCTTCGATCAGTGAAGGTAATCCCACTGAGCTTGAAATAACCCAAGAATTTAGGATGGATTAAAGGAGAAATAGTCCTAGGAGAGAGAGCAGGAGGATGAGAGGCCTGTGTTGCTCTTGTTGCTGCTCTTAAACCAGTCCTCTGGGGATGTGGTTGACGAGTTGTATGGACACTTCTCTTTCTGCTACGTACTCGTCGCCTTCTTCGTCTTCTTGGTGGTTTTGACTCATGTTTTGGGTCAATTTCTATGAGCTGGTGAAACAACAGCAGAACAGTATTTTCTAGGAGAGCCTTGGTGTAATTTTAAGCTCAATCTTCACTGGTCGAAGTCAATTTCAAACTTCATCTTCCCCAATTAAATCAATGATGGTTGCTCTGTTTTCAAGCACATTTCTGAGCTTTTTAATTTTTTTGGGTTTTGCTGTGTGGACTTCATGATATATCACCCAAAGAATACACATCCAGTGATGTTTGTCCACATGGATTTGCACTTTGTATGTCATTTTCTGGAGAAAGATGAAAGTCCATGACATCAATTTTATTGGATTTTGTGATCTCCTGTCGCAAGAGGACTACACTGAACAATTGACTAAAATTACAGGACTTGATTGCACAATGCACCTAAGTAATAGGACCAAAAAATGGGAATATACCTATTGTTTGATTGCAGAGTGATCATTCTACTGTTTGTCGCATTTGGAGTCCATTGTCCCTCCTTGTAGTTGATGTGAGATAAATTGCTCATTGTGTGCAGCATGGAATATTATATGCAGAAGACATATTACAAGACAGCATCATTGATTTCAAACAGCTGTAAGGCTATTGCTATTCTTGCTGGACAAACAACAGAAGTCGCCATGCTGGCTTATGAGTATGGCAGAAACCTGGTTTGTCCTCTACCATAAGCTTAATTTGTAGACTTCTAAATTTATAGATGTTGTATTGGTAACAACTGCAGTTGATTACCTTATAGGTACTCCTTCTCGTTAGTCATAACTGGAAAATGCAAAAATAGCATTACCTTATAATATAGTTTAAAGCACTTGGTGAGATGTCTTCATTAGTTGATCTCATATGGGAGGCAGCAAAATATATCTACAAAATCATATATGTACGGCGCCTGTCTAAAGTGATATCAAATCTAAGTGATAGCATGCCTATTAATAAGGAAAACAATCCAAATTTTGAGCTTTTATCACATTTGGAGTAGTTCTTAGCTTATTGTCATGTAATGGTAATTATGTAGGATGATAAATGGCTAATTCTCTTTACATAAATTGCGATCAGCAGTTGCCCAACTGGCCTTGGTTTAGTTGGTTTAAGTATCAATTCCTAAATCTGCTTGTAAATCCTTTATCTTTGATCACGTTGAGAATGCTTTATGTTCGAATAATAAGTATTTCTAGAATATGCTTCAATATCAACCGACATTCACGTTGCCTAGAAATACCTTATAAATAGGAAATAGGCACATAACAGTTTAGTTTCCTCATTTTTCGAATTTCTCATTTGTCTTTTCTGTTCCCAGGGTTTGGCATTTCAATTGATAGACGATGTTCTGGATTTCACTGGGACATCAGCATCCTTGGGGAAGGGTTCTTTATCTGACATTCGCCATGTACGCTGTGGTCATTGTGAAACTTCATGGTTCTAGGATTGAACTGGATGGAGCAGTCACTTTTTGTGCTATTTTACTTATTAGATAGATTGCTTTGTTATTTATCCCAGAAAATCTGATACTAGTTCAGCAGATGATATTTTATCTGCTAGTAAATCTTATGCTTGAATATATTTAGTAATCGCATCATGCATCCATCCGTAGTCTTTCTGCTCTGTTCAAAACAACCCTGGGGCAATAGTAGGAGGAAACAATTTTGCATAACTGGTAATAGTTTCCTAATGTCATCTAAACTAATTGAGAAGCAGTTTTGCAATATTTTATTGGTATCATTTGCCGAATTCTTTGGTAGGAGACAAAGATGTCTCTGGAATATTTTCCTGGATAGTATGTCACTATCGTGTGATTGCATTTGACTAAATGAGGTCTTGATTTCTGTACACATTGCTGGGTACTTGAACAGCTCTAGAACTATATCTGCTATATTTATAAATGTCTGGTTGAGTTGTTTGCCTAATTTTAGTTTGATCTTCCTATTTGACTGGGTTGCATCATTTTTTGTTCTCGTGTTCTTATGATATATTAATAGCTACAAGATTTTAGTGTGGAAGAATTCTTCTTGGTTGTATTTAAGTGGCGTGCTTGCCAATTGTCCAAACCGAACATAACATGCCTTACTCTTATTCTGAATTTGTGCTAGTAGATAAGAATGTCCATGACAACTGAAATTTCTATTATTTGTGCAGGGAATTGTGACAGCTCCAATCTTGTTTGCCATGGAGGAATTTCCTCAGTTACGCACAGTTGTTGACCGGGGCTTTGATGACCCAGCAAATGTTGATCTTGTAAGTGACACTTATTGTCAATCAACTAGCTAATTGAGCAATCTCAGATCTAGAGTGGATGCATTTTCACGTCATTTTCTTCTGACTGCTAGGACAATATCAGCCTTTTGAGCTGGTTAGGTTAGTAATGGCAGCTTTTTTCAATGCTAAAAGCATGAATAGCATAATTAGGAGGGGGAAAAAAGAGAGCACTTCGATTGGATGTCATTACTAGTAAGATAGGGTTGAGGCTTTCGATGGAGCACAGGTTACAATCCTAGTTTAGTGGTTAATTATTTTTTATTATATTTTAAATAGCATTTTTTTTGTCCTTAAGGCTTTGAGATTGTCTATTCGAGTGCTGTTCATCTTTTTTTTCTTGGCTCTCAAGGGCTACTCTGTGGCATGAGCAAAGTTTGACTGAGAAGCAAGCTAAAAAGCACTTCCCATTTGCATAAATGACCTAATGGGGAAATTTATGTCCTCATTTGTCATTGCAATGAAGACAGCTTGGTTAAAGTCAGGATTTAGTTGGTGCCACTTCCTCCTCAATCAAGCTCTTTTGTGATACCTATCTTGGTCAACTAACTAATATTCTTTACCACGTAGTTGGTATCACATGCAATAAAAAGTGCTGAGCATTTTAAGGGTCCCTTGGAATGTTTCAAACCTAGCGATATTTTTCCCCTCCCATCTGCAGAATATGTTCTGATCGGTGGATTTGGTGTGAGATGAAATGGTTACAAGTGTAGTCGACCTTTTTTTCTGAAATTGCAGGCTCTTGAGTATCTTGGAAGGAGTCGTGGAATACAGAGGGCAAGGGAACTAGCCAAAAAGCATGCAGAACTTGCCGCTACAGCAATTGATTCTCTTCCCGAGAGCGACGATGAGGATGTCCGGAAATCAAGGCGAGCACTCATAGACCTCACACATATAGTCATTACAAGAAACAAATGATGCAGGGGGCTCACTCTTCGTTCAATAACAAACACGTCATAGAGGAGGTTTTGATCTTTTTGTAATCATTCCTTGAAAGGTGGGGGGTAATTTTGCCCTCTTTATCAATATTCCTTTAATTTATCCAATATGTTCCAATAATCATCTGAATAGGAAGTTGTTCATTGTATAATAGACCCCAATTAGATAGTAGGATTTGAATTTCGTATATCATAAGCTCCCTTTTATCATTTGCTGTAATGCTATGCTATTTTACCCGGATGTGCATGGCTTCCGTCAGTCTCTAAGCTAACATAAAGATAGTCCAGTCCGTTAATAAGTAGCTGAGTAGTCAATTTTCGAATTTTGCGTGTCACATATTGGGTGTTTTCTCGCCACGACGCCTCTACTGTTGGCAAACGCGGCTTCAATTCAGTTTCTTGATTTAGCACAACTGAAAGGAAAAGAATAATAGTTGAACATGGATGCCAGTGAGAAACGTCGCTCATCCTTATCTGCCTGTTTAACTGTGAGTTGGTACTGTATGTCCTGACTTACTTTTGCCTAATCGTTTGCTGTTATCTATCTAGAATGTCCCACTTGCTTTGTCTTGCAATTGGGATAAGTACACTAATGGTGTCATAAGTTGTGTACGGCACTCACTTTAGTGCCAAAAGTTTCAATCGGATCATTTAAGTGCAAAAAATTTTAAAAAACGCTCACTTTAGTGCCAACTTCGATCTGGTTGGCCGGAAATCTGACGTGTCATTTTTTTATTAATATTTGAAGCCGACGTGGATCGCCGGAGAATACAATCAGCATGCAAACAACAAAACGACGCCGTCTAGTGTCTTTTCCCTCAAATAAGAAACCCTAAATCCCCAAATTCGAGTAGAATCGAAAATTGAAAACCCTAAATCCCCAATTCGAGTGCATACTTCAATTTTCTCTCAAAGTTATCAGCTCGCTCTTGCGAATGGAGGGCAGAAGCTTCAGTAGTGGCTCACATTCCTATAAAAAAAAGCGAATTAGATGGTGAGTGTTACTGTTATTGTGGATTACCGAGTCCAAGAAGAACATCTTGGACTCGATTGAATCCCGGGAGAAGATTTCATGGGTGCGGCAGATATAGAGAAGGCTCGAAGTGCAAATATTTCAAATGGGTTGACAGGAAATTATCTGATCGAGCGACAGATGTGATCTTGGAGTTACTTGAAGACTGAAATCAACCTCCACCTGCGTTAATGGACGAGTTTAAGGATGTCGACTCAATGCAAGCTCAAATGAAGAGTTTAACATCTCTGGTCGACCATTTGAAGAGGGAGATTTCAAGGCTGAAAATTGAAAGAAACTTTTATCGAGTATTGATTGTGTTCTTATTCTCTTAGGTAGTTTATTTAAATGTGAAGTGAGTAATGAGAAGTTTGTATGTCTACCATAATCGAAATTTGTATGTCTACCATTTTTGTATGAAGTAGAAGGTTTTGTTGTAATCCATGGTAGAAATGCAAGGTTGGAGATAGAATGTATTAAGTGTGAGCACTTCAGAAATGTAATGTTTGCTTGCTGCATTTTTTATTTGCCCTCCTGATTTGCTGGTTTGTTGGTGAAATAGAATGTTGGAGTTGGAATGCATTAGTTCTTAGCACTTTTTATTATTTAGTTGTGTATTGTCAATGTTTGTTTTGGTTAGTTTTTGCTTCAAATAGAATGGTTGCTGCATTTTTATCGTTGTAATGGTTTGCTTATTTGTTAGTTTGCTGCAACTGCAAACCATGGCAAAATTAAGGGATGGTGGCAAATTAACGATTGACCATTTCAGTGCCAAAAGTTGTAAATAGTGATCGCTTGAGTGCGAAGTTTTTATAAAAGAGATCATTTAAGTGCCAGTCGCGATTACAAAGTGATCACTTTTGTTGCACAAGTTGTAAATAGTGATCGCTTGAGTGCCAATTTCAAACTTGCACCAGTCGTGGTGCATCTTGCATATTGTTCTTGCACCAGTTGGGTTGCTGGTGCATCTTCTTGCAACACAACAGCCCTGCAACGAGATGCACCAGCACCCAAAACTGCATCTTGTTCCAGCACATACAACCAAAACCCCACAAATAGCATCAACGCATCAACAACTTCAACCAGCAACACTATATGCACACATCTAAATCTAAAAATAACAGCAATCTCATAAGAAATGCACCAACAAAAAAAATATATATATAGCATAACTGATAACTATCTTGCTAGCTACTAGCCGAAACCAAGCCAAGAGAAAATAACAGAAACAGCTATTATCATTGACATTGATTGATTGTTTACAAAAGAAAAGAAAAACATGAACTTCACTCCCCAATCACTGAAGGTTCACTACCCTCTTAAAAAAAAAAAACCAATGGTAATATGGAGGCAGCAACTACAATGAATAATATCCAGCACCCTCCTAAAAAAAGAAAACATAAAAAGAGAGACCATGTCCAGCACCATATAAAAAGAGACCATGTCCAGCACCCTCCCATCAACAGCACCACATAAAAAGAGACCATGTCCAACACCCTCCCATCAGTCAATATGGACAACACCCTGATCTCCTTTTCTTCTTGGAGCTTTGAATTGATTCATAATTCGAGCACTCTTTCGAACTAGATGTGCAAGTTCTTTAACTGGGCTTTCTGTCACCTCCTTTTCCTTGTTTTTGACGGTGGCTATTCTTGTTCTAGCACGTGTCATATGTTGGTCCATATCATCACTATCGCGCCCGATCGTTGGTTGAGATGGAACTGGTGCTGGGTTCTGTTTGGATGGCTGTTTTGCAGCTATACGCACTGACTTCTTCTTTGGAGCACTCTTCTTTAGTTGCACCCTTGATTCTTGAGTTGGCCCACCTTGAGAGAGAAGTACCTCCAAAGTTCTCCCAGGCTACAAGAACATAGTGATATTATCAACAAAATGAATTAAAGTACAATAAATTAAATGCATGAGGCCTACAAATCTTACATTCAAAATAGTCATTCCAGTTCGTTCATCTATGTAAATCCCATAACCATATTGCCTTAATCTTTTTCCAAGAGCCCCTCTTGTTCGCTGTGGTGCATCATTTTCAGCAGCAACAGATGGGGGAGCAGCCTCTGCAACTTGTGTAGCTTGTCTTTTCACCTGATAAACACATAACAAACTTAAAATTCAGCCCATAAAAGACAAACACAGCGATGTACAACTTACAGGAAATTTTTTTCTTGTCGTTTGCTCAACAGTGGACTCAATTGTTGTTATTGCTGTCCTGCCTGTTCCAATCCCCATCCCTACACTTGAGCCTACAACAGGGCCTTTTTCTGGCCCTTTAGAAGGCCTTACAACAATGTACTATATCAGGATCATGACCGACTATAATGAATAATTAGACATCTACTCATTTTCATGGTTGAAACAAATGGAGAAAACTTATCAAATTACAAGTGCATAATAGAGGAAAAGCACAAGAGAAGCCAATACACATGGTCAACCATCAAACTCTATTGAATAGGAAATGTAAAGTTACTGAGGTAAAGAGGATACTTACCTTACAGTAGGGCTTTCTGTTTGCCCTTCAGTAGGCATTATTGTAGGGCCTTCTGTCCTACCTTCACTAGGCTCAACAAGAAGCTTTTCAGTAGGGCCTTCTATCCTACCTTCAGCCATTACATCTTGCTGTTGATGCTACCTTTTCAGCTCACAACCTTTCTTATTGTGCCATTCCTTGCGGCAATAGGAGCATTTCATCTTTGAGCTAGTCCTACTCATCCTCTGACTTGATGCCTCTTCCTGCTGCATTATTCTTTTCTTTTTTGGCCTTCCAATTTGCTTCTTCAGCAGCAAAGGTAGAGAGCTTTCATGATTTGTTGGCTCCCAAAATTTGTTGCTTCTGATAGGCTGCATCATGAATTGGTATGAAGCAAGGTATGAGCTTTTTTTGTACTAATCATCTAGGTAATCATCTGGGTTTTCTTGCTTCATCTGAATAGCACAAATTGTATGGGCACAGGGAATTCCATTCAGTTGTTAGGCTCGACATGAACACTTTCTTCTATCCAGGTTGACAACATACTTATTCTTATTTTGAATAATTTCATATCCATTATCTCCATTACAAAGCGGATGGCAGAATCTACTAACAGCAATGTTTGCATCCAATCACTTTATAATCCTAGGGCCACAGTCTCTAGTCCATTTCGTAGCCTCATCTCTTTGCCTATGCAGTCTAGTCATCACCATCACTCGAATATCATCAAGCATGCTGATGATTGGTTTGCACCTGGCCTCTAAAATTCTGCCATTGAAAACTTCACTGAGGTTGTTATCAATGATATCGCATTTGAACTCTTCGCTGAAGAAGGCCTGACACTAGTGCTTAGCTTCTGTCTAGAAGAGTGCATCAAAACCTTCCTTTGTCAGCTGCAACAATCCTTGTTTAGCTAATCTGAAATCAGCCATGTTGGTACTCTTTGCTATCTCGCGGAAACCGTTCGGCTTATCTCCTTTGAAGTTCCTTGACCAGTTTGCATATATGTGCCTCACACACATTCTATGCTCAGCATGTGGCATCAACTCAGCCAATGCAGAAATAAATCCCTACAAAAATTCAAACCAATAAATACAAGTTAGGAAAAGTATGCAAATGATTAATATTAAAAGGGAGTGAATTAATTGACAATGAAATTACCTCTTGTTGGTCGCTCATGAATGTCCATCCTCCCCCATCGATTATCTCAAGGTCAGTCATTAAATTTTTGAGAAACTATGATCAAATATCCTTATTCTCTATTTTCACCACCGCCCAAGCTATTGGAAACGATTATTGGCATCTCTCCCCACAGCAGCCAACAACTCCCCCTTGCACAAACCCTTTCGAAAGCATCAATCCAATCATATAACTCTTCTACAACCAGCTAAGAAGCCCCGTTTGCATGCATCAAAACAGATATAAAATCTATCAAATCTAGGCCCAAGATCCGGGAGTGGCCTCTCCACAACCTCTACATACACCCTACTAGATGGGTTTTGAAACATGCATTCGCCAGTATAGTCCCATACCTGTGCATATTCTTCCTTATACCCACCTATCAGTATTTTCATCACCCTCATCTTAGCTCTCTTGCATTGATTCCTTGACGTATTAACCCCTACTTACTCCTTCACTAACTGTTGAAATTGAGGACTCTTGGTCTCGGGCATTGCTTTGATAGTGTTGAAAAAATGCTTCGATAACCACACACTTGTTACCCTTTTATTGTTAAAGATAATTGGACAAGTATACTCCTCTTGCAAGGACCTAATCTGGAATGACCCATTCTTACTCATCGCGCCATAGAGCTTCCATGGACAATTGGGTTGTGAGCACTTAGCTCTCACAAATTCCTTCGTGTTTCTAATGAATTGAACACTCCTCTGTTCACTAATGGAGTTCTTCACAACAGCTTCCTTGAACTGTTTGGCATCGTCAAATCTCATGCCCACAGACAAAATAGGTTTATCAACAGTCGGATCATAGCAAGGGTACTTACTTTTTCTTCGACGAGCAGGTTCTTCATCATCATTGTCAAGCTCATTCTCCGAACTAGCAACTTCATCGCCGTAGCTTTCTTCATCTTCACTTCTATTACCTTCAGCTGGAACTCCATCCCCATTTACTGGCGCGGAAGGTGCAAGTTTTTTTCTCAGAAATTCCATTTGTTTTTGTCTTGAATGTGCGAGTTCATCATCATCTTCGTCACTTGGGAAATTTATTGAAGCAAAATATTCATCTTCCGATTCACTGGATAAAACAATTTCCCATTCTAATCCAATGAAGTCTTCCTCGCCCACATCTTCACCCAAATCTTCACCCAAGCACATGTCACTGTTTGTTCATCTCTATCAATGTGAGTTCTCTCCCTTTCATCTCTTTCATCTCTTTCATCCCCGACTTGATTACTCGCTTGAATAGGATCCCTTACTTCTCCTCTTTCAGTGGTGGTCTGCTCATCCCCATCCTCATCCTCATCCTCACCATCCTCATCATCATCCTCATCCTCACCATTAGTATAATACTCAACATATACCTTAGCTTCTTCGCCGTGAAGATAGTGGTAAATGATATCTTTAATACCATTATCGTCATTAAAAAATCTCAAGCCATCCTTCAATTCCTTCCTAGGAACACAGTAATGTAATTTTTGCACTTTGCATCGTAAAAAATACACCAAATCCCTCAGAAAATCAATATATGATGGCTTCCGAACATTGACATAAATAGTAGCTTCATTTCCACCAGTATATTCCCAATCATCAATGCTAATAAGAAACTCTCCACCATAGCAAACAATGATGCCTACCTAATGCGCATCCATGTCGATGCTGCACCAAATGAAAAAAAAAAACAAATGTCATTACTTGTTGGCACCACATGACAGAATCAACAACTTCACATGCAGGTCCTTATCGTTTTGTTGTGAAAAAACAAATGCGACTAATCTCTCCAATTCGGTGCTTTTACAGAAACAAAAGAAACCGAATTGAATAAACAAAGTGAGGTCCCACCACCCATTTTTCAATTCAATCACATTCGGTCCCCCTGTTTCCCCCACAGAAGCAGTCTAATTAATTAAATAAATTTGGTCCCACCATTGTTTCCCCCCGAGTCGAGCCCCATTTTCCCCTCCGCGCCCTATTTTTCTATTCGGTCCCCACAAAAGAAAATGAATGAACGACGAAACCCTCAAATTTTCTATTTGGTTCCCACCACTTTCTCCACCACTTTCCCCCTGAGCCGAGCCCTCAATTTGCCCTCCACGCCCTAACTTGCTCGTCGGAACCCTAAATTTTTCACTAAATTGACCCACGTAGAGAACATGACAAACCTGAGTGAGCGAGAGTTGAGGACACAGCCAATGAACGAACGTGAACGACGGCGCAACTATAGCAGTGGCCGAGAGATGGCGGGCAAGCAACGGCGGGCGAGTGAACGACAGTGGGTCAGCGAGCTACGACCGGCGGCGTCGAGCGAGAATCCTATACGAACACCATTTTTGGCCCACGTCGTTTTTTACCGTAGTGAATCCACTATATGACGATCGTTTTGTAGGTAATCCACGTGGAATGGTAAAACAACGTTGTTTCTTACAAAGCAAAGGAAACGGTGTCGTTTTCTGCCATCCATCGTGGACAATATTAAGAGTTGTCGAATTTTTTTTAAAATAAAAATGCCACGTAATCATTTTGGCCGGAATTTCTCGCCGGTGGCACCAAAGTGATTGTTTTTTCTCCGATTTGGCACTTAAGTGATCCGGCGGAAACTTTTGGCACCAAAGTGAGCGCCATACACAACTTATGGCACCATTAGTGTACTTATCCCAATCGTTGGCTTGCCATAAGTACAATGACCAGCAATGTTTGTGGCGTAGCATACGGGAGGAACGAACTCTGCTGTTTCTGCAAACGGTAGAACTCGGATTGTGGGTTGCAGGATTGAGAGAGTTGCAAGCACATTGAGACAAGGGGCGCGAGTCATGGGCCCATGGCCATGGGTGGTGAGGGTCGCGATCCTTTTCTGCCCTGAGTAGCGAAGGTCGCCACCCTCGTTGCTCTCAACAGCGACGGTCGACCCTAGCTAGAGATGACGCAACCTGCTCTCACCTAGCCTTCTCTCTCTCTCGCTTATTCTTTGCTTTTCTTTTTTAAAATTTCACGAATTACTGTCTCTTGATTCTGTTGTTGCTTACTATGTAGGACGTGATAAGTTACGGCATTCTAATTTTCAAGGACCAATTGAAGAAAAAATTCTGATAATTCTAGATTGAACCTTTGGCAAAAGTGCAAGATCAAGGTGCCTTATTCCCCAGTGTCAAACTATCCTGACATATGAGATTCCAATTGCAACCATGTCGGAATATTAGTTGGAATCTCTCTATTAGAGACTTTTGACTGCTCTCTCGTTAGTTTACTGTCAAATATTTATGCATTTTCGTAATCCCTTAGCGGAGGATTGCCCTAGGTGACGAGAAGCCCATATTAAGGTGTTTGATAGAGAATTAAGAAGATAAATAAGAACTTCAAAGAAATGGAACCGAAGAATTGATAGATCTATTTTGCCCTCCTACATTGAATCCCTTATGAATTAATGAATGTAAATGGCATATCAGCGAAAGCAAATTTGCGTTCGTGCTAAAGAAATCATGTTTTTCTTTCTATATATAGTGCTTGTGCAGCAGTACACTGACTTCAGACCATTAGTGACGGCAATGAGACCTTCTAATCCGTTAGGATGCATTTGCACGCCCTCCATTTTTTTTTTTTCTTTTTGGAAAAAATATAACAAGACATCAGATTAAGAACATATTGCAACTATTCACATCGGTTCCAACTGCAAAATGCTGCAGAAAGACACTGACTTATGCCAATTCTCAGCCAATGTAATCTCTCTCTCTCTCTCTCTCACACACACACACACACACACACACACATTTATTCGCACGATTTGCACTGACATCATATTATTTCAAGCGATAATAATGAATTCCCAAAAGCAGTATGCTTCAGTCAATTAAATAATCAGTTGCTTCTGAAAAATACATGTACCCACACAATAGTCCTGCATGGTCTGTCTTCACAATTCATCAGTTTGTCTTGCAAAAGAGTGCCAAACATTGAGCTTGAACCTCATGAAGTATCGCTCTGAAGTAGCTTCTGCATATCGGTTTAGGCAGAAACAGATGGAAATCCTCTCTCCCTTGATTGATTGGTCCAAGCCCCAGACCCAGACAGTGGCAATTGTAAATTTTGCTGCAGTAAATCATCAGAGACATGAAAAATACCCCAGTTTCTGATCGCCTGCATCGCAGAGGCTAGGAAAATATTGCCAATCTATCTCCAGCTGTAATGACTGGAGAAGACCTGACACTGGAAATTGAGATTCAGGATTTTGAATCATCAATTTCGAGAAAGACAATCTTCAACGAGTGCATATGACTCATCAAGATGTGAAAAATACACCTATCCTGCCCATTCTTGAACCTGAGTTGCCATCAAACTGGATAAAAATTCACCAGAAGTTCCTACACGTAAAGCCAAAGGTAGATCAGTTAAGATGTTTGAGCAGCAAATTAGTGACTATATGACAAATTGTGACTTCATGATGATGACTTATAAATATTTATATTCACCACAATCAACCATATAGGTTCCATTAACCACCTCCTTGAGAGAAAAAATCAATCTCCACCACCACAAACAAAAATGCATGTAAGCCGCCCGTAAAGAGGAGGGTAATCTTATCTGTTAGCTCATGACGTTAATTGGTGGACAAAAGAAACACCACGCAAAAATATTTTGACTGGCTTTAATAAATTGGAGTATCAGGCCGCAGCAAAACTAAAGCCTGACGTCTAATGGCCTTCATAATGTAGCACTAAAGGCAGGTGTATGACTTTTGCATTGACAAAAAAATTAAGATAAATGTCACCATTCAGATTTTAGGCCATCTTCAAGCACTCTAATCTGAGTCACAGACCAAAAGAATTCAAACCCCTTAATGCCAGATGAGAAGTATGCTCACATGAAATTTTTTACTGAAAAAACACCACCTCTCAAACTTCCTGCGGCTCCTTTTCTATTTAGTCCTAAGAATTTCATTGATAGATAGCTCAATATGTAAATCAGAGTTGAATCAGTAACATGTTATTCTAGCAATGTTTCAACTACTTCAAGATGCTTAACTAAAAAGAAGCATTGTCGTCCGATCAGGCAAATCCCACCAATAGCAAGTAATGCAAGAAGGTAATGCTCATAACTAACCTCTACACCTAGCTGCTGTTGAAGCTCCATGTAGAAATAGGTAAGACTTTGGTCTGAGTAGAAAGAGCAGATGAGTTTTTAGTTGAAAGTAAAGCAGCAACAACCAATTTCTGATTAGGTTCCCCTGTGAGGATGGGAACTATACACTATAATGTGAAGAGCTATCCAATTCAAGTCATCATCTTATAAGTTGAGGTTGACAACTTACATTAGACTCTACTGCATATTATGCAAGATTCAAACAAAGAATGGTAGTATCATAATGAAAGATAATTGCAGTCAATCTGATTTGGGTCCGTGAAATTAATTCCTTCATTTAGATCAGAGAAAGAAATTTGAGTTGATCACACAATAGACAAATAACAAGCTGACTAAGGGGTAAATTGAAAAATTATTTCAACCGCGCGTTAGTATTATCTTACAAGTCTAGTGCTTACATGTTAGCCAACATAACCTTCTCTCTGCTGGAAACAGGAAGACGATCATGACAGCCACTGGCTACATCTCACTTTCTGTACTTCTGCTCTTGCATCAAGTCTGAACAGGCATCCTCCTATATAAAAGTAGAAGCAGCTCAGAACAAAGCATACCTTCTATATACCATGTTTCTGTAAACAGTTCATCATCATTATCTATGCAGCCATCATTATTTTTCTGTAAGCAAAGAACCGACTGTGACAATAGAAATGGTATGATTTTAACAGTCCAACATTGTACAATGACCTAAATGATATGGGAAACAGGACCACAGAACAGCTTAGAAGACATGCTACATGTTAAGGCATGGACCAATCAAATATAACCACTTCTTATTTAGGCAGTCATCACTAACAACTTAACTCCCACACACAATCTCTCCTCACATCATCATTTGTCTACTAGATCAGAATAGTGAAGTTCCACGTTGTTACCGCATCAGAAAAGCACCTAACTACTCCATCCTATGTCCTAATATAGTTCCCATTCATGACACCAATCATCGGGTGATGCACAAACAATACATAGAACCATGCTTCCAGGTTGTGGTCTTTATGTCCAAGCGAGTTCTAGCTTTAGTAAATCCAGGAAAACAAATAAAATAAGCCCCTACTTTGCTAGCTAGATAGCATGATGATGGGATGGTTGAGGGGTTTGCTTGTTAATTTCAAACTTGTGTCAAATGACGGTCTATATAGGAACATATAACCAGGTCCAGATATGATAGATAAATTAAGGTCGAAATCCCCCAAATAGTCTGCTAGACAGCATAATCAACAGAATGCCATGAGTAAAAACATTCAGTAATCCTTTAATGGAGAAAAAAGTAGAGGTGCGATAGAAAGTTCTACCATATTTCAGAGGAAAAGATGAAGATAATTTCATGGACATATCATGCTCCAAGCCCATAAGAAGAAAGGTGATAGTAGAGAAAGTGGGAGGTATTGACTGCATTTAGTGCAGAAGGATGCTTCACAGGATTAGTATTGCTTTCAACTCTGAGGCATAATGTGTCCACGTTCCACAAAGAGTAACATAAGCTTATCAGCCTCCTCCAGTTTCCCTTCTGACATAAGTCCTTTGGTCACTCTCTCACACAGTTTCAAATCAGGAATCATATTACGCTGAAACATTTTGCATGCAACTTTGTATGCTGACAGAGGGATCCCCTTGCTCAAATAACTCTCCATTAAGACATGGCATGTATTGCCATCAATACGAGAGGCTGTTCTCAGAACCTTATTCAGAAGTTTTTCCGCTGCCACTAAGTTTCCAAAATAACAAAGCTTCTCAATGACTTGATTGTATGCTGTTTTGAACTTTTGCCTCAAAAGCATCTTTTCCAATAGCTTTAACAAATCTTCCACCTGACCCCTTTCACAATAACGGTGTATGACTGTCCTGTATGTAACCGGAGTAGGAAGCAAACCCTTCTTCAGCATCTTCATCATAAGGTCAGTTGCCTCTTCAATTCTTCCCTTCTTCCCCAATGCATCTATTAGTGTCGTATATGTGAATACATCAGCATGTCTGTTGCTGAGGTACATGTCATCAAGCAAAGATAGAGCTGCATCCAAATTATCTGTCTGACAGTACCCATGAATTACAGTGGTAAAGTTCACAACATTAACAGCACACCCTTTCTTCAGACATTCTTCCATGAACCTTTTAGCCTCATCCACTTTTCCCTTCTCGCAGAGAGACTGAAGAAGTAAGTTAATTTCAACAGGAGTAGGAAAGAATCCCTTCTTCACCATCTCTAGAGCTACCTCACTGGCCTCTGACAACTTTCCCTCCCTGCGCAGCCCATGCATCACCACACTGTAAGTAATGGCATTAGGAGTCCACCAGTCTTCTTCACTCGTGCTCATCTTTTCTCTAGCTTCTGAAGACTTCCCACTTCGACAGAGGCCAGTTAACAAGGCTGTATAGGATACAGTATTTGGCTTGCAGCCATGCCTTTCCATTTGCTTCAGCAGCTTTCTAGCTTGATCTACTTTACCTACTCGACAAAACCCATCAAGCACAGCAGTATATGTCACCACATCTGGGGTACAACCCTTCGAGAACATCTCATTCACTATTTCCTTTGCCTTATCTAGATTCCCCTCCTTACAAAATGAATGGACTATGGCACTATGCCCTATTTTATCAATCTGAAAGCCTCTCTGTTCTGCTTCCCTCAAAAATTCAAGAGCCTCATCTCCATGGCCATGCTTGGCAAGCACATGGACTAGATGATCATAAGTAACCTGGTCCGGTAATAAATTACTGTCCCTTACCATTTTCTGCAACATCTCCCTCACTTCTTCAACCCTTTTTTCTTTACATAGAAAATCCATGACAGTATAGTAACTGATCTTATCTGGCGGACAACCCTTTGCAGGCATTCCATCGAGCAGCTCAATGGCATCCTCAACACGATGTAAATCACAGTAACCCATGATTAAACTATTATAAGTAACCACATTTGGCATAATTCCAACGAGTTGCATTCTCTCCATGAACTTAAATGCCTTTTCAAGCCTGTTGGCCCTTATGAGGACATTCATCGCCACATTGCATATTGATAAATTAGGTTCAACACTTGCCTTCTGCATCAACGTCAGAACCTGTAAGGCACGTCTTAACTGGCCTGCCCTACTGTAGGACAGCATGAGATATCCAAAAGCTTCAGGCTCACGCACGATCCGCCTTCGGCGCATGAGCCGGATAATTCTCCTAGCGCCTTGGCACAATTTGGTCTTGCTCAAGATCCCCAACATCGTATAATACACAATAGGATCATGCCAGTACCGCCACTGCCGATCAGCCCAGTAGAAGAACATCAAGGCGACCCGCTCATCCTCCTGCACGCGAAGCACGGCGCACACCTGCCTCGGCTTGAGGCTCCTCAATAGATGCCTCAACTCACCTTCAAGGTTCGGGTTCCAAACTGACCGAAGCTGAACCAGCCTACAAACTTCCCTCACCAAAGGGTGTCTCAATTCATCTCCACATTCCTCAACGCTTCGAACGCAATCACTCCGCCCGTTCTTCAAACCGAGCGGTTTCACCAACGGCAGACCATCATCCTCCTCCGAACCACCACTCTCCTCGGCCTCGTCGCCGCTGGACTCTTCCCCTACCCGAAAATTACCGAAGAAGTCGGGCTTAGCGTCATATCCACAGTCACCTGGCGTGCGCGCGGCACTTTCGCGACCCATCCTTTCGAATGAGTCGAACCCATCAAAACCATCCTTTCCCGGAGGCCGGACAGCAGGACCCCGACCGGAAACAAGAGCAGAAGCAGCAGGAGTTTCGGGCGAGGTCGATGCACGGGCCAATGGGCGCGCCCGGAAACGACCTCGGCGTGCGAGAGAGAGACCCGCGAGACGGTAACGATTCCCGGGCAGCATCCTCTGACCCCTGTTCACACGAGCCGCCACGCTGGAACATTTTCGATGCTACCGCAGGTGCGCTTCATTCGCCGGGATCCCATCAGAGGAACAGCTCCGGCGAGTGCTTTCGCCGGCAATCGAGTGTTCTTGAGTGCCACGTCCAAATAGAATCGACAATTTAAGTGTTATTTTCGATAAATCGTTTTTGGTAAATCGTCCCACAAATTATTATTATTATTTTTATTCCGAAGTGAATTTTTGATTTTTGATTTTTTCTTATTCTTTTGTGCCGAAGGCAAGGCCATGTCCGTCGTTGGTGACCTTCACCGGCAAACAAAAAAGGCAAAGAAAAAAATAAAAATAGAAAAATAAAAAACATAAAAAAAGTTATTCACGTGAATATCATTGATGTCACGTAAAACTATTGGCCTCGACATTGGATTTTCTGACAAGACAAACTGCAATGACACTTAATTAATTAATTTTTTAAATTTGTAGCACTTAAAGCACTAAAATGAACGTTGTAGGAATGTTATGATATTCTTGTTAATTTTATTTCAAAGTTGTTGACATGTAGGCATATGTGTATATACTTAATGAATTCAAAAACTACTTAATCATTTATTAATGTTAATAAATATTAAAAGGGCATTAGACAAATAACTAAATAAAAAGATATTGCAATTCTCGATATGATTATTTTTGTGATATTTGTAATTAATACTTTGAATAATGAATAGTTTCTCATTTAGGATACATTACAAGTGCCCCCAGCAAGATTATTGTCCACGTTAAAGTTACCGGGCATCACAAAAGTTACTTATCGCTTACGAAAGTTCTTTCTTTCTTGCAATAAGAGTTGCCAATCATACTTAAAGCTATTTCAGTACGTACAAAAAATAAATAATGGCTTTGCAAATCACATGTAGCTCGATCATTGCTCCCTAACTATTAGGACCTTTCCTAATTTTATGTTTCATTCATTTCACAGAAAATAACTTTTTTGAAAAACGTTATTCGAATTTTCCGATATTCAAGTATGAAGAAAACTACACTAGTTAAGGAAAACATTTTCTGCCAATGGAAAAAACACCTTCAAAAGTGAGAAAAATATATTCTACTTTAAAGCTGAAATCCTTTTTTTTTTTCATTTCTTCTTTTTTTTTAAATTGATTTTTTAATAAATTTCAAATTTTTTTCTTTGTTTTTTGCCTCTTTCTCAGCTAGTTGCTGGCCATGGTGGTGGTTGGTGACCAGCCAAAGACAAAGAAGAAGATAAAGAAAGAAAATATAAAAAAGAAAAATAATTTAAAAAAAAATGATTGAAAAATTCAAATTTTTTGATCATTTTTCTGAAAAATCTAATCAAATACCAAACGGTGGAAAATATTTTCTTATTTATTTTTAGATCTCAGCCGAATATTAAAAAAATATTGTCATTTTCTCTTTGAAAGTAACTTTTTGGAAAATGTTTTTTAAAAATGTTAGGGTTAATACCTAAAAAACTCAAAACTGATATACTTATGACAAATTTATCCAAAACTAATTTTTTAATCATCAAAAACCCCAAATTGGTACACGTTTGACAATTTTACCCCAAATTGGTATACTTCGACAAATTTATTCTATATTAGTTTCTGTTAAATTTTACCGTCAAATTATTAAGTTGAATGACACGCGACAATGACGGTGTCTGTCAGGTTTGGAATTTTACTTTTCTTTTGTTATAGTTATGCAATTTTTGTGATTTTTTGTGGTATTAATCCAATTTAACATAGGGTATATTTGTCATAAATGTATTAATTTGGGATTTTTAGCGGTCGTATAAATTAGTTTGGGGTAAATTTGTTATAAGTATACCAATTTGGAGATTTTTTATGGTCAGTTCGGGTAAATTTGCCATAAGTATACTAGTTTGGGGTTTTTCATGATTAAAATAGTTTAAGGTAAATTTGTTATATGTGTACCATTTTAAGGTTTTTCAAGATATTAACCCAAAATGTTTTTTTTTTTGGCAAAATGAACAGATTTTTAGGTTAAAGTTGTCTCTTACACACATTAAATTGGCAAATTGAAAAGAAGAGAAGAGTCGCCATCAAGTTATTTATGTCCACGATATTGTAAGAAAATGTAAATAAACACGTCAATTTAACACAAGGAATATTTTAAATTGCTTTACAAATCAAGTTACAATCGCGTCCTAAGGGATTGTTTCATCGAGGCATATTTTATTGAAAATATGATGATCCTGTCCATCCTCAAATGAAGGCTAATAAAGAAAAAAGAACCGACATATAATAGTTTAAAGAAGAAACTGGACAAAAGAAATAATTAAAGTTTTAGAACGAAATTGAAATAAAAAAATATAGGTTATTAATTTTAATGGCATGTTGGCAAATTTCATCAAATTTTAATGAAAATATCACATCGAATAAAAAAAAATTTCAAGAATGACATTGGATAAATGAGAAAAAGTTCAAATACCACCTGTCACTGGCCCTAAAATGTACTGATGTTGACTCGCACTAAATGATCTGACTCTCAAGATGTTGTGGGGAACCAAATTGACCAAATTGGATGGGTCTTCTTTTTACTTTTTATTTTTTATTTTTTTTTCTCTCATTTAGAACTAATATTGCGTTAGGGTCACGGCCAGCATGCATTGTGAAATTTCTGCTCAAATCCAAAGACAAGCTCCAAAATCACGATTAAAACATGAAAAAAAAAAACTAAATCTCCATGATTATTTCATGAACATGCTAAGTTTTCACATTAAGTAAGGAAATCTATTTATACTTAGTAAAAAGATAATTTTAGATTATCGTATAAATTATCATATTCCAACGTAAAAAGAACTAATACATTCTAATTAAGAAATAACTATAGCTTAAAAGAGAAAAAAAAGTGGAAACAGGTTGTCAGTTCTCCAAATTGGGAGCTAATCCTATTTATTAGTCCGATTCCCAGTTTCAGTAACCCACATTTGCAATGGATTGCCACAACTTGCATGGGCCCCAATATGTAATTTCGAATTAAAAGAAACAAAAGCAAAAAAGGAGAGGGCGAAATCCGATTTCCCACCCGATCCGACGCGAAACTCGAAGAAGCGAAGGATCAGACGCATTTTTAACTTCACCTACATTATTCCCCCCAGGTGAAAACGGCCCGCGCACAACCCGCAGTTTTCATTCCTGCATCTTGGTGGGTTCTGTTCTTCTACATTCTCTCTCTTTGTTTCTCTCTCTCTCTCTCTCTCTGGGCTGTTCATCAGGGTTTTTGAGGGGGGTCTCCGAGGCGCATTTGCCGTCTCCGTCGAAAACAACATCTGGGTCGCCGCCTCCGGCTCCGGCTCCGGCTCGGCCGACCTCACCGGCTTTTCCGAGGTTCGTGGTTCGCTCTCGAACGGAATTCGTGTCGACGCGGCCGTCGGCCCGCGACATTTCGCCGATTTTTCCGATTCCGATCGTTGCCCAGCTGTTGAATTTCCGCCGGGGGTTGGTTCCGCGATTGGGCAGTTAAGGTTGTCGATCTGCATTGATGCGTTGATGGGTTTTTTGTTTTTTTGTTTTTTTGGGACATTGTGTTTGAGGGGGGGCTTAGATGTCGTGGAGACGGTCTCTCGGGTTTGATTTTTGATCCGTTTGGGAGATGATTCTGGTAGACGGTTGGTGATAGTGTTGGGGGCGTGTTCTGATTAGGGTGCTGATAAAAAAAATGAAGAGGCTGAAGCTCGAACCCGCCAGTGCCAGAAAGCCCAAGCTTTCGCACCTGTTGCTGGTTGTGGGGGCATTGTACTTGCTTTTCATAACCTTAAAGTTCCCAAAGTTCTTAGAGCTGGCGACCTCAATGGGTGGAGATGATAGCCCCATTGGGTCGGTAAAAGAGGATCCTGAAGATGGGAGCCTAAGCAAAACGGTCATCACTTCTGTTCACGAGGATAAATTTCACCAGAAATTAGAAGATTTTCAAAGCCAAAATGTTTTGAAAATGCCTAGGAAGGAACACACAGAGGTGGAAGTAAATGGGTCCAGGCCCACTAAGATATCTCAACTCCGCTACGGTCGAATAATGGAAGAAATCATGAGGCGGAGGAATAGGACGAGTGAACTATCGACACTTGACAAGATGGCAGATGAGGCTTGGAGTTTGGGGCTAAAAGCATGGCAGGAATTGGGCAAGTTTAAGCTGGATGAGACTGCACAAACTTCACTCTTGGAGGGGCCAATAGAGTCATGTCCTTCCTGGGTTTCAATGAGTGGGGAGGAATTGGCGCGGGGAGATAGACTCATGTTTCTTCCTTGTGGGCTTGCTGCAGGATCTTCCATTACTGTGGTTGGAACTCCTCATCATGCCCATCAGGAGTATGTCCCACAACTTGCAAAGTTGAGGAGTGGCAATGGCGTGGCTATGGTCTCGCAGTTTATGGTTGAATTGCAGGGGTTAAAGGCCGTGGATGGGGAGGAGCCTCCCAAGATTTTGCATTTGAACCCAAGATTAAAGGGTGATTGGAGCCGCAGGCCAGTTATTGAGCACAACACTTGTTATAGAATGCAATGGGGAACAGCTCAAAGGTGCGATGGTTTATCATCCAAGAATGATGAAGACATGCTAGGTAAGACTTATATTGCCTTTGAAATTTCTTGTAGTCGCGACGTTTCGTCAGTCTTCATCTGTTTAGTATCGGTGAGTTTATATGTTTTACTGACTTTTGATTTCTTGGGAATACTTGCTGTCATCGTATGTTTGATTTTTCATGTCTTACTTCAGGAAAATAGGGCTAATTCCCAAAAAAAGCCCCAAACTTTAGGCCCAATGTCAATTCTGTTCCGAACTATTTTTGTCTAAAAAAAATCCTTGACTTTTGCTCTAATCTTAAATCTAACCAAAGTTGAGGGTTTATTAGGGAATTAGGCTCGGGAAAATATGAAAAGTTCTGACTATTAAGGGTTGTTATTTAATTTGAGAATCTGCTTCTATCTTAAATGGTTACCTTTGCTTTTATTAAGGTTAAGGGTGTGGGCCTAGAGTTGCTTGTAAAGTCTTAATCTGGATATTAGAATGTGTGATTATCTAAAGGTTTGAATAGAATTCTCACAGGATTCTAATCTTAATTAATGAAATCTTACGATTGACTCTTTTCTATAGATTCTATCCAATGACCTCAATATGTTTTATCTATGGACTTGTATAATTTGGGTCATGTGATTTTAAACTTGATTTGATGTTCTAGTTTTATCTATGATGATGATTCTTAAATAATGATTTTACCAGCAGTATCACCAATTTTCTTTTATTTGCTTTACATTCTTTTCCCTACTTCGGGATGCTTCAAGCCCCGGATGCTTTCTATCTCTGGATCTGGTCCATCAGGCATTTATATTGAACCTAAATAAGATCCTATTTTCCGCATTGAGGCATACAAATATCGGCATAATCTGTAATCCTGTCAACTTGGTAATCTAAAAAGGACTTCTACCGATAAGAGGTTATATGAAGCATAGGTATGTTGACTCATGACAAGCAGTCAAAAAGAAGCATTCAAGAAGAGGCTATGTTATAGTTGTTAATAAATGCATAAATCAACACTTTGCTGAACTCGCGGGATGTTTACTGCCTTTCTAGTTGGTCCTGTACAAGCTAGTTTTCGATTCACATTGTCGATTTTTCTGCAAATACTGGTTTTCTCCGTGGAGAGGCTCAGTTGGTTTAAATCTGTATTTGGTCCCTGGAATTGTGTTATTTTCACCATGTGGTTCTTGAGCTATTTTTATTCACAATGCTATCCTCCAATTTTTTAAAAAGAAGGGTTGATTTGTTTCTTGCGACATAGTTCTCATCAGAGATTGGCAACATGGATAAACTGGAAACTTTGGTTAGGTCGTATAAACAATCATGAAGCCCTTAAAAGTAGGAACATAATTTTTGATAAATTGGTTGATGTTGCTTGAAAAATGTGTTGGAGGAGGTCAGAATTGACCCTTTGTACAATGTGGATGGAACAGAGTGAACAAAAGGGTTTGTGGACCAATTGTGTAAATGGCAACAGTTCAGGGACCAGATCTATATTCGACCCTTAAAAGTTTGGTCTCTCGTGAACTTTGCCTTATTCTCTTTTTATTTATTTATTTATTTGTTTATTTATTTATTTATATGAGCTGTGGAAACGCAATAGTTGGTACTTGTACCGTAATCATGAGAAACTTTTGAGTGGAGACAGATGGCTTATACTGGGGTAGGCATTTTACAGAAAGAGTAGCTGTGTATTATTTCTGCTGTAAGTGATTTTCAGAACACTTAGTATCCACTTGGTACCTATGTACATCGACTCTTTAGCCCAAGAAAGTGGTCATGTTTTTCTTTCTCAGGTGCGTTGTATATGGAGTCACCAAGCTCTGTTTGTCTTTAAGAACTCGGTGCAGAAACTGAGATCAAGGTGATTTGAGAGTGAAGTGACATAGCCACTGCAGCAATTTTATCTGAAAAAGCTTGTAGGAAACTATTTTTATTTGTTTCAGGTTTTCCTAGATGAAGGTTAGGGGTCATTTTACCAATTAAGCCTTTCAAAATAATATTCCTGTGTGATGATTCCATTTCATTTTAGATCCGTTTAACTGTGGGTGTGTATCATTGGCTGTGCTTTGTGTCTTGTGCCAATACATATCGGTACTTTTTTCCTGCTGGGATTGTGTTTTATCCTTCTAGTATTTTGTGACCTTTCATAGATTGCAGTACTTTCTGTAAATTAACCATTTATTTTGTCAATCGGTTGCTTGACTTGGTTAAATATTGATGGAAGGGAAATTTCAGTATGGAAATGGCTGGGGTATACAATTTAAACCTTGGGTGGGAAGTGTAACATTGGAGAGGGGAAAAAATGATCTTAAATCTAGAGAAATAGAACTGTAAGCATACTGCTTGTTTGTGGTTTTTCCTTCAGATTAATCAAGTTGGACCATTTTTGGTAATTCCAAGTAGAATTTCTTGCACGGTCTCTTTCTTACTTTCTATGGTGGTGTTAACTAATGTGTGGATATTCGTCTAATTGGTATGGTTTACTAGAATAATAGTGATAGTGGAATGTCTGGAACTGATAGAAGCTACATGGTTATCACATTGTATATATAACATTTTCCTTGTGTGTACTGGCAGTTGATGGATATGCGAGGTGTGAAAAATGGATGCGGAATGATATTGTTGATGCGAAAGAGTCCAAGACAACATCATGGTTTAAGCGATTTATAGGACGTGAGCAGAAACCGGAAGTGACATGGCCTTTCCCTTTTGTGGAGGGTGGGCTCTTTATTCTTACTCTTCGTGCAGGTGTTGATGGTTACCATATTAATGTTGGGGGTCGGCATATTTCTTCATTTCCTTATCGGACGGTATGTTGTTTGTCATGGGAGAGACTGATCTCATGGGCTTTACTTCTTGGGGCAACTCTTCCAGTTTCATTAAATGAATACTGAATATTTTCCTTTAGATGGATATTATCTGCTTTTGCTTTGGCATCTAATGCCATAGTAATTCTTCTTGTGGCTCTTGCTATAAACTGATGACCTCTCTTCATCTGGGATATTTTTCTTGGTTCTGATGATTCCTAGTTATTAGGGTGATATGATGCGAGATCAATTACTTACTTGAGTTGCACATGTGGTATCTTCTAAAGCCTTTCTTTCTCCCTTGTATCTGTAGGGATTTACACTTGAAGATGCAACTGGATTGGCAATAAAAGGAGATGTTGATGTTCATCAAGTTTATGCTACCTCTCTCCCAACTTCCCATCCGAGTTTTTCTCCTAAAAGAGTCTTGGAAATGTCTGAGAGATGGAAAGCTCATCCTCTGCCTAAAAGACCAGTTAGGCTTTTTGTTGGAGTTCTTTCGGCAACCAACCACTTCGCAGAACGCATGGCAATCAGAAAGACCTGGATGCAATCAGCAGCAATAAAGTCTTCAGATGTAGTAGCTCGTTTTTTTGTTGCACTGGTAAGGTTGCTAGCATGCTGACTATAACTATAGTTTATCCAGCATCAAATTTTAAGTTGAGTATGTCTAGGTTATAGAGAATCAGATGCGCTCTTGGAATTTTACATTCTATTGGGAGGGTTGTTTGTGTGACATGTGATTCCTTGCTAATTTGAGTTTTTGTAGTTGTTATGGTTCGTTAGTAATCAAAGTTATGAACTTTACTGAAGGAGTTATTCAGGGACTACTTCTTAAAGTAGGAATAACATGGCCAGAGACTTTCTGGATTGAAAATTACACTTACACTATGGGAACTTAGAAAGATGACTTTGGCATCTGCGGTGCTGTCTTTTCTCTTGGTATTGACTTAGACCCCCTTGGTAGAATGTCTTGGACAAAAAGGGTAGAGTATGCTGACAAGATCCTGAATAAGCCTTTATGTTCAAATAAGTTGGGTGTGATGATGTGGTTCAGTTTTATGACCCTTCAGGCATGAAAGCAATCTATGTAGATTTTGAATGGCCCAAGTTGCTTGTATCAGCAGCAATCCACATGGCAACATGTTTGTATTTCCACTACATTAGCAGAGTGAATGATGACTGATTTTTCTATTTACATGTTAATTAGGCTATTCTATATGCTTTTGGTCCAATAACTTAAGGGAGTCAAAAGTTGATCTTTCATAAAGTGCAGGAGGGGCGTCACAGTATCTGTCAGTTTCAAATGCATGGGTTGGCACTGAAATGTATTTAAAATTGAGGGTGTATTGGAGTAATTATCTTAAAGTAGTAAAAACTAAAAGGATACTGGAAAAAAGAAAAAGAAAAATTTACGTTATGAGATAACCATTTATGATTTTTTTAGTAGATATTATGTCATCATTTGTTGAAATCTGTTGCTGACAATGTTCACCGTGGAAAGCCTCATGTGAAACTTATCTTCCAAGTGAGAAACTAACGCAATTATTGCTTTTTGAGATGGATGGAATCATTCACCAGAAAAAAAGAGACGGAAGGAATCAGATGGCCTAAGTTAAAGTATTCACTGATTAATATAGGTGGGAGTGTTGACTGAGTGTGATTGCGTTATGTATTGTAAGCAGTTAGTCATCAACTAATAATTGACAGGATCTATTGGAAAATTGTAGTTCAAGAGTTCTTTAATCTCCAAATAAATGCCCTTTGGAATGTGAAGTACTATGACAAACATCAAACTGTAAAATAGTAAAGATTTATGCTTTCCAGTTCTATACAGTACATATGTAATCTTGTAAAGTACATACTCTTTTCTGCTCATATTGTAAGAATCTTTGCAAAAATGCCAACTCGCAATCTGATTTTTATATACTGTTTTTAGAATCCAAGAAAGGAGGTGAATGCAATGCTAAAAAAGGAGGCTGCCTACTTTGGTGATACAGTTATTTTGCCATTTATGGATCGTTATGAGCTCGTGGTCCTGAAAACCATTGCGATATGTGAGTTTGGGGTAAGATTTTGTTTAGTTACTGTAAATCTACATGAAATCGTCTACCCACTTTGAACATTGTGTAGTAGAACTCTACTTTTAACTAGCTCATCATCCTGAATGCAGATTCAGAATGTGACAGCAGCATTTACAATGAAATGTGATGATGATACATTCTTAAGGGTGGATGCTGTCTTAAATGAAATTGATGGCATCTCTTCCAAAAAGTCTCTTTATATGGGCAATCTCAATCTCTTGCATCGTCCGCTCAGAAACGGAAAGTGGGCGGTTAGTTATGAGGTAGGAGGCTTCTGTGGTTATAGTGATTATTGAATGCAGTACCAGTTTGTTGTTTTGTTTGCTACTTGGAAATAGATGATTATTGCAGGATTGCGAGGCATTTTCTGTTGGCAAAGGTACTTAGCAGCTTGATAGTCAGTCATTGGATCTTTCTTGTGCTCAGATTAGATGACCAACAAAGTTCGCTAGATGTTATCGCCTTGAAGCTTCAACAGAAGACATTTGACACATGCACACATGCATGCACATATAATTTCTACCTACCCTGTTGATGATTAAGTTCAGTTTCATTATAATGGACCTTTTGCTATGGATCTTGCTGAGCAATTCAAAGAGTACATTGAATGCACAGTAGATTGTCTGCATTCTTTGCTTGACATGATAATTCTCTCAAAGTGATGATTATTGTCCAACATGACAGGAATGGTCTGAAGATATATACCCTCCATATGCCAATGGACCTGGATATGTCATTTCGAGTGATATTGCTAAGTTTATCGTTTCTCAACATAGAAACCGAAGGCTCAGGGTGAGTTTATCCAACGCTTATGTGGTTTTTGTGAGAATATATATATCCTCCAAGCTTTTATCACCTATGGCTGAACTGTTATATGTTTCGCCTGTGGGTAGCTCTTCAAGATGGAGGATGTGAGCATGGGGATATGGGTGGAGCAATTTAACAGTTCTGTGCCAGTACAGTACTCACACAGCTGGAAATTTTGCCAATATGGTTGCATGGAAGACTATTACACTGCACATTACCAGTCTCCTAGGCAGATGATCTGCTTGTGGGACAAATTGGCAAGGGGTCAAGCCCAATGCTGCAACTTTAGATGACAAGTAACAGACGAATGTCGTCTTCAAAATTTAGCCGTAAATAGTCCCCTTTGGCTTCATGTAATTAAGGTTGCAGCTAGTTAGTTCCGCTATATCATGAAATAGGTCAGGCTGGCAATCCCAGTAGAGAACGAGATAAAGAAATTTTGACTGGGATATATTGTACCATCGCACTGGCTGTTTAATCGAGCTGAGTAATTTTGGCTAGGTCATCTTGAACGGAATCCGTTTTGTGATACTTGGCAAATGTCTTCATTGAGAATGGAGTAGGCTATTGAGCGAAGCATGAACCAATAGGATGAATTGGAAAAGATGCATTCAGGTCGATGCCTTAAGTTTGGATCTCGGTTTTGTTTGACATCATCAGTCTGCAGGCTGAATTTGCTTGAACTAGACCAAATAATGTTGTCACTATGTTTTCAATCGATGACCAAGTTGTTATTCTAATCCAAAAATCCAGCGAGCTTGATTAGGTGTATGCAACGGGAACCACTCAGGCCGGTCCTAGGTGGTTCCTAGGGGCGTTAGTCTGGTTTCCAGTCGTAAAATTGGAAATGGTATCTGGTTTTGCTTTTCAAGGTGGGAACAGTCGTAAAATTGGAAATGGTATCTGGTTTTGCTTTTCAAGGTGGGAACCGGACCGATTAGACTAGACTAATTATTATTATTATTATTATTATTATTATTATTATTATTATTATTATTATTATTTGTTTTATTTCTTTAAATCGCCTCTCGTCCTCGCCGCTCACGCTCATCAAATTGCAAAAGAAGAAAGGAGGAGGAGAAATAAAAGGGGTAATCGTTGGCGGTGGGCTTTGGGGGGTGGGCGAGTCAAGGACTGAACTCAGCACGCCCGGCGGAGGAGGCGGCGCAGGACAGCCTAAGGGACCCAGTGTTTTTCTAGGGATGATTCCCTTTCCGGGAATACAAGGGGAGGATGAATCGAGAATGAGTAGGGGTGTGCAACGAGAACTGCTCGAACCGGGAACCGGCCGGACTGGACCGAACCGGCCGATTTTGGGCGGTTCCTATGGTCGGCGGTCCGGTTCCCGGTTCCTAATCTTGGAACTGGTGGCCGGTCGGTCCGGTTTTGGTTCCCACCTTGGAACCGGACCGACCGGACCGAACCAAATTTTTTAATATATAATTTATATACATAGAATTAATAAAATATATAAACAAAATAACTTATTTCAACCAAAATTGCAATTTGAGGTAGGAACCTCTTATGTGGCCAAGAGACCATTAAAACCATTTTTGTTACTCTTTTATTTATAGAAAAAATCTCCTTGTTAGTTTCATATTCTACTCGATGTGGGACTAAGGTTCCAAGAGTTCCACATCGACTAAACATTCAAAGAGCAGAAGAGAGATTGTCTATAAAATTTAAGCCAAGCGCAACTTTTAGTCAAATTGTTCATGGCCTTCATGGTTAAAGTTAAGCGTGAAACACACAAAATTTGAATCACACAAATGAAGTTTGAATATTTTGCACGTGGGAACACATGTGATTAGTTTTGTTGAATCGCCCGAGAACCGAATTGAATTGATCGGTTCGGAGCACGGTCACTCTTTAGTGCAAAAAAGTAGAGCTGATTTTGTTGGACCGGACCGGACCGGACCGGACCGGAACCGATAGTCCGGTCTGGTTCCTGGTCCTAGGACCAAACGATCCGGTCTACGGTTCGCAATTTTGGGAACTGGTGCTCCCGGTCTGGTTCCCGGTTCCAAGATGGAACCGGACCGAACCGGGAACCGATCACCCCTAAGAATGAGTGAACAAAGGAGGGCCGACGAGATGGGGAAGGTGAAGTTCACAATCTGAACAGTGTCTTAGCAAAAGTGAGTTGTTCTTTTTTCTTTTGGTCTCCCTCTCTCTGTCCGTCTGGCCGTCACGGCGTTTGTTGGCATTTGGTTCGACCAAACCGGCGTTTGATGGTTTTGTGAATGGATCTAGCTCTTTAGATCTAAAAAGCTTCACATACGTTGGCTTTGAGGAATTTTCACAAACACCTCAGGGCTTCCAAAATTGCGACCAATTCTGTTGGACCTCCTGGGAACCAAATTAGACTGGTTGGTCCAGTTTCAAGACTAGATGGTCCGGTTTCCGATTCCAAAAATGGGGAACCGGTCGTTTTGATCTGGTTCCCAATGTTTGGATAGGATCAGACTGGATTGGAACTGATTACTTATAAGTTCAGTGGATGAAATTTGCATTTTTACAAATCACGCATCCTATTCAGTCCCATGCTCCTTTAGGTAAGGCTTACATAGATCCGAGTCTATTACCCAAATCCATTGGGTGCATCGTTCATATGGAATTCGCAAAATGATGGCCAATATGGGTTCAAGTGAATCCAGATTTAAAAAAGTGTTTACCTACTACCCCAGCCGAACCACCATTTTCTCAGTGCTGTAGTCCGCTCAACTCATTTCGTCTTCTGTGCTTAGCTTGATTTGGACCGTAAAATCTACGAGCCTTTGTATAGGTCATATTTTGGGTGTGTTGAATGTACCTATAAATATCATCTAGTATAAGTACACTGAAAATTCTAAAATTTATTATGAAAGTGCATTTGAATCATAAACTTTAGAAAAATGCATTCAACTTTAAAACATGTCACGAAAGTATAATTAAGTCTTATGACTTTTAAAAAGCGCAATCAAATATTAAATCTTGTCAATTTGGTGCAATCAAGTTTTTCCAATAACTCTATCTAACTTGACAAACATAAATATGGGAAGAATTACCAAAAAAGTCATAAATTTATTATAACTATTCCAATTCAGTAATAAATTTAACGTTTTGGCTAATTGAGTCATAAATATTTTGTAATTATACCAGTTTAGCCCATCCTGTCACAATTGGCCGTTTGGCATTGATGTAGCTGTTAGCTAGCAAGTGCGCCCTAGCCATTGGTGGGGTGAGCCCTCGTTTGATCTGGCAAGGGCTCGCCTCACCATCATTGGGTTTGGTGAGATGAGCCCTCGCTAGATCTAGTGGGCGCTCACCTTTGCCAAGCGACAACGAGGCGAGCTCGCCCGGCTGCGTTAGTTCGGCAACTAGCTGGCCCTCCTATTTGGTCAGTCACCAAAGCCAAAGGAAGAAAAGAGGGAGGAGGAAAAAAAAAGAGAGAAAATTAATAAAATAATTTGAAAAAGTAAAATATTATTAAAAAATTGTTATTGGCACTGGCTGGCAGCCATGTCAGTGTTGGCCTGCCAATTTTGGTCGGATGGACTAAACTGACACAATTGCAAAAGGTTTATGACTCAATTAGCTAAAAAAATAAGTTTAGAATTGAATTGACACAATTGCAATATGTTTATGACTTTTTTTGATAATTTTCCCTATAAATGTGTAATGAGCAATAGCACAAATGGGTGAAAATTTCTCGATCTGAATTTTCTCAGCAATTAGGATGATACTACTATAAATTCCTAGTCGAACACTTTGAAGTACCAAATGAGACTGTGTACATGAAATTCATTAGAACTTTGTATTTTCATCGATTTAATATACGTGTGACTGTTTAAATTCGTTACATTCTATGTGGTTTTGCTTAGCGTAAAGAAGAAAGTCAACGTTGCATCCGGTGGTGCTACTGACGGCGGTAGTAGTGTTGCGCACCGATGGTGGTGGCTGTGTGATGGTTTTGCCTGTAGCCATAGCGCCACATGGCTCGCTCATGTGCGGATTTCATCCAGCAATTTAAATTTTAAGGTCTTTTTAGTAAAATTTTAACTCTGCATCTCTAAGTCTTATGCATGTTTTGGAAATAAATCCCTAAGCAATATAATAATGATTGTTTAAAAATATTAAATGTTTGAAAATAAGTGTTTCATATATATTAAAAAAAATTCTATTTGGAAATACCTATAAAATATATGAATAAATATAATTGTTTATTATGGAGTTTTAAAAGAATTAACTATGTAGGGTTACCTATTTCATAATTAACAAATATATATGTATATATATATATATATATATATATATATATATATATATATATATATATATATATATATATAATTAAGAGATCAACTCAAAATATCCTTTATTGCAATATAAAATTACAAAAAAAAGAGTTACAATAAAATTACTCATAAAGGTTCGATAACAAACTGCTTATATTTCAACATGGACAATGCAATGTACAGTAAACACGATTATCATGAGTAAAAGTTTGGATACTCATTACGAAGATATGCTTCGTCGTACTTCTTAAGTAAATGACATTAACAAATTGATTTAAAAAAATGATAGCCCATATTTAACATTTAAATGATAAATACTCATTGGATCTTTCACGTTCTTAGATGAGATAATCAACGAAGTTCACTAGATGTTGTCACCTTAAAACTTGAATAAAAGATACTTGACGCATGCACACATTCATGCACATATTAATTTTTGCATACCCTGTTGAAGATTAAGTTCATTTTCATTATAATGGACCTATTACTATGCTTCTTGCTGAACAATTTGAAGAGAACATTGAATGCATAAGAGTAGACTGTCTGCGTTCTTTGTATGGCATGATATTGCTCTCAGAGTGATGATAATTGTCCAACATGACAGGAATGGTCAGAAGAAATATACCCTCCATCTGCCAACGGACCTGGATATGTCATTTCAAGTGATATTGTTAAGTTTATCTTTTCTCAACAAAGAAACCAAAGCCTCGGGGTGATTTCATCCAACGCCTCCGTGGTTTTCGCAAGAATATATATCCTCCAAGCTTTTCTCATTAATGGCTGAACTGTCATAAGTTTTGGCTGTGGCTAGCTCTTCAAGATGGACGATGTGAGCATGGGGTCGTGGGTGGAGGAATTCAGCAGTTCTGTGCTGGTACAGTATTCACACAGCTGGAAATTTTGCCAATATGATTGCATGGAAGATTATTACGTTGCACATTACCAATCTCCTACGCATATGATGTTATGGTTATAACTATTACCTATAGGGGGATGAATAGGTGATTATGTGGAAATGAAAGAATTTAAACAAATATTGCAATGAAACAGCTTCTAATGAAATGGTAGATCTTACCAGTGTACAATTGTACCACAATAAATAATAAAGTAAGGGATATAGAATTGCACACTCAAGATTATAGTGGTTTGGCTTTTGTAAGCCAATCGGCTGGAATTCACTGATAAGAACTGATTAGAGATTACAAGATTTGAGCTCTGAATGCTCAAGTTTGTGCGAACAACTCCTCACACTCTCAACCTTTAAAATGTTACACAATATTACTTAGCAAAGACGAATGTATTGTAGAAAATTTATTCACATGAACAACTAGTTAATCATGAAAAACGGATCCATATATGATTGTAAAACACCGACATCAATAAATACAACGTAATTAAAGCGTACCTGTTTGAGCCATTGCTTTACGAAAAGTAGATCACTCTGATAATCAGGTATCTATTGGAATGCCAGATCTTCCTCTCTATGACCTATTTCGATATAACAGCTTTCAATGGGATTAAAGCAACTAATAGGTATAACCTATCCTTTTATAGGCTAGAGAGGGACCTAGCAAACCCTAATCAACAGCATGTCAACTGGGCCCTTCCCATTACGGGCTTCAGTTAAACACAATTGCCTACATTTTGCTGCTCAACTAGGCTCGTTATCAATAGATGCCAATACCCAATTCAATAAGATTACTATAGGGTTCAACAAATATTGGAATATCCATTAACCCGATTATTTAAAATAGAGAAGTAATTAATTAATGTAAGCCCATATTATAGGAAATTTCCAACATTCTCCCACTTGGGCTACATTAATTAACTTATTTTATTTAAAAAAAAATTATATTGAAAACGACACTATCGGGTTAATAACTGAAATTTTGTTTTATGTGGCCACAAATTTAAAAATAATATTCCAATAATGGCATCTCAAAACCAATCTAATCCTATATAACCTCAGTATAGGATTATGGAGATCAATGTGTTAAGAAAATATCATTACACAAGACCTTCCATAATCACATATAATAAGCATTATATTTTCATGGATCATGGGACTAGTAGTGTAGTAAGAAATAATGCCAACATGTGATCAAAATATACACTATTTCTTATCGGTTCTCAATGCAATTTCTCAACGACATGAAACTACATTAACGCAATTTCTAAAAAACATGAAATTGCACGATTATGTCACAATACAACATGAGATCTCATAATTAGTGACATCCAATCATTTTCAAACTATTTGTTTAAAGATACCGTTCTATATCTCCACTTCTCAATCAATAGGAGAAAGGATAACAATGGAATCAACAGTGATGATCATAAAAAATAAATGCTTTAATAAAGATCGTAAAAGCATTATCAGTTTGCATATAACTATAATATCCAGAAATACAAATTATATAGCTTCCACTAACAAAAGAAATCAAAAGATTCTAAAACACCCATATTCTTTACATGTTCTTTAAACAAAATGAGTCGTAAGCCTTTTGTTAGAGGATCAACCAACATGGACTCAATTATGATATTCTCGATCACAATGTCTTAGTCTTTAACAGTATAATATCTTATCTAATTAACATTTCAACCGTGGCATTATTGTTGTTTACAGCAAAAGTAAATATTTATCACACATAATGCAATAAGATCAATTATGGGCAATAAGTAATTCAAAATAATTAGTACATTATAAACTCCCCTTTGGGCAGAGTGTATAATGCATCATTATTTTCCACAGCATGAAGTTTATAAAGTAACAACAAGGAGAATTATATATAATTGTCAATGATTCATCCTCTTTGGGCAGACAAATCATTTAAATTATACATTTCCATGATATCAATATATAGAGACGATAAAGGAGAATTACATATAATCTTCAAGAATCAATCTCCTTTGGGCAGACAAATCCTTTAAATTATATATATCTCTATTATCTCAACATAGAGGTGAATTACACATAACTCTAAAAAATTTATCCCCTTTAGGCAGATAAACCTTTTGAGTCACACATCCCCATCATTCATCTCTAATATATCAATATAGAGGGGAATTACACATAACTTTCAAAAAATTTATCCCCTTTGGACAGATAAATCTTTTTGAGTCATACATCACCATCTTTTAATTTTGGAATTTATCTTCATGCAATTTTCAAATTAATATACACAATAATCCCCTTTGGGCAGGTGATTGTATATACTATTTTATTTATCAATAAGGAACTTTAACAATTTACAAACTTTAACAATTTGTAAATAATGTTCCATTTAATCAATGCCCAAAAATTCATCAAACAATATGAAGCACTTTATGACATGTGCTTCCCAAGATCATATTGCATTTATCAAATAACAATTTTTGCCACAATTTTATGTGCCTATTTCTACAATTAAGCATGTAAGATTATTAAGTTAAACTAAAGCAGGAAAGTATAGATAATCTATACTAAATTAGGGAAAGTGGATATTGTTATCCTATCCCTCATACCCTATAATAAATTTCCATAAATTAAAAATTGGAAATATAGGCACAAAATTATTTTTCATTGAATTAATATGGATAACAATAAATAATTCCAAATAAATATTTAAATGTGCCAAAATTAAAATTTACCATACCAAAAAATCATAAATTAAAAATTAGGCATATTAAACAAAATTGAAACAAAATGGGTCTCAGAGGAACCCTAAACACATCCCCATGCACCATTTTGTATGCGTGGGGCTAGCGGCTCGATTGGGGATCTTTATCAATCTCCATGGTGCTTCATTAAATAAGACACTCTTGCACCCAATCAAAATCCAAGACGAATTAATCGAAGAAAAGAAAAGAAAAGAAAAAGAACTAAATCGTCCATATCCAAGCTTCAAGAAATTATTGTTCTTGTCTTGTAGCTTCAATCTACTGCTACTCATCTTCAAAAACTCAAACAATAATACATAATACTAGAACCTCTAGACCTCAAAAATCAGCAAGATACAATTGAAAAGAAGTATCTCTAGTTTCACCCCATCTAGAGGCTTTGCATTTGCATCGTCAAATTTGCATGTCCTTATAGTATTTATGAGATTAGCATCACATAAGCCCCAAACCAAATTCAATACATAAATATCCCCATGAATATAATAATAAAATCCACACATACGTGATAAAAGAAAAAAACTTAATTTCATCAATACCAAGAAAATTCAGCCCGTTAATTCACCATGTTACACTCTTCCTAGCGCCAAAGATAAAAAAAAAAAAAAAAAAAAAAAAAACTCCGAGCAAAGAACAAAAAATTGACATTTAGAGAAACCATGTCGAGTTTGCCGCAACAACGGCTTCTCATCCAATTCAAAGGAAGACCCTATTTGCAAAAGGCGCTGATTCGACATATAAACTCAAAAACTTTGCAAGAAGCGATGTAGGAAGCAATAAGCGCTAAACAAATTGTCTTGACAAACACAACCACTTTAGTTATAAGCAAAGCGAATAGAGCAGTGAACAAGCGCAACAACGTGGAAAAGGAGAGAACTTTTCTCACTCAATTCTCAATGAAATTATACAAATTATATATGGTTGGAAATATCTCGACATGTAAAACAAAAGCCCTATGGTTTTAGGATCAATCGAGTAAAAACATCCACACGAAAAAATAATGACAATATTTGGCTCAAAGAGGAAAATTTCGAATTTGTCCATAAAAAGATAAAATTTGGGTTCTACAATCATATATGATTGGCTCTGATACCACATGTAGAAAATTTATTCACATGAACAACTAGTTAATCATGAAAAACGGATCCATATATGATTGTAAAACACCGACATCAATAAATACAGCGGAATTAAAGCGTACCTATTTGGGCCATTACTTTACGAAAAGTAGATCACTTTGATAATCAGGGATCTATTGGAATGTTAGATCTTCCTCTCTATGACCTATTTCGATATAGCAGCTTTCAATGGGATTAAAGCAACTGATAGATATAACCTATCCTTTTATAGACTAGAGAGGGGACCTAGCAAACCCTAATCAACAGCGTGTCAACTGGGTCCTTCCCATTACGGGCTTTAGTTAAATACAATTGCCTACACTTTGCTGCTCAACTAGGCCCGTTATAAATATATGCCAATACCTAATTCAATAAGATCACTATAGGGTTCAACAAATATTGGAATATCCATTAACCCGATTATTTAAAATAGAAAAATAATTAATTAATGTAAGCCCATATTATAGGAAATTTCCAACATGTATGAGATCACAAAAACACTATTCAGACTCTCAGAATTAAAAGTTTCAAATCTTGTGAATGCGAATTCTGACCCTTCAGCTTCCAAATCTCCTCTTATATTCCTCCTAGTCCAAGCTCACCGTTGGACATATCTCTAAAAGGATCATCTAGCCAATCTACCTGTTGGTCCTGGATCTAGTTGAGAAGATCTAATTGCTTTAGAATCGTTGAGGGTAAGGCTTCCCATATTTTCTGCCGCCCATACAACAATTCAAGTTCCCAAAAATTGAGTGTTTATGAATGAAAAAAATGTTTCGCCTTTAAAAAAAATTCCAGGAAAATTGAATCTCTAAAAGATATTAATAAGACTTTCCTTTTGAAACTCTTTATAAGTATGGCAAGAAATCCAACTAATCGCCACTAGTCATTGCATGAAAATGTTTGTCTCATTCCTAGCCATTTGACAGAATGTATATGGAAGGAAGAATAAACCATGACTCTGATTTTGGTTGAAATTGTCTGATTCTATCCTATCAGACTTTCCACCTGCAATTTTTTTTTATCAGAAACAAGGTCTCTGAGTTTTGTTAGTCATCGAAATCACTTAAGGAATGTTTTCTTAACAATCTCTTCCTTTTTGATGATAATGAAACTTGTATGAGCAGAACTTTAAATAAGATATTAGGAAATTTGGATAGCTCTTGAAAAAAAGCCAGTTTTAAAATGAGGCACAGTCGATTCAAGTTTTGGAGGAGTTGCCGCACGAACTTCCTGAGTGTCTGGAACATCAGGAAGAACTCTAGTCATGTTAGTAAGTAGCACTGGATCTTCTAGAACTACATCAGCATTATCAACAGCTCTTTTGTCAACAGCTTTAGAGGAATCTATGGGAATGTTTTCAGGTCGAGGCTCAAGAGGATCTTCGGCATGGTCAAACTCCCCCTGAATTGATGCTCCAACTTGAGAAGAAACAGCACCAATTGACTTGATGGGATCTTGAGAAGTCTCCTTATGCTTGGCAGATTCCTAATGCTCAGTAACAATATCATCATTCTTTGGGTCTTGAGTGAGATCGAGATCCACCATACTAACTTGATTATCAGTTGGTTTGACTTTGTCTTCAGCCTCATTTTGCGACGTGCGAACCTTTGGAGTGCCATAACTTGGCACAAAGGGACACTTAAGTGTCATAACTTACGAAAGTGACACTTATGTGCCAAAATCGGAGCAAAATAGATCACTTAAGTATCAATCCAGCTAGAATCTAGCCAAAACGCTGACGTGTCAATGGATCACTAAAATGGATCACTTAAGTGCAAAACGGCGTTGTTTTGGTGCTGACGTGGTAAAAAATTAATATAAAAATTAAATAAATTAAATATTAAATTAAATTATTTATGAAAAATATACAAATATTAAGAATATTAAAAATATTAAAAAAATTTTAAAAAAGGGAGGCGGTTGAGGGTTGAGCCCTCAGCCGCCACCGCCACCGGTAAGGGTCGGCGACGGAGGGGAGAGGGTCGGCCGGGGTCATCGGGCCCTGACTAGGGGCCAATGACCTTGGTCGACTGGCGGTGAGGGCCTGCGAGCCCTCGCCTCGATTTGGGGCGAGGGTCGTGGCCCTCGCCCAGGTCCAGCGAGGGTTGACGGCCCTCGCTCGGCCGAGCCAAGGGCCACCGCTTGCTGAGGCAACTCCCAGCAGGCAGCGGCCCTTGGCCCAGCCAGGCGAGGGCCGCCGACCCTCGCCCAGATCTGCGAGGGCTCGCGGCCCTTGCCTAGATTCGGTGAGGGGGGGAGAGGAGGAGGGGAGGTAGCCGGCGGCTGAGGAGGAGGAAAAAAAGGGGGGGGAGGAGGAGGAGGGAGGCTGATAACTCTATAAAAATAAAGTTATTTTACCTATTTTAGGCAACAATTAATGCAATATCTATGAGAAAATATTTGGATTTCCTTTTGATTATTTGGATTTTCCTTATTTATGCAAAATAATGAGATATGGAGAATATAAGGAAAAGAATGGCAAAAAAAAATCAGGAATTCAAATCAAGAAGCAGTGGAAGATAGATATCAAATCAGAATCGTCTGATTTACTCCCTGATTTTATGCACAATTGCTTGGAGCTTGGATATATCCTTTAAATGGGAGAATATTGAGAGCCAGAGAGCAGTTAGGATTTTGTTAGATCGTTTTTTCATTGTTCTTAGAGTTTTTCAAGTATTTTGAAGAGAAGACAAAAGTGGTGACGGAATTCTTGTTCTTTGATTCAAGATGCTGAGTTTAATTTATATTTTTATTTGTTCTTCTACTATGTTCTAATTTTCTTTTGTTAGGGCTACGATGTAGCCTAACCATGATGATGTGAATTTCATGATTTTTATGTTTTGCAATTGATTTCATTCATGTGAGTTATATATTATTGTGCATAATACTTTTGAGTGATTGGCTACCACTTGAATGATATGATGTGCATGTTTGAGACTGAGAATTGATAATAATTGCTCATTATAATATATAACCATGAATTAAATGTGGATAGAGATATACCACGTTATTTGTGTAGCTTTTGGTGATAAGGTGATCCAAAAGACTCATTGTAAGTCGGGAATATTTATAGTTTTTAATGCACTTATGTTTATTTTAATTCACATAGAGATATAGTGAATTAATAAACTGAGTAGGTTCGCTATACCTAGAGATAGGATAGTAAATAGATTAGGAAATTCCGCTATCACATGTTTGATATTGTTCTTGTACCCACAATAATATGAAATTCATATCTAGTGGTTATGGTGAAATCGGATGCTCTAACATATTTATCTGATCGATTTACTGCATTAATTTTGTTTTTAATTTATTCTCAAATCTATTTTGATTTGTTAGATAAATTTTAGAATTAATCTATTTTAGTATTTAATTAGTTTATTAATCATCGATCTCCGTGGGATGATACTCTTTTTCATCATTATATTACTTGTTCGACACGTTCACTTGCGTTTAGAATTTTATGAACAAGTTTTTGGCGCCGTTGCCGAGGATCGTTTGTTTAATACTAATTAATATTGATACCAGATAATTCTAATTTTAATCTAACTTTCGTTTTGTTTTATTTTTCAGAGTGTACATCAGTTTATGACACGTAGCCAACAAGGGAAACTTGCTGAGCTTGATCCAGAAATTGAGCGTACATTCAAAAGGCGACTAAGAGAACAGAGAAATCACGCTAAGAAGATGGTAGACGGTGAGAATGAAAATCCACGTAGACTCTTAAGAGATTATGTTGCACCAATAGTTCAAGGCACCACATCAAGTATCAAAAGACCTGCAATTCAAGCAAATGACTTTGAGATTAAGCCGTCGCTCATTCAGATGCTTCAACAATTAGTGCAATTCAGTGGGCTACCAAGCGATGATCCAAATGCTCACATTGATGCTTTTCTTGAAATCCATGACACCATTAAATATAATGGAGTCACATATAATGCTATTAGATTGAGATTATTTCCATATTCTCTTAGAGACAAATCTAAGAGTTGGCTTTCTTCTCTTCCTACAAGATCAATTATTACATGGAATGATATGGCTCAGAAATTTCTTGGTAAGTTCTTTTCTCTTGCAAAGTCTGCGAAGATGCGTAACGATATTACTAATTTTATGTAGATGGATAATGAATCATTATATGAAGCATGGGAAAGATTCAAAGAATTTCTTAGGGGATGCCCACATCACGGACTACCCATATGGATGCTCTAACATATTTATCTGATTGATTTACTGCATTTAGTCTCCAAATTTTGTTTTTAATTTATTCTAAATTATATTTTGATCTGTTAGATAAATTTTAGAATTAATCTATTTTAGTATTTAATTAGTTTATTAATCATCGATCTCCGTAGGACGATACTTTTTCTTATCATTATATTACTTGTTTGACACGTTCACTTCCGTTTAGAATTTTACGAACAGAGGCGGCCGGCGGCTGAGGGCTCAGCCCTCACCGCCGCTGCCGCCATCTCCCCTTCATTGCCGGGGAGGTGGGGGAGGGTTAGCCAGGGCCGTCGGCCCTCGGCTAGGGCTCGGCGGCCCCAGCCAACCCTCCCCCACCTTCCAGCGACGACGAGAGCTCGGCCCTCGGCCGTCGGCTGCCTTCCTCCTCCTCCTCCACCTTTTTTTTAAAAAAAAATATAAATTATTATTATTATTATTATTATTATTATTATTTTTTGTTTTAAAATTAATTTAATTAATTTTTATATTACATTACGACGTCGTTTTGGGTGAATTAGAGCTGAGTCAGCTCTCTGGTAAGCCACCTCGACGAGAAATATTTAATATTTAATTGCCACGTATGATTTCTGGCCGGCTTCGCCAGAGGTGGCACTCAGGTGTCCCACTTTTCTTAAAATGTGACACTTAAGTGTCACTTTCGTAAGTTATGGTACTTAAGTGTCCATTTGTGCCAAGTTATGGCACTTGAAGCGATCTTTTGCCCTCATTTTGCTGTTGTTCTATAGTAATGATTTTCACTGTCGGATCAGCTGTTGTTCCTATTCCTATTTCTCCTTTGGCATCAATTTCTTCTTCAACATCATCTTTAATCAGGTTGATATGCATCAATGATATCATCCAAATCAATTGTGTCTTCTTTGACTCAACTAGCATTTCTGCATTAACCCTTTGTAGGAAGGCTTGAGAGCTATGTCTCTGTTCAGCAATCCTTCGTCTCTTGGTGGGGCGTTTAACTGGATTTGGTACAATTTCATCTGCATCAACTTTCAAAAGTCTACCTTTTGTATTCTTCCAATATTGGTATGCTAGAAACTCATCTTCCGCATAGTTTGTTCATCTATCTTCAACAGAGGTAATTGAAATTTGCTCAACTTTTTGGGATCTCAATGTCCAATTCACGAAAAATCTTCGTGATCAAAGAACCATAGGGCAATTGTCCCTTGTTATTCAAGACAATTCTATACATATGTAGTATAATAAGATGAGCAATAGAAAATGAGCGACCATTTAAGATGGCTCACATCAACTTGGCTTAATACCGAGAAATATCAGCTCTCGAAGATACCTTAGGTCTTAAGCAGTTAATAATAATCTTATGAAGAATAATCTACCTCAAAGGAAACAATTGATGAGAGACATGCGACTTGTCATCTCTAGTGAAGTCAGAAATTCTAGAGAGTTGTCTATATGCAACATATCAATGTCTATGGCCTCAAATTCTGAGTATCAAATCCCCAATAATTTACCCAATTCCCATACTTGAATCATATAAGATTTGTTAAACACTTTGAACTCAATAGTATTTACTGACTAAAAAGAAAGCGTTGAATATAAATAAGTAGTTAGAGCAGGGTATGTAGGATATTCAGTGACACACAAAGCAATCAGTAGCCGATCACCAAGGAGTTGCTTAAGATAAATATTAATGGATTCGAAAAAGGCAAAAGTCGACAGTTCTCTATTTGATAACTTCCATATTCATTAGAAATCCGAAGTATTGTTGATGTGCTTCACATTTGATTAGTTTATTTGCATGATCGTTATCCGTCACCTACTCATCAATTCTCCTTCTGAAACTTGCACAAAGGTTTTTATCATTATCCCCCCTTCGTCCATCATCATCAGTCCTTTTTTGAGTAGCAAAAGTTTTGGCCACTTTCTCCTTCCCTTTTTGAGATTTAACAGCACTCGAATCACTAGTACTAGTGGGAGGCATACTTCTAATAGGATTAACCAATATCAACTCTGAAGCCTCTTTGCTCTCAAGGCTATGTTTAGCCAAAAGCTGCGAAATAACGTCCTCACTATTCCCTGATGCCTTAAGAGTAGCAATAATCAATAGTAACTGCAGATACTCTAAAGAAGTTTCTTTGTCAACCGTACCTTCAACACTATCTGAAAAGTTGGACATATCAATGAACTGGGGGCTTTCGCGAACTCTGGACTGTAATCCCTCAATGCGATTTGATCTTGTTGAACCAAAAGGTATGGGCTTCGTTTTAGGAGTAGTTTTTGGGGCCATGGTTCTGAAAGTGAAGAAAAGTTTTGAATTTTTTGCAAGAGAGAAGAAGATACGGGAAGGGTTTTGTAGAAAGAGTGTTTAGGAGAAAGAAGAAAGACAAAGAAGAAATAAGTTTTTTCTTTTTACGTAATATAAACTGACTTGATTAAAAGGGTTTAAAAAAGAAAAAAAGATCGGATTTTTGAGGGAAAATAGGTAAAAATTGTATAACGTTTTTTGAAAATAATAAGAGAAACAATTTCCAAAATAGATAGATAAATTTAATTTAGGGAAAAAATATATCTGATATGCTTCCAAAAATCCTTGTGCTTCCAGTTACTGGTTAGTCTGACAGAATGTTGATCTTTTTTCTTCAGTTGATTCTCCAACATCCGTTCGTTGTTGATCTTCTGAAGTCTGAGCAGCTTCAGGGGAGGTAGACTTTGTAGAGTCTGTAGCAGGTTCAGATTCTTCAAGTTGAGTCTAAATCGATTGATTTTGCAAAGAGTCTTGAAATTTGACATTTATCGACTCTTCTACAGACTGAGTCTTTTTGTTGAATACTCTGTAGGCTTTACTGGAGGTTGAATATCCAAGGAAGATTCATTCGTCTGATTTTTCTTCAAATTTACCAACTCGATCATTTGCATTTTTCAAGACAAAACATTTGCAACCAAACACATGAAAATAAGAAACAATTGGCTTCTTTCCTTTGAATAACTCATAGGGAGTTTTCTCCAGAATATGCCTTAAGAAAACTCTGTTAATAATATAACATGCTCTAGAAACTGCTTTAGCCCAAAAACGAGAAGAAATATTACTTTCAATTAAAAGAGTTCTTGCTATTTCTTGCAAAAATTTATTATTCCTTTCCACAACTCCATTCTACTCAGGAGTGTATGAAGAGGAGAACATATGCTGAAAACTAGATTTATCATAGAATTTAGCAAAATCTTGATTTTCAAACTCACCTCCATGATTTGTCCGTATGCTTGAAATAGCATATCTTTTCTCATTTTGCACTTTCTTGGCAAACTTTGAAAAATGAGAGAAGGTTTTAGACTTACTTGCCAGAAAGTAAACCCAAGTAAATCGTGAATAATCATCCACTATTACTATGCAATATCTCTTTCCACGATGCTTTGAGTTCTAATTGGTCCAAAGAGATCCATATGCAGGAGCTGCAACACACGATTAATGGAAACTTGATTTATTGGTTTAAAAGAACTTCTAACCTGTTTTCCCAACACACATTGTGTGCATAAGTCAGATTTTTGGTACTTTAGGTTGGGTAGTCCACGAACAAGTTTCTTGGAAGAGATTTTGGCAATTTGCTTCATGTTGATGTGGCCAAGCTTTCGATGCCAGAGATTTGCTTCATCTTGTATTGATATCAGGCATTGAGATTCTTCTGGTTTTATGTCCAGAAGATAAATATTCCTATGTCTACGCCGACTAAAAGATTGAGAGAGATCTTTATTAGTTCCTGAACATGTCCCTTCCTGGAAATTGATTTTGAACCCAGTGTCGCACAGTTGGCTTATGCTGAGTAGGTTGTAATTTAGTCCTTCCACCAAGGAGACATTATTGATTGTGAGACCTCTAATCTTTACTGTTCCGCATCCAACAATTCTTCCTTTGCTATTTCCACGAAAAGAGACTTTTCCTCCATTTGTTTGAACAAGCTTTATAAAACTACTTGAATCTCCTGTCATGTGTCTTGAACAGCCACTATCCAAATACCATTTAATCTTCTTCTTGATAGTGACCTGCAATTAAAAAAGAAACTTAAGCTTTCTTTGGTACCCACATTTTCCTGGGTCAGTGGAGTTAGTGCAATATATAGTTATTACCCAATCCTTCTTAATAGGTCTCCAAACCATAGGACATTCTTTCTCAAAGTGTTCTGAGCTGTTACACTTAGAACATTTGACAACACTTCGGCTAACAGGTTTTACAAAAACTTTTTGAAAATGATTTCTATAAAAGGCTTTTGTAGGTCTCTGTTTGATTCTTTCATTTACTTTCGGAAAATCAATTAGAGGAATGGTTTCAGATGTCATTCCCAAACCTGATTTGTTAAAGTAAGGTATTTGTATCGAAAGAATCTTTTCCAACTTCTCAGATCCTATTGAAACCTTTTTGAAATGTTTGAAATGTTTGAAATGTCATTTTTCAAATAGGTATTTTCTTTTGAAAGAGAGTCTGCATTTTCTTTCAAAATGACAAAACTTTTGTCTAAATTTTCAAACTTTTCTTTCCAAGAGTTTTCCTGTTGCTTTAGTGTAGAATTCTCCATTTTTAGCTCGAAAATCTTTTTAAGAGAAGTTTTGAGGCTAAGGCAAAGTTCATCAATATATTTCGAGACTTTAGTAGGAATTTTTAAATTGCTTACCTCAATTTCACTGTCTGAGTCTGAGTCTATATTTGTTTCAAAGTCTAAGTCTGATTCTGATTTTGCCATTAAACAAATATTAGCATAATCATCATCACTTTATTCACATTCAGTATCACTTCATGTTTCTGCTTTGAGAGCCTTTCCGTATTTCTCAGCTTTTCCTTTCTTTTTCTTCAACAAAGTACAATTGTGTCTGATGTGTCCCTTTTTCTTGCATTCAAAGCAAATCACATCTTTATTGGATTCATCATCCTCGGTTGATTTGTTTTGAAACTTTTGAGTGCTTTGTTTCTTCCAATTGAATCTTATTCCCTTCTTGTTCAGTTTTCTGAATCTTCTTATCATAAGTGCTAGCTCTTCATCATCCAAATCTTCTTCAGAGTCTGTAACATCAGAATCATCGTTAGATTTTAAAGCAATAGACTTCTTACCTTCGGGATCTTTTTCTTCATTGATTTGCTCCACTTCATAGGACTGAAGTGTGCCAAACAGTTCGTCTACAGAGAGAGGCATGATCCTTTGTGTTTCCCTTATTGAAGTCTTTACGTGATTCCAGTCTTTGGAGAGCCCACGCAGCAATTTGTTAACCTTCATGGGTCCTGAGATTGGCTATCCCTGATATTCTAGACTATTTACAATTTTAGTGAAGCAACTAAACATATTAGTGATTGATTCTCCTGGCTTCATCTTGAAGGCTTCATACTGTCTGAGTAGAATATTGATTCTTGTTTCTTTCACTCGATTAGTTCCTTCATATGTAATGTGCAACCTATCCCAGACTTCTTTGGCTATTTCACAAGAAGATATTCTATTATACTCAGTAGGAGATAATGCACAATATAAAGAGTAAATTGCTTTTACATTAAGAGCTTGTCTCTTGGTTATCTCTTCTTGTGTCATCTCGCTAGCTTTTGCAACTTCTTTTCCCCTTTCTGAGACTAATGTAGCTTTAGGAATGATTCCTTTTTCTACCACATCCCATTCTAGAGGATCTTTCGATCTTATGAATGCCTTCATCTTGTTTTTCCATATGCCGTATTCCTTTCCATCGAAGTAAGGTGGTCTGGTGTTGCTTTGGCCTTCAACCAAACCTGGAGCCAACATACTAGCCATAGATCTTTAACTTAGAAGTAAAAACACTTTAATTAAATGGGTACATAGGCTCTGATACCAATTGAAAGGGCTAGTAGGAGCACCTAGAGGGGGGTGAATAGGTGATCAAAGTAGTTTTTGTAAAACTTAACAAATTAATTTGACTTTTAAGAATGATAGACTGAAAGAGTAAATGACTATAAACAATTATATAGAGCTGCGAATTGAAGTAAAGAGATTAGGGATAGAGAATTAAAACACAAGGTTTATAGTGGTTCGGCTTAAACCAAGCCTATGTCCACTCTCCCGCATTGACAGCCCACTGGCTGGATTCCACTAAGAACTAAAAGAGATTTTACAGTTTCACGTCCTTGATTCCACAATGTAGAGACTCTGCTACTGTGGCATCCTAAAATTTCAAGACAACCTCTAGATATGCTATGATCCATGAATAGGTGATGGAAGTGCCATTGGATTTTGTATTAGCCATTGAATCAATGAATTTCAATTAATTTAAGGCCGAGCATTATAAAGGATGATTGTTTGGATGGAGGTGTGTCTTCAAGTGACCCAAGGATTTATTAAAATGCAAATTGATATAGAAATCTTATTCTTGGTAATGCACTTTATAAGTAGAATTTTATTGATTTAAATTACAAAGTTTTGTGACATTATAAGCTGAAATTAGGTGTTTATTTAATTGGGGATTAAATGGAATAGGAATAGGAGAGGGTGGGCTGATTTTTAGGCCCAAAGCCCATCCAACCAGCCCACGCCAGCCCCCTATTCGACTGGCCCATGAAGGCCCAAGACCGGCCCAAAAAAATTGAAGCCCATTAACCTTGCATGAGAGAATGGACAAGTGGAGGCACGCCCATTGCATGGATGTGCAAAGTGTCTTCACCTTGGGGCCACTTGTCACTTGCATGCAAGAACCAATGATTACTAGTCTATTAAGCAAATAAAAGGGGGAATGAAAGAGAGTGCTCGTGTGAGGGAAAGAGAAGAACCGAACAGAATTTTGAGTGAGTGAGAGGGAGAGTTCGAGCAAGGGAAGCAGGCACGCGCGAGTACGGGCCGTGAGGGGGAAGAGGAGGACCGTCTTCCGCCCATGCTGAGCTGCCACCGTTCGTTCGCCGCTTTGCCCGCCATCTTTGTTGCTGTTTGTGCTTGAGTTTAAGGCAAGTGAAGTCCTAAAACCTACTCTTTGCATTGCTGTGTGTACGTGTAGTAGATGGTAAGTCTTGGTTGTGGTAGATGGGATGAGATTTCGGAGCTTTGAAGAGAGATTCGTTGGTCATGCATGCTGATTTCGGAAAGACCAGTCCGACTGTCCGCGAATTTGTGTGTTGCATGTGACTTTTTAGTCGGAATATTGCTTCGATTTCTTCATGAAAGTTGTAGAGAACATCTTGAAGTATAACATACTAAAATTGGAGACAAATGGACAAGTATTGTGGGGTGAAACCCTTTTTCTACGAAAACATTAGATCTGGAAACTGTTTTGTTGACCTCTTGGTGATTTCGTATGTTGCATGTGACTTTTTATTTGGAATTTCATTTCTACCTCTTCATGAAAGTTGTAGAGAACATATTAAAGTATAACATACTGAAATTTGAAATAAAACGAACAAGTATTTCTTGGTGAAACGATTTTCCTTTGAAGAGACTAGATCTGGAATTCGTCGTGATGACCTTCAGTGGTTTCGTGGTCGGTAAAGTAACTTTCTTGTTGAAATATCACTTTTATATCTTAACGAAAGTTGTAGTATACTTCTTGAGGTAAAACATATCAAAAATTCAGAGGAAAATATGGAAGATAAGTAGGTGAAATCGTGATTTTTCGGAGACGGCTAAACCTGGAATGTTCGGTGTTAGAAACAGGGGCTTCAACCGTCCATAATTGATTTTCTAGGACGAATCTGACTTCGATGTCTGAATTAAAAATATACCTTAGAATATTGACTACCACATATTCAAATTTCATAATTTTTGAAGGTCATTAGAGTATTTAATCGGAAATATTTCGAAAACCGAGTAATCTGACGCGTACGGGTTTAGTCAGTTTCAATGCATGGGTCATATCTTTTTGTATGAAGCTCTTTCGGCAAAGTGTTCTTCACGAAGAATATTTCTGTATGTCTTCTCTGCAACATATTCAAATTTCATATTTTTTGAAGTTCAATTGCCTATTTAACCAAAAATGTTTCAAAGACTGTGCAAGCTGTATTGATAGAATAGAAATGCTGTGATGCGTGATCTATATCAAATTGTATGAGGGTATTTTGGTACAGTGTCCTTCATGAAATATCTTCCATTATGTCTTGATTATCACGTGTTCAAATTTCATAATTTTTAGAGACCATTTGGGTATTTAATGGAAATATTTTCTATAACTGTGCAAGCTGGATTGTGCGAATTTCAAATGCTGAAATTTATGATTATTCTGTTTTGAATGAGCCCTATTAATTATATTGATTGAGGTGATTGAATCTTGCTGAGCATGTGATGATATTTGGCATTGCATATAGAATCAAATGCTGAATTTGACTTTGTTGCCATTATATCATGTGCCATGTTGATTGTGAGACATAAATTGGTGAATGTGAATTATGATGAATGAGGAAACTGTTGGAGGTGAGCCGACAATGCCCGGTGGCCTAGTGGCGTAATTCCGGAGGGTCCTCGGGAGTTTTGAGATGCCCGGTGGTATACGGTACGTATTTCCAGAGGGGGGGGATTCCTGGTGGTATGTCGATGCGTAATCCCGGAAGCCCTGGAGGTGTGTGCCCGGGGGGGTTCCTCGTGATGCTAGTTGGGATGCGAGATGCCCGGAATGTGGGGGGCCGGATGCCCGGTTGTATTTTGAATACATGCTCGGAGGTTCCTCACGATGCCTGGTTGGATGCGAGCGATAAATTGTGGGATGCAAACATGGGTCCCTGGAAAGGAAAAAACTGATGAGATCCTTGTGAAAGATAAGAATTGAAAATGAATCATGTGCATGGGTGTATGCATATGGCATGATGCATGATCTGCTTATGAAAGTAAATTAATGCTATTTGATATTGAAAATGCAATCATGAAGGCATGAATGGATCTCATGGTGATGTATGCTTGATAGCATGGATGATATGAATCATGGTGGTATATGCACATATGGCATGGATATGCATGAATGCTTGATGATGAGTGCATGGTGGTATATGCACATATGGCATGGTGATATATGCATGAATGCTTGATGATGAGTGCATGATGGTATATGCACATATGGTATGATGACATATGTATGGCTGCAAGGTAAGTTATGCTTGAATGCATGAATGACATGTGCTTTGTTATGATGCCTTGATTGTTCTGTTTGACACAATGAGTAGTTTGGTGGATCTTTACTGCTGAGTGGTTGTACTCACCCCTTTTGGGGAATAACATTTCAGACTAGATAAGATACCTCTGCTGCCACTGCCACCAGTAGATGGATCAAGTGGTTGGGTATGACCGTGAGGAGGAGGATAGCAAAGGAAGGAACTTTTGGACGCCGATACTAATCGATGGACTTTAAGTATACGATTGCTGGAGGAGATGTCGGTCATCTTTTGAAGTATAGCCGAGTATAGAAAACTACGGCATTTTGATGTACCGATGAATGATGTCCATATGGTTTAAGTAAATAAAAGTGTTCGGCTTTTACCTATAAATGTTTAGTTGGTGTGCATCATTTTCTAAATATAAGGAAGGGAGTTGATGGATGTGCTTCCGCCATATGAACTGCGCAAGGGACCGATAATAAAAGATGTAAACCCCCATGGTTGTATGGACCCGCTGTAATTGAAATGGTATTATAGTGACATGTTATTAGGGAAAGGAAAAGGTAAGCGAACTGTGGCGACCCTAGAGGATCGGGGGCCGTCGAGGGGTGCCACAGCTACACTTCCTCAAGGTCTCACAAGTATCTAATCTCTCTTTTGAGTACAAATTTAAGCTCAGCAATTGAAACGGCAAAGAACAAGAAGTTTCAAACTTTGGAATTTTTCTATCACGCACACACTCGAATAACTAGAGCGTCTTCCTTATATACTCCTCCATGCTTTCATAACCATTGGCACCTTCCAAAGGAGTTCTTCCAATCAATCCGTTGGACAGAATCAATTAGGGAGATTTCGAGTTATTTAAGGAATCTGATGATAGCCCACCAATCCTGCTCGCCCATACAATCAGGATCTAGGTTTCCATAAGCAGAACCTTCCAAGTATACTTCGCCAATCATTGGATCTAAATTACTCAAATTAATTTCAATGCGAATAATAGATCTCGAGGTGCTATCTCCAGCCATGAGATTCTCTTCAACCACACGAATCAAATCCTTAAAGATATACTCGCATCTTGATAAGTCTTCTTCAACGGATAATACTTTTCTTCGTCGGTCTTGAAACTATCAATGAGGGCAGACTTTAAATCTTGAGTTTAGAGGTCTTTAGACTTTGACGGTAGAGTTTGCAAGTCTTCAGACTAGACTGATGGAAGCATTTTGTTAACTTCAAAACAAATAGGGAAGTTTTCTCCAACAAAAGTAGTATCAACATTACATTTCTCAAAATCATTCTGAATAAGGAAAGTTGTCAACCTTTCGTACCAAGTACAAAGGGCTTTTCTCAGATCGTATAGGGTTTTCTTTCACTGATAGATGTGATTTGACTTTCGTGGTTCTTCAAAGCCTGGACTCTGTTTTACGAACACTTTATCTTTAATGAATTCTTTCTTCTTGCGAGTAGCCTTTGGCAACCGGTCTTGTTTTATTCCTTGTGACTTTTCCTTGATCATCAAGCTTGTTCCTATAAACCCATTTTGTTCCTATAATGGGATGATCTTTTGGTCTGGGAACTAATTTCCACACTTCATTTATCTACAATTGTTGAAGTTCCTTATGCATCACTTAGATCCAGTTTTCATCTGATAGGGCTTCTTCAGTACTTCGTGGTTCAATCTCTGAAATAAGTGCCAAAGTACTAACGGCATCCTTTAGTGTAGATCTCGTTTTAATCTTGTCGTCGAAGTTTCCGATGATTAGATCCTTTGGATGACCTAACTTGTGTTTCCAGTTTCTATTGAATCTATCATCAAATGTTGTATGATTCTCACTGTCGTGCTTATCAGAACTTTCTTGTTACTGTGGCTGTTCATCTGATATTGAATTTTGAATTTCTTCTTCTGCTTGAATTTTGTCAGATGATGACCCTACTTGATTAGAATCTTCTTGCAAATGAATATTTTCATCAAACTTTACGTTAATAGATTCCTCCACCATGCGAGATCTTTATTGAAGACCCTGAAAATCTTGCTCGTAGTTGAGTATCCTAGAAAGATGCCTTCATTTGATCTTTCATCAAACTTACCAGGTCGGTCATTAGTATTTCTTAAGACAAAACATTTACATCCAAAAACTCTGAAATATGAAATGATTGGTTCCCTACATTTGAAAAGTTCATAAGAGGTCTTTTCTAAAAAGGGTCTAAGGAAAACTTAATTTTTGATGTAGCATGCTGTTGAAACGGCTTCAGCCCAAAAATGTGATGCAACTTTGCTTTCTAAAAGAAGAGTTTCTTGCCATTTCTTGCAAGGAGCTGTTTTTCCTTCTCCACTACACTGTTATGTTTAGGTATATAGGGAGTCAAAAACTAATGCTCAAAACCGCTCTCTTCACAAACGTTTTGAAAACTTTGATTTTTTGAACTCACCCCTACGATCAGTTCTAATGGAAGAAACGGAATAACATTTTCCATTTTCAATCTTTTTGGCAAACTTTGAAAAATGAAAATATACTTCATGCTTATGTGCAAGGAAGAAAATTCATGTGTGCCTTGTATAATCATCAACTATTACCAAGTAGTACCTTTTACCTCCCAGACTTTGCGTTCTTATAGGTCTAAAGATGTCCATATAAAGAAGTTGCAAAGATTTGTTGGTATTGACGAAATTAATGGGCTTGAAAGAACTCTTTACCTATTTACCTAAGGCCTAGATTGAGCAGATTTCAGATCTTTCAAACTTAAGATTTGGTAATCCTTGTACCAATTTCTTTAAGGAGAGTTTCGATATTTGCTTGGTGCTTCTGTGTCCAAGCTTTTTGTGCCAGAAGTCTGATTTATCCTTGATAGAGATCAAAGATAGAATGTCATCAGCAGTTGTATCTAGTAAATAGATATTTCCATGTCTCCTTCCAGTAAACGACTGCTTCAGATCTTTACTCGAGTCTGAGCATTTGTTTTCTTGAAAGCAGATTTTGTAACCAATGTTACATAACTAGCTAATACTGATGAGATTATAGTTCAGACCTTTGACAAGAGATACATATCTTATAGTCAGATTTCCATTTCCAATCTCAAGCATTCCTTTGCTAATGATCTTTCCTTTGTTGTTCCCTCCAAAGGAAACACTTCTACCATTGAATCTTGAGAGTTCAATGAATTTGCTTGGATCACCGATCATATGTCTTGAGCAACCACTATCGAGGTACCATTTGTTTATTTTTTTTCTTTGGTACTTGCAAAGATTATGACAAATTCAAGTCTTCTTTGATAACCATATTTGTATGGGTTCTCTCTGGTTAGAAGGATCGGCTATACTTAGAAAGTTTATTCGAATCAGCTTCCAACCTTTGGAATAGTTATTTTCAAAATGATCATGGCTGCTGCAAATTGAACATTTGAGAAGGTCTTGACCAATAGGTTTTACAAACTGTTTTCTAAAATAATTTTCATAGAAAACTCTCGGAGGCTTTTGCCTCTTCCTTTTTTTTTAGTCGGAAAATCATTTTCTAAAATGTTTTTGTTTTTACATCCAGGTCTTGATTTGTTTTAGTATGGGATTTGGATGGACAAAATATGTTCCAAAATTTTCGAGCCAATTGAAAATCTTTTTGTAACATCTCAAATTTCCATTTTCAAAGAATTGTTTTATTTTAAAACAGAATCATGATTTTCTTTTGTTTGAAGAAGATCCTTTTGAAGACACTCAATCTATTCTTTTTGGAAAGAATCCTATTGTCTCAATCTTAAGTTTTCCTTCTCCAATTTTGAAAATTTTCTAAGCACAGCCTTGTAATCAATAAATAATTCTTCTATATAATTAGATACTTCAACTGTAATATCAAAATCTCTCACCTCAAATTCTTCTTCAAAATTAGATTTTGTCATGAGACAAATATTCGCATATTCTTCATCGCTTTCTTCGCACTTAGTGTCACTCCACGTTTCGGCCTTCAATGCTTTCTTTGTCTTCTCATACTTGTTTTTTTCTTTTCTTCAGAAGAGGACAATTTGGCTTGATTTTGCGAAGAAGGATACAAGGGGGGGAGGCCCAGACACTTTGGCTTGATATGTCCTTGCTTCTTGCACTTGAAACAGACCACATCCTTACTTTTCTTTTTGTCGTTGAAACTTCTCTTTTGATGAGATGTTTTGAAGAATTTCTTTCTTTTAAACTGCATTCCTTTTTTGGCAATTCTTTCAAGCTTTTTCGCCATAAGGGCAATCTCCTCATCGTCCTCGCCATCTTCATCTGAATTTGAATCATCAGAGTCAAAATTAGATTTTAAAGCAATTGCTTTCTTACCTCTAGTGTCTTCCTCATTTAGATGTTCTTCTTCAGAGGATTGAAGTGTTCCCACGAGTTCATCCACATAAAGAGGTGATATTCTTTGAGTCTCTCGGATGAATGTCTTAATATTGTTCCACTCCTTTGATAGCCCTCGAAGAATCTTGTTCACTTTCATTAAATCTAATACAGGTTGCCCTTGATATGGTAATCTATTGACATGTCAATAAATATACTAAACATGTTGGTTATGGATTCTTCAAGTTTCATTTTGAAGGCTTCATATTGCTAGAGAAGAATGTTTATCTTCATCTCCTTGACTCGATCAATTCCTTCATAAATTACTTGCAATCTATCCCAAATTTCTTTTGCTGATTCACATGAACAGATTCAATTATATTCAGATGGAGATAAAGCGCAATACAAAGAGTAAACGGCTTTAGCATCTAGTGCTTCTCTTTTAGTGATGTCTGCATTAGAAAGAGCTGAGGTTTTTGGCTTTTTGCCTTCTTCCTTGGTTGAGGGAAATACAAGTTTTACACTTTTTAGAACGATGTCCCATTCCAAGGGGTCCTTGGATACGATGAATGCTTTCATCTTGTTTTTCCAAATGTTTTAATCTTTTCCGTTGAAGTACGGAGGCCTTGTGTCACTCTGACCTTCCATCATACTTGGTGCAATAGTACTAGTCATCGAAAGATCGTTAACTCAGAAGTAATAAAACACTTCAGTAAAGAGTAACCGAGTTATGATACCAATTGTTATGGTTATAACTATCACCTAGAGGGAGGGTGAATAGGTGATTATGCGGAAATGAAAGAATTTAAACAAATATTGCAACGGGACAGCTTCTAATAAAGTGGTCAAATCTTACTGGTGTACAATTGTATCACAATAAATAGATAATGTAATGGATAGAGAATTGCACACTCAAGATTATAGTGGTTCAGCTTTTGCAAGCCTACATTTACTCTCTCACGTTACATCCAATTGGTTGGAATTCACTGATAAGAATCGATAAGATGTTACAAGATCTGAGCTCTAAACACTCAAGTTTGTTTGAACAATTCCTCACACTCTCAACCTTTAAAAGGTTACACAATATCGCTTAGAAAAGACGAACGTATGAGATCATAAAAACACTCTTTAGACTCTTGGAATTAAAAGCTTCAAATCATGTGAATGCGAATTCTAACCCTTCAGCTTTCAAATCTCCTCTTATATTCCTCCTAATCCAAGCTCACCGTTGGACATATCTCCAGGAGGATCATCCAGCTAATGTACCCATTAGCCTTGGATTTGGTTGAGAAGATTTGATTGTTTCATAATCGCCGAGGGTAAGACTTCCCATATTTTTTGCCGCCCACACAGCAGTTCAGGTTTCCAGAGAGTCGAATGTTTACGAATGGAAAAAAATGTTTTGCCTCTAGAAAGAAATTTCAAGAAAGTTGAATCTCAGAAAGTATTAGCAAGACTTTCCTTTTGAAACTCTTTATAAGTATGGCAGGAAATCTAACCAATTGCCACTAGCCATTGCATGAGGATGTTTGTCTCATTCCTAGCCGTTTGACAAAATGTATAAGGAAGAAAGAATAAATCACGACTCTGAATTTGATTGAAATCGTTTGATTCTATCCTATCGGACTTTCCACTTGAAAATTTTTTTATTAGAAGCAAGGTCTTTAAGTTTTGTCAGTCATCGAAATCACCTAGGGAATGTTTTCTCAACAAATGATTTGTTCACGGGACAAATTGGCCAGGGGTCAAGCCCAATGTTGCAACTTTAGATGAAGAGTAACAGACGAATCTCATCGGTTCGGCCGTATAAAGTCCTCTTCGGTTCTTGTAATAAAGCTCGCAGCTAGTTTGTGCCGCTATATTATGGACATGATGTTGCTAAGACAAGGGTGAAATAAGCATCGGCACAGTTGGATTATATTTTTGGATCGAAAATTGTCAGCAATAAGGAAGAAACTGCTAAAGATCTCTAGTCAGAAACAGTGCCAAAAGAGGGTGGGTAAATTAAATTCATTAAAATTTCATATTCATTTCCTGCCTAATCTTCACATGCGAGGATCAATGCAAAGACCCGACTTGGCAGAAAAAAAATTAGGAAAAAGAAAATAAAATAATACCTGAAGAGTTTGGGTCCACCGCTACCCACCCCCGGGACACAATTTAATGTAAATACTGGGACATAGCATGGCATGTCCCGTCCAATTATATTTGGATTCAGCATTTCTTAAACGTGAGTATATTGTCACTGTAGATACGTAGCAACGTGGGGGGATTTGATTACTGGTCATTTTCACGTCTATATGCATTTTCTGATTTTGGACCCGAGCAGGTCCTTAAAAGGTTCGAGGGGAAGAAATAGGTGAAAGATTCTACCTAGAAATGAGAAACCTCATGTAATCTCTATATTCTGAATCGCACCAGAAGAAAAGCTTGGGCAGGAATTGGAGGGGCCTTACGAGGGAAAAGTATAACTGTCGGGGTTTAGCAGGAAATTACTAAATCAACCGGCTTGGAAAGGTTGGGCCTTAACAAGCCCCCCAAGTATCCATCCGTTAAGATCGGAGTTGAAAGGCTCCTGTTACCAGCCTTACGGCAATCTCGATAACCAGATGGCAAGACATAGCATGGCATGTCCCACACATTTATATTTGGATACAGCATTTCGAAAACGTGAGTAGCAACGTGGGGGTTTCTATTACCGGTCATTTTCATGTCTGTATGCACTGTCTGATTTGTTGCACTTCATAATTTCACATTTTGTCCCGGATTTCTCTTGACATTGTTTGGCGCGTGTTATTATTGCCCAGCTACTAGCTACCAGATACTAAAGGACAGTAGTATTCTATGTAGCTGAGTCATCCTCTCCTTTCATTATTTATTTATCACGAAAAATCCTAAATTAATACGCCGATAAGAAATTTACAACTAATTTTTTGAGATTTAATGGAACCAATGCCATAATAATCACCAATTTCATGGTCACTGTAGTCAAATCATCTCCACCATTGTGATTACTTGGGATAATTACCAATTTTTTTTTAATAATATTACCCTTGTGCTTGTCTTGAACCTTTCAATTGTACCAATTTAATTTAAAACTTTTTCCACACTTTGTTAGCTAAATCCATCCTGCCAATTTTGACCAGAAATCATTGACATAGACATTGGTCATTCAATGTCAACGTTAACATTCTTTTAATAATCTTTCAATTTTTTTATATTTTTATATTTTTCTTTTCTTTTCTTTTCATTTCATTTCTTTATTTTTATTGATGGCTAACAAGGGCTTGCGATCCTTGTTGACATTGGGTGGGGGCGCAATGGCCCTCTTCAACTCTTGGGAGGGCCGCAATGCCCCCGCTGAGCACTCTTTGATTTTGGATCTAAGCAGGTACTTAAAAGGTTCAAGGGTAAAAGACAGGCGATAGATTCCGCATAAGGGTGAGAGATCTCACAATGTCACCCCGTACTCTGACTTGGGCCAAAAGAAACGTTTGGGCAGGAATTGGAGGCGACTTATGAGGGAAAAGTATAACCCTCGGGGTTTAGCAGGAAACTACTAAATCAACCGGCTTGGTAAGGTTGGGCCTTAATAAGCCCACCTAGCATCCATCCGTTAAAGTAGGAGCTGAAAGGCTTCAACTGTCTTGCCAGTCTTACGGCAATCCTGATATTGATATCCAGATGGCAAGGCATAGCATGGCATGTCCCGCCCATTTATATTTGGATGCAGTATTTCAAAAACGTCAGTGTATTTTCTAGTAGACACTTTTATCTCGAATTTCTCTTGACATTGTTTGGTGCTTGTGCGCCCGCTTCATGATTGGCTGATGAGGACTTTGTCTAAGTTGGAGTTTTTTTCCAGACAAGACCCCTTAAGCGTCTTAATAAAGGAATAAGAAATGGATTCTCTGACGACCTCAGCAACGGATTCCCTCCCTGCGGAGCTGACAGCCATGGTGCTAAATGTTTTTTTGTGTCCGGTCCCTTGTGTGTGTTTTTTTTAAGGAAACTCCGGGGGCTGCTGCTCTGGGGATATGAACAGCCATTTGATCCCCATCAAAGTCTGCATTAAATCCCTTACGAACTAATGGATGTAAACAAATAGCACGTCCTTCCACTAAAATGGGTACAAGTAGCTACTGGGTTTGCTATGACTTTTTACTACCGTCCAACTGTTGTTGGTCTTGTGTATAAAAGATAACGGCTGCATTTAGGTTATATCTTTATATAAGAAACCTTGCTGTTATGCTAAAAAAGCAACAATTGAAGTTATCAAATTATATGTTCTTCGATTATAAAAAATTCATTTAATATAAAAAGAGAAGCAAGTGTATAGAACTTCTTCGAGGCAGTTCCTTCGGCCGGCCCTTCCTCTATTTCCAATACCCTCTTGTACTAGCTTGTATAAGTCTTAAAGGAGGAATAGCTGCGGGGGAAAAGAAGAAAGAAATCTCTTTCGTTTGTGTTCTATTATACGATATACGAAGTGTAGTTTTCATAAACAAAGTGTTCAAATGGGCCTTATGCATGAACATAATAAATTCGGTCGTTATGGTCGGACTCTATTATGGATTTCTGACCACATTCTCCATAGGGCCCTCTTATCTCTTCCTTCTCCGAGCTCGGGTGTTTTCCAAATTAATCCCTCGGATACATATAATTCAGAAGAATATTGAAGTTGAAACAAAAGGAGTCATTGAAATTAATTTTTAGTGCTATAGGGCTCAAGTGCATCAAATGTGATTGGTCTTTGATGGTCAGAGCTTTGGGTAGTTGCTTATTTAATTAACACTTGAAATTTGTACATGTTTGATACTACCAAGGGTTTCTTTTAAGTACTTTTGTAGGGAATTGTGTCGATTCGGATTTGGTGTAAGCTTTTAACTTATTCCTTGTTTTTGTTTGCCGGTATAGTTTCTAAAGATATTCCTGGAGGTTTAGATTAATAAAGAGCCTATGTTTTCCTTTTATATCTATATGTACGTAACGATTGGGACTATTTTTTGCTCTTTTTGAGGTTATACAGGTTTTGTGAATTGTTCCGGGGATATTTTGAGGTACAAGTGGCACGAGAAGAATTGCTTACTATGTTTAAACCTATTCTTTGGATTTGTTAAATCAATTCTCGAATATGGTTGTTGCGGCTTATGTTTTGTGGTGTCTAGATGCAATGTATTATTGATACGATGTGCACATTTGCATTATAAGAATTAAACAAAAGGTTATATAGTTCAGTGAAGCAAAACTAAGATACATTTTTTTTTTTAACTGGAGTTCTTCCATTAATGCGTATGGACCAACTTGCCGAGATGCGATATACATGGCTTGTACCGTATGACAGTTGTTTTTACGATATAGTATGGTCATCTGTCGAATGCATGCTTCAAGTGAAGTTGATCTCTTAATATGGACCTCCAGCCAGTCCTTCGCGATATCTCTGGGGCTTTAGGCACGTTTGTTTATGTAGGGTCGATTGATTTATCCACGTGAAATTTTTTCTTGGCGGAAAAGGAAGAAAGGACGAAGGTTGCTTTTATTTCCACCCATACCGCTAGAAAAATATCAAGAGAGTCTGGATGTGCAACAACCTCCAAACTTGCTACCCGACCTTCTTCTATATAAAGACCACCTCGTCTATATAGGACCATACTCAAAAACTGATCATCTCACATTTAGCTTGAACAAAAGCATTGGCAGCAACCACATTAAATTTTGCTTTTCATCTCCAACCTCCAGATATCATGGGAAGCCTTGAATGTGATTGCAAGCAACTGCTCAAAAACGTGGTTGGTGATGAGATTGCGATGAACCCTCTCGATCTTGGAGAGTTCAGACGTCAAGAACAGATGGTGGCCGAATTCCTAGTGAACTACAACAAGAACGTTGAGAAATACCCGGCTCTTAGCCAAGTTGAGCCTGGGTATCTTTCCAAATGCCTCCGGAGTTCTGCCCCGCATGATGCAGAACCCTTGGAGGCCATACTTGAGGATGTGCAACAGTACATAGTCCCGGGCTTGACTCATTGGCAGAGCCCCACTTTCTTCGCCTACTTCCAGGCCAACACTAGCACTGCAGCAATCCTTGGCGAGATGCTTTGTACGGGCTTCAACGTGGCGGGATTCAACTGGGTCTCATCCCCTGCTGCGACTGAGCTTGAGAGCCTAGTCATGGACTGGCTCGGTAAGATGCTGGACTTGCCAAGGCCATTCCTCTTTTCTGGGAATGGCGGGGGAGTCATTGAAGGGAATACCACCGAGGCCATGATTTGCACTCTCATTGCCGCAAGAGAGAGGGTCCTGAGGAGGTCGGGACACAATTCCATCACGAAGCTTGTTGTCTACGGGTCAGACCAAACGCATTGCTCATTCCAGAAAGCTGCCCGGGTCGTGGGAATAGACCCGCAGAACATTCGGGCCTTAAAGACGATGCAGTCAACCTTGTTTGGTTTGTCCCCGGACTTGTTAAGGAAGGCAATCCGTTCGGATATCGATGTGGGGCTAATTCCATTGTACCTGTGCGCCACGGTTGGGACAACTTCAGTCACAGCTGTCGACCCGCTGGAACCTCTATGCAAAGTAGCAAGCGAGTTCGGCATGTGGGTTCATGTCGATGCCGCGTATGCAGGGTCTTCTTGTATATGCCCAGAGTACAGGAAATTTCTCAATGGGGTGGAATTTGCAGATTCATTCAGCTTCAACGCACACAAGTGGCTTTTGACCTCACTCGATTTGCTGCTGCCTCTGGGTAAAAGACCCAAATGCCCTCGTCAAGTCCTTGTCAACAGACCCCGAGTACCTCAAGAACGAGGCAACTGAGTCAAAACAAGTTGTGGACTACAAAGATTGGCAACTTTCTCTTAGCAGGAGGTTCAGGGCATTGAAGCTGTGGCTTGTTCTCAGGATGTATGGGGTTGACAATCTGAGGAGTCACATAAGGAACGATTGCAGATTGGCTCAGCTCTTCGAGGAGCTCGTGGCGAAAGATGACCGATTCGAAGTCTTTTTCCCAAGAAACTTCGCACTGGTTTGTTTCAGGATTCGTCCTTCTGCGGTCGCCAGCATGGCAAGTGGCCATGCAGTGGAAAACGAACATGGTGAAGCATGGGAGTTAAACGAGGGGAACAAACTCAATGCGCAGTTGCTGCACGCTATTAATGCTTCAGGTCGGGTCTTCATGACTCATACAGTGGTCGGAGGAGTTTATGTATTGCGCTTCGCTGTCGGGGCAATTTTGGTGAGAGAGAGGCATGTGATCATGGCTTGGAAGTTGGTGCAAGAACATGTGAATTCTCTCTTAAGCATGTCGGGGAGCAACACTCCTCATGCTTGACATATTGCAACGTCCGGAATAAGCTGCATAATCCTTTAGGAGTGTTCGCTCCGTTAGAGGTATTTACGTAACACTTCTCTAGAGGTTGTGCAGCCATTGAGAAGAGTGGCCTTTCCAAGATGTTATTGTCGTGTCAGCAACTAATTAAATAAATTGCTTTGTATTGATGTCTACCATGGGAAGTCCAAGAAATTGTAAGCTGGTTAAGATATGTTTTAAGAGTGTTTGTCGTTGGCAAAGGTGGATTGTCAAGCATAGAGCATAAATTACTATTCATCCATATAAGAACCATTTAATGAGAGAGAGATATCAAGTGACGCGGCAAAAGGTTAGATACACCTATTGATAAATCATGCAACTGTACCATCACTATGTTAAAGGTTGGACATTTATTGGTCATTAAAACGATATGGGTGGCATTTGTCAGTTCCTTTCACCATCTTTCATTTATAGACCTCCAGTTGTCCAACAAATTTCAGCATTAGGTAATACTCATTATAATAAGCAACATTTGAGAAGAGTGGCCTTTCCAAGATGTTATTCATGTGTCGGCAACTAATTAAATAAATTCCTTTGTATTGTCGTCCATGATGCAAAGTCCAAGAACTTGTAAGCTAGTTGAGAAGAGTTTTAAGAGCGTTTGTTGGTGGAAAAGTTAGGTTGTCAAGCATTGAGCATAAATTACTTCTCATCCATTTAAGAATTATTCAACGGTCAATCTAACAGAAAGAAATATGCGGCAAGAGATTAGATGCACCTACTGATAAATCATGCAACTGTACTATCACTATCTAAAAAATCAGACATGTAGGCAGCGCATGACAACGTTTCTGTTTCTCAGAATTTCTGTTCTTTTATTTCCCCGAACAAAAAAAGAACAGAAATCCGTTTAGTAATGCCAAGTTGTTTTTCTATTCCCCGGAATAGAATTTTAGCCCGGGAATAGATTTGGAGTAGAAACGAGAAACAAAAAAGGTTGCTTCTTGTTCTTAGGAACAATTTCTAGAAATAAGCCAATTTTCCTTTTTATTTTTTCTTTTATTCCTCTCTCTTGCCACGGCCACCTCCAACCACTCGGAGCCACTGTCGATCGCCAGTTGCTGGCTGCTGCCTCCGTCGCCGTCGGTCGCCACTGCTGCCTCCACTGCCGCCGGTCGTTGGCCGCCGCCTGCCGCGGCCATCGTCGGTCGTTAGTCGCGCGGCCGCCATCGCCGCCGTCGGTTGCCAGTCGCCGCCGCAGCGGTCGATCGCTAGTCGCCGGCCGCCGGCCGCCGCCGCCGCCACTGGTCGCTGGCCGCTGGCCGCCGTTGCCGCCACCGCTGGTCGCCGGTCGCCGGCTGCCGCCGCCCTTGCTGTAGCCGCCGCCGTCACCACCCGCAGCCGTTGGTCGTCGGCTGACCGCCGTTGCGGCTGTCGCTGCAGGGCCGCCCGCAGCCGCCACCCGCCACCGCTGCCACCGCTGCCAGCGGTCATTCCGCGGCGGCGGGCTGGCGGCGGCAGGTGGGCAACGGTTGGCGGTCGCCGATCCGTGAGCAAGAATAAAAAACGAATAACTACAAAAAGGAAACTGTTGCATTACTAAATGCATTTCTATTCTTTTTCTATTCCAAGAGTATAAATTTTGTATAATTACCAAACAGGTTCGTTTACTTAGAAATTATTCTCTTGAATAGAAATAGAAAAGAACTATTTCTAAAAAAAAACTCTTCCCCAGCCAAGAAGCGTTGTCATGCGCAGCCGTATTGATCACGAAAACAGTATGAGTAGCATTTGTCACTTCCTTTCACCACTCTTCATTTATAGACCATCAATTGCCCAAGAAATTTCAGCGTTAGGCAATACTCATTATAATAAGCAACACTAAAGGAAAGTGGCCTTTCCGAGATGTTATTCCCATGTCGGCAACTAATTAAATAAATTGCTTTGTATTGTTGTCAATGATGCGAAGTCCAAGAAATCGTAAGCTGGTTAAGATGAATTTTAAGAGCGTTTGTTGTTAACAAAATTATATCGTCGAGCATAGAGCATATATTACTTTCGACCATTTAAGGAGGGGGGGAGGGAGAGAGATCCGAGGAAAGATTAGATACACCTACTAATAAATCAGGCCAAACGTTTTGAACAAAAACACAAATGGAATAGATTGTCGCCGAGGAAAACACCAAACGGTCCGACAATTTGTCTGGCGATTGGCTCGATCTTCGAAACAGCCAAAATTCTAGATGGGACTGTAGACTAATCCGTAAATGGTTGGTAAAGGCGATCTTGACTAAAAAATTGACCCTTGACACTTGTCATGGTGGTGCCAGTATTTATATGTAACATTCTACCCGACAATCACACATAATTAATCAATGGGCCAATCTCACGGCACTATTCTCAACCGGGGGAACTGGGTCAACCTGTGATTGAGGACAATGCCGTACGGCATGTTAACCCAGCTGTGGGTATTTAACCCACTTTCACTCATTCCAGGCGCGGGATGCTACTATACCTACTTACCCGGTAGTAGCCAAAACAGAAGTCCTGACGTGGTGTCTACCTTCACTATCGTGAGGCCCCCTAATCCCATGTCTATCTTTGTCTTCCCGATAGAGAGGGAATAGGAGGATAGTGCGAGGTCTCTCATCCCAGGCGGTTCTCCCGCCTGTTTCCTCCGTGAGCCTTTCAAAGACCTGCTCAAGTCCTACCAGCATTTATATGTAACACTAACAAGCAATGTCAAGTATTCTACCCGACAATCACACATAATTAATCAATGGGCCATTCTTGATAAGGCGCCATTGTAATATTATTTTGTTAAAGCATGTAATTGTGCTACCACTATCTAAAAGGTTGGACATGCAATGGTCACTAAAAAGTATGGGTGACATTTGTCACATGCTTTCACCATTTTTTATTTATAGACCGTCAATTATCCAACAAATTTCAGCATCACTAATTGTAATAAGCAACACTTGTAACTACTGTGGCATGGTATCTTCAATTGCCAAACGTTTATGGCCTTCAATCAACCGAAGAGGGAATAACTAAGCACAGGTTACCACAATGCCGTTCCTTTTTTCCTTATCTAATCTTACAATTTTTAACATATATGTCATGGGACATTTATGCTCTGCTTGTTTCACGGTAAATAAATGATCTGGAAAACATTTTCTTGAAAATGAATACTTGTATCATGTATGAAAATTAACAAGCAATATATATAATCATTCATGAAAATATTGAAACAAAATTTGTTGTTGATAATGCAAACATTTCTCATTGATAAACTATTTTAACCGATACAAGGGATCGTTTTCAATATAATATTTTATAAATAATTTATTCTTCGCGAAATAATCAGAGCCTTAGTTTAACAAATTAAATATTTGAATCTTTTTTCGAAACAATTTGATCCGTATGTTATTCTTTTCTTTTATTATAGGTGATAAAAAAATATTTTTTGGCACTTGCCAAAAATCAATATGGAAATAACGCTTCCATAAATAAAAAAAAATGTATTGTTTTCTACCATGCGCAAAGCAACATTTGTCCCCTTCGTTTTGTGTTGCCTCTTAAAATAATACATCAGAGTAAATTTCCAAATTTGAGAAGGTTTTTAGTTTGAGTAGGTTTCCTAATTTTAGTAATTTTCCTAAGAGTGGTTGTCTAATTTAATGCTTCCTAGTGTGTCCATATATAGTAGAGGCATTATTTATTGGAAGAATTCAAATTGTTGATAATGTAGGAGGATTCTTGAGTTATTCTTTCTATTGTTTCACCAATTATTTAGTGGTGAATACTAAAGTTTTTTGTCCATCATTGGTGGAAGATTATTTTATATCTTGGTGGTGAACTTTTCTATTCCAAAGTTATTCTTCCTCAAACACACCAAACACTTTCATTCATGTCATCATACGTTCAACAACTTCTGAAAACTCATCATGATTACGTTGGTATAGGATTTTCTTAATTGAACTAGTTGGGTGAGTTCTTCCCTTCTCCGTTTTCTACTTCCTTTGGGAACATGATGAGAGATCCTTTCCAGGAGGCTTGACTTGGGAACAAACTTGCAATGAAAGGTCCAACCGTGCTATAGGTAATCTCCAACGATAGGTGGAGCAAGTCCTCAATCTCCTAAGAATCAATCAAAACAAGGATAGCCACGGAGACCACCGGGTGATCTTCCACAACACGTTGATCTAGACTACCATCAAAGCTTCAGTGATGAATCCAACATTACTTGTCACGACTTTCCCAAAGGTGAACCACTAGGGGGAAATTAATGGATTACTAAGAGTGACACTGACCTCGAGCATTCCCAAGCTCTACTAATCACAACTTGCTACTCAGTTTAACCATGTGAGTCATCTTACCCTTTGGAGCCATCACTAATCTATCATAAATTGATTAGATACCCAATAAAATGTGGGAGTACATTTCATTTCAGCAAACTAGAGATTCACTGATACAAGAACTTGATTATGCAAGATTAATTTAATGCTCTTCCGTTACCTTTTCTCTTTACTTTGAAAAATGTTTTGCATGCAGTCTTTGTCAATTTTTATCGTTTGCCACTAACATGCGAGGGGTGATCTTGGAAGTGTGCAATCAAGAAAGCAACACTCAATAATCAAAACAAAAAAATAAATTTCAGAGAATTTAAAGAACCTAAATGTGCTAGGCAAAGTTGTCCAATATTTAGATTGAAGACTTCTATAAATAAATATTAGCATAGCTTGGAAGAGGTTACATGGTATACAGAGCCGTTGTGCTTTGAGATAGAAATTCTCTCTATAAAGGTTTAGCTTCATAACATCAAATAATCAAGTGTACAAGTGTAAGAGCAGTCATTATGTCTTGATAGTGCAATCTATCATTTGAAACAAACAACACTTGCCAATTATAACTTGCAATGCTAAATATTTGTGGAATCTAGCCATTGTTTGGCTATTAGATAGGGTGGACGATATAAAGCTAAACTACCATAAATAATCATGTGATTTACATTCTTTGTCTATAATCTGCTTTAACTAATCACTATCATCAGACACGCTGATCAACATCTCACATAATTTGGTTTGATGATTGTTGTGTTATTCCATGAAATATTTTTAGTATCCTCACTTGATCTATTCAAGCCCTTCTAGGTTGTCTTGTTAATATTAACATATATTGTACGGCTAAATTGTTTATTATGGAGTTTTGAAAGAACTAACAATGTAGGGTTACATATTTCGTATTTGACAAATAAATATAATTAAGAGATCAATACAAAATACCTTCATTTATATATCACATTCCGTACAAAAATATATATTATAATAAAATTACTCATAAAGGTTTCTGTAACATAACTGCTTATGTTTCAACAAGCACAATGGAATGTACAATAAACACAATTATCATGAGTACAATTTTGGACACCTATCATGACGAAATAATTTTTTGTACTTCTTAAGTAAATGATTTTAGCAAATTGAGAAAGAAAACATGACAGCCCATATTTAAATTATAAATGATAAACACTCATTAGATCTTTCGTGTTGTTATATGAGATAAACAATAAAGCTCACTGCATTCTATCGCCAAGCTTGAATAGAAGACATTTAACACGTGCATATTTATTTTCTGGATACCTTGTTGATGATTAAGTTTAGCTTCATTATAATGGACCTTTTGCCGTGCATCTTGCGAAACAATTTGAGGAGTACTTTGAATGATTTAGAGGTTTTCACGCACAAATATATTCTGGATACCTTGTCGATGATTAAAGTTCGGTTTCGTTACAATGGGCCATCTGCTGGCATCTTGCTGATCCATTTAAAGAGTGCACTGAATTCGTTGTACGTGGTCTGCATGCTTTTGCATTTATGGCGTGACGTCCCGTAGGTGCACCTTTTACTCGTTGCTGTATACCACTCAATTGGTACCGTCTTCTGTGCCAGAATTATTTGTACGGTGCGGCCTGCCAGCCTTTGTATAGGTCAGGCGTTGGCCATTGCTTTCTCGCGAATCGCGTCGCATGTCAGAACGTTAAGTGTCGTCATCATTATAAAAAAACAAGCATCTTTTTTTATTTAGTATATTTACTAATCTAAGTCACAAATCACTCTATTGATATGCTGATATATAATCATTTATGGTGTTTTACCAAACAAAAAGAATGTAATACAAATATTTCTAAGAAATTTTAAAGATTTATTTTATCTACCTTATCCTAATATATCCCATTCAACTGTTTATCTTGAATATCATAAGTTTGTTATAGTCAAAAGAGAATTTGGCATTCTAAAATTATATTTTTTATACAACCTATGTATATATGATCTCGTTGGATGAAATTCTCAAAGAAAGTATGTTTAGATTATGGTTATTTTTTTGTTGGTAATTGGTTACGAAAATTTATTAACTTAAACAATCAACATGTGGGATTTTGTAGGACCGTTGCCAACTATTCTTAAACTTTAAACCGTTAGATAAATGCATGATTTAATATTAAAATATTATGACATTCCCCTTACGCGTAAGCTAGATTTTGATATGAGCCTAAAGAGTAAAAATATGTAATTAGGGAAGCAAATAGGGGTTTGGAAAGATTTGAATTCAAACTCAGAGTGTGAGATTTTATAGGATAATAGTTAAGGGTTCTAAAATCTTAAACTAATTGATGAAGTCATGTTTAAATATATAAATATAATACAACAAACACAGAAGTCTATACATATGAAATTTTGTATGTCATTTGTCACCATAATACAACTATTAGGAGTGCAAGTTTGTCACCACAATACAACTATCAGGAGTGCAAGTTTAGTTCATATGGCATATTGCCTACTAACGTTAGGTTTATGGCATATTCCAAATACTTTGCATTGAATATCCCAATTATTCGGACATTCTGATAATTTTACGGGACCACTGAGTGAAAATTGTTAACTAATTATCACATTATGCCAAAATATGTGACAGCTACATCAAATTTAATTAACTAAAATTATGTAAAGAATTGAGAATGTATGAAGGAGGGTATCCGAAGAAATGATAATCAATTCAAATTAACCTAAAGAGTGTACATTCACGTGGTGGCTGTTTATTTCAAAATGCATTACAGTAAGTGGAAAATCTGCACTGGGAGATTTTCTTCCTCTTCAAGTGTACATGCGACTTATTGAGTTACATTTCACAGTAGATGTTGAACACTCATTGGATTTTTCATGTTCTTATATGAGAAAAACCAACAAAGCTCATAGAGGTTTTCACGCACAAATATATTCTGGATACCTTGTCGATGATTAAAGTTCGGTTTCGTTACAATGGACCCTTTGCTGGCATCTTGCTGATCCATTTAAAGAGTGCACTGAATTCGTTGTACGTGGTCTGCATGCTTTTGCATTTGTGGCGTGACGTCCCGCAGGTGCACCTTTTTCTCGTTGCTGTATACCGCTCAACTGGTACCGTCTTCTGTGCCAGAATTATTTGTACGGTGCGACCTGCTAGCCTTTGTATAGGTCAGGCGTTGGCCATTGCTTTCTCGCGAATCGCGTCGCATGTCAGAACGTTAAGTGTCGTCATCATCATAAAAAACCAAGCGAGCTCCATCGGCAGCGGGTTCATGGAACGGTTGCCGCTTGATGTCCAAATCGTCCGATGGACTAGTTGAGATATGAAACACAAATTTTTGGAAGGGAGTAGTTATTGGTCGGAAGAAAGACCATGGAATATACATTGATTCCAAGAAACCACGTCATGGAGCGGTTTGTGCACTTAAGATTTAGAAACATAGAGATAACTACAGAAGTTGCTCAAAAAATTGTAACTGTTAGGAACCAGAGAAAGGCAATTACCATAAACCATTATAAATATCGTCAATCATCCACCAAAAAGGTCTCCGCACAAATCAAAGAAAATTTTTGTTGCAATTATCTTTATTTTTCCTACACTATACTTTAAATTTCCTTAGTTGTAGTACTCGAGTTGGTGTCATTGATTGAATTCTGGCATTTATTTTTATCTTTGTGTGGCACGATCAATTATATTCCAACGCTACATTTTTTTGTTGTCATGTTGTACTATCGATTAAATTTCAACATAGTTTGACCACATTCTATTACGTTATTGAGTCTATATTTTCTAGGCCTTATCGTCAATTAAATTATGGCTCGATTTGGGATTGTATGACGCTGTTTGAATTGGAGATGTCGATTCCCTGTTGCATTATGTATTCTCTATTAGGAGTTAACGCCAAACACGGGTCTCCTTAAATAAAGGCCGAAGAACTACTTTTTGTGAATGATATTTAGTCGTGGGAACAATTCCAGCGAAACAGTTGTACTTTAGAAGTAAATGATATTAATAAATTGATAAAGATAAAATGATAGAGCAAATTTAACAAATAAATGATATAATTATGTAGTAAATTTGTTCTAAATAAAATGTTCACTAAGATTTGAAAAATGTTACTTCATATTTAACGGATAATGATATACCATATTTTTAAATTAGTACTAGATATGATGCTCGCTAATAGCTTAACAATGTAGAAATATCTATTTTATCATAATAGCTAATTATACCTAATTTAATATGGTGCCTATCATAATACAAAAGTTGTATGAATACCCATTGAGGTATTACTAAAGGACAAATACCACAATATATCTCAAATTATGTTTACTATATAATACAACTACCTCAAACTTCTTTTGTGTTACCCAAAACCTCAAAAATGCCCATTGTGACACAGATACTCTAATTTTTTGTGTCACCAAAAATCCAAACTTATACATGTGTGAATTATATACCCTTTATTTCGGTTTCATCCAAGATATATTTGTCGCATTAGCAATCGACAGAGGCAAGGTCAATGAGGGACCTTGCCGGCCTCGGGCAAGCCTTGCCCGCCCCTAGGTCGACCTTGTTGGCCTAAGCCTCTAGTTGGTTGCCAAACTAGCTACTGGTCTGAGAAAGAAGGAAGGGAAGAAAAAACAAGAAAGAGAAACAAAAGGAAAAAAAAATTTAAAATCGAAAAATGTTAAATTATTATTTAAAATTATCTACATCAACATTGGTGACATCACGTGGGACGGCTAACATCCATTTGAGCACCAATTGGCTAGATTGAAAAAATTACTACTGACATATGATTTTTAGCCGATGCTTATTAAAGGTAGACAATTGATATTAGGGTTTCCGATTGCGACAGAATCCATTTCTCAACAAAAAGTGTCGTTTTTCATTTCTTTATATTTTTCTTGTAATTTAAAAATGATTTCCTATTTAGTTATATTAAAACTCAAAAACTCAAACGGTTGACTTTTGGATTGACTTTTAGTCAATGTACTGGTTGACCATTTTGACCAAAAGTCAACTCTAGGCCAAAAGTTAGCTTTTTCCATAAAAAGATGCTAAATGGTCTTAATTTCACTCTAGCCAAATTAATTTTCAAAAATTTCAAAAATTTGACACAAAAATCATTTTTTTAGAAAATGTCAACTAAATGGTTAACTTTTGGTCAAATTTTTTATCAAAAAATTGAAAAAAAAAAAAAAAATCCGTAGAACACTTCATTTTAGTTTCAATTTGACTTTAGTGTCAAAAATTGTATAAAAATCAATTAAAACTTTATTTTCCGAATTTTTCGATTTTAATTTCGAAATTGGCCAAAAATAAAATCATTTTCATTCTAGTCATAATTAGACTTAGTTTCTTCTACGACATTTAATTTAGGGACTATTTCTCATTCACTTATTTACTCAGTTTTGAGAATAGTTGTGTCGAAAGACAAATTGCCACTTTTAGCCCTAATCATTGAACGGGTACTTGGATGATCACAAGTACGAACTCTGGAGGGTGCCTGGTCGCTTGCAGGTATCGATGGGGTACTTGAATGCTTGCAAGCCTTGAATACTCAAGAAGGCTTCCCACCTTCTGGTAGTTGAAATATCGAGGACGCGCCTCGCATATTTGTGAAGGTCTTCCACCTCCTAGCAGTTGGAATATCGAGGATGCGCCTCGCATATTCGTGAAGGTCTCCCACCTCTTGGTATGTGGAATATCGAGGACGCGCCTCGAGTATTCGTGAAGGTCTCCCACCTCCTGGTAGTTGGAATATCGAGGATATGCCTCGAGTATTCGTGAAGGTCTCTCACCTCCTGGTATGTGGAATATCGAGGATGTGCCTTGTGTATTCGCGGAGGTCTTCCACCTCCTGGTATGTGGAATATTGAGGACGTGCCTCGAGTATTCGTGAAGGTCTCCCACCTCCTAGTAGTTGGAATATCGAGGACGCGCCTCGAGTATTCGTGAAGGTCTCCCACCTCTTGGTATGTGGAATATCGAGGACATGCCTCATGTATTTGTGAAGGTCTCCCACCTTTTGGTAGTTTGAATATAGCACGAGGCTTACCTGGATGGTCGCAAGCACTTAAAAGGGCTGGTACACCTGGGTAGCCACAGGTGTACAAGGTAGAGGAATACTTGGATAATTACAAGTATCCGATGATATGATTTGGGACCACTTAGGTAGGTCCTAATGTCATGATGATAAGAAAGCATACCTAGGTAACCGTAGGTGCACAGAGTGGTGGAATATTTGAACAGTTATTAGTATAATTTGGGGACAACTCGAGCAGATCAAGTATCATGGAAAAGGAGTACTTGGGCGGCGTCAGGTGCTCGAAAACAACGGGATACTTGAGCAGCCACCAATATCAATATTTTGAGGACAACTCAAACAGGTCGAGTGTCGATAAGAGAGAGTACCTAGATGGTGATAGGCACTTGTGGACAATGGGATACTTGGTCAGTCGCAAGCATCTAAATTCTGAAGATGACTTGAATAGGTTGAGTGTCGGTAGGAGGGTGCCTAGATAGTGAGAGGTACCTAAAGACAAAGGGATACCTAGACAGTCACAAGTATCAATACTCTGAGGACAACTCGAACAGGTCGAGTGTCTAAAGAGAGTATCTATATGGTGGTAGGTACCTAAAGACAAATGGGGATAGGGATATGCTTACCTGGCAATATCTCTAATTTAAAGAAGTATGTTTGCTATTTGCACAATATGCACACATGATTGTATATGCTATAAATTCATGAATTCAAATGCGATTCATGCATGATAATTTTGTCAGTTTTGTATCATCTAAACTCCACTGGGGGAAAATTTGAAAGACAACCTTCATTCCAAATGTAGATGTCTTGAACATGTTAAATACGGGACTTTCTGCTCACTCTCATGGAAAAGACTGTTTTATCCTGACCACTGATGCATGATTTATGAGGACCACACTATCTCACCATCATCATGTCAGCAAAGATCTAAGTATTCTCGCAAGCAGTAAGACATGAGAGGTCTTTGTTGGGACCATCATTTAGGCTTGGTCAATGGCTTATCAAAGGGGACCATCAAGGTCAAGGCTCTTGAAAGAACTGCCACACGATCATCTCTGGGTTTACCAGTCAAGAACCCTACGAAAAGAAATAGAATAATCTTGCTCGTACTTCTTCGAGCGATGCTTTATAGACATATGAAATCCTACGTTAATTAAAGTGTGCTAGTTTGAAGAGACTTTTACGATAGGGATGCAACGTTGTCTTGGCTCATGTGTAAAAGGGTGAGAGTTGATGATTACATTGGCATTGTCATCAGTCCTTCTTCTCACTGTCAGACGGAGGCTCTATTAATTGAACCATAACAACAACTTTTCTTGGCTGTATTTTTTTGGTTGGGGGGCATTGGCCTTGCTTTTACTAGACACATTGCTTTTTTCATACCCTTAGTTTTTCATCCTTGTTGTTTGAGGAACTGGTTTAAGCGAGTTCTAGCAAAGCACTGCTATTAGACTCTTTAAGTCTTCATCTTCAGCCGATGCTCTGGGCTATGCTGCTTGAATGGTAGTAACTTTTGCTTAGTCTCAATGTGAGGGTAAAATTACAGACTCACTTGGGCTGTACATAGAGAAAGAATCACTCTTCCTCATTCTAAGGCACTTAAATTAACGCGAGTGTTCATATGCAAAGACACTCAAAGATTGATGCAAGTGCAAGTAAGAAAATTTCTATCCCTCTTCTCACCTTGTGATGCCGCCTCATCTTCGACCTTGCCCCAATGTGGGATGGTTCTTGATAGGGGTATGAAAGAAACTTCACAAATGTATGGGACTCAAAGGTAAGCAATGAAATGCCCCTCACTGTTTGGGTTATCGTAACATTCGCGAGAGAACTCTTTACCTCGAGGACATAGAATTTTCTACACTCATCTCACAGGTGTATAAGGAGATTGTGTGTAGGATATAGCTTGCCTTTCATCATCTTGACGCACCTCATCCAGCATGCTTGATCAATCTTGTATTCTTCATTTAGTTGTCTATTATGATAATCCTTAGTGGAATCAGTGATTTCGATAGACAAAATCATCATGCAAAATCCATTTGGAAGAGAAATGCATCATTTTAAATATGATGGGGTTCGTACTCTCAAAACTGATGAATGGTTTTTTCTCGAAAAACCTTATTAACAGCTTTAGGGGTGTTTATTTAACATAATGGTATCTACCAATATGTTAATTTTTGAACATCAAAAGAGTTATTCACAAAAGGGTGTTGACGAATTGTCCCTAATAGGGATATGACACAAGAAGGATCAGCTAGGGTTGGGAATTTGATCATTGATTTGATGGGCATCTCTGCTTTTGCCTCTGCAGAAGAGAAGATGTAGAAGTATATCAATCAGTAGGGCCAAAATTAAATGTGAATTGAGGCCAGAAGGGTTTCTGTCACTTGCTATGACGATATTCAGGATGTCATTTTACTTAAGGGAGTTTGTCATGTCTCCTACTGATTTGTTGTTTGTATCTTTAGCAATCAGGTGATCTTGTAATAGACAAGAGGGAACGTGTTAGTCACAAATTCTTTTAAGAGTCGAATAACTGGAAGAGATACAACGTTACCATTCATTGGTTTGCAGATGATTAGATGAACCTGAAGTGCAAGAGGGATATGAAGTCCCATGTCTCTCGCTTCATTAAGGTCAATTATTCTCCACTTTTGCAGTTACGGGTGAAGTAAAAAATTTCATTAGTGTTTACAGATGGCAACTAGTTGCCGTTTCCGAGGATCGAACCTTGGACGCCTCTGGATCGTTTCAATTCCCATACCACCAGGCTAAGAGGCCGGTGGTGTTTGTAGGGGGCTTCTGGTTCCTGGATGACACGTCTACACCAAGTTAGGTGAATTCGACATGGGTCATTCTTATGCGTTTGCTTGGATAGTATTGATTTGCTCAAATCATTCCATTGAGTTTGCTGCCCGAATTCTGACACTTCCTTAAATGCCGGTGATTACCATTTATTCTTCTTCGTCGAATCGGCCAAATACATTTTCATGATGGTGTAAATACTTCACTCATATATAAAGAGGTGCATAGGCATTTTCATTCCGATAGAGAAATGCTTGGCAATGCCAGACAATGAACATCTTTCAAGTGTGGTACTTTTTTAAAACATTGGAATTGATTAGTTTGGAGAATTCCCATCCATCCATTTTAGTCAGGATTAAGGCTCCTCCGGGGAGTATCTTCTTTGTCACATAGAGACCCTTGTAATTTGGGGCAAACTTGCCTCTGGGCTTTGGAAAGATTGGCAATGTCTTTCTCAAGACTAGCTCGTTTACCTTGAAATGCTTGGGTTGTACCTTTTGATTGAACGACCGGGCTACCCTCTGATAGTAACACTGACCATGATAGAAGGCTTTTAGTCTTCTTTTGTTGATCATATTTAGTTGCTCGAGCCTTTGTTGCATCTATTCTTCCTTGGACAACCTTGTCTAGGACAAAATCTGCAAGGAAGGGATTTCTACTTCCATAAGCAAGACCGCTTCCATGCCGTAGACCGGGGAAAAAGGGGTTAACCTAGTGGAAGTTCGAATCGAGGTTCGATATGCTATTAGTTCGAAGGGCAACCTCTCATGCCAATCGTGACAGTTTTCAGCCGTCTTGGCTAGGATTCTCTTGATGTTCTTGTTGGCTGCCTCCACAGCTCCATTCATTTGTGGATGATAAGGGGACGAGTTCAGATGTTGGATTTTGAACTCGAAAAACAATTGATCGATCAATTTTTTGCTCAAGTTTGACGCATTGTCGGTGACGATAGTTTCTGGCATGCCATAACGAGCTATTATGTCACGTCTAATGAACTTCATAATGTTTCGTGTAGTTACACTTGCATAGGATGTGGCCTCTGTCCATTTTGAGAAGTAATTGATTGCAACCAAGTTGAACCGGTGCCCGCTTAATGCCTTCAGATTGATTGGGCCAATTATGTTGATGCCCCACATTGAAAATGGCCATGGCTCACATAACTAGTGCAGTTCAGTTGGGGGGACATTTATCTTGTCTCCGTGAATTTGACAACGGTGACAACTTCGCACGTGTTGGGCACAATCACTCTCTAACCCAATCTCAATATTTTCTTGGCCAACATGCGCCCATTCATGTGAGGGCCACATACTCACTCGTGCATTTCTTGCATTATTAGTGTGGCTTCAGTTGTATCCACACACCTCAACAAGACTGAGTCATAGGATCTCTTGTACAAATTTTCACCGCTGACGAAAAACTTCGAAGCCATTTTCATTAGGTATTTTCGATTAGCAGGAGTGCTTTCTTTAGGGAACTCTTGCTTTTGGACGTATTTGATGATATAGTAATACTAGGGGTTTCCGTCGGGTTCTTCAGTTATAGCCATGCAGTGAGCTTGTTTTGCCAGGATTTCAATCTTCAAAGGCTCGACCTTTAATCCTTTCATTATTTGCAACATAGATGATAATGTTGCTAATGGATCAGAGAATTGATTACGAGCTCTAGGTAGGTATTCAAAAGAGACATCCTGGAACTCTTCCACCAATTCTTCCAAGTAGTCGTGATAAGGCACGAGTTTAATGTCTCTTGTCTTCCATTTGCCTAAAGTCTGGAGGATAATTAAGGCGGAGTCGCCGAACACTTTTAGTTTTGTCACTTCCATTCCAATAGCTGCCTGCAGAGCGAGGATGCATGCTTCGTATTCGGCTATATTGTTGGTGCATGGAAACATCAATTTTGTGGCCACGGGATAATGTTGCTTGTTTGGGGATATCAAAACTGCCCCGATGCCAGAACCTGACAAGTTTACGGCTTTGTCGAAGAACATGGTCCACATGTCTTCCTCTTCTATTGAAATTCCGTCGTCTGGGGGATTATCCTCACGTACCACCCTAGGGCAATCTGCTAACATATCAGCAATCACCCGTCCTTTATTTGATTTTTGTGACATCGCCTAAATGTCGAATTCTAAGATCAGGATTTGCCATTTGGCCAATTTTCCCACTAAGGCTGGGCGACCGAGCAAGTACTCGATCGGGTCATTCTCAGTTATGAGGAACGTTTGGTGATGCAAGGCATACTGTCGGAGTCTGTGCAACACCCATACCAATGTAGCGCATGTTTTTTCTGATAAGGAGTAGTTTTGTTCCGACGTGCTAACTTTTTACTCAACTAGTAAATGGCTCACTCCTTCCCATCATGGGGCCTCTTCTGTGCAAGCATTGCACCTAGGGATTCGCTGTTAATGGTAAGGTAGAGGATCAAAGGGTGCCCTGGGGTCGGGGGTACTAAAACCGGGGGATTCATCATGTACTGCTTTAGATTTTTGAATGCCAATTAGCAGTGTCATCCCATCTAATTTGTGCATCCTTTCTGAGAAGTTTAAAGAAAGGTTTTGCAGTTTCGGAAAGTTGGGATATGAATCGCGCAATGTAATTTAATCTTCCTAGAAGGCGCCAGACTTCTTTTACGGTCGAGGGAGGAGGCATCTCAAGTATCACTTTAGTTTTTGACGGGTCTACCTCTATCCCTTCACAACTCATGATGAACCCAAGTAATTTGCTAGAAGTTGCCCCGAACACACATTTCGCTGGGTTCAAGCGCAACTTGAACCGGGGAAGCCGATTGAATAACTTCTCCAAGGTCTTCACATGGTCTTCTCCATGTCTGGTTTTGGCGATCATATCATCGACATATACTTCATTTTCTTTGTGCATCATGTCATGGAAAATGGTGACCATGGCACGTTGGTAAGTTGCTCCAGCATTTTTCAAGCCAAAAGGCATGACCTTATAGTGAAAAGTTCCCCATGGAGTGATGAATGCCGTTTTTTCCTTGTCTTCCTCTTTCATCTTTATTTGGTTGTATCCCGAAAATCCATTCATGAAAGAGAATAGTTTGAATCCAACAGTGCTATCCACGAGAACGTCTATGTGTGGTAGCGGGAAGTCTTCATTTGGGCTTGCTTTGTTCAGATCGTGGTAATCAACACAGACCCAACTAGGGTATCATGAGACTTCGAGGAAGCCCACCTCTAGGAGTTTCATTACCTCCTCTTCAATCTTTTTTGACAATTTTGGCTTAGTTCTCCTTAGCTGTTGCTTCTTGGGGGTTGCGTCAGGGTTGGTTGGCAAGCTATGCTCCACGATCATTGGATCAAGGCCTGACATGTCGGCATATGACCATGCAAATACATCTTGATACTTCTTTAGGAGGGTAATTAAGCTTGTGGCTTCTTCTTTAGTTCTTCATGTCGCTCCCAATTCTGTTGGATTTCGTTGGAATCATCAGAATCATCATCTAAGTTATCAAAATTACTATTATGGCTTCCTATGGTGTTGGTTTGGACTGTTCCCGTTCCCTCGCCTGCAGCTAGATTACGCCTGTATCATAAAGCAAATAGGTTAACAAAACAAATAAGGTTAACAATATGTGTGCTTCTTTTTCTTTTGAAAAGGTGAGGAATTGCTTCTAAAGGTCTAAGATGAGGAATCATGAGGAAACCTAGGCCTCAGATTTCTTCTTTCATTTTGCGGCTGGATATCATCAACGGGCCGGTTTGGTGTGTCTCCTCATGCCCTCAAAACATTTTCAACTTTATTTAATAGTAGGTGGATTTACATTTTGGAAGAGTGATTTCAAAAGTTAGTTCCTCAAGTGGAACTGATGTTGAAAACAAAACAAGCCAGACTTAAGAAAGATGTACAAGTTCCCACGTAGGGGAGTATGCAAGGAAATTAAAAAGGATTCTACTCAAGTGGGCCTGCACCCATTTCCCCTAACGGTCCTTCGTCGATAGCGCCCATGAAGAAATCTTCACACGAGTCACCATTCGCGCCTTATTGTGCTCCCAGCTTCGTGAATTTTAGATCATTCATGCCTCCCCATCCATCAGGGATAATGTTCTGATGATGATCATAGAAGCTTTGGGGAATTGAGTAGTTAACATAGTAATAGAATTTGCCACTTGGTTGACCCAAGTTGTCCATGGTTTCTTTCTCTCCATGCGCCTCCTTAGCACGTTTGGGGAAGATGGTGTGGGTGCTAGGTACCACGAGGAGGTAATCTTTGCCATAACATAGCCATGGGAAGCGAAACGTGAATACCCTAGCATCCAACAGATCCTGAACCTTGCCTTTCAGGATGGTACAATCATCTAGTGAGTTTCCTAACTCCCCCGAATGATAGTCACAATACTTGGACGGATCATAATTAGGGAAGTACTCGGGAGTAGGACGCCTCAGTTCCCTAGAGATCATTCCCCGTTCTAGGAGGATGGGGAAAATAGTGGCCATTGATTTAGGCAGTGGAGAATATGGTCGCGTGCTACTTGAGGACTAGGGGAGGCGAGCCCCTTGCCAGGTCGTGTTAGTAGGGTCCTCTTCATTTATTTCGGCTACCGACTCTTCATTATGACGGGAGAGGAATGTACGGGCAACTTAAGCGAAATTAACTGTCAAATGGTGTATTGTCTTGCTTAGTTCGTCGACTTGCCGTTGAAGCTGGTTGAATGAGAAGTTATCACATGTTTCTTCTAGTTGTCCTTCCTCAATGGCACCTATGAAGATGTCTCCAAACATAGTGGTCATGTCATCTGGTGCTTCTTTCTTTGTAAGTGCCGGTTGAATTATGTTATCCTGACCCATGCCCAAGTAAATAGGAAACTTTGAGCTTTCATGGCTAAATTCTTTGGAGTACCGATTATTTCCTCTTCCTTGTGCATAATCCTTACAGGGCCCGAGAAAGTTTTGTTGAGGCGAGGGTATACAAGGCTGGCTTTCCTTTTTGCCTTTCCTTCCCGGTGTTGTTCCTTTCCTCTGTGATATCCTAAATCGATGGTGTGGGGTCTCCTTAGGGCTTTGATAGGCTCGCGGATGCCTTGGCTTCCCTTGCCAAGCCCTTGACTTGGGATAAAACCGTCTCCAGTGATAATTTTCCCTATCATGATTGCAGCGCTTGATATTTCAGGGACAAGGGGTGGAGTCCCTTAAGTTTTGTGTACAGTAGACATGAGCTCGAACCAATGATAGTTGGATTCATTTTTGTCACCAGGTTCAACATAAGGGATGGCCATCTCGTGGTAGATGCGGTGGTCTTTTTCCCTACGGACCGTGATAAGTTTTCCTCCAACCACGAACTTTACATTTTGGTGGAGGCTTGAAGGTACTGCTCTAGCAATGTGGATCCATGGGCGGACTAAGAGGAAATTGAACATGGTGGGGATATCCATCACTTGGAACAGGATTTTGAATATGGTTGGACCTATTTGAATGTCAAGCTTGATTTCTCCCACTATTTCCTTCTTTGTCCCGTCGAACGCTCGAATGGAAGTCTTAGCTACCTAAATTTGGGACGTTTCTATTTAAGATGACGGAGTGTCACCGGCGGGCATATGTTTAGAGTTGATCCGTTGTCAATCAGTACTTGAGCGACGTGGGAGGCCTTGCACTTAACTGATATGTAGAGGCCTTTAGTGTGTCCTCTACCTTCCTCGGGGATCTCTTCATCGGAAAATTCCATTTGATCTTTTAGAAGGATGGTGCCGACAAACTCCTAGAGTTTGTCATAATTAATTGTTTCAAGGGCATGTACTTCGCTTAGTATCTTCATTAGGGATTTCTGGTGCTTGATAGACGTTTGAAGTAATTCCAGCAGAGAGATCTGTGCTAGTGATTTCCGCAATTATTCCACCATATTGTATTCACTGGCTTTGATTACGACAAAAAATTCTTTGGCTTCTTCATTGGTGACGGGCTTGGTGGGCTGTGCATTGGCTTGAGCATAGGTTCGCCCAGACCTCGTGACTAGGCCAACATTGAGGTCGTAGGACCAAGGAACTGCATTGCTGCTTTCATATTTATAGGGTTGAGGGATCTCAATAACTATAGCTACCCCTACTGTCAATGCTTGAGCTATGGCTCCTTTCCCTTCAAAGATGCCCTCAGGTGGGGTGGAATCCATCTCCTTCTTTCTTGCGTTTAGCACTGCAAATTCTTCATCCCAATTGATGACGACTTGTGATATAGTAGAGACCATGTCGTGTGGCCAGCATACACAATTATTCCAGCCTCCATCATTCTTGATACATTTTCTTTCATTGTTGCTAAGGGTGGTACCTCATCGCTTGAATAATACTCAGCTTCTACCAGCCTTCGATGGGTGTCAATAATATGTGCTTTGACATTTTGGATTTGGCTGGCTTCAGATATGAATACCGTGTTTACTTTATCGGCATGATCAGGGAGTGGATTATTTTAGACATTTGGTTTTGTAGTTTGGAATGAGAAGGCCTTAGTATCCAGCAAGTTCTGGATCTAATGCTTAAGGATGAAACGCTCATCAGTTGAGTGGCCTACTTCTCCCATGTGAGTCACATTTTTTTGACTGGTCATAGCTGGAGAAGTTTTTGGCGTTGGGTCACTTTGGCTCAGTCGAGAGGAGGTTCTTCTTCCAGAGGATTGCCAAAACCTGTGATGGAGATATGGGAAGCGGAGTGAACTGTCTCCTGTTGTTGTAACGCTAGGGCGTTTGACGGCTAGTGGTCTGTTGTTGTCGTGGGCTTGTCTGAACAGTCGAGGGATGACCGGTGTTTGCGGTGTAGGTTGCATTGACATCCACCAGGGGTTCTTTGTCTTTTTTCATGTTGAGCTTCCTGCTTACTGTTGCAGGCTCAGTGAACTAGCCATCCCTCAACCCTATCTCAATCTGTTCTCCTACTGGAATGAGTTAATTGAATGATTCAGTGATTGTAGTCACCATTCGATTGTGATACTCAGAGGGGAGGGTTTTGATAAACATTTTTCTTAGCTCGAAATCGATTGGTTTAGGATTATTCTGGACAGCTAGATTTCTCCATCTAATGGCATATTCTTTGAACGATTCGTGCTTTTTCTTTTCAGTATGCTCAAGATCCTCATGAGAGGGGGTGATGTCCATTATGAACTTGTACTGTTTGAGAAATGCCTCGCTCACTTCACTCCATGTTTTGAGGAGCTTTATGTTCTTCGTGATGTACCACCTTAGGGCAGGGCCTACTAGACTTGATTAGAATAATTGGATCATTAATGGTACAATATTGACGTACTGGGTCATTCGAACCAAGTACATTTGCAAATGAGCCCTTGGGCAAGTTGTGCCGTTGTACTTCTCAAACTTAGGCATTTTGAATTTTTCCGATATTTTGACCTTGGAATAGACGGAAAGGTCTGTTGGAGTAGGATCTTGGAGGCCTTACAGTTGTTTTAGCCTTTCTTCAAGCTTCTCGAGGGGTTTGTCATGCTCAATTTTGGGCAAACCGTTAGGGCTAGCTTTTTCAATCATGATTTAAGGCGGATCATCCTCCAATTCAGGCATGTTATCGTTGGTATCTCTTCCTTGATCACCCCTGGTGAATGATTGTGGCAACAATACTTCGATTGGGGCCAGGGCAGGAACAAGTTTGCCTTGAATGGAATCTATCTGCTTCTAGAGTTGTTGAAGCACATTGAAGACCTGTTTCATTTCACTTTCCACAACCACGACATGGCTTGGTACGTTTTCTTCAGCCATTATTGCTTGTGGGTTTGGCGAATGCAGCTATGCCGTAATTACCTTCATTTCACAGAATAAAAAGAACGTAAGCGAGGGAAATATATAGAACATTGGCCTATGGCAAAAGTCAAGCCATTTTTATTTATCAACAGAGGGATTACACAACGCTAAAAGGGCTTTTTAAACAAGGCATAAAAGATAGAATGATCCTAAATATTCACATTAGAAGACTAAATCGCCCATTTTTTATGCGATGGGAAGTCCCAGTCTTGCGAAGCCGCTTGTTCTGTCGAACTAGCCTTGAACATGTCTCCTGCTTGTCTCCAAACTTCCTTCAAGAGATTTAATCCGTCTTTGCTGAGTGAGTTTATTAGCTACGTCGAGGATCATTGGTTGCAACTCATTGGGAATCCTATGGTTGAGAATGTAGAATGTGGACACATGATGGGCTTTTTCCTGTCCTTTCAGTTTTCTGGGTACAACAATCTTTTCGGTGTGGCATCTACTCCATGCATTCTGGATTATACGGATTTCATCCAATTAGTCATGGCCCGTATGGGTGAAAAGAATTCGGAACAATCTTGGTTTGAGCAGTGGTGGAATTTTTTGGAGGGCCCTATACTGACGAGCCACCCTATATGGATAATATGAGGTAGCTCCAGAGAGACCTAGTAGTGGGATGGGGTCATAATATCCAAGTGCAAAGCGTGCTTCTCCTGCATTGAACCATTTAGCTCGCCATAAGAATTGTGACGTCCTGAAATTTCAATCTTGTTTTCAATTAAATAAATCGAGCATTTCCATCGACGCATCTATAGTGTTATTCTCTGAGCTGATCACTCATAAGATAACTAGACTATCTGGGTAAGTCATTAAGGGATTTTAATGCAATAGACTTGAGAATTCGACTCGGAATCGACTACTCAACTGTGCTCATCTGCAGAGATCATTACGGCATAGTTAAAAATCTATTAGAGATCATAAATAGGTCGTTTCGACTAAGATGTGTGGCTAAACGTGGGTGATTCCACCAAATTGCAAAATTCTTGTTGACTGGTGCTAGACTGATTTTTCTGTCATTTTGGTTTCCTATGTCTGTATTTGAAACCTCGAGATTTTCACGATTACCAAGAGTCACCAATGTGTCGAAGAGGCACATTGTGACTTGAAAGTAATCAACCATGGGTCAATTGCACCAAAAATTTCTAAAAGTTACCCGGTAGGCGAGGTTACGCTAAAATTGCGCCAAATTGAAATTAACCACGAATTTGTATCCGATTTCAGAAATTGAAACTTCTGTCATGTCACGAGTCATTTTAGGACCATCGATTCATCCTCTGGAGATTTTTCTACAAACCGAGATTTTTGGCGAAAATTCGATATAGGGCCGTTTTCGATCGGAAATAACAGGGGACCTTTTTCGATCGCGTTTTTGGGATGCAAGTTGGATCTATTAGCGAGGAAAAATGTCAATTTGATTGTGGACACGATGGTGGAATTTTTTAGGGCCAAATTGAATCAATTCAAGAGAGAATTAAAGAGGATTTGGGGGAAATGTCTTCAAAATTCGTAGCCCCATGGTCCCCCAACCTTTGGACCACTTTAATGGCTTCTAAAGGAAGATTTGTAGCTAGAAAATTGCTAAGGAAGACAACCAGCAATGGTGGGGCATGGTTAAGGGGACAAATGGGTAGAATTGAGGTCAAGGTGGCCCCCTCCATAGAAGTTGTCCCCCTCCTTCTTCCTCAGCCTTCCTCTCTTCTTTCAACTTGGTGTGTGTAGTATACTTTATCAACTTAGAGTGAGCATCATCGGTATACTATATCGGCCTATGGACCTTGATAAATCAGCTTAGTGTGAGCAGTATACCTTGGTAGCTTCTGGTGAGCATTATCAATATACTATATCAGCCTGAGGGCTTTAATATATCAGCTTAGCGTGAGCACTATGCTTTATCAGCTTTTGGTGAGCTATACTATCTATCTTTAGCTTAGGGTGAGCAATCCTTGATGTGATCGGATTTTATAGATAGTATTGAATGGGATGACTAAGAGATGAGATTGATGGTATAAAGTCAATTGGATCGCTTGATCAATGACTCGATTTGATTTGATTTGAATTGGAGTGATTCATTGAATATATGATTTGTACTGATTTGCAGTAAAGAACTGAGGTAAAGGTAAGTCACCTATCTCTTATGTGCATAGGTAGCCTTTAGGCGTTTTTCCTTTCTAGTCGGAGTTTAAGGGGTGAACTTACTGAGACGTCGTCTCACCCCGTTATGGGATAACATTTACAAGTCCTTAGATGGAAGTACCTCTTGAGCGTTTTAGACAGCTGAAGAATGTCACCGAACAACACTCTCAGATTCCCCTCCCTAGGAGCCAAGGAGCCTAGGTCTACGAACTCGTGAGATCCACTGTCTGGGTTGATGCGGGTCTACCCCATAAGGTACCCCATAAATTTAGATCGTGGTATCGTTAGGAGTGAAATCGACCTAGAGAAGGCCCCCTTCTGGAGTTTGAGATTCCTAGGTTGGTGCTGGAGATAGCGTTTGGCGAGGGTACAGTTGACCCTTTAGGTGGTTCAGTGGTGGACCTGAATCTGTCGGATCCAGGGTCCCCGGAGTATTCAGTTGAAGACTCAAATGTTTAGAGGACCTGTAGCTCTTCCATCTTTTGCAAACTTGTATATATAGACTAGTATTGTATATGACTTAGTCTGATATGTATAAAGGTGTGATTTGATTTTTGAAAATTTGTGGACCTACTTTCCTATCCCATATGATTGTTGTTTGGGGATTATTATTCACTTCCAAATGCACATTAAAATGAATGGGTCGGCGACGCGTCCTAGGACGTCGCTATTTAATCGACCTCTGAGGGATGGGCACACTCTTGGAGGATCGGGGCATGACATCCCCATTTAGTGGTATCATAGTAGGTTAGTGGTTGGCGTGATAAGGTGCGATGGTTTGTGGGATAGTTAGTATGAAATGCCTTTATTTCATGCTGGTGCATGTCTGTGATAGCTGATTGCTATAATTGTTTGTTTGTGTGGATCGCTCAACTTCTAATTCTATGTGGAATTGGAAGGTAGGTTTCTGTAGAAAACTTGCAGTACGAGTGATCAGGAGTAGAGGACTCCTAGAAAGCGTACCATTGGCCTTCGACTCGAGGTAGGACGTTAACGAGGGTCGATACCCGAGGAGGTCGTGGTCTAGCGCTAGCTTAGGCTAGCGCTAGTGGAGTAGCATTGCCTCCTGTTGGTGCTGGGGTAGCAGCCCCTGGTGATCCCAGGTTCAAAGGGATCATGTAGGCACTTGAAGCGATGAGAGATCTAATAGGGCAGCAGGGCCAGAATCAAGCTGCTGCCATTGCCGCCGTCGCTCAAGCTGCCACTACTACTGCCGTTGCCACTGCTGCTGAGGCCGCCGCCGTTGCCGCACTTGTCGAAGTTCCAGCTGGGAACATAGGTTTGGAGAGGGAGAGACCAATCCATAAGTTGGTAGAGGAGTTTCTAAAGTTGAACCCGCCGAGGTTCACTGGTGTCGAAGATCTAGAGACTGCATCACTTCATATTCAAGATCTAGAGAAGGCCTTTGCGTTGTTGATGTGAATTGAGGCAGAAAAAGTTGTCCTGGCAGTATATTAACTGTAGGGTAACACGAATACCTAGTGGAGAGCCACCAGAGGTACAGTATTTCCGGAAAGTGTAGTCTCGGTGTGGAACGCTTTCCTCAGAGCTTTCAATGACAAGTACTTTTCGGGTAGTGCTCGAGAACAGAAGATGAAGGAAGTTCAACGCCTCCGCCAAGGGACAATGACTATTGACTAGTATGAGGTCAAGTTTGCGGAGCTTTCTCAATATGCTCCGAGATTGATAGAAGATCTAGAAGATAAAGCTCGGAGGTTCATAAATGGCCTTCGACTAGAGCTAAAGAATCCCCTGGTGTCGCTGGATCTAAAGGACTATCGTGAGGTTTATAGCCGAGCCTAGTTGATAGAAAGAAGTTTGAACGAACAAGCCGTCTCATCTGGATCAAGATTTAATTCGAATAGAGATGGGAACTGGTATAGGAAGAGGCCCATGACCGGAGGAAGGTTTCATGTTCCACCTAATAGGAAGGGTGGAGTTGGAAAGTCAGCGCCAAATTAGAATGGCGTATGTCGCTCCTGTGGAAGGCGACATGGTACGACTCCATGCCCCCGGAGAATGGGCGCTTGTTTTGAATGTGGCCAACTGAGGGGACAACATCAGTTACCGCCGCCACCACCGAGGGGTCAGATAAGGGGTGTAACGCCGCAGTTTGCACCGCAGGGTGGACAGAATAGACCCCCAGCTCAAGGGACAGTGTATGCCATCACAAGAGGTCAGGCAGGGGACACGCCTGATGTGATTACAGGTATGGTTTCGCTGAACAACTATGTTGCTTATGCTTTATTCGACCTTAGCGCGACTCATTCTTTTATTGCTGAGCAATATGTTAAGCTGATAGGATTAAGTCCTGAGATGCTGGAGTCAGTGGTTAGCATATCTTCACCGTTAAAGGATAAGCTGTTAGCTACATTGGGTTGTCCTGGTTGCAAGTTAGTGATTGGTGAGCGAGAGGGGAAGATAGACTTATTAGTCCTAGCCATGTATGATTTCGATGTGATAATTGGCATGGACTAGCTCACCAAGCAACAAGCTAAGATGGACTGCTATCATAAATTGATTCAGTTTGACCCATTAGAGGTTGAAAGTTTCGAGTTTGTTGGGAATCAAGGAGGACCCTCAATTACGTTGATCTCATCGCTTGAGGCAACCCGTTTGTTAGACGAGGGTTGCCAGTGTTACTTAATGACTGTCATGGATACGACAGTTGAGGAGCTGAAGATTGAAGATATCTCAGTGGTGTAAGAATTTCTGGACGTGTTTTAGAAGGAGTTGGTAGGCTTACCGCCAAAGAGAGAGATAGAGTTTGTGATTGAGTTAGCTCCCCAAACAGAGCCAATTTCTAAGGCTCCTTATTGAATGTTGTTGTCTGAGTTGAAATAACTGAAGGTGCAGATGCAAGAATTGTTGAATAAGGGATTCATACGTCCCAGTGCATCGCCTTGGAGGGCACCAGTTCTATTCGTGAAAAAGAAAGATGGTTCGTTGCGTCTGTGCATCAACTATCGTCAACTTAATCAAGTGATGATCAAGAACAAGTATCCACTACCGAGGATCGACGACTTGTTTGACCAGTTATAAGGAGTGTCGATATTTTCAAAGATCGACTTGAGGACAGGGTATCATCAGTTGAGGATCAGAAAATAGGATATACCGAAGTCAGTGTTTCGTACTCGATACGACCATTATGAGTTTACAGTAATGCTATTCGGTTTGATGAACGCTCTAGCTACTTTTATGGATCTAATGAACCGAGTGTTTAAGGAATATCTGGATTAGTTTGTGATCGTGTTTATTGATGATATTCTGGTGTATTCGAGAAGTGATGAGAAGCATGAGAGTCATTTGAGAATGGTACTTCAGACCCTAGGGATTTATGGATTGTACGCTAAGTTTAGCAAGTGCGAGTTTTGGATGACTCGTGTTGTGTTCCTAGGCCACGTGATTTCAGGTGAAGGAATCTCCGTGGATCTGTCCAAGATCGAAGCAGTCATCAATTAGCCAAGATCGACAACTATGACAGAGATTATAAGTTTTCTGGGTTTGGCAAGTTACTACAAACGGTTCGTGGAAGGATTTTTAGCATTAGCATCGCTGTTGACTCGACTACTGAAGAAGGAAGAAAAGTTTGTGTGGACAAACAAGTGCGAGCGTAGTTTCCAAGAGCTTAAGCAGGAGCTGACTACTGCACCTGTGCTAACCATTCCATTTGATCTTGGAGGATACGAGATCTACAGTGATGTGTCATTCAGAAGACTGGGTTGCGTGCTGATGCAACATGGTAGGGTTGTTGCATACGCCTCCCATCAGTTGAGAACCCACAAGCTGAATTACCCAACGCATGACTTAGAACTCGCAGCAATAATTTTCGCCCTGAAGATTTGGAGATATTACTTGTGTGAAGAAAGATTCCAAATCTTTACTGACCATCAAAGTCTCAAGTATCTATTTTCTCAGAAAGAGTTGAATATGAGACAGCGCCGCTGGATGGAACTTCTGAAAGACTATGATTGTGATATTTTGTATCACCCGGGAAAGGCGAATAAGGTTGCCGACACTTTGAGCCGGAAGTCTTCAGTTGCTCAGATGATGGTTAAGGAATGGGTTTTACTTAAGAGAGCGTGAGATTCGGCTTTCAAATTTGAGGTAGGCCACCTTTTAAATCTTATGGCCACCCTTAGAATTGAGCCAGATATTCAGATTAGAATCAAAACGCTTCAATTGACAGACCTAAATGTTTAGAAGATTCTACCAGAGGACAATGATAAGAGAAATGTTGATTTCCAGATTTCTAAGAATGGAACTCTGAGGTTCTGAGGACGATTATGTGTACCTGACAATGCAGAGCTTAAAGAGGAGATCTTATCAAAAGCACATCGTAGCAGTTACAGCATTCATCCTGGCAGTATGAAAATGTATTAGAATCTACGTCAACACTACTGGTGGTCTGGTATGAGGGCAGACATCGCCAAGTATGTCACCAAGTGTTTGACGTATTAGCAAGTAAAGGCACAGCATTGTAAACTGGGAGGACTTCTACAACCTCTCGAGATTTCATAATGGAAGTGGGAGCACATCATGATGGATTTTGGGACAGGCTTGCCGAGGAGTCAGAAAGATAATGATTCCATTTAGGTAGTGGTCGACAAATTGATAAAGTCGGCTTATTTCATCGCAGTACAGAAGGATCTTGATTTGGATAGGCACATAGAATTGTACGTGCGTTAGATTGTCCGTCTGCATGAAGTGCCGGTGACGATAACTTCAGACCGAGACCTGAGATTCACAACTACTTTTGGAAGAGCTTACAGGCTGCCTTAGGAACCAAGCTACAGTACAATATGGCATATCATCCTCAGACGGATGGACAGTCTGAGAGGACGATTCAGACCCTCGAAGACATGCTACGAGCTTGCGTGTTGGATTTCAAGGGAAGCTGGGAGGAACAGCTTCACCTTGTCAAGTTTGCCTACAACAACAGCTACCAACAAAGTATTCAGATGGCTCCTTTCGAAGCGTTGTATGGCAGGGCGTGCAGAACGCCAGTTTGTTGGGATGAAGTTGGGGAGAGAAAGATTACAGGCCCAGAGTTAGTTCAGTAGTTAGTGGATGCAGTTGCCGTCATTAGGGACAGATTAAAGACCACTAAGAGCCACCAGAAAAGCTACGCAGATAAGCGTTGAAGGCCTTTGGAATTCCAAGTTGGTGATCACGTTTTCTAAAGGTGTTGCCGATGAGGGGTACTTCACGCTTTGGCAAGAAGGGAAAACTGAGTCTGAGGTACGTAGGTCCCTTTGAGATTCTAGAGAGAATCGGGATCCTAACGTATTGTCTTACATTGCCGCCGAGACTAGCGCAAGTGCACGATGTCTGTATGAGCCTGACCCGACCCACGTGCTTAATTTTGAGGAATTGGACGTGGACGACAGAATGTCATACGTGGAAAGCCCGGATCAGATTGTGGATCAGAAAGAGCAAATTCTGCGTACCAAGATGATCCCGTTGGTTAAAGTGGTCTGGCAACACCACGGCACTGAAGGAGAAACTTGGGAAAACGAGGATTCGATGAGACAACTATACCCCCACCTTTTTATTTAAAGAATTGTAATGGTTTAAAATTTGAGGACGAAATTTTTATAAGAGGGGAAAAGTTGTGATATCTTGAAATTCAATCCCGTTTTCAATTAAATAAATCGGGCCTTTCATTGATGCGTCTATAGTGCTATTCTCTAAGCTGATCACTCATAAGATAACTAGACTATCTGGGGAAGTTATTAAGGGATTTTAATGCAATAGACTTGAGAATTCGACCTGGAATCAACTACTCGACCTGCTCATCTGCAGAGATCATTATAGTACAATTAAAAATCGATTAGAGATCAGAAATAGGTCGGTTCGACTGAGATATATGGCTAAACGTGGGTGATTCCACCAAATTGCAAAATTCTCATCGATCGGTACTAGACTGATTTTTCTGCTGTTTTAGTACCCTGTGTTTGTATTTGAAACCTCAAGATTTTCACTATCATTGAGAGTCGCCAATGTGTCGAAGAAGTACGTTGTGGCTTGAAAATAATCAACCACGGGTCCATTGCACCAAAAATTTCTAAAAGTTACCCGATAGGCTAGGTCACGCTAAGATCGCACCATATTGAAATTAACAGCGAATTTGAATCCGATTTCAGAAATTGAAACTTCAGTCATGTCACGAGTCATTTTAGGACCATCGATTCATCCTCCGGAGATTTTTCTGCAAACCGAGATTTTTGGCGAAAATTCGATATAGGGCCTTTTTCGACCAGAAAATTCAGGGGACCATTTTTTATCATGTTTTTAGAATGCAAGTTGGATCTATTTGGGAGGAAAAATGTCAATTTGATTGTGGACACGATGGTGGAATCTTTTACGGCCGAATTGAATCAATTCAAGAGAGAATTAAAGAGGATTTGGGGGAAATGCTTTCAAAATTCGTAGCCCCATGGTCCCCTAACCTTTGGACCACTTCAATAGCTTTTAAAGGAAGATTTGTGGCTAGAAAATTGATGAGGAAGACAGCCAGCAATGGTGGGGCATGGTCAAGGAGACAAAGGGGTAGAATTGAGGTCAATGTGGCCCCCTCCATAGCAGCTGTCCCCCTCCATAGCAGTTGTCTCCCTCCTTCTTCCTCAGCCCTCCTCTCTCTTTCTTGCTGTGTAAAGGAGTAGGGAAGCCAAAGAAAACCTACAGAAACCGACCAGCCTCCCTTTTTGCCCATCGACGCCGTTCGAGTCGTCTAGCACCGCCGCTCATCGTCGTGCCCGCTCGCCTGCACGCCGTTGCTCGTCCCGCTTGCATCCAGCCATCCACTGCTAATCTCGCGCTTGTCTCGTCGTCAGCGTGTCCATGAACCGTCCTCCAGGGCCGTTCGTCGCCGTCTGAGTCGCCAGAACCACCGTCCACCCCCGCCTGGCCGCCGTTGTCCTATCCCTGCTGTTTCGCGCCGAGCCAGCTGCCCAGCTCTCTTCTTCAGCCCAGCAATAGAACTGAAGCCCCTTGGCCAACCATGTACTATTTGGCTCACCGTCCTCGTGAACTCATCGGATTTTAAGACCGGTGAGTTTACTCACTAAACTCTACTTAGGGAGTTAATATGCTTAAGAGTTGATTGGTTTAAGTTAATTAGGGATTAGGTGGTTAGTTAGAATGGATTAGCGATTTAATTACTCGTTTATGCATGTTAAGTGGTTAGACCGGCTTAATTAGCAACTAGATAGATAGTAGTATTTATCTAGTTAGGTTCGAAATTTTTCCGGGCCCGTTTTGGTATTTATTTAGGCGCTTCCGGCCTAAGTTGCATTTACGGTAATTAAATGTATTTATTTAATTAATTATTATTTTTCGGAAATTAGACCGGGATAATTGATGACCGGAATTTCATGCTGATTGCAATGGTATGATTAATTTATCTAATTGAATGCTATTTTGTGCTAATTGAGTGGAATTTGTAATTTTGGGAATTTATCCCAAAGTTAAGTAATTTAAGTATTTAATCGGGAACACCAGGCATCGGCTTATAACGCTAAAAATATTCTGGTGAACTACATTAAATGGTGGTATTTTTTAAAAGGAAAATATTGTATTTTGGCTAAGGCCGACTGTGTACCCACACATGACTATTTTTATCGGGAATAATAAAAATGATGAAATTCTCAGTTGGTGAGAACAGTATACTATATCAGCCCACGAGTTTTGATATATCAGCTTAGTATGAGCAGTATACTTTATCAGCTTAGAGTGAGTATCATCGGTATACTACATCGGCCTACGGGCCTTGATATATTAGCTTAGTGTGAGAAGTATACCTTGGCAGCTTCTGGTGAGCATTATCAGTATACTATATCAGCTTGAGGGCTTTGATATATTAGCTTAGCGTGAGTAGTATACTTTATCAGCTTTTGGTGAGCTATATCTATTATCAGCTTTTGGTGAGCTATACTATCTATCTTCAGCTTAGGGTGAGCAATCCTTGATGTGATAAGACTTTATAGATAATATTGAATAGGATGAATGAGAGATGGTGTTGATGGTATGGAGTTGATTGGATCGTTTGATCGATGACTCGATTTGATTTGATTTGAATTGGAGTGATTTGTTGAATATATGATTTGTACTGACTTGTAGGAAGGAACTGAGGTAAAGGTAAGTCACCTATCTCTTATGTACATAGGTAGCCTTTAAGCGTATTTCCTTCCTAATCAGAGTTTAGGGGGTGAACTTGTTGAGACGTCGTCTCACCCCGTTGTGGGATAACATTTACAGGTCTTGAGATGGTAGTACCTCTCGAGCGTTTTGGACAGCCGAAGAATGTCACCAAACAACACTCTTAAATTCCCCTCCCTAGGAGCCAAGGAGCCTGGGTCTACGAACTCGTGAGATCCATTATCTGGGTTGATGCGGTTCTACCCCATAAGGTACCCCATAAATTCAAATCGTGGTATCGTCACGAGTGAAATAGACCTAGAGAAGGCCCTCTTCTAGAGTCTGAGATTTCTAGGTCGGTGTTGGAGATAGCTTTTGATGAGGGTACGGCTGACCCTCCAGATGGTTCAATGGTAGACCCGAATCTATCGGATCCTGGGTCCCCAGAGTATTCAGTTGAAGACTCGAATGTTTAGAGGACCTATAGCTTTTCCATCTTTTGCAGACTTGTATATATAGACTAGTACTTTCTATGACTTAGTCTGATATGTATAAAGGTGTGATTTGATTTTTGAAAATTTGTGGCCCTACTTTCCTATCCCATATGATTGTTGTTTGGGGATTATTATTCGCTTTCGTATGCGCATTAAATTGATTGGGCCGGTGATGCGTCTTGGGATGTCACTATTTAATCGACCGTTGAGGGATGGGCACGTGCTCGGAGGATTGGGGCGTGACAAGAATGCCTCAGGAACAGGGTTTTTTAATAAGTTAATCCAATGAGAGTATTCCTTGTTAGGGGAGTATTTTTCCAAGCTTTGAAATTTTTGCAGTGGGTGCTTGAATTTGTTGATTTCAGATATTTGCATGAGGAGCCCAAATCCTTTGATATGGGAAAAGAACCACATTTGTAAAATTTACGGGGCAGCTCTCATTATTTTTTTCTTTTTTGTCTTTGAAACGATCAAGGGACAAAAACATTTTAGCTAAAACCATGTTCACATATCTTTTTCCAACAGTGACTTGATTTACCACCCACGCTATTGAAGGGTTTATGGCATTTTTTCGATAGGGGAAGATGATAAATCCAAAGAATGCTAAAAGGAAGATCTCTCTTTTCTGGGTCATTGATTGTTTTTCAAAACATTCAGTTAAAGATGATGGTGGAAAAGCGTCATTGTTGGCTTTAACAATTTCTCTTATCGCATGATCTTTTAAAAACTGTGATAGACTAATCACAGGGTCGAAGCCAGTCGGTGGTCTAACAAGTTCCCTTCCCAGAGGCACTCTTATGGCGAGACTGTATTCTTCCAAAATCGGAGTTTGCTCAAATCTGTCAAATACAAAGGTGGATGTTTTAGGGCACCAAAAATGTGGTAGTGCTTGCATGACCCCAAAGTGGACATTGATTCAGAGCAATGGGAGGAGATGGTTGATCCTTGCTCCGACACGTTCTTGGCCAGGCTAATCTAATTGATCCCACCATCGGAGGAGCTCTTCCTTGGGAGTAGGAATGAACCGGATATCAATTCTTCCCATCGCATATAAAACTGGGAGTTACACGGCTGACCTATTTTACCATGAGCCAATAAGAAACTGAGTAAAATGAAAAGAAAATACTTTGCTTTTAAAGAAAATGACAAGCACGGAGACATGCGCATGGTACAAGTGGTTCGATGTCTAACTGAGAAGGCTTGTTGAAATTAAAAGGGTGTTTGCTCGTTGTAGTCTTGCGTTGGCATCATACCCTTTTAACATTGGCTCTACCTAAAGAAATTCAGGGAAAAGAAAGGCAACATCTACATCGCAGTCTCACGTTCAAGGCTGTATCTTTTTTAACACCATCCTAAATATCCTATAGCGGCCCAGGTCCGGTGGTCGGGTTGTGTGTGCCATGTGTAGTGCTAAAACATTAAAACATACATAGCAGTTTATAAGCACAAGACATTCTATTTAAAATATTTCTAAGTTACTAACCTTTATAAAAGGAAAAAAAAAAAACCCAAGTTAGTAAAGTGTTTAAACAAGATAAAAAATGGCGTAAGTCCTCAAGAAGTCCCCAATGGAGTCGCTAAGCTGTCACGATCTCCCTTTTTTGGTGTTCGATTAGGGTCGGACGCTTGCGGAGGCTAATGGTTTGGCTAGGTTTATTTAGCTTGGACTCTCTCAAGTCCACCAATTCACGACTTAAATGGTTTGATATTTTAATCTATAAGTTGATTTTAAAAAGGAGTCCCTACTAATCAGTTTGGGGTAGGTCGATTAGAAACCCAAGCGAAATATTGAGAGGAATATTTGCTCATGCGCAACTAGAGAAACTAGGTTTGGGGACTTGATTACACTAATTAATCACTAATACCCTTCCGGTACCTAATCTTGTTTAAACCCTAAGGTTTTTTGAATTTTTGAGGGATTTTCCATGCATTTGTGGAGAAAAAACATTTTTTGGTCTTTTTTCTTTCTTTTTTTTTAACATAAAAAGCATTTTTTTAGATTTTTGGTCTTTTTCTGAAAATATAAATCATTTTTGACTTTTTCTGATTTTTTTGGCTTTTTTGGGAAAATATGGGGTATTTTTGATTTTCTGAAAATATTTTTTTATTAGAATATTATTTTTATTAAAATATTATTTTTTAATTATATATAATATAAAAGGCAACCCAGGTCAGATTATTGGGTCGGGATTGACTAGGGTCTCTGAGACCAGGGGCTCGAAACGAGCCTAAGGTGCGGGCCCGGCCCGGAAAGAAATTTGAACCCAACATTTTAATTTATTTTTTTTAGCCAAGCCAATTCTTAATTGTAAAAATGGCCCAATTGAAGCCCGAAGGCCAGAAGACCCACCAGGAAGCCCTACCCGAAGCCAGGACCGATCGGGTTTGACCCGGCTCGTGAGGCTAAACCTAAAGGGGACCGGGTGAACGAGCCCGACCCGGCCAACCCGGCCTCACGCCCGCTGCTGTCACCTCTATAGCATAGTGGCCGCGGATCTGTCTTTGAACTGGCCTCGCCGCAGGGTTTCAGTAGCGCCACCTCAACCTGCCTAGACCGACCGCCTCTTCGGCCAGTCTCTGTTGCTGACCCTGCTTTCCGAGCCTTTAAGATTTGATGATCTGTGGCGGAGGTGGCCGAGCTCACCTCGGTCTAAGCTTTGGCCTCCGCCAATGCTACCTTGTCCTCTATCCGGCCGATTGTTGTAGCTAATCTCGTCACTTGTTGCCACCCGTCACCGCCAGTCACCACAGATCCATCAGCGGCTACCGAGCACATCTGGGGATTTTCGTCGAACACCTGGAGGATGCCGGCCGAGAGGGGGAGGATCAGACCTATTCGAGACTCCAAGTAGTCGAGCGGCGAGGATTGACAGGGGAGGCGGACTACAAACGATCAGGGGTCGGAACTCACGTGAAGCCAAAAGCCGCGAGTCCCAGCCCAATGACCCCAACACGCACAACAAACAATCACCCCAAAAAAAGGAAAACAGACAAGCCGTTGGCATCCAAGCTTTTACAACCCACGGATCGGGGTTTCCCTTTTGCTCGTGCTCTCTCCCTCTCGGGTTCTCTCACCACCGGCCTCCCTCGAGGTCTCTCGGAGGGAGGTCATTTGAGCTCGCAACCTTTTCTCTCTTGTTCTCACTCTTCCATCTTCCCCCGTAGTCTCTCTAGGAAGGTTTTTGAGCTTGCTCCTAGCCGTCGATAGAGCTCGCACTAGCCTATTTATAGGTGAGGGGAGTCCGATCAACAGAGAACTTCGGCCGCCGACCGTACCCTCGCGGCTGAACCGACGTCCCATCCTTACTCCTTCACCGAGGCATGCTAGGCATTAAAGGCGGCTATCAATGGTGCCTGAGATCCGTCCCCTTCGGCTGACGTCGGCCTACCTCCCTCGACCGTAGGTGCTGCCCTGAGTTGCAAAGAGGGTGGGGAAGAAGACAAGGGAGGAAGGAGACAAGGACAGAAGGACCGGGCCGGGTCATGCGGGCTGGGCCGTGGTGGCCACGCGAGGGAAGGGAAGGAGAGGGTGCTTGGCGCGAAGGCCTAGCCCCATGCAGTTGTGGCTTCTTCTTTTACTTTTTGTTGTCTTTATTTATTTATTTTTGTTGTTTTTATTATTATTATTTATTATCCTAAAAAAAAAGGAAAAATAAAGTTTAACTAAGCTCTAATTTAAATATGTAGGCGAAATTTAGGTGTCAATGATTATAAGACTTAAAAAAAAAGGTTATATAGTTCAGTGAAGCAAAAGTAAGATACATTGTTTTTTTTTTTACTGGAGTTCTTCCATTAATGCGTATGGACCAACTTGCCGAGATGCGATATACATGGCTTGTACAGTATGACAGTTGTTTGTACGATTTAGTATGGTCATCTGTCGAATGCATTTTTCACGTGAAGTTGATTTCTTAATATGGACCTCCACCCAGTCCTTCGCGATATCTCTGGGGGCTTTAGGCACGTTTGTTTATGTAGGGTCGATTGATTTATCCACGTGAAATTTTTTCTTGGCGGAAAAGGAAGAAAGGACGAAGGTTGCTTTTATTTCCACCCATACCGCTAGAAAAATATCAAGAGAGTCTGGATGTGCAACAACCTCCAAACTTACTACCCGACCATCTTCTATATAAAGACCACCTCGTCTATATAGGACCATACTCAAAAACTGATCATCTCACATTTAGCTTGAACAAAAGCATTGGCAGCAACCACATTAAATTTTGCTTTTCATCTCCAACCTCCAGATATCATGGGAAGCCTTGAATGTGATTGCAAGCAACTGCTCAAAAACGTGGTTGGTGATGAGATTGCGATGAACCCTCTCGATCTTGGAGAGTTCAGACGTCAAGAACAGATGGTGGTCGAATTCCTAGTGAACTACTACAAGAACGTTGAGAAATACCCGGCTCTTAGCCAAGTTGAGCCTGGGTATCTTTCCAAATGCCTCCCGAGTTCTGCCCCGCAGGATGCCGAACCCCTGGAGGCCATACTTGAGGATGTGCAACAGTACATAGTCCCGGGCTTGACTCATTGGCAGAGCCCCACTTTCTTCGCCTACTTCCAGACCAACACTAGCACTGCAGCAATCCTTGGCGAGATGCTTTGTACGAGCTTCAACGTGGCGGGATTCAACTGGGTCTCATCCCCTGCTGCGACTGAGCTTGAGAGCCTAGTCATGGACTGGCTCGGTAAGATGCTGGACTTGCCAAGGCCATTCCTCTTTTCTGGGAATGGCGGGGGAGTCATTGAAGGGAATACCACCGAGGCCATGATTTGCACTCTCATTGCCGCAAGAGAGAGGGTCCTGAGGAGGTCGGGATACAATTCCATCACGAAGCTTGTTGTCTACGGGTCAGACCAAACGCATTGCTCATTCCAGAAAGCTGCCAGGATCGTGGGAATAGACCCGCAGAACATTCGGGCCTTAAAGACGATGCAGTCAACCTTGTTTGGTTTGTCCCCGGACTTATTAAGGAAGGCAATCCGTTCGGATATCGATGTGGGGCTAATTCCATTGTACCTGTGCGCCACGGTTGGGACAACTTCAGTCACAGCTGTCGACCCTCTGGAACCTCTATGCAAAGTAGCAAGCGAGTTCGGCATGTGGGTTCATGTCGATGCCGCGTATGCAGGGTCTTCTTGTATATGCCCAGAGTACAGGAAATTTCTCAATGGGGTGGAATTTGCAGATTCATTCAGCTTCAACGCACACAAGTGGCTTTTGACCTCTCTCGATTGCTGCTGCCTCTGGGTAAAAGACCCAAATGCCCTCGTCAAGTCCTTGTCAACAGACCCCGAGTACCTCAAGAACGAGGCAACTGAGTCAAAACAAGTTGTGGACTACAAAGATTGGCAACTTTCTCTTAGCAGGAGGTTCAGGGCATTGAAGCTGTGGCTTGTTCTCAGGATGTATGGGGTTGACAATCTGAGGAGTCACATAAGGAACGATTGCAGATTGGCTCAGCTCTTCGAGGAGCTCGTGGCGAAAGATGACCGATTCGAAGTCTTTTTCCCAAGAAACTTCGCACTGGTTTGTTTCAGGATTCGTCCTTCTGCGGTCGCCAGCATGGCAAGTGGCCATGCAGTGGAAAACGAACATGGTGAAGCATGGTTGTTAAACGAGGGGAACAAACTCAATGCGCAGTTGCTGCACGCTATTAATGCTTCAGGTTGGATCTTCATGACTCACACAGTGGTCGGAGGAGTTTATGTATTGCGCTTCGCTGTCGGGGCAATTTTGGTGAGAGAGAGGCACGTGATCATGGCTTGGAATTTGGTGCAAGAACATGCGAATTCTCTCTTAAGCATGTCAGGGAGCAACACTCCTCATGCTTGACATATTGCAACGTCCGGAATAAGCTGCATAATCCTTTAGGAGTGTTCGCTCCGTTAGAGGTATTTACGTAACACTTCTATAGAGGTTGTGCAGCCATTGAGAAGAGTGGCCTTTCCAAGATGTTATTGTCGTGTCAGCAACTAATTAAATAAATTGCTTTGTATTGATGTCTACCATGGGAAGTCCAAGAAATTGTAAGCTGATTAAGATATGTTTTAAGAGCGTTTGTCGTTGGCAAAGGTGGATTGTCAAGCATAGAGCATAAATTACTATTCATCCATCTAAGAACCAGTCAATGAGAGAGAGATATCAAGTGACGCGGCGAAAGGTTAGATACACCTATTGATAAATCATGCAACTGTACCATCACTATGTTAAAGGTTGGACATTTATTGGTCATTAAAACGATATGGGTGGCATGTGTCAGTTCCTTTCACCATCTTTCATTTATAGACCTCCAGTTGTCCAACAAATTTCAGCATTAGGTAATACTCATTATAATAAGCAACATTTGAGAAGAGTGGCCTTTCCAAGATGTTATTCATGTGTCGGCAACTAATTAAATAAATTCCTTTGTATTGTTGTCCATGATGCAAAGTCCAAGAACTTGTAAGCTAGTTGAGAAGAGTTTTAAGAGCATTTGTTGGTGGAAAAGTTAGGTTGTCAAGCATTGAGCATAAATTACTTCTCATCCATTTAAGAATTAGTCAACGGTCAATCTGACAGAAAGAAATGCGGCAAGAGATTAGATGCACCTACTGATAAATCATGCAACTGTACTATCACTATCTAAAAAATTGGACATGTATTGATCACAAAAACAGTATGGGTAGCATTTGTCACTTCCTTTCACCACTCTTCATTTATAGACCATCAATTGCCCAAGAAATTTCAGCATTAGGCAATACTCATTATAATAAGCAACACTAAAGGAAAGTGGCCTTTCCGAGATGTTATTCCCATGTCGGCAACTAAGTAAATAAATTGCTTTGTATTGTTGTCAATGATGCAAAGTCCAAGAAATCGTAAGCTGGTTAAGATGAATTTTAAGAGCGTTTGTTGTTAACAAAGTTATATCGTCGAGCATAGAGCATATATTACTTTCGACCATTTAAGGAGGGAGGGAGGGAGAGAGATCCGACGAAAGATTAGATACACCTACTAATAAATCAGGCCAAACGTTTTGAACAAAAAGACAAATGGAATAGATTGTCGCCAAGGAAAACACCAGACGGTCCGACAATTTGTCTGGCGATTGGCTCGATCTTCGAAACAGCCAAAATTCTAGATGGGACTGTAGACTAATCCGTAAATGGTCAGTGGTAAAGGCGATCTTGACTAAAAATTGACCCTTGACACGTGTCATGATGGTGCCAGTATTTATATGTAACACTGACAAGCAATGTCAAGTATTCTACCCGATAATCACACATAATTAATCAATGGGCCAATCTTACGGCACTGTCCTCAACCGGGGGAACTGGGTCAACCTGTGGTTGAGGACAATGCCGTAAGGCGTGTTAACCCAGCTGTGGATATTTAACCCCACTCTCATTCATTCCAGGCGCAGGAGGCTACTATACCTGCTTACTCAGTAGTAGCCAAAACAGAAGTCCTGACGTAGTGTTTACCTTCACCACCGTGAGGTCCCATAATCTCTTGTCTATCTTTGTCTTCCCGACAGAGAGGGAATATGAGGATAGCGCGAGGTCTCTCATCCCAGGCGGTTCTCCCACATGTTTCCTCCATGAGCCTTTTAAGGACCTGCTCAAGTCCTACTAGCATTTATATGTAACACTAACAAGCAATATCAAGTATTCTACCCGACAATCACACATAATTAATCAATGGGCCAATCTTGATAAGGCGCCATTGTAATATTATTTTGTTAAAGCATGCAACTGTGCTACCACTATCTAAAGGGTTGGACATGCAATGGTCACTAAAAAGTATGGGTGACATTTGTCACATGCTTTCACCACTTTTTATTTATAGACCGTCAATTATCCAACAAATTTCAGCATCGGGCAATACTAATTATAATAAGCAACACTTGTAACTACTGTGGCATGGTATCTTCAATTGCCAAACGTTTATGGCCTTCAATCAACCGAAGAGGGAATAACTAAGCACGAGTTACCACAATGCCGTTCCTTTTTTCCTTATCTAATCTTACAATTTTTAACATATATGTCATGGGACATTTATGCTCTGCTTGTTTCACGGTAAATAAATGATCTGGAAAACATTTTCTTGAAAATGAACACTCATATCATGTATAAAAATTAACAAGCAAAAAAAAAATATATATCATTCATGAAAATATTGAAACAAAATTTGTTGTTGATAATGCAAACATTTCTCATTGATAAACTATTTTAACTGATAGAAGGATCGTTTTCAATATAATATTTTATAAATAATTTATTCTTCGCGAAATAATCGAGCCTTAGTTTAACAAATTAAATATTTGAATCTTTTTTCGAAACAATTTGATCCGTATGTTATTCTTTTCTTTTATTATAGGCAATAAAAAAAATATTTTTTGGCACTTGCCAAAAATCAATATGGAAATAACGCTTCCATAAAAAGAAAAAAATGTATTGTTTTCTACCATGCGCAAAGCAACATTTGTCCCTTTTGTTTTGTGCTGCCTCTTAAAATAATACATCAAAGTAAATTTCCAAATTTGAGAAGGTTTTTAGTTTGAGTAGGTTTCCTAATTTTAGTAATTTTCCTAAGAGTGGTTGTCTAATTTAATGCTTCCTAGTGTGTCCATATATAGTAGAGGCATTTTTTATTGGAAGAATTCAAATTGTTGATAATGTAGGAGGATTCTTGAGTTATTTTTCAATTGTTTCACCAATTATTTAGTGGTGAATACTAAAGTTTTTTGTCCATCATTGGTGGAAGATTATTTTATATCTTGGTGGTGAACTTTTCTATTTCCAAAGTTATTCTTCCTCAAACACACCAAACACTTTCTTTCATGTCATCATACGTTCAACAACTTATGAAAACTCATAATGATTAAGTTGGTATAGGATTTTCTTAATTGAACTAGTTGGGTGAGTTATTCCATTCTCACTTTTCTACTTCCTTTGGGAACATGATGAGAGATCCTTTCCAGGAGGCTTGACTTGGGAACAAACTTGCAATGAAAGGTCCAACCGTGCTATAGGTAATCTCCAACGATAAGTGGAGCAAGTCCTCAATCTCCTAAGAATCAATCAAAACAAGGATAGCCACGGAGACCACCGGGTCATCTTCCACAATACGTTGATCTAGACTACCATCAAAGCTTCGGTGATGAATCCAACATTACTTGTCACGACTTTCCCAAATGTGAACCACTAAGGGGAAATTAATGGATTACTAAGAGTGACATTGAGCATGAGCATTCTCAAGCCCTACTAATCACAACTTGCTACTCAATTTAACCATGTGAGTCATCTTACCCTTTGGAGCCATCACTAATCTATCATAAGTTGATTAGATACCCAAGAAAATGTGGGAGTACATTTCATTTCAGCAAACTAGAGATTCACTGATACAAGAACTTGATTATGCAAGATTAATTTAATGCTATTCCGTTACCTTTTCTCCTTACTTTGAAAAATGTTTTGCATGCAGTCTTTGTCAATTTTTATCCTTTGCCACTAACATGCGAGGGGTGATCTTGGAAGTGTGCAATCAAGAAAGCCACACTCAATAATCAAAACAAAAAAATAAATTTCAGAGAATTTAAAGAACCTAAATGTGCTAGACAAAGCTGTCCAATATTTAGATTGAAGACTTTTATAAATAAATATTAGCATAGCTTGGAAGAGGTTACATGGTATACATAGCCATTGTGCTTTGAGATAGAAATTCTCTCTATAAAGGTTTAGCTTCGTAACATCAAATAATCAAGTGTACAAGTGTAAGAGCAGTCATTATGTCTTGATAGTGCGATCTATCATTTGAAACAAACAACACTTGCCAATTATAACTTGCAATGCTAAATATTTTTGGAATCTAGCCATTGTTTGGCTATTAGATAGGGTGGACGATATAAAGCTAAACTACCATAAATAATCATGTGATTTACCTTCTTTGTCTGTTATCTGCTTTAACTAATCACTATCATCAGACACGCTGATCAACATCTCACATAATTTGGTTGGATGATTGTTGTGTTATTCCATGAAAGATTTTTATTATCCTCACTTGATCTATTCAACCCCTTCTAGGTTGTCTTGTTAATATTAACATATATTGTATGGCTAAATTGTTTATTATGGAGTTTTGAAAGAACTAACAATGTAGGGTTACATATTTCGTATTTGACAAATAAATATAATTAAGAGATCAATACAAAATATCCTTCATTTATTTATCACATTCCGTACAAAAAAATATATTATAATAAAATTACTCATAAAGGTTTCTGTAACATAACTTCTTATGTTTCAACAAGCACAATGGAATGTACAATAAACACAATTATCATGAGTACAATTTTGGACACCCATCTTGACGAAATATTTTTTTGTACTTCTTAAGTAAATGATTTTAGCAAATTGAGAAAGAAAACATGACAGCCCATATTTAAATTATAAATGATAAACACTCATTAGATCTTTCGTGTTGTTATATGAGATAAACAATAAAGCTCACTGCATGCTATCGCCAAGCTTGAATAGAAGACATTTAACACATGCACGCACACACGCACATTTATTTTCTGGATACCTTGTTGATGATTAAGTTTAGCTTCATTATAATGGACCTTTTGCCGTGCATCTTGCAAAACAATTTGAGGAGTACTTTGAATGATAATTAGATTGTCTGCATTCTTTGCATGGTCTAACATGACAGTAATGGTCTGAGCGAATCCTGATTCAAAAGGGTATGTATTGCTCCAGCTGATTCACCTTTTCCTCATTGCTGTAGTCCGCTCAACAACTCTTTTCTTCTGAGCCAGCTTGTTTTAGACCTACAATCTGCAAGCCTTTGTATAGGTCATGTTTTGGGTAGGTTGAATGTGCCTATAAATATCATTATCATTTAAAAACAATTGAGCTCTTGCGATGGTGAGTTCACAGACACAATGTCCCTAACATAAGTGTGCAATGAGCATTAGCACAGATGAGTTGAAATTTCTTGATCTAAATTTTCTTTGCAATTAGGGAGAAACTGCTATAAAATCCTAGTCAGAGATTTTAAAGTACCAAATGAGACTGTGTATATGAACTTTGTATTTTAAGCGATTTAGCATACGCGTGATTGTTTGGATTCGTCACATTCTACATAGTTTTGCTTCGTGTAAAGAAGACAATCAATTTTGTGTAGTTGTGGTGGTGCTATGGTATTACTAAATGATATTAACAAATTGACTTAAAAAAAAGAAGAAGTTATACCACATGATAGCCCAAACTCAAGCCCATTTGTTTTGGGGGTTATGCCTGGGCACGGCCCGTGCCATGTTTTGGGCCTTGGCCAGATCAGGGGCATGGGCCTTAATGGCCTGGTCAGCCCTTCTTTCTTCTTTTTTTGAAACTCGATCTCCAATGACTACACAGCCTCAACCCACAAGTTCTAACATTGGATCGTTTTTTTTGCTTAAAAAAAGAAAAGATTAGCGACCATTAGCTGTTAGGGCAAAATAATTTAAAACTGTTGGCTAAGTCCATAAATTGACCCCCCTTTTTCTCTTTTTTCACCATTTCTCAATCTTCACTCACATATCACTTTCAAGTGCCATGGCCGTCTAAAACTGTTTCTCAACATTATTTGTTTCCTTTCACATTATAAAGATTTTATCACATTTTAAACTTCACAATAGAGAAGAAAAACAACAACGACACCAACAACAACCGTGTTCAATCATCCCAACACAATTAGGATTTCACCTTGCCAATGCCGTGAACTTGTTCTAGTTATTGCAACAACAATGTATATTTACTGACTTTGCGCCAGCAACCAGCCACATTCAACGACAATGAGACAGAACCCTCCAATGATTGGGAGTAATTCCATAGGCAAATGCTCGAAGGTAGTCCCTTTGGGGATTAGATACTATAATATTGAATTCTGACTCAAATTCAACTTAATATTAGGAGGGATTCCCCATCATTAAGGAGTGCATTAAATTCACTGAGTGAACCACTCATCCCGTCACTTCTTTCGCATAAACCATTTTAGGTTAATGATGTTGCGGTCATGATTACTAGAGTCTTGAATTGCCCTAGATTACGAGATGCTTATAGATCCCATAATGATGCACTTATCTTTCAACTGAAAACGAAAATTGAGGTTGAAACAATAGTAGCAATTGAAATAAATTTTAAGTCCTATAGGGCTCAAGTGCATCAAATGTGGATTGGTCTTTGATGGTTAGAGCTTTTGGTTGTTGCTTATTTAATTTTTGTTTGAATGTTTTAAATGTTTGTTACTACCAGTGGTTTATGTAAGTAATGTCGTTAGGGAATTGTTTCGGTTCGGATTTGGTGTTTTCGGTTCGGATTTGGTGTAAGCTTTATTTTATTTTGTTAATTTTGTCTGCCGTCGTCGGATTTGAGAGAGAGAAATAGAAGAAACGTAAGTTCCAACTGCTACGAATGCAAGCTCGGAATACACGCGTCTTGGCACCTCATACCAAAGATGATCGTCGAATCTACAATGAGCTCTATGACGCGTGCGGGAAGGAAATGGACCTCTTGATGTTTGGATCCTTTTTTGCGAGAAATGTGATTATGGAACCTATGTCTGCGACTCTACTTAATTTGTTCTTTCATAATGGAATTGGTAAGAAAAAACAAACTCTCTTACAATTGGGAGTTTATTATTTTCCAAATTGTGCAAAATAAACCTGAGTTCCATATTTGGAGCGGTGGCTGACATCAACACTGTCCCTACCCTCACTTGCTCTTGCGGTGAGCCTCCTCGTTCTCTCTATTTCGAGGTACTTTTTTTTTCTTCCTCTTCTGAATAAATATATTATGAGTCCTAAAGTTTATTACAAAAGTACGATCAAATTTTTCAAAATTTCAAAAAGTGAAATTAAATCCTAAAATTTATCAAGTTAATGTAATTAAGTCATTCTGTTAACTCTATTAACACCTAAATTTTGGTTAAGTATTTATGGAAAATATTGCATAAAAAAATTAGGGACCAACTGGGCCTTAACAAAAAGGATTTTCGCATCACCTAGGTATTAGTTTTATTTTACTGTATTTTCGGATTAAAAAAGAGGGGCACATGGGGGCTGGGCTTTCACGTCCAGCCCCTTCTTCTTCTTCTACCCGCACGGGCCTGGGCCCAGCTCAGCCCAGCCCAGCCCCCCGCTTTTTTTCCTTCCTCCTTCCTCATTTATCTCTCTTCGCCTCTGCAACACGCAGGGAGGAGGCCGGACGCGCACGGGGCTGGACAAAAGAGGAAAACAGCGACGTACATGGAGAAGCGCGAAGATCGGCGAGAGAGGATGGGACGCATCTTCAATACGGTAGAGGAGGCGGCCTAGCAAGAGCAAGAGAGAGAGTCCTCTCTCGGCCAACCTGTGGAAACCCCCACCGCAAGATCCTCGACGGTCGTTGCCGCCCTGACGCCGCTGCTCGTTGCTTCGCCGACCTGCCACCGATTCGGCTCACGATGCCACCGTGACTGAGAAAGCCCGAAGCAACCGAGCTACTGGCCGCGCCACCGCGACTGAGAGGTCTAGGCTGACTTGCTGTCGCTTGCCATTGTCGTCTCCATTGGTGCTCGTGACAGAGGAGCTAAGGAAGGTGCAAACCGGGTCACAACTGCAAATCTGGTCAAGTGCGCCGGTCTCAGTCGAGTAGGGTTCCTGGCTGCTGGGTATGGCAAATGCGGGTTGGGCCTTTATGTTTTTTAGAGAATGTGTTGTCGAACTGGGCTCATTTGTTGAGCCCATTCATGCCGAGGATCCCAGCAGGCAGGCCCGGGTTAGTCCAGCCTCGGGTCAGATGTGGGGGTCCGACCCGGCTCCGCTAGATTATATGATATAATATAATACTATTATTTTTATATAAAAATAAGAAAAATAAATTTTAATTTCCAAATAAAGCAGAAAAACCAAAAATAATTTATATTTTCCAAAAAATAGAAAAAGCCAAAAAATTGTTTTTTCTTTAACAAATGCATGCAAAAAATTTTGAAAAAAAAAACCATGTTTAAGTTCTTGGAAACAAATATAGATTTATTCCAATTATGCTCTTATGATGCATGGATTTCTATTTTCTTAGTTTGATTAGGTACCAAAGAGGCATTAGTAATTAATTAGTGTAATTAAGTCACCGATTCTAATTTCTCTGATTGTGTAGGAGTGAAGTATTTCTCCCAATATTTTACTTGGGTTTCTAATCAACCGATCCCAAATCGATTAGTGGCGACTCTTATTTAAAATTGACTTGTAGATTAAAAAGTCAAATCATAAGTCGCGAATTAATGAGCTTGGGAAAGCCTAGGCTAAGCTTAATACTTACAGTGCCATTAGCCTCCGCACTCACCCACATGTAAGAGGGCGCCGAAAAAGAAGGTTGCAATAGTTTGGTGACTTCGCTGGGTATTGATTTTTGTGGATTTAGGCCTTTTTGTCTTGTTTAAATGTTTCCCTAACTTGGGTATTTTTTTCTGTGCAGGTTAGTAGCTTTAGGATCAATTTTAATTTTGTTAAAATAAAATGCTTTGTAATGATAACTGCTATGCATGCTTTAATGTTTTATCACTCCATTGTGACACTCACAACCCGGCTGCCGGACCTGGGCTGCCACAGAATATTTTAGGATGGTGTTAAGAAAGATATTACCTCAAATACGAGACTGTGATGTAGAGGTCGCATTCTTTTTTTCCTCGAAATTCTTTAAGTAGAGCCGAAGTTATGAGGATTTGACATTGACGCAAGACTGCAACGGTCAGATCACCTCTTAAATTCACTGAGCCTTCTTAGTTAGACATCGAGCCATACATATCGTGCGCATGTTTATGTGCTTGCATTTTCTTTAAAAGTGAAGCGATTTCTTTACCCTTATTTTGCTCAATCTATTTACTTTATTAGTCCATGGCAATTTAGGTCAATCTTCCGAGTCCTAGTTTATATGCAATGGGAAAAGACAATATCTAGTTCATTCCCACTTCCAAAATAGAGCTCTTCAGATGGTAAGGTTAGTTGGACCAACTTGCCCAAAAGCGTGTGAAAGCCAAAATTGGTCATCTCCTGTCGTTGTTCCAAATCCCCGTTCGTCCCAAAGTCCTACAAGCAATAGCATATTTTTGGTGCCTTAGGGCATCTACTTTTATGTTCGGTAGGTTTGAGCTAACCACAACTCTAGAAGAATACAACACCATTGTCAGAATGCCCCTCAAAAGTAAGCTAGTTAGGCCACCAATAGGCATTGACCCACTACATGGGTTAGCATGACTTTTAAGAACTGAAATTCATGTTGTAAGGGAAGTTCTTGAAGCCAACCATAATACTTACCCATTATTGTTTTTGACTGACTATTTTGAAAATCAACCAATGATCTAAAAAGTGAGATTTTCCTTCTAGCTTTTTCAGGTTCATCGTTTCTCCCTATCAAAAAAATGTTATAAGTCCCTTAATGGCATAAGTGGTTGATCAAGTCTTAAAGGGGCAAAATTATGTCAATATGATTTTAACCTAAACATTCATGTCCCTTAATCCTTTTAAAGAAAACTTGGAAAAAATCATGCGGGCCTCCCTGGAAATTTTACAGGTCTGGTTCTTTTCTTACTTAAGTGAATTTGGATGCCACATGCAATTGTTTGAAATAAATGATTTCGAAAAATCACTACAGAGTTTGTGGTTCTAAGACCATAAATCCCCAATCAAAGCCACTTTAATTGGATAAATTCCTTAAGGGACCCTGCTCTTGAGGCATTCATGTTGTCACGACCCTGACTCCATCCCCAGGGTCACGAGCCGCAAGGGTTATTTTCACGAAGTCCCAAGCACGTCGCTGTTCCATTTCTTTTTATTTTTTCATTAAGTACATGTGGAAGCATACATACAACACCTGAACAACAACAAGCAGCTAGGAAAACAACCATTTAATAATATATATACAATTACATCAGTTATATTTACAAGCCATTTTTGTCATGGGCCATTATATTTATAACCATTACATCTTTAAAAGGCCGGGGTAAATCTTAACTCTTCTAGCAAGACTACAACCCCTCCATACCTACAATCTAAAAAACAACAGGGTGAGTCATAAACTTAGTAAGTAAAACCCCTAATATTCTACTAGGAAGACATCTCATCATCAAAATCTAGTAGATACAACGCTCGTAATGCAATATCGATGGCAAATCATTAGCAAACTTATTGCTACACCTCAACTACATGCAGATATCCTTTGCAACACGCTTCAATGCATGCTTACCTTCAGCTTGTCAATGAAGATATCAATATATCATACTTATGCATATACTGGCATTTATGCAAATTCATTTATCGTTGTCCTGGCTCAACTAAGCCTTCCTGGCTCAACCGAGGCATTCGGCTTCAAGCTAGGCATCTTAGCTCAACGAGGGCATTCTAGCTCAACCGAGACATCCTAGTGCTAGCTCACCAAGGCATCCAAGCTCAACCTACGCATCATGGCTCAAGCAGGGCATCACGGGGCTAACTTACTCGAGGCATCCGGGCTCAAACCCAAGTATCTTGGCTCAACCAGGGCTTCCCGTTCAATGAACGAGGCATCGCTGCCAATGCTATGTGGCGACTGAAATGGCTAGTAACAACACCTAGAGGGAGGGTGAATAGGTGTGAAGAAAAAATTTTCGCACAATTTAGTAGAAGTATTTGCTTTTAGAAAATGATAGACTTGAATGAATTCATACTTTAGCAGTTAGATGAAACTACGAACAAAATAAAAGGAGTTTAGGGGAGAGAATAAGAACACAAGGTTTATAATGGTTCGGCTTAGATCAAGTCTATGTCCACTCTCCCACGCTAACAGCCCACTAGCTGGATTCCACTAAGAAACAAAAGAGATTTTACAGCTTGGTGATCTCAACTTCACAGTGAAGAGTTTGCTTCTCTTTCACGAAGTCACACTAATTGTTTCTATCTCTTTTGAGTACAACTTTGAGCTTAGTATTTGGAGTAATAAGGAAATGGAAAGCTTCAGACTTTGAAATTTCTCTTTCACGTACTATATCGAACAACTGGAGAGTCCTCCTTAAATGCTCATACATGCATTCTTGACCGTTGGCATTTTCCAAAGGAATTCTTCCAATCTACCCGTCGGACATAATCAATCAAGGAGATTTTCAAGCTGTTTGAAGATTGTGATGAAAGCTCGTCAATCCTGTTCGCCCATACAATCAGGATCTTGGTTTCCATAAGTAGATATTTTCCAAGTTTACTTGCAATCCGAAAAGATTGGAGTATCGAAATTGATTCCCTTAAAGATAGCTAATCATGTAGGTGCTATATCCAACCAGTAAGTCATCCATAAGTCATACGAATCGAACTCTTGAAGAAATAAACAAAATCTTGCATCTGGATAAGTCTTCATTCTTCAGTAGCGTTCAGTTTTGAATTTGTTAGTATAGGCAGACTTTGACACAAAGTCTGGGAGACCTCAGACTTTGACACTAAAGTCTAGTTGTCTTCAGACTTTGATACAGAAGTTTGGAAGTCTTCAGAATAGACTTTGGTAAGTTTTGTCAACTTCAAAACATCCAAGGAGTTTTTTCCAACAATCTCCCACTTCTTTATGGTTACAAAACTTTCCTGCAGATTTAAAAACTTTTGACCTGCAAAACAACTTTTAAGCAATACATGATATCTTATAAAAATAAGTTGATTAGGATTTGGATAGCATCGATTCTGCAACCACGGAAAACAAGTTAATCTTGAAAATATATGGCAAATATCAAGACTTAAACAACTATCTATCCAAAATCATTACCACAAAAGTAAGTTGTCTACAAAGATCAAACAAAATAAAAAATAGAATAAAAGTCCAAAAGTCCAACAAAAATTAAAGTCAAACAAGTCAAATCTGCACGTTCTCCCCCTTTTTGTCAACAGTAAAAAGTGGAGAAATTAAAAAATAGATAAAGAGAAATGAAATCGGGTTTGTTTGGGAATTCGAACGAGCTAGAAATCCCCCATCGACTGAACTGTCTCCTCCAGCTGTCGCACTGTCTCCTTCAGCTTCTCAACATCTTCAACTTTGGCAGTCTCTTTAACTTGCTGTTGTAGAGCATGTACCTTCTCATGAAGAGAATCTGAAGTAGATTTCAATGCAGATTAGAGGTTCCGAATCTCACACTCCATTTCATATTGCTGTGCTTTTAACTCTAGAAGGAGCTCTGGCAACCTTTGAAAGTCTGCAGTAGTGTCTGTTTGTGCACCAGCTTTAGTCAAATTAATTCGAGGAGTGTTTAGAATTGAGGGAACATCAGCATGTCGAACACCATGACTTGGAGAGGATGCCTCAATACCAGCTTCAGGAAAATGGGAGGCATAGATATCCTCTGGATTGGTAGGAGATCTACTAACTTCATCACTTGTAAAAAGAGGAGAAGAAGAAGTACCTATTTTCTCACGAACACCCCCTGTTTCTATGGCTACAGGTGGAGAAAGGAAATCTTCTTCTTGTTCATTCTCAATTTTAGTACCAGAGTGATGTTCTTTTTCGTTTGAGCTCTTACAGTTCCACTCCTTGTTTTCTTTGAATTCGAAGACAAGGATATTGCAAAAGTAGATTCATAGGAGTCATCCTGACCTTCTTCTGATTCAGCTTCTTTTCCTGCTTCTCCTGCTTTTCTTCTTGCTTCTTCTCTTTCCTCTGTTCCTCTCTGTCTTCTCTTCCTTATTTGTCCTGTTGTTGCTCAAAACTGACAAAACTCTGAAGATTTTTCAAGGCAAAGGCAAAGATAGTAAGATCATCCTCATCCTCTTCGTCCTGCAGGATAAGAGATCTTCTCTTCTTGGTAGGTTCACACATAATTTCCTTGCCTTTCCTTTTTGTAGCAGAGTCTTGCTTGGTTTTGCTGGGGGCTTTTCCTTCAAGCGCTCTAAGGCCTTGTTCAGTTCTTTCAACCTCATCTTGGACACTATCTTTAATCCTATAACCATAGGAGCAATAGTTCGAACACAAAGAGAGGCTGGGAACTCAATCTGAAAATGTTTGAACAGTTGTGTAACCAGTGCTGAGTAAGGGAGTTGTCCCTTATCCTTCACAACATTCATGTACATATGCATCAGGATTGGATGAGGTAGAGAGAACTTCATTCCATTACTAATGGCAAACATTAGTTTGGCTTCAGATCAGGAAACATCTGTCTTTGAAGTTGACTTTGGTCGGATGTAGTTAATAACGACTTTGTGCAACAAAATATTCGAGGCAGACAGTTTGGAATAAGTAATGCCTCCTTCAGGGAGTCTATCCCTAACAAGAAATCTTGTCGCATGTCCAACCAAGACAATTATTAGTTGGAAACTACTTCTTTCCACCCCAATAATGTCAGCCAACGTGTCAACATTTACCACATAGCTTTTATCATGCACAGTGAATTGAAATATATTCGGGTCAAGAAAAGACAAGTTCAAATAGAAATAAGCAGTTAACTCAAGGTATGCAATAGTAGTCTCTGAGCAAAAATTCTCCAGTTGAAGGAGAGCAAATTTCTCCCTTAGGTTCACCTTTATCGAATCTAGAAAATAAAAATCGACCGATCGAGGGTTTATCACTCCTCTTTTTAGCAATTTGGAGTTAACCTTTCTGTGATCCTTAGAATGAAACAGATTCGTCCCATCACCATGCACTTCAGCAGCAATGCCCATTCTCGGCTGGAAGTTTGAAAACATCCTTTCATCATCGTCTTTCCTTTTAGGTTGATTGAAAGAACTAAAACGAGGATCAACTGGAAATTTTTGAAACACCCTATCTGCCGTTCCTTTCGGCGTTATTCCTAATCTTTCCATCGCTCGCAAGAATAGAGTCTTGTTCTTATATCCTCTTTCTCTTAGAAATTCATCGATAAAAGACATAAGAGTACCACCTTGCTTCAAATGAGAGTAAAGCTTATAAAGAACCTGGGGTTTCAAGGTTCTAAGAGGTTCTACGTCTTCCTCGACTTCCTCTTCCACTGAATGTCGCAGAAGATTCTGTGTAGCACGCTGTGGAGAGTGTTGTAGAATTCTTCTTCCTCGGTCAGATCAAAATGTGTAGGACCCTCAGGCATATTCCGTGGTCCCCTACTTGAGATCCGAGACGACTTTCTTTGATAAGACATTTTCACGGTCTTGGAGAATTTCACGAACACGTTCGAGTGAAAAGGATGAAAACTTGCGTAACAAACTTGAGAGTAGAGAAGAGAGTGTAGAGAAAGTAGAGAGTCTGTATTTAGGGTTTCAAAAAGATGTGAATGTAGAAAAAGACTCAACGATATATAAAGGAAATAAAACAGGGTAATTGAACCGTCATAAGGAAAAAAGAAAACTGCATTTTTCAAAAATAAAAACTACCAAAAATTTTAAAATTCGAAAAAGATAATTTCTAAAAATAAAAATTCAAGCAACGATTCAAATAGCAACATACCTATTCGGAATTTTCATACTAAAATTAATTTACCTGCATTGAAGAGATATTAACTTACAGAAGTAAATTCTGGACATTCTGAGTGTGATCAACTTCCAACGTTAACCGGTAGGAGATAAAATATTTAGTCTGGTGCGAATAGACTCAAATAGATTTTTCTCCAAAGGCTTTGTAAATATGTCTGTCAACTGATTTTTTGAGTCAATGAATAGAACCATAATTTCCCTATTTTGAACACGATCTCTTATGAAATGGTGTCGAATCTCTATATGCTTTGCTCTTGAATGAAGGATTGGATTCTTGGTAGATTAATGGCACTGGTGTTGTCGCATCTTATCTCAGTGCACAATTCTTCAATTCCAAAGTCTTTTAGCTATTGTCTTGTCCATACAATTTGAGAACAATAGCTCCTAAGAGCCACATACTATGCTTCTGCTGTTGATAGAGCTACAGTACTCTGTTTCCTTGAGAACCAAGATACTAACATGCTGCCCAATAGTTGACAAGTACCAGAGGTACTCTTTCTATCGACTTTACAACCTGCTAAATTTGCGTCTGAATATCCAAGAAGAGTAAAGTCTCCTTTGGAATACCACAGACCTAACTTTGGAGTAGTTGCAATATATTTGATGATGTGTTTTGCAGCACTTAAATGAGATTCTTTGGGATCTGATTGGAATCTAGCACATATGCATACACTAAACAAAATATTAGGTCTAGATGCAGTAAGGTAAAGAAGAGAACCTATGATACTTCTATAAAGCTTATGGTCTACAATCTTTCCTCCTTCATCTTTCTCCAACTTCGAAAAACTTGACATTAGTGTCTCCGTCTTCTTGCAATTCTCTAATCTGAATTTCTTGATGAGATCTTTCACATACTTCTTTTGGTGAACAAAGATTCCTTTCTTCGATTGTCTAACTTGTAATCCTAGAAAGAAAGTTAATTCACTCATCATACTCATCTCGAATTCATCCTACATAAATCTAGAGAATTTCTTGCATATATTTTTCATTAGGGGATTCAAAGATAATATCATCAACATAAATTTAAACCAGCAAAAATCTTTACCCTCTCTTTTTATGAACAAAGTAATATCTACCTTTTCCTTAACAAAACTATTTTGGGTTAGGAATTTACTTAACTTTTCATACCAGGCTCGAGGTGCCTGCTTCAGTTCATACAAGGCATTTTTCCGTCCGTAGACTGAGTCTGGCTTTTTTGGATCTTCAAATCCTGGTGGTTATTCCACATAGACTTCTTCTTGGATGAATCTATTGAGGAATACACTCTTTACATCCATCTGGAATAATCTAAAATCTTTATAGCAAGCAAAATCAAGTAATAGTCTAATTGCTTCTAACCTTGCTATTAGTGCATAGGTCTCGTCATAGTCTATCCCTTCTTCTTACGTATATCCTTTGGCCACGAGTTTTGCTTTGTTCCTGACCACTTTTCCTTTCTCGTTGTCCCAATAACAAACTTACCTTTAGGTTTAGGAATTAGCTCCCAAACATCGTTGATGCTGAACTATCTAAGATCTTCTTGCATAGCTTCAATCCATCTTTCATCAGATAGAGATTCTTCTACACTTTTGGGTTTTATCTCAGAAATAAGTGCTAGGACACTAGACTCTTCTCGCCTTTTGGATCTTGTGCAAATTCCTTCATCAATATTGCCAATGATGAGATCTGTGGGATGACTTGACTTATGCTTCTAGTTGCTGGTTGATTTGAGAGTCTACTGATCCTCTGCTTTAGTTGAATCTTCTAGATCTGCTTGTTGCTGATCTCCAGAAGTCTGCACTTCTTCTAGGGAAGTAGACTTTGTAAAGTCTGACACATGTTCAGACTTTTCAAGTTGAGTCTGGTCTGGTTGAGTCTCTTCAAATTTGACATTCATGGATTCTTCCATAGACTGAGTCTTCTTGTCAAAGACTCTATATGCTTTGCTTGAGATTGAGTAGCTAAGGAAAATTCATTTGTCTAATTTTTCTTCAAACTTCCTAGTTCGATCATTTGGATTTTTCAAAACATAATATTTATAGCCGAATACATGGAAGTAAGAAACATTTGGTTTCTTCCCTTTATACACTTCATGAAGAGTTTTCTCTAGAATAGGCCTCAAGAACACTCTGTTGATGATGTAGCAAGCTGTAGAAACTGCTTCAGCCCAAAATCGAGAGGAAATTTTGCTCTTAATTAAAAGGGTTCTGGCCATCTCCTGTAAAGATCTATTCTTTCTTTCCTCTACCCCATTTTGTTCTGGAGTGTATGGAGAAGGGAAAACATGTTGGAAACCAGATTCATCACAGAACTTCGCAAAGTCTTAATTTTCGAACTCACCTCCATGGTCTGTTCGTATGCTCAAAATAGCATATCCTTTTTCATTCTGAACCTTCTTAGCAAACTTTGAGAAGTGAGAGAAAGCTTCATACTTATTTGCTAGAAAGTAAATCCAAGGAAAGCAAGAGTAATCATCCACGATTACTAGACAATATCTTTTTCCACCAATACTTTGAGTTTTGGTTAGTCCAAAGAGGTCTATATGTAGAAGCTGCAAAGCTCGATTGATAGAAACTTGATTTATAGGTTTAAAGGAACTTCTAACATGTTTTCCCAAAACACATGGAGTGCATAATTAAGACTTTTGATAAGTCAGGTTGTGAAGACCGCGAACAAGCTTCTTGGAAGAAATCTTGGCAATCTGCTTCATGTTAACATGGCCAAGCTTTCGATACCAGAGACTTGCTTCGTCTTGAATTGTATAAGGCACTGAGAACTTTCTGAGTTTACATCTAGAAGATAAATGTTCCCATGCCTTTGTCCAATGAAAGATTGAGAGAAGTCTATACTTGTTCCCGAAGATATGCCTTCTTGGAAATTTATTTTGAATTCAATATTGCAAAGCTGACTTATGCTGAGTAGATTATAATTCAGACATTCCACCAATGAGACATTGTTGATAGTTAGGCTTCCAATCTTCACGGTTTCACATCCAACAATTCTTGCTTTGCTATTCCCATCAAAGGAAACTTTTCCACCATTTATTTGAACAAGTTTTATAAAGCAACTTGAATCTCCTGTCATGTGTCTCGAACAGCCACTATTCAAATACCATTTGATCTTTCTCTTGATAGTGACCTGTGATAAAAAAAAGGAACTCAAGTTTTCTTTGGTACCCATATTCTTTTGGGTCCAGGAGAGTTAGTGTTGAAAATAGTCTTTGCCAAATCCCTTTTAATAGGTCTCCAAACCTTGGGACATTTCTTCTCGAAATGTTCTGAGCTGTTACACTTTGAACACTTGAGAGCACTTTGGCCAACAGGTTTTACAAAAACTCTTTGAAAATGATTTTTGTAAAATGCCTTTGCAGGTCTTTGTTTGAGTCTCTCTTTTACTTTGGGAAAATCAATTAATGGAATGGTTTCTGAAGTCATACCCAAACAAGATTTGTTAAAATAATGTCTTTATACTGAAAGAATTTTCTCAAACTTTGTAGATCCTTTTGAAAATCTTTTTTGTGATATTTGAAATATCTTCTTTCAAAAAGGCATTTTCCTTCGAAAGGGAATCGGAATTTACTTTCAAATCAACAAAACTTTTATCCAGATTTTCAAACTTTTCTTTCCAAGAAGTTTCCAGTTGCCTTAGCTTGTAATTCTCCCTTTTAGTTCGGAAATCCTTTTAAGAGAGATTTTGAGACTGAGACAGAGTTCATCTATATACTTTGAGACTTTAATAGGAATTTTTAAATTGCTAACCTCAACTTCTTTGTCTAAGTCTGAATTAGAATTTGTTTCAAAATCTGAATCTGATTCTGAATTGACCATCAGACATATGTTGGCATATTCTTTATCACTTTCCTCGCACTCGGTATCGCTCCAAGTTTCTACTTTGAGAGTCTTTTTGTATTTCTTAGTTCTTCATTTCTTTTTCTTCAACAAAGGATAGTTGGGTCTGATATGCCCCATTTTCTTACATTCGAAGCATATTACATCTTTGCTGATTTCATTGTCTTGAGTCGATCAATTTTGGAAATTTTGCATGCTCTGCTTCTTCCAATTGAATCTTCTTCCCTTCTTGTACAACTTTCTGAACCTTTTAATCATAAGTGCTAGCTCCTCATCGTTCATGTCATATTCTGAATCTGTATCATTAGAATCATCGTTAGATTTTAAAGCAATTGACTTCTTACCTCTTGGATCTTCTTTCTCATTGATTTGCTCCACTTCATATGATTGAAGTGTGCTTACTAGTTCGTCTACTGAAAGAGGCATGATCCTTTGAGTTTTTCTAATTGACGTCTTCACGTGATTCCAGTCTTTGGAGAGTCCACGCAGCAATTTATTGACCTTCATTGGTCCTGAGATTGGCTGTCATTGATATGCCAATCCATTCACGATTTCAGTGAAATGACTGAATATATCAGTGATGGATTCTCCAGGCTTCATCTTGAAGGCTTCATACTATTCGAGTAGAATGTTGATTTTTGTTTCCTTTAATCGATCAATTCATTCATAGGAAACGTGCAATCTGTCCCAAACTTCTTTTGTTGTTTTCACAAGATGAAATTCGGTTATACTCAGTAGGAGATAAAACACAGTATAAATAGTAGATAGCTTTAGCATCAAGAGCTTGTCTCTTGGTTATTTCTACTTGTGTCATTTTCCCAACATCTACAACTTCCTTTCCTCTTTCTGAGGTTGATGTAGCTTTGGGATTAATCCCTTTTTCTACCACATCCCATGCCAGGGGATCTTCAATCTCAGAAACGCCTTCATTTTGTTTTTCCACACATTGTACTCCTTCCCATCGAAGTAAGGAGGTGTGGTGTTGCTCTGACCTTCGACCAATCCTGGAGCCAGAATACTAGCATAGATCTTTAGCTTAGAATTAAAAACACTTCAATAAAATAAGCACACAAGCTTTGATACCAATTGAAAGGGCTAGTAACAACACCTAGAGGGGGGGTGAATAGGTGTGAAGAAAAATTCTTCGCACAGTTTAGTAGAAGTATTTGCTTTTAGAAAATGATAGACTTGAACGAATTCAGACTTTAGCAGTTAGATGAAACTACAAACAAAATAAAGGAGTTCAGTGAAAAGAATAAGAACACAAGGTTTATAGTGGTTCGGTTTAGATTAAGCCTACGTCCACTCTCCCAAGTTGACAGCCCACTAGCTGGATTCCACTAAGAAACAAAAGAGATTTTACAGCTTGGTGATCTCAACTTCACAGTGAAGAGTTTGCTTCTCTTTCACGAAGTCACACTATTTGTTTTTCTCTCTTTTGAGTACAACTTTGAGCTTAGTATTTGAAGTAACAAGGAAATGGAAAGCTTTAGACTTTGAAATTTCTCTTTCACACACTATATCGAACAACTGGAGAGTCCTCCTTAAATACTCCTACATGCCTTCTTGACCGTTGGCACTTTCCAAAGGAATTCTTCCAATCTACCCGTCGGACGGAATCAATCAAGGAGATTTTCGAGCCGTTTGAAGATTGTGATGAAAGCCCATCAATCCTGTTTGCCCATACAATCAGGATCCTGGTTTCCATAAGTAGATACTTTCCAAGTTTACTTGCAATCCGAAAAGATTGGAGTATCGAAATTGATTCCCTTAAAGATAGCTAATCATGTAGGTGCTAAATCCAACTAGTAAGTCATCCATAAGTCATACAAATCGAACTCCTGAAGAAATAAACAAAATCTTGCATCTGGATAAGTATTCATTCTTCAGTAGCGTTCAGTTTGGAATTTGTTAGTGTAGACAGACTTTGACACAAAGTCTGGGAGATCTCAGACTTTGACACTAAAGTCTGGTTGTCTTTAGACTTTGATACAGAAGTCTAGAAGTCTTCAGAATAGACTTTGGTAAGTTTTGTCATCTTCAAAACATCCAAGGAGTTTTCTCTAACAGCGACGAGCGCTTTTTCCTCTTTAAGTGCACACACAAATGCATCACACAAGCCAGTTTTTCATCTCTTATCTTAGCCAACGTATGCAAGGGCCGAGGGTGTGCTCATGTAAGGTGAACTAATGAATGACTCTTGTGTTTTATTAAATCAAACTCATGTCGGATGTGATTCGGGCTTGTGACCTTGACTTGCAACCCTTCGCTTAGGCTTTAGCATTGTCCATAGTCACCGAGACCTCTCCTCGATGTCCAAGTGTGCTCGACACTCATGTGGGATCATGAACTTACACGGGTGAGTACACCACTAAACTTGACGACATAGGCTATCGCCCTAGCTGAGAGTTAGAGATTCTACTTACCTTCAATGAACCTCGATGAACTATTGGTAGTTTTACCAATAGAGGGCCATTCGATGAGGCAATGGGCGAGCAAGGTAAATATAGGGAGAGAGGGCGACGATGAGAAGGTGTGAGAGAAAGAGAGAGGGGGAGCAAGTGAGGGAGAAGAGATGGGGTGGCGTGTGAGGTATTGGGGGGCATGCTTCTATTTATAGGTAAATCTCTCGTCATTACCCTTCTAAATGGACCAATAGGATTTCTTTGGGTGGCAAGCCTAGGTTGGTAAGGTGGCAATGCGGCAACCTTAGAAGGATGTGGCTAGCCTAATCCCTAGAGCCACACTTGGTCCTTCTCTTATTGGGCCATTTGGGGTTTGAGTTATCTTTGTAATGATGACTATATTAATTAGGGGACACCTAAGCCTTATGACTCAACCTAGCATTAATGCACTATGGTCCAAGAGCATTTAATGTATGTTTATCCCAATCCAAGAAGACTCTAGATGGCTTGCTCCTCGAGTTCGGCATGCAACCCCTTCCTCTCCAAGTTTGGCGTGTGACCTCCCATTCTAAGTTGAAGAATAGTTTTGATCAACTTTCGAAATTAGTGTCATTACCTTATTAAACAGGCTCAAAAAATTATAAAATTTTAATATGTTGTTGAGAAGATCTTAAGAAACATTTTTTATGAAGGAAACTTAGCCAAATTCGTGCTGTGGAACGAGCAGAAATTCACTAAACACAACCCAAAAATTCGTTCGTCAAGCAGATTCAATGGTCAAAGAGAGAGACTCATTTCGAAATCCAAATCTTTACAAAACTCTTTGAAATTTTAATATCTTGTAGATATGGATGCCATTTAAAATTTTTGTGAAGGAAGAATGTCCAAATTCGAAAGGGAAGATTAAAATTCGAGAAAGCAACTTGGTTATCATTTTCACTGCATGGGACAAGTTCCAGATGGTGAATGATTGGGCCCTCGTCCCTACCATTTCACCTCAGAAAAATATGAAATATAAGTATGTTATAGATCAAGATATTTAGAACAACTTTCATGAAGGAAGTTTCTTTAAATTCGCACCACAAGAATCTATGTAAAATTGGCAATAGCTCAGGTCCAGTAATTTCAAAAATCAAAGGTGGCAATCTTAGTTGCAAAAAGAAAGCGTCCCATTTGGTCAAGAAGTATTAATTATCGGGCCTCCTTTTCTCCCAAGCTTTCAACTAGGTCCTAGGTTAGCTTGGACACTTCATCTCGAAATTGAATAATTATAAGCCAAATGTAATTAATGTGCTCTTAGCTTGTCTAAGAAGATTTGACTTGCTTGCTCTTTCTTCCGATGATGTATAGTCCATTTCTTGGCCTCCAAGATCTCCTACTTAGTTTAAGGTTATAACTAGGTTAGGCTATAGGGACACATAAGCTTTTACATTCATCATCCTCATTTAATGCTTTTCACACTTGTTCACACTTATTTTCTAGGAAGGTTTGATTAACCTAAGGCCTATCTAGCTTATTCTCCTAGTTGGGACCAAAATAAGGATCGAAATTGAGGATTTCACACATGTGGTGTGCTAGTTGGTTCCATGAAAAGAGAGCCCCCTTTGCCTGCAAATGTTGCAATCCGATCTCGTTACTCGGCCTCACTGGTGCCATTCTTTATTACCCATATAGGGTGCCACGTCAGTATGGAGCCCTTCAAAAGATCCCGCGGTCTCTCAAGACAAAAATTCATCCAATCCTTTTCACTAATAAAAGCCGCGATTATGCAATCAAGATTCACATTATCGAGGATACATGGAGCAAATGCCATTGCAAAAGGATTGTGGTGCTTGAAGGGCTTGAGGGACAGGAAAATACCAATTACGCCTTTAAATCATACATCCATAACCACCAAATCTCGGTAAGACTATGGTCATTGGTCCCAGACCTAGTTAGCAAAATCAGTCAACACGAGCAAATTTGAAAGTGCTAGTATGAACACCTAAAGGGGGGGTGAATATGTGTGAAGAAATTTTTTAGCAAAAATTAATAAAAATATTTTGCTTTTGAAACTGAGTCTGAAGAACAACAGACTTTGAGCGAGTTCAAACTTTAGCAGTTAAATAGAACTACAAACAAAATAAATGAGTTCAGGGAAAAGAATAAGAACACATAATTTATAGTGGTTCGGCTTAGATCAAGTCTACATCCACTCTCCCACGCTGACAGCCTCCTGGCTGGTTTCCACTAAGAATCAAAAGAGAATTTACAATCTTGCGATTTCAACTTCACAGTGAAGAGTCTCTACTACTTTCTCACGAAGTTACACTATGAGTCTCTCTCTCTTTTGAGTACAACTTTATGCTCAGTGTAAAACATAACAAGAAAATGGAAAGCTTCAGACTTTGGAATTTCTCTTTCACGCACTCTATCGAACAACTAGAGAGCCTTCCTTTCAATCCACCCGTTGGACAGAATTAATCAAGGAGATCTTGAGCTGTTTGAAGATTGTGATGAAAGCCCGTCAATCCTGTTCGCCTATACAATCAGGATCTTAGGGCGTGCATGTTTTTGTTTTTGGAATCTGTTTAAGAACATATTTTTTGTTTTTTGTTCCCGGGAACAAAAAAAGAACAGAAACGCGTTTGTTTGCGTTTCTGTTCAAAAACAGTTTTTTTGTTCCCGGAAGAAAATTGAAACAAAAAAAAGAAACAAAAAAAACTTACTTCTGGAATCCAGAAACACTTCTTGAAGGCCTAAAAAGAACAAAAATGAAAAGAACAAAACCGGAACACTTCTGGGTTCGTTCGTGCCCGAAGGCTTTCGTTCGTGCTCTCCCTTTTCCGGCGTCTCTCCCTTCTCTCCTGCGCCTCCCCACTCGGCTGACTCTCCAGCGCCGATAGCTGGTGCTCCTTCACCGGCTGAAGCTTCCGAATCCAGGTAAGTTTCTGCTGCTCCTCCTTCTCCGTTCGACGAGGGCTTCGGCGAGAGCCACCCCTCGCAAATCTGAGCCACCTTCGCTGACAGCAGGGACGCTCGCTCGAGCGAGCGTTGCTCGCCTAGATATGCGGCTGATCTGGGTGAGCAACGCTCGCTAGAGCTACTCTGCCGAGCTCGAGTTGCTGTGGTCGCTCGGCAGAGTAGCTCCGGTCGCTCAAGCGGCAGAGCAGCCTCTCTGCCAGCTCGAGCGAGCAGAACGAGGCCCAAGCGAGAGTTGGTCGCCTAGATCTGCGGCAGATCTGGGCGACCAACGCTCGTTGGAGCTGCTCTGCCGAGCTCGAGCTGCTCTGGTCGCTCGGCAGAGCTGCTCTGCTCGCTCGAGTTGCTCTGTCGAGCGACCAGAGCTGCTCTGCTCGCTCGGCAGAGCAGCGACTCTCGCTCAAGCGACAGAGCAACGATGCTCGCTCGAGCTGCTCTGCCAGCTTGCGCGAGCGTCGCCGCTCTGGTCGCTTGACCTGCTTTGCCGAGCTCGAGTTGCTATGCTTGCTCGGCAGAGCAGCTCTGCCAGCTCACTTTGCTCTGCCGCTCAAGCGAGCGTGGCTGCTCTGCTCGTGCGGTGAGTCTTGATCATGAATTCTTGCTCCGTTCGTCGATTGTTTGGCCTTGTCGGTGTTAGTTTATGGCGAGCTTTGATCGGCTGTCGAGACGGATTTGCCGCTGCTTCGTCACGATCATAGGGTTATGATTGTGTCATAGGTCGATGACGGTATAGGAATCGCAAGCTGTGCGGCTTTCTCAACCACTGAGGAAGTCGGCGCTCGGGCAACGGGTCGTGAATAGGCGTTGTTGTTGAGAAAGAAGATGGTATTATAGGGTGAATAGATTGATAGATGTCCATGAAGCGTAGAAAAGCGGTTGAAAGAAAAATGAATATCTATTGGGGTTTCCTTCGATTGTTGTTTTGTTCCTCATGGTGCTGTGGAATGGACAGGCTGGTGAAGCTCGTGGCGAGGGCGTTCAACGACGATTTCACCACCAAGGGGGAGAACCAGCCGAAGTCGGGGTGCAGCGACAACCGTGGCATCGTAAGAAGGTAAGAACCAAGGGTATTGATGCCTTGTGTTGGCTGAATTTCATGGTTGCATATTATATGTAGCATTACAATGAAATGCTCAGGCTGATCATTTGGATTTCACAGCTCAAAAATAGGTTGGAGAGAGTAGTTGTTTAGGTTCACTTGGAGCAAGATTGAACTTTTCACATTTCCTTTTATGGTAGTGTTCGAAATATGACCTATATTTTCACATGGTAGCTCAAAAACAGGTTGGAGAGAGTACTTGTTTAGGTTTTCTCACAATGCTGTTTATTTTATGTTGAGCATTCTGTTTGATTGCTCATTGCTAGTCATAGTATTATGTAGTTCTTGTATCTCAAAATGCAACTTATGATCTGTTTTACACAAGTTAGTTCAAGAATTATCATTGTTGTCATTGTAGTCTTCTTGGCTTGCATCTCTTGAGAATGATTTTGTGTATGGCATATATAGTATTATGTTATTGATTTAACTCATAACTCATATGCTGCTCAACCGATCAAAGAATAAATGGCATCTGAGACACAGAAGTTCAGTGCAAAGTGGACCGAGTTTGTAACCAACATATTTATCGGTTTGTTGGTGGATGAGGTCAAAAAGGGAAATCGGACCTCTTCTACTTTCAACAAAGCAGGGTGGAGGAATATCCAGACTGAATTCGTTAGACAAACAGGATGCCAATATAGCATGGTCCAGCTGAGAAACAAGGTGAACAAACTGAGAAAACAATATGGTAGTTTTCAGAAACTTATGTCTCAGTCTGGATTTGGTTGGGATAATGTCAATAAAAGAGTTGTTGTCGACGATCCAAGCATCTGGGAATCTCACATCAAGGTATCTTTTTTAACTTTTTGGTCATTTTGATGTCATTATATATGTATATTTTAAAATGTATGATTATATTGCTGAAATGTCATTACTGTGAAAATTGTAGGAGAATGTAGAGTGGGCCAAATTCAGGAATGATGGATTTCCCCAGTATCTCGAGCTATGTATTGTATTTGGCGGTACATACGCTACTGGGGAATATGGCATTGGAAATGCTCAAAATGTGACGGTGTCGGAGGAAGATGACAACGGTGATGGCAATGGAGGTGGTGCCAATAGTGGTTACAATGCATATGGTGACAACAGTGGTGGCAATGCCTATGGTGATGCTGGTGGTGGCCATACAAACGACTTCGGTGATCACCACACTGATGAGCGAGTCTTTACATCAGACGATGTTGTAACTTCAACTCGTGGAAAGCACAGATTGGATAGGACTCCAGACACTAAGAGGAGAAGGAAGAGTACCCAAAACAGTATTGATGACACTTGCAAAGCCATACAAGACTTTTTGAAAGTTAAGTCAAGTCAATCTGGTAGTGGCTCTGCGACCTCTGGAGTTATGCCATCACCTGTGGACCCTTTCTCTGTAGCTGATGTGATGGATATTCTACTTAGTATGCCCGAGATAGACCAAGATGTTTACAACAAAGCAGTGGATCGAGCATGCGATAGTGCCTCATGGAGGGTGGCTTTCATTAAATCCACACCTGAAAGGAGAAATGGACTTCTTTATCATCTTTAGTAGATGTTTGGAAATATATTATGGATTGAATGGGCTTTCATTAGATTGTATAACTTTATATTATCTATTAAAATTTAGTTTTTAAAGATATTAGTGTTGAGACTCTTGGTACTTATATATAATGGCATATTCTATTGAGACTATGACTTATGTTATTGATTGTTATTGGATATATTTTCAAAATCTATATTGATGTTTGTATATTTTTGTGATGGTATAGGTACTATGGAAGAGGGATCGGATAGTATATGTAGTGAACAGGTAGAACAAGTTCAACAATTCTTGGATGATGATGATCTTCGCATATTCTTAACGTGGTTGTGCACGGTTGCGATTGACACGTCCGTGCATACAAGAGAACCCATTAGGGACATCAAATTATTAGGATCCGAATTGATAAGGGAGATTGTTTCTGGACATTCAGATAGGATATATGAAGCCTTCAGGATGGAGAGGCATGTTTTTCTGAATTTATGTGATTTGATGAGAGTAAGAGGTTGGTTAAAAGATAGTCGATATATTCGAATAGATAAACAAATTGGGATATTCTTATCTTTGGTTTGTCACGGTAGCTCAAATAGAGATTTATGTGAGAGATTTCAACATTTTGGAGAAACAATCAGCAAGTATTTCAACAAAGTGTTGAAAGCAATTATCAAACTTTCAAAAGAGATAATCAAACCACCGCCTTTTGATGTCATCCCACAAGAAATTCTTATGGATCCTAGTCATAAGCGCTACTTCAAGGTATGATTTCTATATTGACTTTATACCGTCAAATACATGTTGTTCATAATCTTATATAATCTTAGATTGGCAATAAATTGACAGGACTGCGTAGGTGCTATGGATGGCACCCATATAAATGCTATTATCCCGGTGTCTGAGCAGGTTCGATTTAGAGGCAGGAGAGGGACTACCACCCGAACGTGTTGTGTGTTTGCTCATTTGATATGAAATTTACTTTCATGTATGCTGGATGGGAAGGATCTCGCAATGATTGTCGAGTGCTTTCGGCGGACTCGAAACTCCTCAATTGCAATTTCCCCGACCACCACCTAGTATTTATTTTGTTTATATAGACATTTGTGATTATATTATGGTTGAATATCACAACAAATTTATATATATCATGTTGTAGGGAAATACTACGTGGTAGATTCCGGTTATGCAGCACTTCTGGGATTTTTAACTCCATTTAGAAAGGAACGGTATCATCTCAGCGAATATAGAGGGAGTGGGAGATGGCCAAGAACAGCAAAAGAGTTATTCAACTATAAGCACTCTTCACTAAGAAATGTAATTGAGAGGTCATTTGGGGCATTAAAGAATCGCTTCACCATTTTGAGACATATGCCTCCATTTACAATTCGGAAGCAAGCACTTGTTGTAATTGCATGTTGTGCTCTTCATAATTACATTCGTGATCAAGATAGGATGGACAGAAATTTTTCCATTTATGGAGATCCGGAGTATCCATTTGGACCTACGAGAGTGGAGGTTGCGAGATACATCGGATGAGCAGGGAATCGGGATAAACATGCTTAGGATAAGTATTGCAAATAAAATGGCAAGGGATCACAATATGCATGAGATTTGTTGACTTTTGTAATATTGTTTTTAAGTATTCACTGTGATGAATTGAACAATGAACTATATTGCTTCATTATTGTGATGTCATGTATGGAAGCGTTCATGTTGAGATGTATAAGATACTCTTCTTTTTGCTAGTTCTTATTGTACGAACTTTACTTATAAAATTTTCTTTTAAGTATGCACATATGACCATGTTGGAAATATTTTTCTTCACTCACCATTATCAAAATTAAATTGATGAGCATTTCATGAGAATGAGAATTCAATATCAAGTTTATATGTTATAAAAATAAAAAATAAAAAAGTACTTGAAAAAAATTTGATACAAACTTTACTTACAAAATTTTCTACCAAGTATGCCATATGATCATGTTCAAAATGTTTGTCTTCACTCACCATGAACAAAATAAAATTTTCTTTTAAGTATGCACATATGACCATGTTGGAAATATTTTTCTTCACTCACCATTATCAAAATTAAATTGATTAGCATTTCATGAGAATGAGAATTCAATATCAAGTTTATATGTTATAAAAATAAAAAATAAAAAAAGCACTTGAAAAAAATTTGATACAAACTTTACTTACAAAATTTTCTACCAAGTATGCCATATGATCATGTTCAAAATGTTTGTCTTCACTCACCATGAACAAAATAAAATTAATGAGCATTTCATGAGAATGACAATTCAATATCAAGTTTAAACTTTATTTCAAAAAAGCATTTTTTTTAAAAATTTAAAAACAGAAATTTTGTACAGGTTTACCAAACGTGTTTCTGTTATTTTTTTATTTCAAGAACAGTTTTTTTTTACACTTACCAAACGCGTTCTTTTGTTCAAAAACTGTTCCCTAGAACAAACACTTTTTTTTATTTCGTTCCCCTGGAACAATTTTTGAACAGAAACGTTACCAAACGCGCCCTTAGTTTCCATAAGTAGATTCTTTCCAAATTGACTTGTCTTCCAAAAAGATTTGATGTATCCAAATTGATTCCAATAAAGATAATCAATCTCATAGGTGATATTTCCAACCATAAGGCCATATATAATCCATACGAACTGAACCATTGAAGAAAGAAAGATAATCCCGCGTCTGGATAAGTCTTCATTATTCACTTTCGTTAAGTCTGGAATTTGTTAGAGTGGGCAGACTTCTAATGTAAAACAGACTTTGACACAAAAGTCTGGCAGTCTTCAGACTTTGACATAGAAGTCTGGAAATCTTCAAAACAGAATGTAGATAAGTTTTGTCAGCTTCAAAACATCAAGGAGTTTTCTCCAACAATCTCCCCCTTTTTGATAGTGACAAAACTTTCCTGCAGATTTAAAGATTTATACCCTGCAAAACAACTCTTAGCAGTATATGATATCTTATAAAAACAATTTGTTAAGGATCTGGATGGCATCGATTCTGCAACCACAGAAAACATGTTAATCTTGAAAAATTAGATAAACATCAAGATTTAAACATCCACATCCATAAACATCACTACCACAAGGATTGCTGTAGAATATAAGTGTTCAAAACATCAAACAAACTCAAGTCAAATTTGCAAAGAGTTATGTTCAAAAGATCAAGTTCAGAGTTGAAATCTGCACTTATTCTCCCCCTTTTTGTCAACAGCAAAAAGTGGAGAAAGTCAAAATAGAAAAGAGATAAATAAGATCAAGGTTGTCGAGGAACTCGAACTAGTTGGAAATCCCCCATTGATTGCACTGCCTCTTCAACTTTCTGGCACTGGCGATGAACATTCTCGACTTGATTATGAACAATCTTGAGAATTTGAACAGTCTGATTATTATTGGTCACAGTCTAAGAAACTTGTTGACTCAAAGTCTGTACTTGAGTATCTAAAGAATGTACCTTTCCAGTGTGAAAATCAGAGGTGGATCTCAAAGCAGTGTGAAGTTTCTGAATCTCAATCTCCATGGCGTATTGCTGAGTTTTTACCTCCAAAAGGAGTTCTATCATCCTTGGATAGTCAGCATTCGGTTCAGTCTGTGCACTAGCTTTTGCGAATTGAATTTGTGGAGAGTTCAGAGATGAGGGAACATCAACTTATCTAGCCACATGACTCGGAGTAGATTCTTCAATGTCAGCTTCAAGAAATTGAGAAGCATAAACATCATCTAGATCTGCAGGAGATCGACTTATGCCATCACTCGCAAAATGAGGAGAAGAAGTCCATGTTTTCTCAACAACTCCCCTTGTTTCTGTGCCTACAGGTGGCGAAGGGATTCATTCTTCTTGTGTCTTCTCGTTTTCAGAACGAGAGTGATGTTTTGTCTTTGTTCATATTCCTACTGGTCCACTCCTAGTTGCTTCTGAATCCTCAGATAAAGATATTGCAACTGTCTCTTCATAAGAGTCATCCTCATCCTTCTTTCCAGAATGACCTTCTTTTTATTCTTCATCTCTTGCTTCTTCTTCTCTTTCTATTTCTTCCTTCTCTGTTTCTTCTTCTTCTTCTTCTTCTTCTTGCTTTGTTTCTTCTCTGTCTCCTTCTGCTCTTTCCATTGGTTTCTCAAAACAACAAAACCTTGAAGATTCTTTAAGGAAATGGCAGAAATTGTAAAATCATCTTCATCCTCTTCGTCTTGCAGGATAAGTGATCTTATCTTCTTTACAGGTTCATGTACAACTTCCTTGCCTTTCCTTTTTCTCTAGAAGAGTCTTCCTTGGTTTTGCTTGAGGATTCCTTCTTCAAGCGCTCAATAGCCTTGTTCAGATCATTCAACCTCATCTTCGAAATCATTTTCAGTCCTATTACTATGGGAGCAACAGTTCTAGAGCAAAGTGAGATGGGAAACTGGATCTGAAAATGTCTAAACAACTTTGTAACCATCGCAGAATAAGGCAGTTGTCCTTTGTCCTTCATAACTATCTTGAACATGTGCATTAGAATAGTATGAGGGAGTGAAAATCTCATCCCATTGCAGATGGAAAACATGAGTCTTGCTTCGAATATGGAAACATCTGTTTTTGATGTAGCCTTCGGTCTAATGCAGTTAATGACAATTTTGTGCAACAAAACATTTGAGGCTGGCAGTCTAGAATATGTGATGCCTCCTTCTGGTAATCTGTCCTTGACAAGAAATCTGGTGTCTTGTCCTATGAAGACACTGATTGGTTGAAAACCACTCCTTTCTACCCCAAGAATGTTTGCCAGAATGTCAACATCCACCACATAGTCTTTATTACTCACAGTAAACTAAATTCGATTCTAGTCAAGAAAATACATTCGAATATAAAAATGCTGTCAACTCTAGATATGCAACAGCCGTCTCAAAACAGAAATTCTCGAGTTGAAGGAAGGCTAACTTTTCCCTTAAGTTCACCTTGATTGAGTCTAAGAAATCAAAATCGATAGTTCGAGGGTTCATCACCCCTCTCTTCAGCATTTGGGTATAAACCATTTTTTGCTCCTTAGAATGAAACAATCTCGTTCTCTCTCCAGGAACATAAGTAGCAACACCCATTCTGGGTTTGAAATTTGAATAAAACCGCTCATCATCATCCTTGTTTTCAGGATGCTCAGAACTGAACCTAGGGTCTATAGGAAAATAAAGAAAAGCTTCGTCTGCCGAACCTTTCGACGCTATAGCCAAGCGTTCCATCGTTCTTAAGAACACAGTCTTGTTTCTATGCCCGTGTCCTCTTAGGAAATCAGTAATAAAAGTCATTAGTGTACGACCCATTTTTAGATAACCATAATATTTATAAAGAACCTGGGGGGTTAAAGTCCTGAGAGGAACATCGTCTTGCTCGACTTCCTCTTCCAATGGTTGGCACAGAGGATTCTGAGTAAAGTTCTTCGGAGAGTTCTGCGGAGATTGCTGTGGAGAGTCTTCTTCAGTGAGATTGAAATGTGTTTGCCCTTCTGGCACACTCCGAGGCCCCTTGCTTGCAATCCGAGAGGATTTCCTTTGGTAAGACATGGATGTAGGCTTGGAGGATTTCACAAATAGGTTCGAGTGAAGAATAGATGGAAACTTGCAAAGTAAACTTAAGAGTAAAAGACAAAGGAGAAGAGAGTCGCGATTAGGGTTTTGAAAAGCACTACCCGAAATGAATTGTTCCGTGAGATATAAACCATTCAAAATAGGAAGTTGAAACGACACAAAAGAAAATGCCTTTTCGGAATAAGTTTAAAATGGAAACTATCAAAAATTCAAAAATCGAATTTTAGCAAGAAAAAGATAATTTCTAAAAATAAAATAAACAAGCAATGATTCGAATAAGAACGTACCTATTCGGAAATTACATACTAAAATTAAAATACCTGGAATGAAGAGATTCTCAACTTCAGTAGCTTCTTGAAGTTTTGAGTCTGACCAACTTCAGACTTTACTCTAGAGGAGAAATAATATTTAGCTTGCTGCGAATAGATTCAAATAGGCTTTTCTCTAGAGGCTTTGTGAAGATGTTTGCCAATTGATTTTTTGACTCAATGAACTGAATCAAAATCTCCCCATTTTGGACATGATCCCTTATGAAATGATGCCGAATCTCTATATGCTTCGCCCTTGAATGAAGAATTGGGTTCTTTGTGAGATTAATAGCATTGGTGTTGTTGCATCTAATCTCGGTGCATGATTCTTCAATCCCAAAGTCTCTTAGTTGTTGTCTTATCCATAGGATTTGAGAGCAACAACTCCCAAGAGCAACATACTCTGCTTCTGCTGTTGATAATGCTACAGTACTTTGCTTCATTGAGAACCAAGATACCAGCATATTTCCAACAGTTGACAAGTACCAGATGTGCTCTTTCTATCGACTCTACAACCGACTAAATTAGCGTCAGAATATCCAAGTAGAGTAAAGTCTCATTCTTTTGGATACCATAGACCTAGCTTTGGACAAGTCGCACCATATTTAATGATGCATTTTACAGCACTTAGATGAGATTCTCTGGGATCAGACTGAAATCTAGCACAGATGCAAACATTGAATAAAATATCAGGTCTAGAAGCAGTTAGGTAAAGAAGAGAACCAATCATGCTTCTGTATAGCTTTTGATCTACTTTCTTCTCTCCTTCATCCTTGTCCAGTTTTGAAGAACTTGACATAGGTGTCTCTGTCTTCTTGCAATTCTCCAATCCAAATTTCTTGATGAGATCTTCGGCATATATCTCTTGGTGAATGAATAGACCTTTCTTCGATTGTTTGACTTGCAATCCCATAAAGAAGGTTAACTCACCCATCATGCTCATCTCGAATTCATCCTGCATAGATCTTGAAAATTTCTTGCAGAGACTTTCGTTAGGAGAACCAAAAATGATATCATCTACATAAATTTGTACTAGCAGAAAGTCTTTTCCTTCTTTCTTTATAAAAAGAGTAGTATCAACTTTTCCCTTTTCAAAACCATTATGGGTTAGGAACTTACTCAACCTTTCATACTAGGCTCGAGGTGCTTGCTTCAGTCCATACAAGGCCTTTTTCAGTTTGTAGACTGAGTCTGACTTTCTTGGATCTTCAAATCCTGGTGGTTGTTCCACATAGACTTCTTCTTATATGAACTCATTCAGGAATGCATTTTTGAGATCCATCTGGAATAACCTGAAATTTTTAAAATAAGCAAAGGCAAGTAATAATTTAATTGCTTCTAACCTCGCTATTGGTGCATAGGTCTCGTCATAGTCTATCACTTCTTCCTATGTATATCCTTTCGTCACGAGTCTTGCTTTGTTTTTGATCACTTTTCCTTTCTCATTTATCTTGTTCCTAAAAACCCACTTCGTTCCAAGCATGGATTTGCCTTTGGGTTTTGGAATCAGCTCCCATATATCATTGATGCTGAATTGTCTGACTTCTTCCTGCATAGCTTTTATCCAGCTTTCATCAGACAGGGCTTCATCTACACCTTTTGGTTCTATCTTAGAAACAAGTGCTAGAGCACTAGACTCTTCTCTTCCTTTGGATCTAGTGTGAATTCCTTCATCAATATCACCAATGATGAGTTCTTTGGGATGACTTGACTTGTGCTTCCAGTTGCTGCTTGGTTTGAAAGTCTGTTGATCCTCTGCTTCGGTTGAATCTTCTCGATCTGCTTGTTGTTGTTCTCTAGAAGTCTGAACCTCTTTGGGGGAAGTAGACTTTGTAAAGTTTGGAACGGGTTCAGACTCTTCAAGTTGAGTCTGATTTGGTAGATTTTGCACATAATCCTGAAACTTAACGTTCATAGATTCTTTCACGGATGAGTCTTCTTGTTAAAGACCTTGTAGGCTTTGCTTGAAGTCGAATAGCCAAGGAAGATTCCTTCATTTGATTTTTCCTCGAACTTTCCAGATCGATCATTTGCATTCTTCAGGAAAAAAACATTTACAGCCAAAGACAAGAAAGTAGAAAACAATAGGCTTCTTTCCTTTATATACTTCATAAGAAGTTTTATCTAGGATAGGCCTTAAGAATATTCCGTTGATAATATAACAAGCAGTAGAAACTGCTTCTGCCCAAAATCGAGAGGATATTTTGCTCTCTATCAAGAGAGTTTTGGCCATCTTCTGAAAGGATCTGTTTTTCCTTTCCACAACCCCATTTTGTTCTGGAGTGTATGGAGAAGAGAAAACATGCTGAAAACCAGATTCATCACAAAACTTAGCAAAGTCTAGATTTTCAAACTCACCTCCATGGTTAGTTCGTATGCTTGAAATAGCATAACCTTTTCATTCTGAACCTTCTTCGCAAACTTCGAGAAATAAGAAAAGGCTTCAGACTTACTTGCTAGAAAGTATACCAAAGTAAAGCGAGAGTAATCATCCACGATTACTAAGCAATATTTCTTTCCACAAATACTCTGAGTTTTGGTTGGTCTAAAAAAGTCCATATGAAGAAGCTACAAAGCTCGACTGGTAGAAACTTGATTCACAGGTTTAGAAGAACTTCTGACCTGTTTTCCCAAGACATAGGGAGTGCACAACTCATTCTTCTGGCAAGCTGAATTAGGAAGGCCTCGAACAAGCTTCTTAGAAGAAATCTTGGCAATCTGCTTCATGTTAACATGACCAAGCTTCCGATGCCAGAGACTTGCTTCATCTTGAATAGAAATAAGGCATAGAAAACTTTCTGGGTTTACATCCAGAAGGTATATGTTGCCATGCCTTCGACTAGTAAAAGATTGAGAGAAGTCTTGACTCGTTCCAGAACAAATACCTTCTTGGAAGTTTATTCTGAAACTAGTATCGCAAAGCTGACTTATACTTAGCAAATTGTAGTTCAAACCTTTCACCAAGAAAACATTGTTGATGGTCAGGCTTCCAATCTTCACAGTTCCACATCCTACAATTTTTCCTTTATTGTTTCCTCTAAAAGATACTTTTCCACCATTTAGTCTAACAAGCTTTATGAAGCAGCTTGAGTCTCCTGTCATATGTCTCGAACAGCCACTATCCAAATACCATTTCATCTTTCTTTTAATAGTGACCTGTTATCAAAAGAAAAACTCAAACTTTCTTTGGTACCTAGATTTTCTTGGGTCTAGGAGAGTTAGTATTAAAAACAGCCTTAGCCTAGTCCTTCTTAACTGGTCTCCTAATCTTAGGACATTCTTTCTCAAAATGTTCTAAGTTGTTACACTTTCAACATCTGAGTGCACTTCGGCCAACAGGTTTTACAAAAAAATTTTGAAAATTATTTTTGTAAAATGCCTTTACAGGTCTTTGTTTAATTCTTTCATTTACTTTGGGAAAATCGATTAATGGAACAATTTCTAAAGTCATAACCAAATCAAATTTGTTAAAATAGGGTATTTGAGCTGAAAGAATTTTCTCCAATTTCTCGAATCCTTTTGAAAATCTTTTTGTTATATTTGAAATATTACTTTTCAAAATAGTATTTTCCTTTGAAAGAGAATCAGAATTTTCTTACAAATTATCAACACTTGTTTTCGAGACTTTCAAAATTTTCTTTCCAAGAAACTTCCTGTTGCCTAAGCTTAGAATTCTCCCTTTTTAGTTTAGAAATCCGTTTAAGAGAGGATTTAAGACTGAGACAAAGTTCATCTATGTATTTAGAGACTTTGATAGGAATTTTCAATCACTAATCTCAATTTCTTTGTCAGAGTCTGAATCAGAGTCTTTTTCTGATTCTGAGTCTGATTCGGAATAAGCCATCAGACATATGTTGGCATATTCTTCTTCACTTTCTTCACACTCAGTGTCACTCCAAGTTTTAGCTTTGAGTGCCTTTTTGTACTTCTCAGTTTTTCCTTTCTTCTTTTTAATAGAGGACAGTTAGGTCTGATATACCCATTTTTTCTTGCATTCGAAGCATATCACATCTTTGCTGGTTTCATTGTCCTCAGTTGGTCTCTTATGGAAATTTTGCGTGCTCTGCTTCTTCCAGTTGGATCTTCTTCCCTTTCCATTCAGCTTTATGAATTTCTTAATCATAAGCGCCAGCTCCTCATCATCCATATCATCATCTGAATCTATATCATCAGAATCAATATTAGACTTTAAAGCAATTGTTTTCTTACCTTTAGGATCTTCCTCATCATTGATCTGCTCCACTTCGTATGACTGAAGTGTGCCTATAAATCCATCTACTAATTGAGGCATAATCCTTTGTGTCTCTTTGATTAAGGTCTTCACATGATTCCAATCTTTCAAAAGCCCACGCAGCAGTTTGTTGACTTTCATTGGTCCTGAGATTGGCTGACCTTGATAAGCTAGGCCATTTACAATATCTATAAAAGCGACTAAACATATCAGTAATAGATTCTCCAGGCTTCATTTTGAAGGCTTCATACTGTCCAAGCAGAATGTTAATTTTGGTTTCCTTCACACGGTCAGTCCCTTCATGTGTAACATGTAATCTGTCCCAAACTTCTTTTGCTATTTCACAAGAAGAAATTCGATTATATTCAGTGGGAGATAAGGCACAATATAAGGAGTAGATACCTTTTGCGTTAAGAGCTTGTCTCTTGGTAATTTCAGCTTGTGTTGTCTTATCAGCATCAACAACTTCTTTCCCTTTGTCTGAGGTTGATGTTGCTTTAAGATTGATCCCTTTTTCAACAACATCCCACTCCAGGGGATCTCTCAATCTAAGAAATGCCTTCATCTTGGTTTTCTATACATTGTACTCTTTTCATTGAAGTAAGGAGGTCTGGTGTTGCTATGACCTTTAACCAGTCCTGGAGATAAAATACTAGCAATAGAAGATCTTTAGCTTAGAAGTAAAATACTTCAATAATTAAGCACACAGGCTTTGATACCAATTGAAAGTGCTAGTATGAACACCTAGAGGGGGTGAATAGGTGTGAAGAAATTCTTTTGCAAAAATTAATAAAAATATTTTGCTTTTGAAATTAAGTCTGAAGAACAATAGGATTTGAGCAAGTTCAGACTTTAGCAGTTAAATAGAACTACAAACAAAATAAATGAGTTTAGGGAAGATAATAAGAACACAAAATTTATAGTGGTTCGACTTAGATCAAGCCTACATCCACTCTCCCACTCTAACAGCCTCCTGGCTGGTTTCCACTAAGAATCAAAAGAGAATTTACAATCTTGCAATCTCGACTTCACAGTGAAGAGTCTCTCTACTGTTCTCTAACGAAGTCACACTATGAGTCTCTCTCTCTTTTGAGTTCAACTTTAAGCTCAGTGTAAGAAATAATAAGAAAATGGGAAGCTTCAGACTTTGGAATTTCTCTTTCATGCACTCTATCGAACAACTAGAGAGCCTTCTTTAAATACTCCTTCATGCCTTCTCGACCGTTGGCACTTTCCAAAGGAATTATTTCAATCAACCTGTTGGACAGAATCAATCAAGGAGATCTTCGAGCCATTTGAAGATTGTGATGAAAGCTCGTCAATTTTGTTAACCTATACAATCAGGATCTTGGTTTCCATAAGTAGATTCTTTCCAAATTTACTTGTCTTCCGAAAAGATTTGATGTATCTAAATTGATTCCAATAAAGATAATCAATCTCGTATGTGATATTTCCAACCAGAAGGCCATATATAATCCATACAAACCAAACCCTTAAAGAAAGAAAGATAATCCCGTGTCTGGACAAGTCTTCATTCTTCACTTGGGTTAAGTCTGGAATTTGTCAGAGTGGGCAGACTTCTGATGTAAAACAGACTTTGACACAAAAGTCTGGCAGTCTTCAGACTTTGACACAGAAGTCTGGAAATCTTTAGAACAGAATGTAGATAATTTTTGTCAGCTTCAAAACATTAAGGAGTTTTCTCCAACAAAATTGAGCATCTTTGAAGGGACTTGGCGATAAGCTGGGTACATGTCTCGGAGCCAGTCTGAGAAAGCAAATAGCTTTGCAAGACCAAGACTCCTCACCACATATAAAATAGCGGTAATGTGCCCATAGCGTCAATGTTTAGAAAGTTTCATCTTGTTCATAGTCCCATTATTTAGGGACTTCTGTTTAATGTCTAGTATTTTGTTCTGTTATTTTAATTCTAAGTTTAGATGTTAGAAATGTCCTGTCTACGAAATCCTCTTTTGATAAATAAAAACAGCTGGACCGTTACCATAGGTCAATCTTCATTTACTTTTGTGCCCATTCATCGATTTTGCAACACCAGGTGATTATGAATCGCTGGCCACCAATTGCCCGCGTATGACCTCAAGCAATAGTGGCCAATCAGAGTGATGTACAAAACTGCCTCGCTAATATTGAAGATGGCGTGGGACAAATGTCCATTGTCCTTCGACAAATCTCAATGCAAATGGAGTCCACTTAGACCAAGCCCAACCTTGTGGCCACTCTATCACAAGAAAACACACTCGTGACACCTGCAAATTTGGCAAAGGATGACCAACATGACAGACACTTTGCGAGGCTCATGAAGAAGCTAAGCCAATTGCAGGATCAAGATCCCATTGATCTGTCTAGTTATGTCACTACTAAAATTTCAGAAGAGCTCAAAGTGCCTAAATGCAAAGGGTACGCCAATGCCTCTTACCCAAAGGCCTATTTGTAGGCCTATTTGGTCCGAAGGATGATTCAATTGTACCAATCAAATCTGACTGGTCCCACCCTATGATGGTACATTATAAGGAGGATTAGTCTTTTTAAGACTTGGGAGGAATTAACTGATGTTTTCCGCAAAAAAATATGATGTTGACATCGACATCAACATCACCCCATCTTGCAAAAAACTGGTATATATAGAAACAAAGAGAAGTGAATCCTTTAGGGCACATGCCATGACATGGCAGAGCCTGACCGCCTAGTTCGACTCGCAACCAACAAAAGAAAGATCGATAAAAGAAAATATCGATGTAGCCTTGCATAAGCTTCCCATTAAGAAAGGCAAGGATCCCATGGACAAGGTCAACACTATAAAACCAATTTAGACTGGAGCATGGCAACATAGCTTCCCCGGCTTACCACAAGAGCTAGGGTCCAAAGAGTGCTGAACTCCATCAACCTAAGAAGCGAAACTCCACCATCTCCCTACCCCCTTGATAAGCTCAAGCTGGCAAAATGAAGAGCTTTACTTAAGAGGTTAGGACTAGGTGTCAAGAAAAGAAAGCCTAAGTAGTCTAAGCTAATGCCTGCCACTAAACGTAGGCAAAATCTGATAGCTAATGAGCCGCTACACCAAGGCTTCAAATATCGCTTGTGGTATAGTCCTGAGAGCTACTAGTATTATATAGATGAGGTCGGCCATTTATCAAATGACTGCCTCCCACTCATGCATAAGATCCAAAGCCTGTTAGAAGGAGGAACATTCACCCTTCAGGGTTTATCTCCCAATGGGCTGCTAAATTTATCACTTGACCATGAGGATGATGTAGACACCTCATCCTCAGTTGGAAAGTCGACCCAGAAGAAAGCAATGAAATGATCTCAGAAGAATCTAGCCTCCCTGAAGTATCATAATTCATCACCGTAATGAATGGGATGTTGATGCAATAGGAAGACTAGTCGCCTAACCAAGACATGGCGGATCCATCCTGCCCCCATAAGATTATGATTCCCAGAGAAATGGGAGTACCTAATCTCCGTAAATATAATGGAACAACTTGTCCAATGACCCATTTGTAATATTTCCAAGCTGAAATGAGTCGACACTGCAACCAGACGCCATTCATAACTCAGGCTTTTCAAAAGTCTCATGGGGCCCGTATTGCAATGGTTCTTCATGGCAAAGATCTATCTCTGGAATGAGCTGTCTTCCGTGTTCCTACATCAATACCAAGCCAAGATGGGAATTGTATTGCTCGACGAGGAGTTGGTTCGCATTAGAAGAAGACCAATGGAGGATTTTTGAGCATATTACGAAAGGTGAGAGGCTTTCGTGATGCAAACTATCCCTCAACTGGCCAAGGAATAAATGATAATGCTATTCATGGAAGCCTTGTCCTGTAAGCATCACTCCTGGTTGCATGGAATGTGTTTCCGTAACTTCAATGAAGTGGTCCTCTCATGCGAATGCTTCGAGTCTACTAGGAGTGAAGAACTCAAAGGCGCTTGATTCCGAGGCCAACACCGTCAACTATCAGAATGCTCCCTTTCATAAGAGTTTTCACAGGTTTCAGTTGTTTTTATAATCTCATATTTTCTATCCTGTCTAGTATGTTGCTGTTGCATTTTCCATTCCAAAAATGTAATTTGTTTTCACTCAATGAATGTACAGTTATGATATTTCACTTTAAGAGCATGAGGGTGTATACCAAACCAGGCAACTAATATTATCTAACCATGAAAAGAAAATATCATCCAAGGAGAATTCTGAATGTTTGGGCTTCCTCATGCTCCCTTCCCCCCCCCCCCAATTTTTTTTTTTGAAAACAAAAAGAATTTCATAATCAAAAACTTTTTCTAAAGCAAATGCAAATTTGACCCCATTTGTTTTTTTTTTTATTTGCTTACTCCGTGTCTCAGAATATCATCCCCTTGACCTATCATGCAATGGGGCATTTGAAACTGGCACATTATGTGAACTTGTTGGATTCAAAAACACTTTTTCAAGAAAGCAAGGGCAAAAAAACAAAAAAAAAAAAAATCGCCTAAAAAAAATTACAAAAGGCACACTATTGAACTCAAAGCATGCAGATTGTGGTAGCTTAGGGCAGGGCGACCTAGGAATTCTCCTCCATGCTACTCTTGGCTTTTCCCATTTTGGCGAGCCATCCCTGGAGCTCTGTACGCTCCACCTCACATTTGCATGACTCTGCCTCAAGTTCGAGCAATGTCTCCTTTGCACAACATACCCTGAGAGACCAGACATTGTAGTTTCATTGATAGAATGTTCTACTTCGACAAGCCAAGAAGCACAGAGAATGAATTCATTCATTTCCTTTGAATTAGCTACTGTCAATAGGGAGAAAATCCAAACAATCGAGGTAGTCTTTAGTCCCCTTTTCCAAATGATGACTTTAGAATTTGGAAACCTCACTTCTTGTTCTAGACGTATACTCTACCTAGAAGCAATTGCTATCAGAAAATTAGAGGTTTTGACTGTCCTTCTCAGATTCCATGGAATCTTGAGGTACATGACATTGTCCAATGCTATTGATGTTCATATGATCAAAGGTAGGAGAAAAAATTCCATAGAAGGAAGGCGTTGAAGATAGGTCAACGACCATTGGTCACATGTGAGAAGGGCCAATCAAAAGGGATGTTCAACCATGACAAGACAAAAGGGCTATCACCAACATTCGAGACATTCTGAGAAGTCATCAAATACAAACTATGAGGAAGGGCAATTTGGTATCGTTTGTAATATTCCTCCCTCTACCTTCCTTTTTTTGACATAGTTTCTCTGTTTGATAGGAAGCATTGAGATTCGAAGAACAAACTCAATAAGTTAATTTAAGTAAATCAATATTGGCCAAGCAAACATATGGGAGTGACTTATATCAAATTAATCTAATTTAGTATGAAAAGACAAGTTCTCTCAGAGTCAGTTTGGTTAAATAAAAATAAAAAAAAAGAGGCGCCACATAGACACCACCAGCGCCTCGGCCTAGTGGTAGGGGGATGAAGCAATTCGGGAATGACTGGGGTTCTATCCCCAGAAGTGGCAACTAAGTTGCCATATGTAAAAATTAATATATATATATATATATATATATATATATATATATATATTTGCATCTCTTGTTTCATAAAAGTAGAAAAATGCTTGACCTAATGAGACCAAAAGTGTATAACTTCATATTCTCCTAATGCTTTAGGATCTCAAGTCTATTCAATCATTTGCAAACTAATGAAGGGTAATGTTTTATTGCTTCCAATTGTTCAACTCCTGAGAGAGTTTGTGACTAACACGTTCCCTCCTATCCGTTACATAAAAAGCTTGACTACCAAAGAAGTGGACGACAAACCAAAGAGAGGAATGCCAAACTTTGATAAACTCTCCTAAGCGAAATGGCGTCTCAAGTATCACCAAAGCAGATGACAGAAATCTTTCAAGCCTTAATTCGCATTTGCTTTTGGCTCTATTGATTGATCTATTTTTACATCTGCTATTATGCGGGGGCAAAAGCAGATACGCCCGTCAAATCAACGATCAGATCTCCAACCACAACTAATCATTCATGTGTCATCTCCCCATTGAATAAGGACAATCCGTGGACGCCCATTTGTGAATAACTCTTTTGGTGTTCAAAATTTAACATTTTTGTAGGGATAATCTTGTTAAACAAACACTTCTAATGCTGTTGATAAGGCTTCTTAAGTAGGATAAATTATTTGTCCTAGGATTACAAACTCCCTCATGTTTAAAATGCTCCATAACTTTTTGAAATGAATTATGCTCGATGTTTTTGTCTGTCTAGATCACTTATTCTATTAAGGGTTATCAAAATAGACAGCTGAATGAAGGATATGGGATTGATCGAGCATGCTAAATGAGGTGCATTGGGATGATAAAAGGCAAGTCATATCCCACATACAATCCCCCATTTATGCACTTGAGAAATGAGCATAGAAAGTTCTATGTCTGCATGATAAAGGGTTTTCTTGCGGATGGTACGATGACCAAAGTGATGAGAGGCATTTCATTTCTCCATCTTAAACACTACGAGTTATCCATTACTTACCCCTTTGAGCCTAGTACACTTGTAAAGTTTCTTTCATATTACCCCTGTCAAGAACCATCCCACATTGGGGCAGATTGGAGGTGAGGTGGCATCACAAGATGAGAAAGGGGATAGAAATGTTTTTGCTTGCAATTGCATCAATTTTTGGGTTTCTTTATTGCATAGGAACACTCACGATAATTTAAGTGCCCAAGAAGGATGAAGAGCATTTTTTTTTCTATCTTACGCACTTGTATCCATTGTGTAGCCCAATTGAGTTTGTAATTTCACCCTTACTTTGGGGCAAAGCAAGAGTTACTATCATTCAAGTAGCATGATTCGGGGTGCCAGATGAAGATGAAGACCTTAGGAGTCTAATAGCAGTGTTTTGTTTAAACTTGCCTAGGCTAATCCTAAAACAACAAACAAAAATGAAAAAAACTAGAGGCATGAAAAAATAGCGTGTTTGGTAAAAGCAAGGCTAATGCCCATAGATGTGAAAATTGGATATGAAAAAGTAGTGTGCCTAGTAAAAGTAAGGCCAACGCGCTCAATAAAAAAATGATGCTCAAGCAAAGTTGCTAGTCAATGAAACCTCCACGAAGATAATTCCCGACAGTGAAAAGAAAGACTAATGACAATGTCAAGACAATCACCAACTCTCACCCTTTTACACATGAGTTGAACCTATGTTGCGTCCCTTTGTAAAAGTCTCTTCAAACTAGAGCACTTGAATTAACGTAGGAATTCGTATGTTTATAAGCATTGCTCGAAAAAGTACGAGCAAAATTATTTCTATCTCTTTTCACAGGGTTTTTGACTTGTAAATCTAGAGATGATTGTGTTGAATTTCTTTCATAAGCCTTGACTTTGATGGTCCCCTTTAATAAGCCATTGACTAAGCCTACATTATAGTCCCAACAAAGACCTCTCAAATTGATAAAGTCGTACCACTTACAAGAATACTCAGACCCTTCCTGACATGATAATAGTGAGATGATGTGATTCTTGTGAATCCTGCATTAATGGTCGGGATAAAACAACATTTTCAATAAGAGTGAGTGGAAAGCCCTTTCATACTGTAAGTCCCTCATTTGACATGTTCAAGACATGTATATTCTGAATGAAGATTGTCTTTCTAAATTTTCCCCAATGGAACTTTGGTGATTCAAAACTGACAAGATTGTCCTGTATGAACTCCATTTGAACTCATGAATTCACAACATGTGTAATCATGTATGTATATTGCATGTTGTCTAATAAGAGACGTACTTTAAGAAATCAAAGATATCATTAAGTAAGCATATCTCCACCTCTATTTCAAAAAAAAAAAAAAAAAAAAAAAAAAAAACCTTGTGTCTGACCAAGTATCCCATTATCTTATAGTCATGCTACTGTTCGAGTACTCTTCCTCATCGACACTCGACCTATTGGAGTTGTTCTCAGGATATGGATACTAGTGATTGCCCAAATATCACATTGTCTTCGAGTACTTACCACTGTCCAGGCACTCTCTTTCAATGACACTTGGCCTGTCTAAGTTGTCCCCAAGTTGTGTCATTGAACACTTGTAGCTATCCAAGTACTCTATTGCTTTGTGTGCCTGCGGCTACCCAAGTATGCCCTCTTATTATTATGACACTTGGCCTGCCCGAGTTGTCCCCAAATTATATCATTAAATACTTGTGACTGTCTAAGTATTCTACTGTTTTGTGTACATGTGGCTACCTAGGTAATTAAGCCCTTTTGAGTGCCTGTGGTCATCCAGGTATTCTTGAAGTTTTATTTGCCCTATGATGCACTCGAGAAACGTCACCTGCTGAACAGATGACCAGTCCCCCTTCATCGGCCCTACATCGACCTAGCGTGCTTATGTAGCCTAGAGTCCCACTTCATTGGCCTACCTGAGTTGTCCCCAAATTGTATCATTGAATACTTGTATCTGTCCAAGTATTCCACTACTTTCAATGCTTGTGAATATCCAAGTATTCTCCAGGGTTAGTACTTGCAATTATCTAGGTACTCTTTCAATGCCTGTGAATATCCAGGTATCCTTGGAGATCTCTTTCGACGCCGACGAATGTCCATGTTTATGCCTTGAGAAAGGTCAGGCATTCAACAAACAAATGTCCCGAGAAAGGTCGAGTAATCAACAAATTGGTGCCTTGAGAAGGGTCAGGCACTCATCAAGCAGATATCCCAAGAAAGGTCGGCGCATCCCTGAGAAAGGTTGGGTAATCAACAAATTGGTGCCTTAAGAAATGTCAGGCACTCAACAAACAAATGTCTTGGGAAAAGTTGGTACATCCCTGAGACAGGTCGGGTACTCAACTGGTTGCCAAAAAACTCAGGCTCACACCCCATATCACTCCTTCATGATAAGTACCTATAGGTATCTTCTTATCCGTCTTAGTATGTATTATGCTGTATTGCCCTCTTTTTTTTTCTTTTTTTTTTTGATTAAGTGTTTATGATAAATATTACATAAAAAATTAGGGATCAACTGGGCCTTAACAAAAAGGATTTTCGCATCACCAAGGTCTTAGTTTTATTTTACCATATTTTCGGATTAAAAAAAAAAGGGCACATGGGGCTAGGCTTTCATGTCCAGCTCATTCTTCTTCTTCCACCCGCATGGGCCTAGGCCCAGCTCAGCCCACCTCCCTTTTTTCCTTCATCCTTCCTCCTTCGTCATCCATCTCTCATTGCCTCTACAACATGCGCGAAGGAGGCCGGATGCACGTGGGGCTGGACAAAAGAGGAAAATGGCGACGAACGTGGAGTAGCACGAAGATCGGCGAGAGAGGATGGGATGTGTCTTCAATATGGTAGAAGGGGCGGCCTAGCTAGAGTTGCCTCAATGGGTGGGATGCCAATTCTGCTAGGGGAGGCCAGTCAGAGTGCCAAAGATCGGCAATTAAGGAACCACCGCCTACCGGCCCTTGGCCTTTAAATATGGGGTCGAGCGGAGGCCAAACACACATAGAAGCCAGTGAGCTCAAAGGACCTCCCTTAAGAGATATAGAGGGTGTCCCGAGAGTGAGTGGCCGAAGAGAAAGAGCGAGTGAGCTTGTGAGAAAGATCTGGGGGCAGCATGAGAGAAATCTAGATTTGAGAGAGAGAGAGAGAGAGAGAGAGAGAGAGAGAGAGAGATCCGAGATCTAAGGGCGGAGGATGAAGGAATCGGGTCTGAGAGAAAAAGAGTGAGATCTAAGAGAGGGGGGGGGAGAGAAAGTCCTCTCTCGACCAACCCGTGGAAACCCTCACCATGAGATCCTTGATGGTCGCCTAAGTAGCACCAACACCGACACGCGATATACGATACAACACGACATGGCGACAAGTCATTTCTAAAAAGTTAGAGAATTCCAAAACATTGGGACACATTGTATACTATATTTATATTTTATATATAAATAATAAATTATTATTTTTATGATTATTTCAATAAAATTAATCTGATTAAAATTCACAAATAAATAGATAATAATAAAAGCCTATAATTTTTTTTTTTTGGTAAAAGTAAGCAATATATTGGGGAAGGCCAAACTGTACAAACACATGGCTTCAAAAACTTGCACCCAAGATGAATAGACTCATTATGAGTGAAAGGAAGCCGAGAGAAAAAGCCAAGCAGCTACAACAAGAACATCCAAAAGAAGAGAACACCAGATGGCATGAACAACCGCTGGTCGAAAGCAACCAACAGTAGCCTAGACAGATGGTTGTGTTGGAGAAAACTTCCCTATTTGTTTTGAAGTTGACAAAACGTTTCCATCAATCTAGTTTGAAGATTTGCATAATCTATCGTCAAAGTCTGAAGACCTCTAGACTTAAGATTTAAAGTCTGCCATCACTGATAGTTTTCAGACCGACGAAGAAAAGTATTATCCATTGAAGAAGACTTATCCAGATTTGAGTATATCTTTAAGGATTTGATTTGTATGGTTGAAGAAGATCTCATGGCGGGAGATAGCAACTTAAGATCTATTATTCGTATTGATATTAATCCAAGTAATTAGATCTGTTGATTGGCGAAGTATACTTGGAAGGTTCTACTTATGGAAACCTAGATCCTGATTGTATGGGCGAGCATGATTTGTGGGCTATCATCACATTCCTTAAGTAATTCGAGATCTTTCTAATTGATTCAGCCCAACGGGTTGATTGGAAGAACTCCTTTGGAAGGTGTCAACGGTTATAAAGGCATGGAGGAGTATATAAGGAAGACGCTCAAGTTATTCGAGGAAGTACGCGATAGAAGAATTCCAAAGTTTGAAGCTTCTTGTTCTTTGCTGTTTCATTTGTTGAGCTCAAATTGTGTTCAAAAGAGAGATTAGATACTTGTGAGATCTTGAGAAAGTGTAGTAGAGTCTCTACACTGTGGAATCAAGGACGTGAGACTATAAAATCTCTTTTAGTTATTCGTGGAATCCAGCCAGTGGGCTGTCAGTGCGGGAGAATGGATGTAGGCTTGGTCTAAGCCGAATCACTATAAACCTTGTGTTTTAAATTCTCTTCCCCTTATCTCTTTACTTTAGTTCGCAACTTTATAAGTCTTTTACATCTTTAGTCTATTATTCTTAGAAGCTGATTTATTCTGTTTAAGTGTTGCAAAAATTTCCTTGATCACCTATTCACCCCCCTCTAGGTGTTCTTTCTAGCCTTATCAATTGGTATCAGAGCTCGTGTACTCATTTAATTGAAGTGTTTTTACTTCTGAGTTAAAGATATATGGCTAGTATGTTGGCTTTAGGTTTGGTTGAAGACCAAAGCAACACCAGACCACCATATTTCGACGGAAAGGATTACAACATATGGAAAAACAAGATAAAGGCATTCCTAAGATCGAAAGATCCTCTGGAATGGGATGTGGTAGAAAAATGAATCACTCCTAAGGCTACATCAGTCTTAGAGAGAGGAAAAGAAGTTGCAGAAGCTAGCGAGATGACTCAAGAAGAGATAACCAAGAGACAAGCTCTTGATGCAAAAGCGATTTATTCTTTATATTGTGCGTTATCTCCTACTGAATATAACATAATATCTTCTTGTGAAACAGCTAAAGAAGTCTAGGATAAGTTGCACATTACCTATGAAGGGACTGATCGAGTGAAAGAAACAATGATCAATATCCTACTCGGACAGTATGAAGCCTTTAAGATGAAGCCAGGAGAATCTATCACTAATCTGTTTAGTCGCTCCACTAAAATTGTAAATGGTCTAAAGTATTAGGGACAGCCAATTTCAGGACCCATGAAGGTTAACAAATTGTTGTGTGGACTCTCCAAAGACTGGAATCATGTAAAGACTTCAATAAGGGAAACACAACGGATCATGCCCCTCTTCGTAGACGAACTAGTTGGCACACTTTAGTCCTATGAAGTGGAGCAAATCAACGAGGAAGAAGATCCCAAAGGTAAGAAGTCTATTGCTTTAAAGTTTAACGATGATTATGATATTACAGACTCTGAAGAAGATATGGATGATGAAGAGCTAGCACTTATGATAAAAAGGTTCTGGAAACTGAACAAAAAGGGAAGAATATTTAATTGGAAGAAACAAAGTACTGAAAAGTTTCAGAACAAATCAAATGAGGATGAAGAATCGAATAAAGATGTGATTTGCTTTGAATGCAAGAAAAAGGGACACATCAGACCTAACTGTCCTCTATTGAAGAAAAAGAAAGGAAAAGCTAAGAAATATAGAAAGGCTCTTAAAGCAGAAACATGGAGTGATACTGAATATGATGAAAGTGATGATGATTATGCCAATATTTGTTTAATGGAAAAATTAGAATCAGATTCAGACTTTGATTAAGACTTAGACTCAGACAGCGAAATTGAGGTAAGTAACTTAAAAATTCCTACTAAAGTCTCGAAATACATCGATCAACTTTGTCTTAGCCTCAAAACTTCTCTTAAGAGGATTTCCGAGCTAAAAAGAGAGAATTCTACACTGAAGCAACAGGAAAACTCTTGGAAAGAAAAAATTGAAAACTTAGATAAAAGTTTTGCCAGTTTAAAAGAAAATGCAGATTCTTTTTCAAAAGAAAATACATTTTTGAAAAATGATATTTCAAATGTTTCAAAAAGGTTTTCAATAGAATCTGAAAAATTGGAAAAGATTCTTTTAGTACAAAGACCTTACTTTAACAAATTAGGCTTGGGAATGACTTCTGAAACCATTCCTCTAATTGATTTTCCCAAAGTAAAAGAAAGAATTAAACAAAGACCTACAAAAGCCTTTTATAGAAATCATTTTCAAAAAATCTTTGTAAAACCTGTTGGCCGAAGTGCTATCAAATATTCTAAGTGTAACAGCTCAGAACACTTTGAGAAAGAATGTCCTATGGTTTGGAGACCTGTTAAGAAGGATTGGGCAAAGACTATTTATTGCACTAACTCTACTAGACCCAAGAAAATGTGGGTATCAAAGAAAGCTTGAGTTTCTTTGTTAATTGTAGGTCACTATCAAGAAAAAGGTCAAATGGTACTTGGATAGTGGCTGTTCAAGACATATGGCAGGAGATTCAAGTTGTTTTATAAAACTTATTCAAAACATTGGTGGAAAAGTCTCATTTGGAGAAAATAGCAAAGGAAGAATCGTTGGATGCGGAACAGTGAAGATTGGAAGTCTTACAATTAACAATGTCTCCTTGGTGGAAGGACTGAATTACAATCTACTCAGCATTAGTCAACTGTGCGACACTTGATTCAAAATCAATTTCTAGGAAGGAACATGTTCAAGAACTAGTAAAGATCTTTCTCAATCTTTTACTGGATGAAGGCATGGGAACATCTATCTTTTGGATATCAAACCAGAAATGTCTCAATGTCTAATATCTATTCAAGATGAAGCAAATCTTTGGCATCGAAAGCTTGGCCATGTTAACTTGAAGCAAATTGCCAAAATCTCTTCCAAGAAGCTTGTTTGAGGACTTCCCAATCTGAAATATCAAAAATCTGACTTATGCACACCATGTGTATTGGGAAAACAAGTTAGAAGTTCTTTTAAACCAATAAATCAAATCTCTACTAATCGTGTATTGCAGCTACTGCATATGGATCTCTTTGGACCAACTAGAACTCAAAGCATTGGTGGAAAGAGATTTTGCCCAGTAATAGTGGATGACTATTCACGATTTACTTGGGTTTACTTTCTGGCAAGTAAGTCTGAAACCTTCTCTCACTTTTCAAAGTTTGCCAAGAAAGTGCAGAATGAGAAAGGATATGCTATTTTAAGCATTCGGACAGATCATGGAGGTGAGTTTGAAAATCAAGACTTTGCAAAATTTTGTGATGAATCAGGTTTTCAGCATGTTTTCTCCTCTCCATATACTCCAGAACAGAATGGAGTTGTGGAAAGGAAGAATAGATCTTTGCAAGAAATGGTAAGAACTCTTTTAATTGAAAGTAATATCTCTTCTCGTTTTTGGGCTGAAGCAGTTTCTACAGTATGTTATATTATTAACAGAATTTTCTTAAGGCCTATTCTGGAGAAAACTCCCTATGAGTTATTCAAATGAAAGAAGCCAATTGTTTCTTATTTTCATGTGTTTGGTTGCAAATGTTTTGTCTTAAAAAATGCAAATGATCGTATTGGTAAGTTTGAAGAAAATTCAGACGAAGGAATCTTCCTTGGATATTCAACCTCCAACAAAGCCTACAAAGTATTCAACAAGAAGACTCAATCCTTGGAAGAATCAATGAATGTCAAATTTCAAGACTCTTTGCAAAATCAATCAATTCAGACTCAACCTGAAAAATTTGAACCTGCTCCAGACTCTACAAAGTCTACCTCCCCTGAAGCAGCTCAGACTCCAGAAGATCAACATCCGTTCGTTGTTGATGAGACCTACGCTCATGTTTGGGAATTAACTCCTAAACCAAAAGGTAAATCTATTATTGGAGCTAAATGGGTTTTCAGAAACAAGATGGATGAAAAAGCAAAAGTGGTAAGGAACAAAGCAAGACTCGTGGCCAAAGGATATACGCAAGAAGAAGGAATAGACTATGATGAGACCTACGCTCCAGTAGCAAGGTTAGAAGTAATTAGATTATTACTTACTTTTGCTTGTTATAAGAATTTCAGGTTATTCCAAATAGACGTCAAAAGTGTATTCCTAAATGGATTTATTCAAGAAGAAGTCTATGTGGAACAACCTCTCAGATTTGAGGACCCAAGGAAACCAGACTTAGTATTCAGACTGAAAAAGGCACTATATGGGTTAAAGCAAGCTCCTCGAGCTGGGTACGACAGGTTAAGTAAGTTTTTAATTCAAAATGGCTTTGTTAAAGGAAAAGTTGATACTACTTTTTTTATTAAAAGAGAAGGTAAAAACTTTTTACTTGTTCAAATATATGCTGATGATATTATATTTGGATCACCTAACGAAAATCTGTGCAAAAAGTTTTCTAAGTCTATGCAGGATGAATTTGAAATGAGTATGATGGGTGAACTATCATTCTTTCTCGGATTACAAGTGAAACAATTGAAGAAAGGAATTTTTATTCACTAAGAAAAATATGCTAAAGAACTTGTTAAAAAGTTTGGATTGGAGAATTGCAAAAAGACTGATATACCAATGTCAAGTTTTTTGAAGCTGGACAAAGATGAAGGAGGAAAGAAAGTTGACCAGAAGCTCTACAGGTGTATCATTGGTTCACTTCTTTATCTTACTGCTTCTAGACCTGACATTTTGTTTAGTGTCTGTATTTGTGCTAGATTTCAATTAGATCCCAAGGAATCTCATCTAAGTGCTGCAAAACGCATCATCAAATACGTTGCAACTGTCGCAAAGTTAAGTCTGTGGTATCCCAAAGAAGGAGACTTTACTCTCCTTGGCTATTCAGACGCAGATCTAGCAGGTTGCAGAGTTGATAGAAAGAGTACATCCGGCACTTGTCAATTGCTTGGTAGTAGAACCGTATCTTGGTTTTCAAGGAAGCAAAGTACTGTAACTCTTTCAACAACAGAAGCTGAGTGTGGCCCTAGGAAGTTGCTGTTCTCAAATCCTATGGATAAAACAACAACTAAGAGACTTTGGAATCAAAGATTCATGCACTGAGATTAAATGTGACAACAACAGCGCAATAAATCTCACAAAGAATCCAATTCTTCATTCAAGAGCAAAGCACATAGAGATTCGACATCACGTTATTAGAGATCATATTCAAAATGGAGAAGTGATGATTCAATTCATTGATTCAAAGAATCAGTTAGCGGACATATTTACAAAGCCACTAGAGAAAAGCCTATTTGAGTCTATTCGCACTAGACTGAACATTTTATCTCTTAAAGTCTGAAGGAGTACAGACTCAGAATTAAAAGTTTGAAGGTGTTCAGACTCAAAAGACCAAGAGTTACAACTCCAAGTTATTTTGATATTGGTAATTTTTGGTTAAAAGATTTGAAAATGTACGATTACTAATTAATCGCTGATTGATTGAAATAATTCTTTTGAGTTTCCTTTATGACATTTATTCATTCTCGAAAAGATAATTACTCATTTTCGAAAAGACATTTATCTATTTTCAAAAAGGCAGTTATTCTTTTTCAAAAAGGCATTTTATTTTTTCCTTCTATGTCGCTTTGTTTACCTCACTTCACTTGCTTTATATACTGTTAAAGTCTATCTCCTTTGTTTTCACTCTCGAAACCCTAGAATTCTAAACTCCCACTTGCTCTCACTTTCCCTGTTGTTTAATCCAAAAAGTTTTCACCTTTTGAGCAAGACTGTGAATTTCTCCCTTGAAGAGACAATGTCTTCGAGAAAGTCATCAAGAATTGCAAGCAAGGGACCACGGCACATGCCCGAGGTCCTACGCTCTTCAACTTAACCGAAGAATAAGTTTCTACTCCACCTCAGCGACAAAGACAGCAACAACCTTCTCAGCAGCGTCAACCTTCACCATCGACTCATCAAGAAGAAGAGGTTTTGGAGGAAGTGGAACCAGTAAGAACTTTAACTCCTCGAGTTGCTTACAAGCTTTATTCTAATCTGAAAAGTAGAGGAACTCCTATGTCATTGATTGATGAATATCTGAAAGAGAGAGGTTATAAGAATGAAACTCTTTTTCTGTGTGATATGGAAAAGATGGGTATTGCCGAAAAGAGTTCGGCTGAAAAGGTGTTTGCTAACTTTCCTAGTAACCCACGCTTTGGGACTGCTAATCAACCTCAAGGACAGGATGACGATGAACGTATGTTTACTCATTTTCAGCCAAGATCGGGAGTGGCTGTAAATGTTGCTTATGATGGTTCAAGTCTTTTCAAATCGAAAAACCACGAGAGGGTTTATGAACCCTACGAGTGTTGATTTTGATTTCCTTGATTCGGTGAAAGTAAGTCTGCGAGAGAAGTTCGCTCTACTGCAATTGGAGCGCTTCTGTTCTGAATCCATTATAGTTTATCCTGAACTCACATCATACTTTTACTCGAACTTATCTTTCCTAGATACAAACAATTTCTCTTTCACTATGAGGGAGAAGGAGTTTCTGGTGAACATGGATACACTGGTTGACATAATTAGGGTGGAAAGATCGAGTTTCCAACCAATTAGTGTCTCTGCTGCTCATGCCACTCTGTCTTTGGTGAAAGATCGAGATGTTGAAGGCAAGATCGAGATGTTGAAGGCAAGATCTCCTACTTTAGGATGAATGCTTCTAACATCTTGTTGCACAAGATTGTCATAAACTGCATTTAACCAAAGTCAACCTCCAAGACTGATGTCTCTCGGTCAGAAGCAAAATTGATGTATGCCATCAACACTGGCTACAAATTCTCTCTGCCCCACACCATATTGTTTAATATGCACTGATTAGTGGTAAAGGATAAGGGACAACTTCCTTATTTAGCTCTTATCTCGCGTCTTTTTAGACATTTTAAAATTCAAATCCCTACACCATTATGTTTGAAAATCATTTCTCCAATGGTGATTGGATTTAGAATGGTCACCAATATGCGATTGAAAGAATTGAACAAGGTGTTGGAGCGTATGAAGGAAAAGTCTCCTGTGAAAGCAAAGCAAGACTCAGTTGCAGCAAAGAGGAAAGGTAAGGAGCCCATGGCTGCTCCAGTGAAGATGAAAAGATTTCTCATCTTGCATGATGAAGAAGATGAGGATGAAATGACTCTTTCGGCCTTTCGAAATTTGAAGAGCTTTGTCAGTTTTCAAGAGACTCGAGAAGAGCCAGAAGAAAGAGAAAGAGAAGAGACAGAGAAAGAAGAAGATCAGAGGAGGACAGAGGAAAAAAGAAGAGAAGAAGAAGAAGAAAAAGAAGAAGAGAGAAGAGTAGAGGAAGAGAGAAGAGAAGAGGAAGAAGAAGAAAGAAGAGAAGAGGAAGGAAGAGGAGATGAAGGAGAAGTAGGAAGAGGAGAAGAAAGAGGACAAGAAGGAGAAGAAGACCAGGGTCAAGAAGACTCTTTTGAGCCTACTTTGGCTGTCTCCTTGTCTAGCAATTCTGAGATGGCAGGAACTGGAGCTGGTGACCCGCATCACTCGAAGCTGAAGTTGATCAAGAAGAAATCATACCTACTCCACCTGAAGGCAACAAAACATGGGGAGCTGTTGGGCATAAAGGTATTTCTTCACCTGTTTTTACTAGTGATGTGAGTCGTTCTGCAGCAAATCTAGAGGATGTTTATGCCTCTCATCATCTCGAAACATCCACTAATAGTCATGGTGGACATTCTGTTGAAATTCCATCCTTTTTCAAAACCCCTGAATTCGATTTGGCTGGTCCTAGTGCTACAACAGAGCAATCAACAGACTTTTCAAGGCTGCTAGAGCTTTTATTGGATGTAAAGAAGCAATAGTATGCTCTGGGGTATGAGATGTAGGATCTCAAGAATGCTTTCATGGCCATTTCAGTGTCTTTGCACGATCAGTTACAAGCCCTGAAGAATCAAGTGCAGTCTACTATGCAGGGTGAAGAGTTTCAGTCACTAAAGCAGAGTTTTGCAAGGCTTGAAAAGACAATGCATTCTATGGGAGAATTCGAGCTTGTTTGCCGTCCAAAACAGCCATGATTTCAGCTTTCCATTTTCAAAACATCTCTTTTATTTGTTCTCCACTTTTTGCTGCTGACAAAAAGGGGGAGAAGTGTTGCAGATTTGACTTTATTTTTCTGACTTTGTTTTTCTTTGGATTATGGACTTATCTTTTTATTTGGTTGTGATTTGGACTGATGATTGGTTTGCCTACAGCCTTAAGCCTTGATTATGGTAAAAGGTAGTTGTTTATACAAGACTAACACGTTTTCTGTGGTTGCAAAATCGCTACTATCCTTATCCTAATCTTTTTATCTATTATGAGATATCTTGGTTTGCTTAAGTGTTGTCTTGCAGGTCAAAAGTATCCAAATCTGCAGGAAAGTTTTGTTACCATAAAAAATGGGGACATTGTTGGAGAAAACTTCTCTATTTGTTTTGAAGTTGACAAAATGTTTCCATCAGTATAGTCTGAAGATTTGCAGACTCTATCGTCAAAGTCTGAAGACCTCCAGACTCAAGATTTAAAGTCTGCCTTCACTGATAGTTTCTAGACCGACGAAGAAAAGTATTATCCATTGAAGAAGACTCATCTAGATGTGAGTATATCTTTAAGGATTTGATTCGTATGGTTGAAGAAGATCTCATGGTGGGAGATAGCAACTCAAGATCTATTATTCGTATTGATATTAATCCAAGTAATTAGATTTGTTGATTAGCGAAGTATACTTGGAAGGTTCTACTTATGGAAACCTAGATCCTGATTGTATGGGCAAGCAAGATTGGTGAGCTATCATCACATTCCTTAAGTAATTCGAGATCTTTCTAATTGATTCAGTCAAACGGGTTGATTGGAAGAAATCCTTTGGAAGGTGCCAACGGTTATAAAGGCATGGAGGAGTATATAAGGAAGACGCTCAAGTTATTCGAGGAAGTGCTCGATAGAAGAATTCCAAAGTTCGAAGCTTCTTGTTCTTTGCTATTTCATTTGTTGAGCTCAAATTGTGTTCAAAAGAGAGATTAGATACTTGTGAGATCTTGAGGAAGTGTAGCAGAGTCTCTACACTGTGGAATCAAGGACGTGAGACTGTAAAAGCTCCTTTGGTTATTAGTGGAATCTAGCTAGTGGGCTGTCAGTGCGGAAGAGTGGACGTAGGCTTGGTCTAAGCCAAACCACTATAAACCTTGTGTTTCAAATTCTCTTTCCTTTATCTCTTTACTTTAGTTTGCAACTTTATAAGTCTTTTACATCTTTAGTCTGTTATTCTTAGAAGCTGATTTATTTTGTTTAAGTGTCGCAAAAATTTCCCTGATCACCTATTCACCCCCCTCTAGGTGTTCTTTCTAGCCTTATCAGGTTGGAGATCTATAGTAAAGAAGATAACAGGGTCAATATCCCAAGAACGTTGTAGCCTTCTATTTCTAATGGAATCCTCCACATCTCTAAAGATGACAGCCTTCTCTTTTACGACTTTAAGAAGATGCTTCTTTATGGCCGGAACAGAAAGCGGCTCCTCTCTAAAGAGAATATTGTTCTTGTTATTCCAAATGAAGTGGCAAAGTGCACCGAAAGAAAGGCAGGCAACACACTTATAAAACTCCTTGCTTGAAAGCGAGGTAATGGCCCAACAGAGGTTCTCCCCCCAAGACCTATTCCACCAGGGAAGATTACACCTGGCCGCCCAAAAGAAAGTAATACTAGCCGTAATGCGACACCAAAAAAAGAGATGATCTATAGAGTTAGGCACATCATTGCAAAAGGGCCAAGAAGCAGCATCAATCCTACTATAAGACATAAGGAGAGATCGGGTAGGAAGCCTACGCTTGGTGATGAGCCAAAGGTTGAGTTGGTACCGAGGCAGGATGGCATTGTTCCAGATGAAAGGATGCCAATTGACTCGGGCCTTCTTCCGCCTTATGGCCTCCCAAGCCAAGCTGACCAAGAACAAGTTTGACGAGTCCTCCCTCCAACGAAAGCGATCCTGGCTCCCAGACAATGAGGGAAGTGGAGAACCCCATAACTCAATCACCGACCTGATAGCCTGGCCATCATCAGAAAAAAGGTCAGCCACTGAAGCCTGCTTAGAGAGACCAGAACTGTAGATGCGCGAATCTGAGAAATATAAGTTCAAAGGACCCCTAGGGTGCCAATTGTCATCCCCTATCCTCCAGACGAAGCTAAGCCGGATTTCCATCCTGAGCTATAGAATCTTCTTCTAGGCCCAAGAACAAAAAGTCGGCTTCTTTACGACCCAGAAATTCTTCCTCTTTAAGAAGGTCGAGTGGACCCATTTGCACCATAAGGACTCCTTATCTAAAAACAAGTTCTAGATATGTTTGAGCATGGCCGCCTTGTTGCACTCTCGCAGCCTTCGGATACCAAGGCCTCCCTCTACTTTTGGGAGGCACACATCATCCCAAGAGACCTTGGCACCCCCTCTGCCTAACTCTAGGCCTCTCCAAAGGAATCCGCTCAATCTGGTTTAGCACTGTCGCAGGAAGAAAAAAAAAACTCGCCCAATAGGCTTGGATGGCATGAAGAATTGACCTGATCAGTTGAAGATGACCAACAAAAGATAGAAATCGATGAGTCCAGGATTGCACCCTTGAAGTGATGTGTCTAACAAGAGCAGTACAACCCACCTTCCCTAGCCTCGACGTAATAATTGGAACTCTGAGGTAGCGGATTGGTAAGTTTCCTTCAAGGAAGCCAAGATCCAATAGGATTTGATTCCTTAAGGACGGCGAGCCTCCTGACAGGAACACCTCACTTTTCCTCGGATTTGGCAGCAGGCCACTCCAAGAAGAAAACGTATGGAGTCCTTCCTCAAGGAGGGTCACAGAGGGCAAGTGACATCCACAAAAGAGGACTACGTCATCTACAAAGAACAAATGCGAGAGGCTAGTAGACTTGCATCTTAAAAAAAGAGCAAGTTCTGCGTACGAAGACCATTTTGTTGGTCAGAGTGGTCTGGCAACACCACGGTACTAAAGGAGTGACATAGGAGACTGAAGAGTCGATGAGACAATTGTACCACCACCTTTTTGATGAAGTTTTGTAATGGTTTAAATTTCGAGGACGAAATTTTTATAAAAGCGGAAAAGTTGTGACATCCTAGATTTTCACTTCTGTTTTCTATTGAATAAATCGAGCATTTCATCGACGCGCCTATAGGACTGTTCTCAGAACTGATCACTCTCGAGATAACTAGACTATTCCAGGAAGACATTAAGGAATTTTAAGGCAATAGACTTGAGAATTCGACCACAAATCGACTTCTCGACCATGCTCATCTTTAGAGGTCATTACGGCACAGTATAAAATCAATTTGAGATCATAGATAGGTCAATTCAATTTGAGATCATAGATAGGTCAATTCGACTGAGAAAAATGCCGAGATGACCGATGGTGGATTGAATGAATTTATTGAGGCCGAATTATGACGAATTGAGCAAGAAACCAAGTCTAATTGAAGAGGAAATGTTTGAATTTCGTAGCTCCCCCTTGGCCTAGTCAAAATGGACCAATTCAAGGTTGTAAAGAGAGGCATTGGTGGCCTAAGGATAGCCAAGGAACAACACATGGCCAATGATGGGTCAAGGGAGATAAGCATGTGGAAATAAAAATGGCCATGGTGGCCCCCTCCATCTCTTCCTTCCTCTCCAAGCTTGGCCGGCCAACCTTGTCTCTCCATCCTCTCCATTTTTGCACCCCAACTAGCAAAGATCGGCTAGCAAGCCACTGAAGCCATCCACGCCATCGCCGCCGCACGCTGTCGCCGTTTCCACGAGCCACCGTCCGCGCGAGAAGCCCGCACGCCCGACCGCCCTTGACGCGCCTCACGCCGTCCACCCGCCTCTGCCGTGCGTCACAGCCCCCGACCGAGCTCAGCCGAAGCCGTGTTTCGCCGTTCCTTCGCTAGTAAAGCCCCGCCAAGGCCTGGTTTGGCCATTTCACCCTTTCCTGATCAATTCCCGTGTTAACCAAGCTTGTTTCCCTTCTATTTCAGCAAGAACAGAACAGAAACTTAGTGGGTTTCCAGCAAGGTGTTGGGCCCGTTTTGGAGGTGTTCCGGGCCTCGAAACCTAGGCCCGCTTTTAGGAAAGTCGACCCCCGCGATGTTCCCATCGGTTTGATCCGACCCGCGCGTTAATCAAGTGAGTTTTGCTCACTAATCCTTGCTTAGTATGCTAATGATGCTTAGGGGTTGGTTAGATTTAATTAAGAGCAATTATGTGGATATATTAGATTAGAGTAATTAAATTAGAGACTTATCAATGCATGTTAAGCAAATGGTTAGTGTAGTTAGCAAGGAAATAGATCCTAGTATTTATTGAACGAATCTCAGAAATTTTTCAGGTCCATTTTGGCGTCCAATTAGGTATTACGGGCCTAAATTGGATTTATTGTATTTATTTAATAATTTTCGTAATTATTTAATTAATTATTTATTTTTCAGAAATTACGCTGGGATAGCCGACGACCGGAATTTTATGCTGATTATTGTGGTGCAGTCTGTTTATTTATTTGAGTGCCAAATCGTGTTGAATTGAATTAATTATGATTTTATGATTTTATTCCTAAATTAATTAATTTTGGTAATTGATTGGAAAATTACCGGACGTCGGTTTACAGCGCCAAAAATATGTAATGGGCTGTTGAAACTAGTGGGATATTCATAAAGTGAAATTATGATATTTTAGCTAAGACCGACCGTGTACCCACACACGGCTATTTTTATCGGTATGATAAAAATGATGAATTGTTATATGATGAAAATGGTATACTATCTTGGCCTGAGGTCCTTAATCTATCAGCTTTAGGCAAGCATATAAATAGTATACCATAGTATTAGCTTTGGGTGAACATATATTATCAGCTTTGGACGAGCATATATAGTATACTATGATGGCCTAGGGGCCCTAATCATTCAGTTTTGGGCAAGCATATATATAGTATACTATGTTATCAGCTTTAGGCGAGCTATACTATTTATTTTTCAGCTTTTGGTGAGTAGTCTTAAACTAAGGTCAGACTTCATAGATAGTATTGATTGTACCGACCAGGGGAAGGTCGTGATGACATGTAATCAACTAGGTCGATTGATCGATAATTCGATCTGATTGGGTGATGTGATGTGATCATGTATATTTGATATATATACTGACTTGCAGGAAGGAACTAAGGCCAAGGTAAGTCATTTGACTCGTGTTGTGCTTAGGCAGTCCTAAGGTGTATTGGCTTCCTAATCGAGTCTTAGGGGGTAGAACTTGCTGAGACGTAATCTCATCCCGGTTGTGGAACAACATTTCGAGTCCCTAAATGGTAGCACCTCCACCCCCTCGTCTTCCTATGCATTTTGGTATACCCGAAGAGATCACTAAGATAGGATACCACTTCCTGATACACCCTCACTCTGAAGGACTAGAGTACGTCTTGGTAAAGTCCAGTGTCTTGGTCGACGTGGGTAAAGACGCCTTGAGGCCCCACGAGTATAGGTCGTGGTATCGTCACTACCATGATGGACGAAGAGAGGGTCCCGTACCGGAGGGTGATGTGCCTCTATTTGTCTTAGAGGCAGCATTCGGAAAAGGGACTGCAAATCCCAAGGATGGAGCGATGGATGATGCCAAAGACCCTAAGCTCGCGGGTGATGCTGATACTCCTATGTACTCAGCTAAGGGCGATAATTGGAATGAAGAGGAAGGGGAGATCGTAGAACATGATGAGCCATGGGAAGAAGAGCCAGATGAGGAGCCTGAGGAGGAGGATCGGGAATTGCAAGATCCTGATGAGGAGCTAGATGAAGAAGATTCTAAAGAAGAGGATGATCTAGAGGAGGATCCAGAGTTTTGACCCGGATGAGGACTGAGACCCCATCCTATTTGCAAACCCTATGTATGAACTGATATGTGTTAGATCAGACCTTTGTGAATAGTATTGTAATATACATACTATGAGGTTTGCTGGTATAAAAGTATGGTTGTGGTTTTTCAGTGGTGAAAAATATAACCCTACTTTTCTATCCCAATGTTTTATTGTATGGGGATTATTTTATATGCTTCCGCATGCGTATTAAAATGAAAGAGTCGGCGATGCGTCCTGGGATGTCGCTATTAATCGACCAGGTGAGGGATGTGTGTGTGCTCGAGGATCGAGGCGTGACACTTAGTATCTATGAAAAAAATAAATTAAATACTGAAATATAAAAGAAACAAAGGACGCCTAAATCACACACAGGAAATAGGTGCCAAAACCGATCCTTCTTTCATCTCTCCGTTTTCACGTGTCTATGATGTACAGATCACATACGAACACCCCCGAAATATGCTCTACATCAACTACGAATACAAATAGGAAGCAAAACAACAAAGATGATTAGAAATGCCAAAAAAAAAAAAAGGAATATAAACTGATTATTTCTATTGAAAGATTGCATTGAAACAAATTAAAACAAGCAAAGTTATGATATCTTTCGAAGTATATTTGTGAAAAACAGCCAACCGAGATTAGACAGAGGGGATTGATTCAGATCGTATGGTATTTAACATCAAGTTGTTTCAGGTTCTTGATTCGAGGTGGAGATGCAATCAGGGATAAATATTTGAACGAAATCAAATTAAACATTTAGTAAGCTCACACGAGAACTGCCTCTGTTTCAGCCGAATATCCTCTGTTTTCCCTCTTCCTCCAGCTGAGACTTTACCTCTGTTTTCATGGCCGGATTCCTTATTGTCTGTTGCTAAATTCTCCATTCAAGAAGATGGCAACTAATCCCTTTATTTTCTATTTTCCTTTTGGCTGAACATCCTCGCCACTTTTACTGATTTCTTTGTGCAGGGCTCAGAGATCACCGTCCTTAATTGAAGTTGGTAGAAATTCACTTCCATATGGGTGTTGATTAAAACTTTTTTCCGCGATGGGTTTTGGATTGCCTTGTTTCCTCATTTGGGATGGCACATGCCACTCACGTGTGGACTTCGGCTAGGCCAACGAGAGTCTGGCCGAATTCGACAGAGGGGCCGCTCTCGTGTGGGCTAGATTCAGGGCCGCTTCTCTTCTAAATTAAAAGCCAAGGGGTCGTCTATCGCGCCAACTTAAGTGAAATTCATAAACGGGCCTATGTTTCGTTCGATAACGAGAAGCTATTCTTAAACAAAAATGCCCCTAATTTCTAAATATAGAGGGATGCGATAAATATGCAAATGCAAATCAATGTAATATCGATATTTTTGTTTAGAGTCAAATCTTGTTATTGTTGGTGGCTTCCATCTAATTTTTATCATATTCATGAGACATCTCTGGGTGAAAAATTTAGGTATCTACAACTCTTCCTATTGGAGGGGAGCTCGAAGAGATTACCTTTTAAGACAGGTGAAGCCTTATTTTTCCCAAGAGATCATATTATAGATGTGGATGCGAATGAAGTGATTTTGTTTTAGCTATTGTAAAATTTATTACGAAAGTATAATTGAATCATAAAACTTGTAATGAAAGTTTAATTGAATCATAAAACTTGTAATGAAAGTTTAATTGAGTCGTAAAATTTGTCCTGAAACTTATTAAATTGATACAATCAAATCCTTCCATTCATTCTTTCCATGAGGGAAAATGCTGATTTGACTTATTATTATTATTATTATTATTATTATTATTATTATTATTATTATTATTATTTTCTCTATCTTAGATGGTGATGCCGTGGTTTTGGTCTAAATCTGAATTTCGATTCAAATTTTAGTTAAATTAAATGAAAAGTAAGCTAAATTAAAAATAAATAAAATAAGGGTTGAAACAAGGCAGCGAGGGCTCCTCACTGCCGCCTCACCATCGCTAGAAAGGGCCAACGAAGGTAGAGGATGGCCAGCGGGGGCAGGGGCGAGAAACTCACTAGATTAAAAGCGCTTTCTGAGCCAAAAAAAAGAGGAGAGCATTGGGTTACAAAAGCATTTTCAGGGCAGAAGAGCTCAATCGGAGATTTCTCATAGAGGGAGTTAACTCACCACCAATTAGGAATGTGTTGACCACATTGATTTTTAACACTCGAGGCTTCTTTTTAAAATTTTCGATGACGAATTGTGGCTCAGTCCTCTAAGTCATCGAAAGACGGCCTGAGGCCTTGCTTAAAATCTCCATGACGAAAACGTAATTTCGATGCATACTTGAAAACTAGGCATTGCAAGCTTTCCAACGAGACGAGAATAATGCGAATTTAACATCATACAAGAGAAGTACGGAATGTTAGGTAAGTTCTAAAACCCTTCTTATTAGCTTGATTATTGTAATAAGTACTTGTTATCATGTATTAATAATTGGATAGATATCATAGGCTGTGAGACTTTCATCACTAGCATTTTTGGTTGCCTTCTTCGTCTCGTCTTCATCACTACCATTTTTCTCATTAGTAGAGTTGCTTTTGTTCACACCCAAAAATATGGCGAAGTTGTCGGCATGAAAAGGACATGATGGAAACATTAATAACACGTCCCATCACCGAGCATTGTAGAAAGTAATATCCGTTTTAGTGCGCTGGATATCCATTTTTTTGTTTACCAAATAAAAAAAGGCCAACTCGTTGGCATGAGAAACACTTGACAGAGGCATTAATAACACGTCCCATCACCCACGATTGTTAAAGGTGACATCCATTTCGGTGCATTGGACATCCACACCTAAAAAAGTGGCCAAGTTGTTGGCACGAGAAACACATAACGGAGGCAATGAAAAACACATCCCACCGCTAACAATTTTAGAAAGTGACATCTATTTTAGTGCATTAAATATCCACACCCAAAAAAATGGCCAAGTTGTACGCATGACAGAAGGCATTAATAAGATGTCCCATTGCTAACGATTGTAGAAAGTTATTATAAGCGATAACGTAATTCTTTAATGTGAAAAATGCAAGACAATGAATCTTTGATTTTCATAATTTTCACAATAAGAGTAATGAAGACATGTCTTTTGTAACATCCAAATTTTGGACCCATCTGATTTGTGAGCTAGGAACATAGAATATAGCAATGGTAATGAGATCAATTAAATTGACACTATTGAAAATGTGTCAATGACGGGATTGAAAGACAATGGTTTTTGAATAGTAACTTTTGAGACTCACTAGATAAATTCTAGATTTAATTTATGGTCTAATGTCTAATGTACATGACAATTAGACCCAGATGGTTCCATTTTCACTCATGGACTAGGCCCACTCTTCTCTCTCTCTCTCTCTCTCTTCTCCACTCAGCTCTCTCTCTCTCTCTCTTTCTCTTCCTTTCCCGCCACCATGTGTCAAGATGGCAAGCCATTTGGCACCGTCCTCACATGCGACCAATAGAATCGCATGCAACGGAAATTGCCTTGAATTAAAAGACCCATTTTCTCTTCCTCTCATTTTCTCTCGGCTCATCTCTCGACTTGACTCTCTCTCTCCCTATGGTTGATCACTCGATATCTCTCCCGATCACTCGCAACTTAATTTTTGTTAAGGCTAACAATCCAACCTAAAAGAGGGGTGAATAGGTTGTTTTCAAACTTTAATGAGCTTTTGCGAAAATTAGCTCATTGCTAAGTAAAGATCGCATCAACCTGATGTTTAAACAAATACTATGACATCCTGAAAATTCCTCCCTATTTTAATAATATGAAATGGGCTTTTCGTCGACGCGCCTATAGTCCTTTTTCTCTAAGCTGATCACTCACGAGTTAACTGATCTATTAGATGAAGCTGTAAAGGGATATAAACATGGCAGACTTGAGAATTCGATAGGAATTGATCGCTCGACCGTGATAATCGGTAAAGGTTAGTACGACACTGTTATAATCGATTAGTGATCAGATATAGGATGATTCGACGGAAATGCGCAATTGAATGGTAGGTGATTCCACTTGATTGCAAAATTCGCGTTAAATGGCACTAACCCAATTTTGTGTCGATTTTGTACTCAGTACCCGTAATTGAAACCTTAAGCTTTTTACAACAATCGAACGTTGCCTACGAGTTGAAGATGCACAAACGTGGATAAAAAATTATCGATCACGGGTCAAACGCGATAAAATCCCTAAAATCTACCCGGTAGGTTGAGTCGCACTAAAATCACGTCTGGTTGATTTTAACCACGAAATTGAATTCGATTCCAAGAATCGAATATTTGGGCGTGTCACGATTTACTTTTAGAATCTCGTCTCATCTTTCGAGAAATTTCTGTCGAGCCCGGAAATTTGCGAAAAAATCAAAATTGGCAAATTAAAATCAAGGAAATTCGGATGGGCACCTTAATTGGCAATTTGGGCTACCAATTTGAGTTGGTTTGTGAAGAGTTGAAGGGAAATTCGTAAGGGCAGCATCCTTGGCATTTTTGGCCATCAAAATGAAGTGGTTTTGTGAAGAATTGAGAAGAAATTGGTGGAAATTCGTATGGCTGCTAAAGAGGGGTTAATTGGCCACCAAATTGGCTTTGTTTATGAAGAAATTGAGGGAAATTAGCCATTGGTTGATGCCTTGACTTAGAAGGCTAAAGACTTTGTGCCATTTGTGATCATTGCATGGATATTTTCCCTTTGATGGCTATTGGCCAGCTGCTAGACTTTCTTGCCCTCTTGTCCCCCTCTCCATGCGTATCCCCCCTTTTGTAGAACAACTTATGCTTCTTCTTCCTTTCTTCTTCTTCTTCATCTCTTCCACTTGTTGCTGCACCATCTCCATTTCCAACATCACCACACAACCCAACTAGCCACTGTTCCAGCCGCCTGTCTTCTGACCAACAGCACCCAGCGCCCATCCCACAGCCACTCGACCACCCTCTCACGTTGTCTCCGAGCCGACCAGCCCGCGTCACAGCCTCGACGCCAGACCGCCTCGGCCAGTAGCCGCGACCAACTCCTTGCACCGCTCAACCATCGCCCATCGTTGCCAACCAGCCGTCCCCGTCGCCGCCTGCCCCTGTTCGGCTCTGCCAACCACCTCGGTCCCTCAACTAGCCCTTCCAACAAAATCGAAGCTCAGCCTTAGCTGAGACTTGGTTGGCTGTTTTCAGCCTTGTCCGGGCCTCCATTGGAGTCGCCGTAGACACGGGATCTCACCGCCATCGCGCCACCATCACCATGAACCCGTTATCTCACTAATCCAGTGAGTTAACACCCTAATCTTAGATTAGGAAGTTAATTACACTTAGGTGAATTAGTTTAGGCTTAAGTATGGATTAGTAGTTAGTTTGGTTAGTGTAACTAGTAGTTAGTTAGTTTAGTTAGTTGAACGAGATAATTAAGTTAGTTAGGTGGTTAGTTAGGTTATTTAGTTAGCTTAATTAGAGTAAAGTAGTTAGCTTAGTTAGATTTATTTAGTTAGCTCAATCAGATTAATCTGATTAGCTTAATTAAATTAATTAAGTGCATTAGTTTAAATAATTTACAATTTATTTAATTAATTATAATTAGCGTGAATTGTACCAAGATAGCTGGTTAGTAGAATTTTACGTTGATCGTCGTGGTTGAATTAATTTGTGAAATTGATTGCTAAATTATGCAATTGGGTGCTTGGTGATGATTTTTGATTATTATTGCAAAAATATGATTTTATGGTATTTAATTAGAAAAATATTGGGTGTCGGTTTTTGACGCAAAAAAATGTTTTAGGTACTATATAAAATTGTGGAATTTTGAAATGGAAGAGTATCACGTTTTACGATTCGATTTGATTGTGTGACCACGCACAATTATTTTATCGAGTATTTTTAATACGAAGAAAATTGGACAAGTCCATTATTTGAAATGGAAGTATTTGAGTGCAAAGCACGAAGTTCTTGGTCAAGTTTGGATGTACATATTCACTAAGTACCCTGATGCGTTTACATGGGGTAGTGAACCCGTCTTGATGCGTTCACGCGAGACGATGCCTGATTAAGTTCAGATGCCCTTGACAACGGATGCCGGTCGCAGTAAAGGCTGGGTCGATGCTCCTTTATGGAATGCCATCCTGATGTGTTTACACGGGACGTTGCCGTACCCAACGGAGTGGGACGACGCCCGGTTATGCCGGATGGCTGCCAACTGTTGAGTTGGACATGACCGATGGGTCGTAATAACTGGGACACGCCTGAGTGATTGAGATAACCGCGCCTGATTATGGGATAAAAATGTGTGATACGGAATGGACGTGTCATAACGGTTTGATCTTATAATCGGGACCCCTGTGATTGTTTGAAAGATGAATTGAGGTGTTCCAGTTATTGAATGCATTTACTATATGCATATGATATATGAGATGTACTAATGTGCAGGGAGGTGCTGAAGCGAGGTAAATCCTATATGGTGCATGTTTAGGCTGCCTCTGAGTGAATTCTCGTCCTAATCGGGGTTTAGGGTGTTGACTCGCTAAGATTTTATCTCACCCTGTCGTGGTTAACCCTTTTTCCAAGTCCCTAGTGTGGAGAACCCGGAGCCCGAGGTTGAAGGGTCCGAAGTGTAGGTGACTTAGTAGTTTCTTTTTGGAGACGGACAATATATATATAGACTTGTACATTTAACCTGGCGTGTATATAAGGTGTGATTTATGAAAAATGTGTTAGCATGTTTTACCATCCCGTGTGTTTGTTTGTTGGTTGGGTAATAATGAGATCGCTTCCGCATGTGCACAAAATGAATGGGTTGGTGACGCGTCCTGGGAATGTTGCAATTTGATTGACCGCTGAGGGATGTGTGCAAGCTCGGGGTTCGGGGCATGACATCCCCACCCGAAATGGTATCAAAGCTGGTAAGTGTTTGGAGTGATAAGCTGCGATGGGTTATGGGATAGTTAGTAGGAAAAGCTTTTCCTTATGCTAATGCATGTGATTGATTGACTGATTGATTGATTGTTTGTGTAGGTCGCTCAGACTTCTAATTCTATGTGGAATTAGAAAGCATGTTTTATAAGGATCTTGCAGTATGAGTGATCTTGAGCAGAGGACTCCTTGGAAAAGGACCGTTGCATATGTCATTTGAGGGAGGGCGCCAACTAGGGTCGGTACCCAAGGTAGAGCGCCGGCTCAGGCCAGCGTGAGAAAAAGAGTACCGCCGCAGACTAGTACTAAGGGTGTAACAACACCGAGCAATCCTAGCTTGGACGGGATCGTTCAGGCGCTAGAAACGTTGGGAATCATAATGGGCCAGCAAGCACAGAATCAAGCCGCCATTTTCGCCGTCACCACTGTCGCTGCCAATGCCATAGCCGCCGTTGTTGCCGCACCTGCTGAGGTCCAACCTAAGAATGTGATCGAGGAGCGAGCTGCTGCGTCTGGGCCACAGTTCGTGCACAGCAAGGATAACAATTGGTTTGGGAAAAAGCCAATGACAGAAGGAATGTACCCCATTTGTCCCAACCGAAAGAGAGGAATCGGAAAGTCGGCACCCAACCCGAACGGCATGTGCCGAATTTGTAGGAGGAAGCATGGACCAACCCCGTGTCCTGGTAGAACAGGAGCGTGCTACGGATGTGGTCAGCACGGCCACCAGGTGAAGGACTGTCCGCGTAAGTCCAGGGGAGCACATGCACCACTACCGCAGATAAGGCGCTACTAGGATGGCGAATGGGATAGGAATGAACCGAGCTATGCATCGATCTGGAGAAGAATGTTTTTGGGATAATTTTATCAGAGTGGTGTAACAGAAATATGGTTAAGCTTGTAGAACTTTGGTTTATTGAAATGAAGTCGTAGAAAGGAGAATTGCTAGCTAGAATTGTACTTGAGTATTTTGCCTATGTATAACTTTGATGTCATGAATGAAAAGGGTTGGCTCAAGGAGCATCTTGCTGTAATGGATTATTATTGTGAAGTAATCCAGTTTAAACTGTTAGCGGGTGAATATTTTGAGTTTATTGGAAGTCGAGGAGGACCCTTGATTACCTTAATCTCATCGTTTGAAGCAATCTGTTTGTTAGATGTGGGTTGCCAAGGTTATTTGGCAACTGTTGTGGATACGATAGTTGAGGAGCCAAAGATGGAGAGCATCACCGTGGTACGGGAATTTGCTGATGTGTTTCCCAAGGAATTACCTGGTCTACCCCTAGAAAGGGAGATCGAGCTCGTGATTGAGTTGGCCCCTGGGACGGAGCCAATTTCTAAGATTCCTTACCGAATGGCGTTATCAGAGTTTAAGGAACTGAATGTGTAGATTCAAAAATTGTTAGACAAGTGACTTATACGTTCTAATGCATCACCTTGGGGAGCACCAGTTCTGTTCGTGAGGAAGAAAGATGTTTCATTGCATCTTTGCATCGACTATCGGCAACTCAACCAAGTGACGATCGAGAACAAGTATCTGCTACCGAGAATTGACGACTTGTTTGACTAGCTGCAGGGAGCGTCGATATTTTCCAAGATCCACTTGAGGACAAGTTACAACTAGCTAAGGATCAGGAAAGAAGATATACAAAAGACGGCGTTTCATACACGTTACGATCATTATGATTCACCGTAATACCGTTTGGTTTGACTAACGCCCCAGCTGCTTTCATGGATTTGATGCATCGAATGTTCAAGGAGTATCTGGATCAATTCGTGATAGTTTTTATCGACGACATCTTGGTGTACTCAAGAAGTCCATAGGAGCACGAAAGACATTTAAGGACAGTGCTTCAGACTCTACGAAATCATGGATTGTACGCCAAGTTCAATAAGTGCGAGTTTTGGCTGACTTGTGTAGCTTTCTTAGGTCACGTGATTTCTGGTGAAGGAATTTCCGTGGACCCGACTAAAATTAAAGCAGTGATCAACTGGCCAAGACCGACGACAGTGACAGAGATCAAAAGTTTCTTGGGATTGGCAGGTTAATACAAACGGTTCGTGGAAAGGTTGTCAGCAATAGCCATGCCTCTGACCCAATTGCTGAAGAAGGAAGAGAAGTTTGTATGGACGGATAAGTGCGAGCATAGTTTCCAAGAGCTTAAGCAGAAGCTGACTACCACACCCGTGTTGACGATTCCGTTTGGTCCTGGAGGATATGAGATCTTTAGTGATGCGTCGTTCAGAGGATAGGGTTGTGTTTTAATGCAACATGGCAGGGTTGTTGCATATGCGTCCTATCATTTGAGGCCTCATGAGTTGAATTACTCGACGCATGACTTAGAACTCTCAGCGATTATTTTCGCTCTGAAGATTTGGAGACATTACTTGTGCGGAGAAAGGTTCCAAATCTTTACAGACCATCAGAGTTTAAAGTACTTATTCTCTCAAAAGAAGTTGAACATGAGACAGCGTTGTTGGATGAAACTTCTCAAGGACTATGACTGTGACATTCTGTATCACCCTGGAAAAGCTAATAAGGTTGCAAATGCGTTGAGTTGAAAGTCTTCGATTGCACAGATGATGGTTCAGGAATGGATCCTACTCGAAGGAGTTTGAGATTCAGTTTTCAAAGTTGATGTAGGCCACCTTTCAAGTCTTATGGCCACCCTCAGAATTGAACCAGAAGTGCAGATAAGGAATAAGACATTACAGTTGACAGATCCTAAGATCCAGAAAATTCTACATGAGGATGTGGAAAAGAGAAGGGCTGGTTTTCAGATTTCTGAAGATGGAACACGAAAGTTTCCTGGACGATTGTGTGTACCTAACGATGCAGAGCCTAAGGAGGAGATTTTTTTCAGAAGCTCATCTTAGTAGTTACAGCATTCATCCAGGCAGTATGAAGATGTATTAGAACCTGCGTCAACACTATTGGTGGACCGGTATGAAGGCGGATATCGCTAGACATGTCACCAAGTGTCTGACATGCCAGCAAGTGAAAGCACAACATTGTAAGCCTGGAGGACTTTTGTAACCGCTCGAGATTCCTGAGTGGAAATGGGAACATATCACAATGGATTTTGTGATGGGCTTACCAAGGAGTCATCAATGTAATGATTCCATATGGGTTGTAGTTGACAGATTAACGAAGTCTGCTCACTTCATCGCTGTACAAAAAGGACTATGCATTGGATAGATATGCTAAGTTATACGTGCGACAAATAGTTTATCTACATAGAGTGTCGGTAACGATTACGTCAGATTGAGACCCGAAGTTCATAGCAGCTTTCTGGAAAATTTTACAGACTGCCTTGGGAACAAAGCTGCAGTATAGCACGACCTATCATCCGCAGACGGATGGCCAGTCTGAGAGAACGATTCAAACCCTCGAGGACATGTTGTGAGCTTGCGTGTTGGATTTTAAAGGAAGCTAGGAGGAACAGTTTCATCTAGTTGAGTTTGCCCACAACAACAATTATCAGCAGAGTATCCAAATGGCACCGTTTGAAGCGTTGTATGGTGAAGCTTGCAGGACTCCAGTCTATTGGGACGAAGTTGGAGAGCGTAAGATCACTGGCCCTGAGTTGGTTTAACAGTCAGTGGAAGTCGTCAAAGTCATTCAAGAAAGACTTAAGACCGCTTAGAGTTACCAGAAAAGTTATGCAGATAAGCGACGGAGACCATTGGAATTCCAAGTTGGTGAACATGTATTTCTTAAAGTGTCACCAATGAGGGGTACTTCATGCTTTGGCAAGAAAGGGAAGTTGAGTCCGAGGTACGTCGGTCCCTTTGAGATTCTGGAGTGAATTGGGACTCTGGCGTATCGTCTTGCATTGTCGCCAAGACTTGCACAAGTGCATGATGTCTTCCACGTGTCGATGTTGAGAAAGTACGAGCCTAACCCAACCCACGTGCTAAATTTTGAAGACTTAGACGTGGACGAAAGAGTGTCGTATGTGGAGAGACCAGTTCAGATTGTGGACAAAAAGGAGCAAGTGCTGCATACCAAGACAATTTCTTTGATCAAAGTGGTCTGGCAACACCACGGAACAGAAGGAGCGACGTGGGAAAGCAAAGAATCGATAAGACGTCAATACCCCCACCCTCTTGAAAAAGAATTGTAATGGTTTAAATTTCAAGGACGAAATTTTTATAAGAGGGGAAGAGTTGAGACATCCTGAAAATTCGTCTTTGTTTCAATAATATGAAATAGGCTTTTCGTCGATGCGCTTATGATCTTTTTTCTCTGAGCTGATTTGTCATGCCCCGATTCTTGAGAGCGTGCACATCCCTCTACGGTCGATATAAATGCGACAGTCGCATCGTCGACCCATTCATTATTAATACACATGCGGAAGCGAAACAATATACCCCTGACAACAAATAGCATGGGATAGGAAAGCAGGGCAACATTTCACAAAAGCCAACTTTTATAAACAATAGGGTTTAGTTACAAAACAAGTCTGGTTAAAAGTCTACAAAAGGTCAGCTCTCAAAAAGAAGCTGTCCTATGATATACTAGTCGGACACACACGCCGATCCTTCAGACTCCACCTCCACAGACTCCGGGGCTTTGAGTCCTCCACAACCACCACCTAAGGACTTGAAAAGATAAGCTCACAATAGGGTGAGACATTGTCTCAGCGAGTTCACCTCCTAAACCCCTATTAGGAAGTAAATACACCCAAGGATGGTCTAGCCACACACCACATAGAGGACTTATCTTACCTCAGTCCTTCCTGCACGTTAGCACAATTCATGTCTCATATACGTGCAATCATCACTCAATAATTGGAACGCGTCATACTGAATCTCGATCAATCACTCATTCCAATTATTAATCACAGCCACATATACGGGCACAACCTACTCCAAGTTAGGCGGTCTTCTGGTGTAACCAGGTTAATCACGGCCCAATGGGCATAGCTTACTAAATGTGAGGCGGTAATCACGGCCCAATGGGCACAGCCTACTTCTAAGTTCGGTGGTAAATCACGGCCCAATGGGCATAGCCATACTTCAGCAGTTAATCACAGCCCAATGGACATAGCTTATTCCAAGTTAGGCGGTAAATCTCGGCCTAATAGGCACAGCCTATTCCAAGCTAGGCGGTTTTCTGGCTTAGCTAGGTGTCATAACCAAATGCTCACGATTCATAATCACCATACAATTTCACAACTCATTAATCAATTGTACAAACCAGCCATCAATTGCATAATTTAACTAATTCACAATTACCACACAACTACACAATCATCATTCCATTGATCAATCCAGAAATCAATTGCATATTCTAACCATACCACAGCTATCAGCTCGAAATACTATCGAAAGCACTCTCCCTAAGATAATTTCCGAAAAATATTAATTAATTAATAATTAAATAAATTCCGAAAATTAATTTAATTTAAATAATAAATAATATAATTTAAATAATATTTAATTTTAAAAATTAATTAATTAATTAAAATGATTAATTAAAAGTCTAATCATGCTTACATTAATCTAATTGCATAATTAGACTAATTAATCCATCCACTAAACTAATCAAGTACTTAATCTAATCAACATTTAAATAAACTAATCTAACCATCTAAACATACTTAGCATAATCTAAACACCCCTTAAGCATCATTAACTCCTTAAGCGAAGAGTAGTGAGTAAACTCATCGATATAGTGTTCCGGTGAGTCCACGGCGACGGCGACGCGGAGGCGAGCGACAATCCTCTTAGCGGCGACACCAACCAAGGCTAGGAAGAGCTCGGAAACGGGTCACGAAGTCCCAAAGCCTTGCTGGTTTTATGCTTTTGTTCTTGGCTAAACTGAAGGGCTGAACCGGTGGTTGGTTTGGGGTCGAAACAACGAGGAACGGGCTGATTGGAGCTCCGGCGAGTGGTTGGCCGACAACCAACAGCACATGGGGGTCAAGGGGGACATGTTGGTGGTTAGTATGGGTGTAGGTAAGGTCGAAATGGGGAGAAAACGGCTGGAAATCGCGAAACAGGCGAAACAGTGCACTCGGGTGGCTTCTAGGCGGTCTGGCAAGTCGTTTCTTCTCGTCGGCGTGCGGGTCGGCCGGCGACTCCTTCCAGCGAACGGCGAGGTGATCCCGTACGGTTTGGATGTGCTGAAGACGATGGTGGGTGGAGCATGAGCTGATTCGCACGGGAAGATAACTTTTAACTCGGGTTTTTGGAGAAAGGTCAGCTGGAGCAGAAACTGGCAGAAGAAGAAAAAAAGGGGGAAAAGGCTACGAATTTGCTTGGGCTGAAGAGGGAAGAGAAAGAGAAGTGAGGGCTGGTTTCTCTGGTTCGTTGAGCTTCCAAAAAGCTTCAACAATGGATAAAGTGAGGCTTGGGAGGAAGAAGATAGGGCTGAAAGCTTGAAGGGGGGCCACCAAACCTTCTAGATGGCTTTCCTTGTCCCCTTTGAGCTCAACCAATATGCCCCACCACATGGGCTATCATCCTCAGCCATTTGCAACTCCTTGGCTTCTCCAACGAGCCTCCCAAAGGGTCCAAATGTTGCACACCATGGGGGGCTACGAATTTGTGACATCTGCTCTTCAATTTCATTCAATTCCCCTTCAATTCCTCTCCAATTGGACTCAATTTGATGTCCATAAATCCAACCAAGGTGCCATCATCCCAACCAACATTTTTCCTCACCAATTAGTCCAACTTGACGGCCATGGGTGCGCTAAAAAACGGTCCCACGAATTTCCCAATCCAAAATATCCTTACTTTGGATTTTTCGCCGAAAATCTCGGTTTGCAGAAAAATCTTTGGAGAATGAGTCGAATTCCTAAAATGATTTGTGACATGAAATGACTTCCAATTTCTGAAATCGAGTTCAATTTCACAGTTAGTTTCAATCTGGCACGATTTTAGCGCATTCTAATCTATCGGGTAGCTTTTAGGAATTTTTAGTGCAATTGACCCATGGTCAATTATTTTCAAGCCACACGTATATCTTTGACATGTTGGTGACTCTCGGTTGTCGTGAAAATCTCGAGGTTTCAAATACGAACACAGGGTACCAAAACGACAGAGAATTCAGTCTAGTATTGATCGACAAGAATTTTGCAATTAGGTGAAATCACCCAAACTTAATCACATGGCTCTGTCAAATCAACCTATCTCCGGTCTCTAGTCGATCTGTACCGTAATGACCCTTGCAGATTAGCGCAGTCGAATAGTCGATTCTTGGTCGAATTCTAAAGTCTATTGCGTTTAGATTCCTTAACGGTTTCACCTAATAGGCTAGTTATCTCATGAGTGGCATACTCAAATAATAGAACTATAGGCACATCGATGAAAAGTCCGACTCATTCAATTGAAAATAAAATTGGAAAATCAGGATGTCACATGATCACATCTATTGGGTGAAGCGGTTAAGGGATATAAACGCGACAGACTTGAGAATTCGATCGGAAATTGATCGCTCGACCGTGATAATTGGCAAGGGTCATTACGGCACCATTATAATCGATTAGTGATCGGATAAAGGACGATTCAACGGAAACACGCAATTAAAGGGTGGGTGATTTCCTGATTGCAAAATTCGCGTCGAATGGCAATAACCCAATTTTCTGTCGATTCTGTACTCGGTACCTGTAATTGAAATCTTAAGATTTTTACGACAACCGAACGTCGCCTACGAGTTGGAGATGCACAAACGTGGATAAAAAATTATCGACCACGGGTCAAACGAGATAAAATCCCTAAAAGCTACCCAGTAGGTTGGGTCGCGCTAAAGTTGCGTTCGGTTGATTTTAACCACGAAATTGAATTCGATTCCGGGAATCGAACGTTCGAGCGTGTCACAATTTATTTTTAAGATCTTGTCTCATCTTTCGAGAAATTTCCGTCGAGCCTGGAAATTTGCGAAAAAATCAAAATTGGCAAATTAAAATCAAGGAAATTTCCGTCGAACGTTCGAGCGTGTCACAATTTATTTTTAACCTGGCATGTATATAAGGTGTGATTTATGAAAAAGTTGTTAGCATATTTTACTATCCCATGTGTTTGTTTGTTGGTTAGGTAATTATGAGATCGCTTCCGCATGTGCATAAAACGAATGGGTCGGCGACGAGTCTTGGGAACGTCGCAATTTGATCGACCGCCGAGGGATGTGTGCATGCCCGGGGTTCGGGGTGTGACAAATACTCACTAACTGTATGCTAATGTATATAAGTAGATAAAAAATAGTGGGACATAGTTAAAGTGGTTTGACTTTATTTTTAAGCCTATGTCCACTCTTCATACTAACAGCCTCAAAACGAGTTGGATTCCTCTAATAATCTGCTTGGAAAGTTATAACTAGCTAGTCCTATGGTTCACACAGCTTCTTTCTTGGGACTTTTGTAGACTAACCAAAAATAGTAATTATTGTTGTCTTCTCACTACAGTCTCTAACTAACATGTCAAACACTCTAGCTACTCTACTACATGTTTTATTCTGATTCTGCCGCTATGCAAATCCAGATCTTTCAATGGCTCTTTAGCTGACCCAATGAACATCAATTGATGCACTTGGCTATTACATTACCATCGACCTGATATTTACTACCTTGATATAAACATTATCAGTCCCTGATCTTTTAAATGATTGATGATGTTTGTTATAAAATGACATTTGCAAACTTCCTTCTAATGGATCACGCCATGGATATTACGTAGTCTTTTGGTCCAAAAATCTGCACACAACATAGCACATATTATACTAAGGATAGTTTAGGCATCATCAAAATCACTTAAAGATGTTTTCGCCAAGAATCTCTCTCTCTTTTTGATGATGATAAAACTATCCCGTAGATGTGAAAGAATAGTAAGGCTTGTTTGAAATAATTTGCATAATTTAAAGATAGGATCTCCTTAGGATATTTTGCTGTAACGCTTTAGAGATATAAACTCAAATGATATTTAGTAAGATGAGATATGATTGCAAAAAAGATCTTCCCTAAGAGTGTTATCATCTAATTTGGGAATCATAGAATAACAGTTGGTTGCTCCCCCTAGCTTGATGATGCACTCATATACTCCCCCTATTTTGGTGAGTAGTATAATTTCAAACATTAGTCAGTTCTAAGCAAAAATATAATGAGAGAAATTCTTAGCAAATTATTAGTACCAGATGTTGTGAGAAAATTCATAATTTTCAAAGAAATTTTAGCAAAACCAGGAGCGGATGTTTAGGAGCAAATGTTAGGCGTAATTTTTCACATCAAGTAACTCTCTCCCTTTTTGTCATCTATCAAAGAAAATTTGAAATAGCCGCATGAATCAAAAGATCAGCTTCATTTATGGAAAGAGATAGGACGATACAAGAAGTAGTCCTAAGAAACGAATTGGAATAGGTAAAATAGCATGAGCAAAACATGAGCGCAAGATTTCAAAAATGTTTGAGTGCAAGGGCATTTATGCTGCTGAGAGGAAGTGGGCTTTTTGAGTTCGGCGGTGTCCAGTTTAGGGCATACGGGTTTATAGCAATCTAGGCTAAGAATGGTACACTCGATTTTCACCATGTATTGTATAACTGTCACGCCCTGAACCTCGAGTGCATGCACATCCCTCGGTGGTCGATAAAATTGCGATGTTCCCAAGACACATCGCTGACCCAAATCGATTCATGCACATGCGGAAGCAAAATAAACAATCCCCAGACAACAATCAACAACCACACTTCTATAAACAAACTAGGTCAGCCTGCAAGGTTATATATATAAAAGTCGAGGTCTCAAAAAAGAACTCCCTAGCTAACCCTACCTCGGACCCTATCTACTTGGGATCTTGATCTATCACGACACCGTCAGGGATGTCGATGTCAAGTGGGGTCAGCTATCACCTCACCCTCAACGACGGGTGCATTGAAACCATCCAAGGGACCTTCCTGTTCCCCGTTAGGCCCGTGACGAAACCATGCCTTAAATCGATGAGGTACCAACTATGATAGGCCCTCATTGACCAAGATCGTGGTCACAACGAGCTCACAGATCCAGGGACTCCCGGGGATAGGGAAGTTGGTACTCTGCTCGGTATACCCTCGCGGCTATCCAAAACAAACCGGTCTCACCTCCATCTAAGGACCTGAAAATAGTTAAACCACGATGGGGTGAGACAATCTCTCGGCGAGTTCACACCCTAAATCCCGATTTATAAAGGTAATACACCTAGAGGCAGTCTAATCACACATCACAGAAGACTCACCTCGCCTCAGCACCTCCCTGCACGTCAATACAATTCATATAACATTTATAAATGCAGTAGATGCAATCGATAATCAGAACGCCTCACTTTCAAATCAATCAATCACAGGGGTCCCGATTATAATGCTAAATTGTTATGACACCTCCCATACCGTGCCACACAATTTTGTCCCATAATCAGACACATATATCTCACTTAGACAGGCGTTCCAATTAATTACGGCCCCACGGGCATGGCCTACTTGACATTCGGCGGTCTTCTGGCGTAACCGGGCATCGTCTCGCCCCATCGAGCATGGTAATGTCTACCTCGAGACAGCATTCCCAAACGAGCATTGACCCAGCCTCTACTGCGACCGGCATCCGTTGACAAAGGCATTCCATATAGGAGTATCATCCGGCATAAACGCTCGCAACGGGTACTCATAACCATCACACGACCATCCAATCTTGGGCAAAGATATTGTGCTTTGCACTCAAATGCCTCAATTAAAATAATATACTTGGCATATTTTCTTCGTATTAAAAACACTCGGTAAAATAATCGTATATGGGTACACGGTCAGATCGAACAAAAAAAAGTGATACCCTTCCTTTTAAAAATCCCACTATTTGATATAATACTTAAAAACATTTTTGGCGTCAAAAATCGACACCCGGTATTTTCTAATTAAATACCAAAATTTCATAATTTCGAAATAATAACTGAAAATCAACAATCATCACTCAATTGCACAATCTAACAATCAATTGCACAAACTAATTACACAACGGCAATCAGCATGAAATTCTGACAACCGGCTATCCCGGTATAATTTTCCGAAAAATATTAAATAATTAAATAAATTACAAAATTAATTAAATAAATGCCAAATAATTAAATAAATGCCTAATTAAGCCAAATACACTAATCTAACCACCTAATTAAATAATGCACTAAGCTAAATAAATCACACAATCTAATTAACCCCTAGCTAAACTAATCTAACCAACTAATTAGCCTAATTAACTAACTAATCCACCTAAACTAATCTTAGCCTAACCTAAACCTCCCTTACGCATAATTAACCCCATAAGCAAGGTTTAGCAAGTAAACTCACCGGATTTGTGAGCCGATGAGTTCACGGCGACAGTGACACAGAGGCGAGCGAGACTCGAGCCTAGAGCGACGCTAAGGGAGGCCGAGAAAGGGCCAGAAATGGGCCACAAAGTCTCAGCACCAAGATGGAACTTCAGTTTTAGAGGGCTGCTAGACCAACTGATTGAAGGGCTCAGCTTGGCTAGAACGGCGAGGAAAGAAGCGGAGCTGGACAGCGGCGCTAGCAAGGGCAAATGGCGGTGGCTCAAGTGGCTAGAATGGCGAACGACGGCGGCCAGGCAGACGGCGAGCAGGCGCGGGACGGCGGGGAACTCGCGAACAAGCTCGTGGGCATGGACTTGTGGGCGTGCGAGCTGTTTGGCTTCAGCGGCAGCTCGAACGGGCGGTGAAGGGCGGTCGACAGCTGCAGGGGGCTCCGGTGAGGCTGTTGCTAGTTCTCTAGTTTGCTGACTGGTTTTCTGCTTCAAATTCAACAACAATGAAGGATAGAACAGTAAGGAGGAAGAAGAAGGAGGAGCTGCAGCTAGAGAGGGGACAAAGAGCCTCCAAAGTCCTCCAAAAATATCCAAACACTCAAGTAATGGTCCCACTAGCCTTATACCATAACTCGACAACCCTTATGTTTTGGCTCTTAAATATTATTAAACCATTAATTAACAACATCATGTGGGCCACAATTATTCTTACATTCTCCCACTTGGCTCATACGACCTTTCTTTCATGGTTTAATAAAAATCATAATGTGCACAATAACATTATGCTAAATCTTTTCTTAATTTGGATATCACATAATAATCACAATTAAGTAAAGAAAACTAATGCGAGTCATGGCAGTTGTATGTTATTAATCGACATAGTTCCTTCCATGTACTATGACATAGCTGTTTACTTAATATGACCCATAAATGAGAAGTACAATAATTTAATGGTCCAACCATAATATTTTTGTTAGAGACTATCTTGTTTAACATTAATCTATCTCCATAATATATAATAGAAAATAGCAAATGTCATAAACACATAATTGTGCTTAGAGTGTCAAATACATAAATTTAATGTAATCATAATCAATCATTAACGATGTCTAATAATGCCATCCTTTCAACATGTTCATTAGATATTTTGCGCAGTAGTCCTTTTGTTAAGAAATATGCTATCATAAGGTTGGTGCTAATGTACTCAATTGATACTCTCTATTTTTTAACTTCTTCTTTAATGGAAAGTATTTGATTTCCATTAGTTTAGAACCCTTAAAATACTTGTGATTCTTATAGAAGAAAATTGTTGTAGAATTATCACAATAAATTTTCAGCGTAATTCACGCAAGAATGATAAGGGAAAGAATAAGGATGACTAATTGTCTTACGTCATCTCTGTTAGGGAAATCCCTTATGATGTTTTGAAGATGACAAAATAAATCAAAGGCTACTAACGTGTTTAATGGTTGAGTAATAGACCATACAAATGATAGAACGTATAAATGATATTGTCAAAGTCTATACTTGGAAAAACCAGAAGACAGACTCTATGCTGAAGCTGAACTTGTTCAGACTGTGTCCAGACCTTAAAGCTAAATCTGTTCAGAAGCAGAATATCCTCAGATTCAGATTGTAAAGTCTATTGCTCTCAGACTTTACATCCAGAACGAGACATAACGTAACACAAGCCCTAAATGTATAACAGCTAGTGATCTAGTTTGGATTCTACATCAAGATTGATTTGATTGACTTGATCTAATTGATTGACAATTGAATCTTGAAGACAAGAACTTTCTATACGAAGAAGCACTACTTATGGAAGCTAAGATTCTATTTGTATGGGCGATCGGAATTAACTTGGGATTCTACTTTTGTCACTCAACGGCTACCAAATCTTCTAGATACAGATCTGTCCAATGGGTAGATTGGAAGACAATCCTCAAGATACTGTCCAACAGCTAGTTTGGAAGTGGATGAGTATTTAAGGAGATCAAAGACCGATGAGTAAGTAAGAGACGGAGCATAGAATTTATAATTCCAAAGTCTGAGCGACCTTCGATCATACACTTGTCTTTGGTGAGCTTAAACGTTTGTGATCGTGAGAGAAATACCAAAAGAGTGACTTAGTGAGATAGTGTGATCTACTACTAAGTGTTTGCACTAAAAGTTGTAATCTCTTATTAATTGCATAGTGGAATCCAGCAAAGAGGCTATTAGCGTGGGAGAGTGGACGTAGGCTTGATCTAAGCCGAACCACTATAAATTATGTGTTCTTATTCTCTTCCCTGAACTCTTTTATTTTTTTCATAGTTCTATTTAACTGCTAAAGTCTGAACTCGCTCAAAGTTTGTTGTACTTCAGACTCAGTTTCAAAAGAAAAATATTTCTACTGTTCTTTGCGAAAAATTTTCTCCACACCTATTCACCCTCCTCTAGGTGTTCATACTAGCACTTTCAATTGGTATCAGAGCCAAGTGCTCAGTTTATAAAAGTGTTTTTACTTTTGAGCTAAAGATCTTCTATGGCTAGTACCTTGGCACCAGGACTTATGGAAGGGCAAAGCAACACTAGGCCACCATATTTTGATGGAAATGAATACAATATGTGGAAGAACAAAATGAAAGCATTCCTAAGATCTAGAGATCTCTTGCAATGGGATGTTGTGGAAAAAGGAATCAATCCCACTACTGCATCTACATCAAATAAGAATGGCAAAGACAAAGAAACCAAACCCCCCTCTCCTATGTGTCGGACGGAGATGTCCAAAAGAGAAGCTCTTGATGCAAAAGCTATTTATTATTTATATTGCGCTTTGTCTCCTGCTGAATATAACAGAATCTCTTCATGTGAAAAAACAAAAGAAGTTTGGGATAGACTTCATGTTACATATGAAGGGACTGATCGTGTAAAAGAGACAAAAGTAAACTTCCTGCTCAGCAAATATGAATCTTTCAAGATGAAGCAAGGAGAGTCGATTGGAGATATGTTCAACCGTTTTACAAAAATCATAAATGGTTTAGCATATCAAGGCCAGCCAATTTCTTCCCCAATGAAGGTCAACAAACTCTTGCGAGGTCTCTCAAAAGATTGGAACCATGTCAAGACCTCAATCCGGGAGACTTAGAGGATTATGCCACTTTCTGTTGATGAATTGATTGGCACTCTTCAATCCTATGAAGTGGAACAACTCAATGATGAAGATCCCAAAGGTAAGAAGTCCATCGCTTTAATATCTAACGTTAATTCTGATGATACAGACTCAGAAAATGATATGGACGACGAAGAACTTGCTTTTATGATCAAGAAATTCAAAAAGCTGAGTAGAAGAGGAAGGAAATTCAGTGAAAGAAGACAATACAAGCAGAATGGCCAGAAAAGAACAATAAAAGAAGATGATGAGCAAGGAAATATATGCTTGATGGCATATTCTGAATCTGAGTCTGACTCAGACACAAACTCATAATCAAATTCTGACTTAGACATAGACTTAGAATCTGATGAGGAAAACGAGGTAAGTCATTCAGAAATTCCTACTAAAGTTCTTAAGTATATAAATGAGCTTTGCTTAAATCTCAAATCTTCTCTTAAAAGGATCTCCAAACTAAAAAAGGAGAATTCATGGCTTAGGCAACAAGATTTTTCTCAAAAAGAAAATTTTGAAATTTTGCAAAAAGATTCTACAAACAAAAGAAAGTCGAGACTTACTTGTTAAAGAAAATGATTCTTTGAAGAATGAATTTTCAAATATTTCGACAAGATTTTCAAATGGTTCAAAAATATTAGAGCATATCCTTTCCATACAAGTACCTTACTATAATAAGTCGGGACTTGGTTTCAAAAAGGAAAGTGATTCTCTAATAGATTTTCCTAAAGTCAATGAGAGACTTAGACAAAGAGCTCCTAGACTTGCGTACAAGAAGCATTTTGAAAGGATTTTTACAAAACTTGTTGGTTGAAATGCCCTCAAGTGTTCAAATTGTGGAGATTCAGAATACTTTGAGAAAGAATGTCCTAAAGTCTGGAGACCTATTAAGAAAGATTGGATAAACGCAGCATACTCCACTAACTCTCATGGACCCAAGAAAAAATGGGTACCAAAGAAAAGGTGAGTTGTTTTTGCAGGAAATAAATGAGAAGGAGAATTTGGTAAGGAATGTATATTTTTGGTTTGAGTACATAATTTAAAAAATTCTCATTATACTTATATTCTCTTTGTGCCTTGATTGATTTAGACTTTATTATGACTGTATTCAATGATTTGTTTTATTGAAGAAAGAATCGTGTGATTTGTTTTTGTGATTCAACATTTGATTTGATACGCGTGATTATTTTTGACATCTTACTTAGAGACAATTGAGTTTATCTGGATTGATAATATCAGATTTTGTCATATTTTACAAAGTGAAAACCTGTTTTGAATGATCCTAATTTATTATGCAAGATATTCTTTCTTAGATACTCAAGGATTTTATTATCTCTGATTTTATTGTGCATTGACTAAGTGAGAATTTCATTTTCAAGATATTATTATGCATAATTTTCTTTCCTTAAATACTTTGTTATGATGAGTTTAGAAAGAATATTTGATTATGGAGATTTCATATTTTGCTCTAACATCATGGAAGGATCCAAATTGATGGATACCAAAAAGGAAATGACTGCATTGCAGGAAATTCTATAAGTGAAGAATGATTGCAAGTTTACGTAGGTGCAACCAAAAATGTATCTCATGCGAAAATTGGTAATAATTTTTTTTAATGGTATATTGCAAACATATACCTTGGGTAAGAAAATATTTTTTTTTTATCCTGCCTTGCAAATCTCTACATACATTTATCATGATTTTAGATGATTGCCTATGAATTATACATGACTTATATTGTGGCATCCGAGAATCCCAACCATACCAATTAAGTAGACATGGAATAAGAGAGGAATTTGGACATTGGTCAATTTAATTTTGTGCCAAAGGGATGGAATTCGGCCACGCGTGAGGGACACGCCTGCTGAAAATTAAGAGTAAAATCTTGAGGAGTTGGACTGCACGCGAGAACTTTGGTTATATCCTTGTATATGAAGCAAATTGACTATAGGGATATCAAATTGATTTTTGTGGAAACCAAGTGCCTAATAATTGTACAGAAATTGTGGGCTTATTTTTCAGAGATTGTGGGCCATTTAATTTGGACTTTCGGCCACAAAGTTTTGGGCCCAAAGCAGGCCCAAGAGGCCCACAAGGCCGTCGACCGAAGGGAGGAGAGAACCGGATGGAGAAGGCCACACCACCTCCTCCATTTGTCCTTTTGATGAAGCCACTTGTCTTCCTCTTGGAGCCAAGTGTCTCTTGCATGCAAAATCTAATGATTACTAGCTAATTAAGAAATTAAAGGAAAGAGGGGGAGGCGGATTGATCGAGAGAGAACCGCCGAGAGAGAGAGTGAGACCGAGCGGGCGAGCGAGCGAGAGAGAGAGGAGGAGAGTTCGAGCGGGAGAGAGGGCGCGCGAGTGTGGGTTGTGAAGGGAGAAGAGGAGGACCGTCTTCCGCCATGTCTGAGCTGCCGCCGTCGACGCCGCCTAGCTCCGCCGTCGATCGAGCCACGCCCGAAGCCCCCAAGTCGCTGTTTTTGCTTACTGTGATTTCGAGAACTTAAGGCAAGTGAAGTCCATTGATCTGAATTGTGCTATGTTGTGGAAGTCTAGTGAAATGTAGTAGACCTTGGAGATGTTTGAATCTTGATGCTGGATGTTGAAATTCGAATGAATGGTAGTAGATTTCTTAGAGCAAGTAAGCTGTTTCGTGTAAGAACAGCCTGACCCTTTGCGATTCCGTGAATTTTACAAAATTATCCAGTTGAAATTTGACTTTGTGTTCTTGATGAAAGTTGTAGATGACATCTTGAGTAGTAACATACTAAACTTTGAGAAGAAACAGAGAAGTATTGGTCGGTGAAACGATTTTCTTTGAAAGTGATAAATCTGGAGACTGTTACCGAGGGTTAGGGAGAGTTATAATGATTATAGCTCTTAATCTAGAACGAATTCGACTTCGATTTCTTCACGAGACTTTTACCTATAGGTATAAAATATAACATATTAAAATCTCAGAATTTTCTGAGCTCATTTAGGTATTTTATCAAAATTGTTGTTAAAACTGTGCAATAGTGGTGCTTGAAATTTTATGGCTGTGATGCATGGACCATTGTGAGTTATACGAAATTTTCTTGACTTGGTGTTCTTCATAAAACCTTTTTCTCTAGATCTCATCTATAACATATTAAATTTTTTAGGATTTATTAAGATCATTTGCTAATTTTTCCAGAATTTAAATCAATGGAGTGCATTCTGTTTTGTCCAAAAATCTGTTCTATTTCAAGACCGATTGACTTGCTCTAAGAGTTGTGATTGTCTTGGGTCATTATTGGTACAATGGATGCGGTGACATTTAGCATATCATATGACATCAAAAAAATGAAATTGATGAGACTTTGCAAACTCATTGAAACTTATGATTGTATTGCATCAAAGGTTGTTTTTTTCTAAAAGTAAGACATATATGTATATATTGTGTTGTTAATGATACCATCGGATGGCTAAGTTGACGATGCCTCAGGAGTGTCGAGATGCTCGGAGGTGTGTGCCGAATGCCCAGAGGTGTGTGCCGGATGTCCTCGAGAGTTTCGAGATGCTCGGAGGTGTGTGCCGAATGCCTGGAGGTATGTGCCGGAAGCCTTGTGACGCTAGTTGGGGTGCGAGATGCCCGGAGGTGTGTGCCGGATGCCTAGAGGTGTATGCCGGAGGCCTCGCGATGCCAGATCGGGTGCGAGAGATATGAGGGATGCAAACACTGGTCCCTGGGAATGAGATCCTTTTGAAAAATCAAAATGGGAAATGAATCATGCGTATGTGTGTGCATATGGCATAGGATATAAATTGTCTATGAACTTGAGTTGGTGATATTTGGCATTGAAAGTGTGTTCATTAAGGCATTGAATGGATCTCATGGAAACATATGCATGATTGCATGGATGATATGTGCATTTCACATGAAATCTTGGTTGTCTTGCTTGTTGCATTTTGTGGTTTGATGGATCTTTTACTGTTGAGTGGTTGTACTCACCCCTTTTGGGGACTAACATTTCAGACTAGGAGTTATGTCTCTGTCGCCAGTCCCCCCCGGTACTTTCTATGGCATACCGACCGACGTCGAGGTTAAGTGTACGGAGCATCATCACCCCGAGATATGGGGGTTAGTTTTTGTTCATGTGCGGGTTTTGGTCTTGTACGACGTTGGTATACCCGCCAGACCTGTCACTCAGGAGTTTTTGTCTCGTGCATATCCGCTGCGATGGGGTTATGCTGGAAACGCTACCGCCGCCACCAGCTGACGGGCCGGGTTAGGTGTGACTAAGTGCGATGGAGGGAAGATGAAGCTTCTTTTTGGACAACTGACACTAGATGATGGACCGATGTATATGACTGCTATGAAGTCAGGTACTTTTGGTATATAGCCGAGCATAGAAAAACCTTGGCCTTTTGATGTACCGACTCATGAAAGTGTTCAGCTCTAACTTATATAAGATGTGTAGTTGGTGTGCATTGCATTATTTTGTTGGAGTATGGGATAGGGAGATTTTGATTATGCTTCCGCTATATGAATTGCGCTGGGACCGATTAACTAATATAACCCCCAAGACTTATGGACTCATTATAATTCTATGGTATCAGAGTGATATATTACCAGGGCAAGTGAAAAGTAAGCGAACTGTGGCGACCCTAACGGATCGGGGGCCGTTTCGTGGGTACCACATATATTGCAAATATCTTTTGTTATAAACATAAGGCATTGCATTTTTTTTAAAATTGCTTGATTTGGCACGTGATAAAAATATCTACTTCCTTTTTGCGAAATGCATCAATAATATATTTTTTAGATTTATGCTTAAGGAAATCCCTTTGATCTTGAAAGATATTATTGCATATTCATGGATATTCTTGCTATATTCTTAGAAGATATCTTATATCTAGCAAGTTTTGATCGGCAAATCAGAGGAAGGTATTACGTGATATTTTTGCAAGGATTGTTATCTATTATACAAGAATTTGCAGGTGACAAAAAAATCTTCCGTTTAGATTTTGGAAAGCTCGATTTGAAAATTATGGAGATTCTATACTATCTTCTGGAGGCTCAAAAATTCACTTCCTTGTGCAAAGTTTTTGCAAATTGTTTAGGAAATCCCTAATGTGTCGTACGAAAGGTTGAGTAGTTCTGAATTTTAATTTTATATATGCTATTCAATTTATTTATTTGAAGAAATGGCATTATATATTATGTGGATATTATTACAGCTTATTTGTGCAAAAAGTTTGTTAAGTTTATGCAGGTTGAATTCGAGAAGAGCTTGATTGAAGAAAATAAATTGTTGCCTCGAATTTCAAAATACACATGATCGTTGTGGATATCGTTGTTACGAATGAAATAATGAAAAATATTCTGCTCAACGTGCACAAGCCACAATTAGTGCTATTCGCAAAAATTGTCATGATGACAAGGGGGAGAAGGCGAATCCAAAAGAAAATGAAAAGAATCGTGATCATCTCAAAAAGGCAATAGATTGAGGGGGAGCATTGATCAATTATGGAAAAATCTTTTTGAATCGATCGTGATCTTGATTATTATGGAAGGAAGGAAAAGGTGAATGTGTTAGAACTTACCAAGTTCTACAAAATCCGGTTAGTGCATCTTTCATTACCTTTTGTCATTAACAAATCTCTTATTGACATTATCATTTTATTATGACAAAAAAGGTAAATAAATTTTATAATGCATCCGTGATTTTTATTGGATATTTGCTAATATATATGATCGAAGTGAGCTATATTGCATATCTTTATATTCGATTTACTTTATAAAAATTGATTTTTCGAAAATTGTGTTTCATACAAGATATATTTTTATCACTTTATATTCTCTACGTGATACTTGTTATCGCTTTTTGATTATGACAAAAAGGGAGAGAGAATATAAATATGCATATGTGTTGATTGGTTGATATTATAATATTGAGCTGCGGTTATTTTTTTATATATTGTTATGCTCAATCTATTTGTTGTCTTTTGATTCAAATCACATTTTTTGAAAATCCAAAATTTGATGATTGATTTATCATTATTTTAGAAAGTGTTATTACACATCTGCATATTTAGAGATTTTTTTTTCATCATCAAAAAGGGGGAGATTGTTAGGGAAATCTCTTATGATGTTTTGAAGATGACAAAATAAATCAAAGGCTACTAACGTGTTTAATGGTTGAGTAATAGACCATGCAGATGATAGAACGTATAAAGGATATTGTCAAAGTCTATACTTGGAAAAACCAGAAGACAGACTCTATACTGAAGCTGAACTTGTTCAGACTGTGTCCAGACCTTAAAGCTAAATCTGTTCAGAAGCAGAATATGCTCAAACTCAGATTGTAAAATCTATTGCACTCAAACTCAAATTATAAAGTCTATTGCTCAGACTTTACATCCAGAACGAGACAAAACGTAACACAAGCCCTAAATGTATAACAGCTAGTGATCTGGTTTGGATTCTACATCAAGATTGATTTGATTGACTCGATCTAATTGATTGACAATTAGATCTTGAAGACAAGAACTTTCTATACGAAGAAGCACTACTTGTGGAAACTAAGATTCTGTTTGTATGGGCAATCGGAATCAATTTGGGATTCTACTTTTGTCACTCAACGACTACCAAATCTTCTAGATACGAGATCTGTCTAATGGGTAGATTGGAAAATGATCCTCAAGATACTGTCCAACGGCTAGTTTGGAAGTGGAGGAGTATTTAAGGAGATTAAGGACCGATGAGCAAGAGACGAAGCATAGAATTTATAATTCCAAAGTCTGAGCGACCTTCGATCATACACTTGTCTTTGGTGAGCTTAAACATTTGTGATCGTGAGAGAAATACCAAAAGAGTGACTTAGTGAGATAGTGTGATCTACTACTAAGTGTTTGCACTCAAAGTTGTAATCTCTTGTTGATTGCATAGTGGAATCCAGCAAAGAGGCTGTTAGCGTAGGAGGGTGGATGTAGGCTTGATCTAAGCCGAACCACTATAAATTATGTGTTCTTATTCTCTTCCCGAACTCTTTTATTTTGTTCGTTGTTCTATTTAACAGCTAAAGTCTGAACTCGCTCAAAATCTGTTATACTTCGACTTAGTTTCAAAAGTTTGTTGTTTATCGACTCGGCTTCAAAAGAAAAATATTTCTACTGTTCTTTGCGAAAAATTTTATTCACACCTATTCACCCCCCTCTAGGTGTTCATACTAGCACTTTCAATCTCAAATTGTTAAAAGGTCATTTATGACTTGTTGTCGTCCGCCATCTACCAATAAGGATTAACCACGTTCCATCCTCAAGTGCCACATTTATGATTGAGAATGAAACGAATAGATGGTTTGAATTAGATCTGATTCGAGTGGTTTCAACATGGACCACATTTATGATTGAGAATGAAACTTGTATATGGAAACTTGTATATGGTTTGAATTAGACTTGATCTGACTCATTGGACCACATTTATGATTGAGAATAAAACTTGTATATGGTTTGAATTAAACTAATATGACTTGACAACGATGGTAACATTTTTTCTCAAATTTGCCCATGATTTAGAACTACTAGGCTTTACACTATACGTTGAAAGGGCTAGTAAGATCACCTAGAGGGGGTGAATAAGTGATGAAGAAATTTTTGCGAAATTTTAGAGTAATTTGCTAACACCGTAAGCTATAATAAACAAACATATAAAGCTGTAAATTAAAAAGGAGTTTAAGGGAAAGAGAATAGAAACACAATGTTTATAGTGGTTCGGCTTAGAACAAGCCTACGTCCACTCTCCCATGCTGACAGCCCACTAGCTGGATTTCACTGAGGATCAAAAGAGATGTTACAGTCTTACGTCCTTGACTTTATAGTGTAGAGACTCTACTACACTTCTTCAAAATCTCACAAGTATTTGCTCTCTCTTTTGAGTAAAATGAAAGTTCAACGATTGAAACAGCAAAGAACTTAAGAGATTTAGACTTTGGAATTTTTCTTTCACATGCACACTCGAACAACTTGAGTGTCTTCCTTATCTACTCATTCATGCCTCTATAACCATTGGCACTTTCCAAATGAGTTCTTCCAATCTACCCGTTAGACATAATCAATCAAGGAGATCTCGAGTTGTTTAAGGAATGTGATGATAGCCCACCAATCCTACTCACCCATACAATCAGGATCTAGGGTTCCATAAGTAGAACCTTCCAAGTATACTTCGCCTTTCAATAGATCTTGTAAATCTGTTCTATTTCAAGACCGATTGACTTGCTCTAAGAGTTGTGATTGTCTTGGGTCATTATTGGTACAATGGATGCGGTGACATTTAGCATATCATATGACATCAAAAAAATGAAATTGATGAGACTTTGCAAACTCATTGAAACTTATGATTGTATTGCATCAAAGGTTGTTTTTTTCTAAAAGTAAGACATATATGTATATATTGTGTTGTTAATGATACCATCGGATGGCTAAGTTGACGATGCCTCAGGAGTGTCGAGATGCTCGGAGGTGTGTGCCGAATGCCCGAGAGGTGTGTGCCGGATGTCCTCGAGAGTTTCGAGATGCTCGGAGGTGTGTGCCGAATGCCGGAGGTATGTGCCGGAAGCCTTGTGACGCTAGTTGGGGTGCGAGATGCCCGGAGGTGTGTGCCGGATGCCTAGAGGTGTATGCCGGAGGCCTCGCGATGCCAGATCGGGTGCGAGAGATATGAGGGATGCAAACACCGGTCCTCGGGAATGAGATCCTTTTGAAAAATCAAAATGGGAAATGAATCATGCGTATGTGTGTGCATATGGCATAGGATATAAATTGTCTATGAACTTGAGTTGGTGATATTTGGCATTGAAAGTGTGTTCATTAAGGCATTGAATGGATCTCATGGAAACATATGCATGATTGCATGGATGATATGTGCATTTCACATGAAATCTTGGTTGTCTTGCTTGTTGCATTTTGTGGTTTGATGGATCTTTTACTGTTGAGTGGTTGTACTCACCCCTTTTGGGGACTAACATTTCAGACTAGGAGTTATGTCTCTGTCGCCAGTCCCCCCCGGTACTTTCTATGGCATACCGACCGACGTCGAGGTTAAGTGTACGGAGCATCATCACCCCGAGATATGGGGGTTAGTTTTTGTTCATGTGCGGGTTTTGGTCTTGTACGACGTTGGTATACCCGCCAGACCTGTCACTCAGGAGTTTTTGTCTGTGCATATCCGCTGCGATGGGGTTATGCTGGAAACGCTACCGCCGCCACCAGCTGACGGGCCGGGTTAGGTGTGACTAAGTGCGATGGAGGGAAGATGAAGCTTCTTTTTGGACAACGACACTAGATGATGGACCGATGTATATGACTGCTATGAAGTCAGGTACTTTTGGTATATAGCCGAGCATAGAAAAACCTTGGCCTTTTGATGTACCGACTCATGAAAGTGTTCAGCTCTAACTTATATAAGATGTGTAGTTGGTGTGCATTGCATTATTTTGTTGGAGTATGGGATAGGGAGATTTTGATTATGCTTCCGCTATATGAATTGCGCTGGGACCGATTAACTAATATAACCCCCAAGACTTATGGACTCATTATAATTCTATGGTATCAGAGTGATATATTACCAGGGCAAGTGAAAAGTAAGCGAACTGTGGCGACCCTAACGGATCGGGGGCCGTTTCGTGGGTACCACATATATTGCAAATATCTTTTGTTATAAACATAAGGCATTGCATTTTTTTTAAAATTGCTTGATTTGGCACGTGATAAAAATATCTACTTCCTTTTTGCGAAATGCATCAATAATATATTTTTTAGATTTATGCTTAAGGAAATCCCTTTGATCTTGAAAGATATTATTGCATATTCATGGATATTCTTGCTATATTCTTAGAAGATATCTTATATCTAGCAAGTTTTGATCGGCAAATCAGAGGAAGGTATTACGTGATATTTTTGCAAGGATTGTTATCTATTATACAAGAATTTGCAGGTGACAAAAAAATCTTCCGTTTAGATTTTGGAAAGCTCGATTTGAAAATTATGGAGATTCTATACTATCTTCTCGGAGGCTCAAAAATTCACTTCCTTGTGCAAAGTTTTTGCAAATTGTTTAGGAAATCCCTAATGTGTCGTACGAAAGGTTGAGTAGTTCTGAATTTTAATTTTATATATGCTATTCAATTTATTTATTTGAAGAAATGGCATTATATATTATGTGGATATTATTACAGCTTATTTGTGCAAAAAGTTTGTTAAGTTTATGCAGGTTGAATTCGAGAAGAGCTTGATTGAAGAAAATAAATTGTTGCCTCGAATTTCAAAATACACATGATCGTTGTGGATATCGTTGTTACGAATGAAATAATGAAAAATATTCTGCTCAACGTGCACAAGCCACAATTAGTGCTATTCGCAAAAACTGTCATGATGACAAGGGGGAGAAGGCGAATCCAAAAGAAAATGAAAAGAATCGTGATCATCTCAAAAAGGCAATAGATTGAGGGGGAGCATTGATCAATTATGGAAAAATCTTTTTGAATCGATCGTGATCTTGATTATTATGGAAGGAAGGAAAAGGTGAATGTGTTAGAACTTACCAAGTTCTACAAAATCCGGTTAGTGCATCTTTCATTACCTTTTGTCATTAACAAATCTCTTATTGACATTATCATTTTATTATGACAAAAAAGGTAAATAAATTTTATAATGCATCCGTGATTTTTATTGGATATTTGCTAATATATATGATCGAAGTGAGCTATATTGCATATCTTTATATTCGATTTACTTTATAAAAATTGATTTTTCGAAAATTGTGTTTCATACAAGATATATTTTTATCACTTTATATTCTCTACGTGATACTTGTTATCGCTTTTTGATTATGACAAAAAGGGAGAGAGAATATAAATATGCATATGTGTTGATTGGTTGATATTATAATATTGAGCTGCGGTTATTTTTTTATATATTGTTATGCTCAATCTATTTGTTGTCTTTTGATTCAAATCACATTTTTTGAAAATCCAAAATTTGATGATTGATTTATCATTATTTTAGAAAGTGTTATTACACATCTGCATATTTAGAGATTTTTTTCATCATCAAAAAGGGGGAGATTGTTAGGGAAATCTCTTATGATGTTTTGAAGATGACAAAATAAATCAAAGGCTACTAACGTGTTTAATGGTTGAGTAATAGACCATGCAGATGATAGAACGTATAAAGGATATTGTCAAAGTCTATACTTGGAAAAACCAGAAGACAGACTCTATACTGAAGCTGAACTTGTTCAGACTGTGTCCAGACCTTAAAGCTAAATCTGTTCAGAAGCAGAATATGCTCAAACTCAGATTGTAAAATCTATTGCACTCAAACTCAAATTATAAAGTCTATTGCTCAGACTTTACATCCAGAACGAGACAAAACGTAACACAAGCCCTAAATGTATAACAGCTAGTGATCTGGTTTGGATTCTACATCAAGATTGATTTGATTGACTCGATCTAATTGATTGACAATTAGATCTTGAAGACAAGAACTTTCTATACGAAGAAGCACTACTTGTGGAAACTAAGATTCTGTTTGTATGGGCAATCGGAATCAATTTGGGATTCTACTTTTGTCACTCAACGACTACCAAATCTTCTAGATACGGATCTGTCTAATGGGTAGATTGGAAAATGATCCTCAAGATACTGTCCAACGGCTAGTTTGGAAGTGGAGGAGTATTTAAGGAGATTAAGGACCGATGAGCAAGAGACGAAGCATAGAATTTATAATTCCAAAGTCTGAGCGACCTTCGATCATACACTTGTCTTTGGTGAGCTTAAACATTTGTGATCGTGAGAGAAATACCAAAAGAGTGACTTAGTGAGATAGTGTGATCTACTACTAAGTGTTTGCACTCAAAGTTGTAATCTCTTGTTGATTGCATAGTGGAATCCAGCAAAGAGGCTGTTAGCGTAGGAGGGTGGATGTAGGCTTGATCTAAGCCGAACCACTATAAATTATGTGTTCTTATTCTCTTCCCTGAACTCTTTTATTTTGTTCGTTGTTCTATTTAACAGCTAAAGTCTGAACTCGCTCAAAATCTGTTATACTTCAGACTTAGTTTCAAAAGTTTGTTGTTTATCAGACTCAGCTTCAAAAGAAAAATATTTCTACTGTTCTTTGCGAAAAATTTTATTCACACCTATTCACCCCCCTCTAGGTGTTCATACTAGCACTTTCAATCTCAAATTGTTAAAAGGTCATTTATGACTTGTTGTCGTCCGCCATCTACCAATAAGGATTAACCACGTTCCATCCTCAAGTGCCACATTTATGATTGAGAATGAAACGAATAGATGGTTTGAATTAGATCTGATTCGAGTGGTTTCAACATGGACCACATTTATGATTGAGAATGAAACTTGTATATGGAAACTTGTATATGGTTTGAATTAGACTTGATCTGACTCATTGGACCACATTTATGATTGAGAATAAAACTTGTATATGGTTTGAATTAAACTAATATGACTTGACAACGATGGTAACATTTTTTTCTCAAATTTGCCCATGATTTAGAACTACTAGGCTTTACACTATACGTTGAAAGGGCTAGTAAGATCACCTAGAGGGGGGTGAATAAGTGATGAAGAAATTTTTGCGAAATTTTAGAGTAATTTGCTAACACCGTAAGCTATAATAAACAAACATATAAAGCTGTAAATTAAAAAGGAGTTTAAGGGAAAGAGAATAGAAACACAATGTTTATAGTGGTTCGGCTTAGAACAAGCCTACGTCCACTCTCCCATGCTGACAGCCCACTAGCTGGATTTCACTGAGGATCAAAAGAGATGTTACAGTCTTACGTCCTTGACTTTATAGTGTAGAGACTCTACTACACTTCTTCAAAATCTCACAAGTATTTGCTCTCTCTTTTGAGTAAAATGAAAGTTCAACGATTGAAACAGCAAAGAACTTAAGAGATTTAGACTTTGGAATTTTTCTTTCACATGCACACTCGAACAACTTGAGTGTCTTCCTTATCTACTCATTCATGCCTCTATAACCATTGGCACTTTCCAAATGAGTTCTTCCAATCTACCCGTTAGACATAATCAATCAAGGAGATCTCGAGTTGTTTAAGGAATGTGATGATAGCCCACCAATCCTACTCACCCATACAATCAGGATCTAGGGTTCCATAAGTAGAACCTTCCAAGTATACTTCGCCTTTCAATAGATCTTGTAAATCTGTTCTATTTCAAGACCGATTGACTTGCTCTAAGAGTTGTGATTGTCTTGGGTCATTATTGGTACAATGGATGCGGTGACATTTAGCATATCATATGACATCAAAAAAATGAAATTGATGAGACTTTGCAAACTCATTGAAACTTATGATTGTATTGCATCAAAGGTTGTTTTTTTCTAAAAGTAAGACATATATGTATATATTGTGTTGTTAATGATACCATCGGATGGCTAAGTTGACGATGCCTCAGGAGTGTCGAGATGCTCGGAGGTGTGTGCCGAATGCCCGAGAGGTGTGTGCCGGATGTCCTCGAGAGTTTCGAGATGCTCGGAGGTGTGTGCCGAATGCACGGAGGTATGTGCCGGAAGCCTTGTGACGCTAGTTGGGGTGCGAGATGCCCGGAGGTGTGTGCCGGATGCCTAGAGGTGTATGCCGGAGGCCTCGCGATGCCGATCGGGTGCGAGAGATATGAGGGATGCAAACACCGGTCCCCGGGAATGAGATCCTTTTGAAAAATCAAAATGGGAAATGAATCATGCGTATGTGTGTGCATATGGCATAGGATATAAATTGTCTATGAACTTGAGTTGGTGATATTTGGCATTGAAAGTGTGTTCATTAAGGCATTGAATGGATCTCATGGAAACATATGCATGATTGCATGGATGATATGTGCATTTCACATGAAATCTTGGTTGTCTTGCTTGTTGCATTTTGTGGTTTGATGGATCTTTTACTGTTGAGTGGTTGTACTCACCCCTTTTGGGGACTAACATTTCAGACTAGGAGTTATGTCTCGTCGCCCGGTCCCCCGGTACTTTCTATGGCATACCGACCGACGTCGAGGTTAAGTGTACGGAGCATCATCACCCCGAGATATGGGGGTTAGTTTTTGTTCATGTGCGGGTTTTGGTCTTGTACGACGTTGGTATACCCGCCAGACCTGTCACTCAGGAGTTTTTGTCTGTGCATATCCGCTGCGATGGGGTTATGCTGGAAACGCTACCGCCGCCACCAGCTGACGGGCCGGGTTAGGTGTGACTAAGTGCGATGGAGGGAAGATGAAGCTTCTTTTTGGACAACTGACACTAGATGATGGACCGATGTATATGACTGCTATGAAGTCAGGTACTTTTGGTATATAGCCGAGCATAGAAAAACCTTGGCCTTTTGATGTACCGACTCATGAAAGTGTTCAGCTCTAACTTATATAAGATGTGTAGTTGGTGTGCATTGCATTATTTTGTTGGAGTATGGGATAGGGAGATTTTGATTATGCTTCCGCTATATGAATTGCGCTGGGACCGATTAACTAATATAACCCCCAAGACTTATGGACTCATTATAATTCTATGGTATCAGAGTGATATATTACCAGGGCAAGTGAAAAGTAAGCGAACGTGGCGACCCTAACGGATCGGGGGCCGTTTCGTGGGTACCACATATATTGCAAATATCTTTTGTTATAAACATAAGGCATTGCATTTTTTTTAAAATTGCTTGATTTGGCACGTGATAAAAATATCTACTTCCTTTTTTGCGAAATGCATCAATAATATATTTTTTAGATTTATGCTTAAGGAAATCCCTTTGATCTTGAAAGATATTATTGCATATTCATGGATATTCTTGCTATATTCTTAGAAGATATCTTATATCTAGCAAGTTTTGATCGGCAAATCAGAGGAAGGTATTACGTGATATTTTTGCAAGGATTGTTATCTATTATACAAGAATTTGCAGGTGACAAAAAAATCTTCCGTTTAGATTTTGGAAAGCTCGATTTGAAAATTATGGAGATTCTATACTATCTTCTGGAGGCTCAAAAATTCACTTCCTTGTGCAAAGTTTTTGCAAATTGTTTAGGAAATCCCTAATGTGTCGTATTTAAAGGTTGAGTAGTTCTGAATTTTAATTTTATATATGCTATTCAATTTATTTATTTGAAGAAATGGCATTATATATTATGTGGATATTATTACAGCTTATTTGTGCAAAAAGTTTGTTAAGTTTATGCAGGTTGAATTCGAGAAGAGCTTGATTGAAGAAAATAAATTGTTGCCTCGAATTTCAAAATACACATGATCGTTGTGGATATCGTTGTTACGAATGAAATAATGAAAAATATTCTGCTCAACGTGCACAAGCCACAATTAGTGCTATTCGCAAAAATTGTCATGATGACAAGGGGGAGAAGGCGAATCCAAAAGAAAATGAAAAGAATCGTGATCATCTCAAAAAGGCAATAGATTGAGGGGGAGCATTGATCAATTATGGAAAAATCTTTTTGAATCGATCGTGATCTTGATTATTATGGAAGGAAGGAAAAGGTGAATGTGTTAGAACTTACCAAGTTCTACAAAATCCGGTTAGTGCATCTTTCATTACCTTTTGTCATTAACAAATCTCTTATTGACATTATCATTTTATTATGACAAAAAAGGTAAATAAATTTTATAATGCATCCGTGATTTTTATTGGATATTTGCTAATATATATGATCGAAGTGAGCTATATTGCATATCTTTATATTCGATTTACTTTATAAAAATTGATTTTTCGAAAATTGTGTTTCATACAAGATATATTTTTATCACTTTATATTCTCTACGTGATACTTGTTATCGCTTTTTGATTATGACAAAAAGGGAGAGAGAATATAAATATGCATATGTGTTGATTGGTTGATATTATAATATTGAGCTGCGGTTATTTTTTTATATATTGTTATGCTCAATCTATTTGTTGTCTTTTGATTCAAATCACATTTTTTGAAAATCCAAAATTTGATGATTGATTTATCATTATTTTAGAAAGTGTTATTACACATCTGCATATTTAGAGATTTTTTTTTCATCATCAAAAAGGGGAGATTGTTAGGGAAATCTCTTATGATGTTTTGAAGATGACAAAATAAATCAAAGGCTACTAACGTGTTTAATGGTTGAGTAATAGACCATGCAGATGATAGAACGTATAAAGGATATTGTCAAAGTCTATACTTGGAAAAACCAGAAGACAGACTCTATCTTGAAGCTGAACTTGTTCGACCGTATCCAGACCTTAAAGCTAAATCTGTTCGAAGCAGAATATGCTCAAACTCAGATTGTAAAATCTATTGCACTCAAACTCAAATTATAAAGTCTATTGCTCAGACTTTACATCCGAACGAGACAAAACGTAACACAAGCCCTAAATGTATAACAGCTAGTGATCTGGTTTGGATTCTACATCAAGATTGATTTGATTGACTCGATCTAATTGATTGACAATTAGATCTTGAAGACAAGAACTTTCTATACGAAGAAGCACTACTTGTGGAAACTAAGATTCTGTTTGTATGGGCAATCGGAATCAATTTGGGATTCTACTTTTGTCACTCAACGACTACCAAATCTTCTAGATACAGATCTGTCTAATGGGTAGATTGGAAAATGATCCTCAAGATACTGTCCAACGGCTAGTTTGGAAGTGGAGGAGTATTTAAGGAGATTAAGGACCGATGAGCAAGAGACGAAGCATAGAATTTATAATTCCAAAGTCTGAGCGACCTTCGATCATACACTTGTCTTTGGTGAGCTTAAACATTTGTGATCGTGAGAGAAATACCAAAAGAGTGACTTAGTGAGATAGTGTGATCTACTACTAAGTGTTTGCACTCAAAGTTGTAATCTCTTGTTGATTGCATAGTGGAATCCAGCAAAGAGGCTGTTAGCGTAGGAGGGTGGATGTAGGCTTGATCTAAGCCGAACCACTATAAATTATGTGTTCTTATTCTCTTCCCCGAACTCTTTTATTTTGTTCGTTGTTCTATTTAACAGCTAAAGTCTGAACTCGCTCAAAATCTGTTATACTTCAGACTTAGTTTCAAAAGTTTGTTGTTTATCAGACTCAGCTTCAAAAGAAAAATATTTCTACTGTTCTTTGCGAAAAATTTTATTCACACCTATTCACCCCCCTCTAGGTGTTCATACTAGCACTTTCAATCTCAAATTGTTAAAAGGTCATTTATGACTTGTTGTCGTCCGCCATCTACCAATAAGGATTAACCACGTTCCATCCTCAAGTGCCACATTTATGATTGAGAATGAAACGAATAGATGGTTTGAATTAGATCTGATTCGAGTGGTTTCAACATGGACCACATTTATGATTGAGAATGAAACTTGTATATGGAAACTTGTATATGGTTTGAATTAGACTTGATCTGACTCATTGGACCACATTTATGATTGAGAATAAAACTTGTATATGGTTTGAATTAAACTAATATGACTTGACAACGATGGTAACATTTTTTTCTCAAATTTGCCCATGATTTAGAACTACTAGGCTTTACACTATACGTTGAAAGGGCTAGTAAGATCACCTAGAGGGGGTGAATAAGTGATGAAGAAATTTTTGCGAAATTTTAGAGTAATTTGCTAACACCGTAAGCTATAATAAACAAACATATAAAGCTGTAAATTAAAAAGGAGTTTAAGGGAAAGAGAATAGAAACACAATGTTTATAGTGGTTCGGCTTAGAACAAGCCTACGTCCACTCTCCCATGCCGACAGCCCACTAGCTGGATTTCACCGAGGATCAAAAGAGATGTTACGTCTTACGTCCTTGACTTTATAGTGTAGAGACTCTACTACACTTCTTCAAAATCTCACAAGTATTTGCTCTCTCTTTTGAGTAAAATGAAAGTTCAACGATTGAAACAGCAAAGAACTTAAGAGATTTAAACTTTGGAATTTTTCTTTCACATGCACACTCGAACAACTTGAGTGTCTTCCTTATCTACTCATTCATGCCTCTATAACCATTGGCACTTTCCAAATGAGTTCTTCCAATCTACCCGTTAGACATAATCAATCAAGGAGATCTCGAGTTGTTTAAGGAATGTGATGATAGCCCACCAATCCTACTCGCCCATACAATCAGGATCTAGGGTTCCATAAGTAGAACCTTCCAAGTATACTTCGCCTTTCAATAGATCTTGATTATCCGAATTGATTCCAATAAAAATAATTGATCTCAATGTGCTATCTCCAGCCGTAAGATCTTCTCTAAACCGTACGAACCGAATCCTTGAAGATAAACTCGCATCTAGATAAGTCTTCTCTTCGTCAGTCTAGAAACTGTCATTGAGGGTAAACTTTGAGTCTTGAGTCTTATGGTCTTCAAACTATGACGATAGAGTCTGAGTTCGTCAGACTTTAACAACTGAATCTGGAAGTCTTCAGACTAGACTGATGGAAACGTTTTGTCAACTTCAGAACAATGTCATTGAGGGTAAACTTTGAGTCTTGAGTCTTACGGTCTTCAAACTTTGATGACAGAGTCTAAGTTCGTCAGACTTTAACAACTGAGTCTGGAAGTTTTCAGACTAGACTGATAGAAACGTTTTGTCAACTTTAAAACAATATGGGAGTTTTCTCTAACATACATAATTTAGGTGTATGGTTTAGGTCTCTTGCAACTTATCTAGCTTATAGTTGATGTAGAAAGTTCAAACAGAAATCGAACCGGTCAAATTCGAAAAGAATATGTCATGAATAGACTGACAAAATTTCAGCTCAATTGGACCACTAGTTGACCTCTGATGCCAGCTTGATATAAATCAAACTCTGCACCAGACCCCAGATTTTTACGGCAACAACTTAAAAAATAGTGAAAAACCCTATTGGGCTTGCAATTCATTGAGCTTCCTCCACATGGGAATAACCCGGCTAATACCATGTTTAAAGACCACCCGTCTATATAAGCCCTATACCCAAAAACTGATCATCTCACACTTAGCTCAAGCAAAAGCATTTGCAACAACCCCATTCCATTTTGCTTCCATCTACAGCCTCCAACTGCAACGGTACTATGGGAAGCCCTCAAAGCGATTGCGAGCACCTGCTCAAAAACATGGTTGGTGATGAGATTGCGATGAACCCTCTCGATCTCGGAGAGTTCAGGCGTCAGGAACAGATGGTCGTCGACTTCCTAGTCAACTACTACAAGAACGTTGAGAAATACCCGGTTCTTAGCCAAGTCGAGCCTGGGTATCTTTCCAAATGCCTCCCAAGTTCTGCACCACAGGATGAAGAACCCCTGGAGGCTATACTTGACGATGTGCACCGGTACATAGTCCCGGGCTTGACTCATTGGCAGAGCCCCACTTTCTTCGCCTACTTCCAGACCAACACTAGCACTGCAGCAATCCTCGGCGAGATGCTTTGTGCGGGCTTCAGCGTGGCAGGATTCAACTGGGTCTCATCTCCTGCCGCGACTGAGCTTGAGAGCCTGGTCATTGACTGGCTCGGTAAGATGCTGGACTTGCCAAGGCCATTCCTCTTTTCTGGGAATGGCGGGGGAGTCATTGAAGGGAATACCACCGAGGCCATGATTTGCACTCTCATTGCTGCAAGAGAAAGGGTCCTGAGGAGGTCGGGACACAATTCCATCACAAGGCTTGTTGTCTACGGGTCAGATCAAACGCATTGCTCATTCCAGAAAGCTGCCCGGGTCGTGGGAATAGACCCGCGGAACATCCGGGCCTTAAAGACGACGCAGTCAACCTTGTTCGGTTTATCCCCGGACTTGCTAAGGAAGGCAATCCGTTCGGATATCGATGGGGGGCTAATTCCATTGTACCTGTGTACCACGGTCGGGACAACTTCGGTCACAGCTGTCGACCCGCTGGAACCTCTATGCAAAGTAGCGAGCGAGTTCGGCATGTGGGTTCATGTCGATGCCGCGTACGCAGGGTCTTCGTGTATATGCCCAGAGTACAGGAAATTCCTCAATGGGGTCGAATTTGCAGATTCATTCAGCTTCAATGCACACAAGTGGCTTTTGACCTCTCTCGATTGCTGCTGCCTCTGGGTAAAAGACCCAAATGCCCTTGTCAAGTCCTTGTCAACAGACCCCGAGTACCTCAAGAACGAGGCAACCGAGTCAAAACAAGTTGTTGACTACAAAGATTGGCAACTTTCACTCAGCAGGAGGTTCAGGGCATTGAAGCTGTGGCTTGTGCTCAGGATCTATGGCGTGCGCAATCTGAGGAGTCACATAAGGAACGACTGCAGATTGGCTAAGCTCTTCGAGGAGCTCGTGGCGAAAGATGGCCGATTCGAAGTCGTTTTCCCAATAAACTTTGCATTGGTTTGTTTCAGGATTCGTCCTTCGGCAGTCACTGGCATGGCGAATGGCCAGGCAATGGAAGACGAACATCGTGAAACATGGAAGTTAAACGAGGTGAACAAACTCAACGCACGGTTGCTTCACGCTATTAATGCTTCAGGTCGGGTCTTTATAACTCATGCGGAGGTCGGAGGAATTTATGTATTGCGGTTCGCTGTCGGGGCAATTCTGGTGAGAGAGAGGCACGTGATCACGGCATGGACCGTGGTACAAGAACATGCGAATTCTCTCTTAAGCATGACGGGGAGCAACACTCATGCTTGACATACAGCAACGTCCGCAATAAGCTGCATAATCCTCTACCAATGTTCGCATGTCGGGGTTATTTGACGTACTGCAACGTCCAGGATTCAACTGGCCCTTGAGAAAAGTGGCCTTTCCAAGATGTTATTGCCGTGTCGGCAACTAATTAAATAAATTGTTTTGCAATGTTGTCCACGATGAAAAGTCCAACAAATTGTAAGCTGGTTAAGATGAGTTTTAAGAGCGCTTGTTGTTGGCAAATTTAGATCGTCAAGCATAGAGCATAAATTACTATTCATCCATTTAAGAACTAGTCAATGAGAGAGAGAGAAAGATATCAAGTGACGGACACACCTACTGATAAATCTTGCAACGGTACTATTACTATCTAAAAAGTTAAAGACTTGCATTGGTCAATAAAACATTGAGGTGGCATTTGTCACTTTCTTTCACCAATTTTTATTTATGGACCACCAATTGTCCAACAAATTTGAGCATTAGGCAGTACTCGTTAATGAGCAATACTTGTAACTAATGTGGCATGGTATCGTCAATTGCCAAAATTTTATAGCCTTCGATCAATCGGAGAGGGACTAACTAAGCACGACTTACCATAATGCCATTTCTTTTTTCCTTATAATCTTACAATTTTTAATATAATGTAAAACCTTACCTTCAGAGGATTTAAATTCCGTTTGTCTCGCGAAAAATAAATGACTTAGAAAATATTTTTCTGAAAACAATCGTTTACATGATGTACACAAATAAAAAATATTTTTATCGTCCACGAAAAATATCGTAACATAATTTGTTATCAATAATGAAAACATTTCTCATTGATTAATTATTTCAATTGATACAAATAATCCTTTTCAAGAAAATATGTTGCAAATAATTTATTTTCCTCGAAATAAACAGAGTTTTAGTTTTAACAAATTAAAGATTTGAGTCATTTTTCCAAAAGCAATCCGATCCATATGTTCTTCTTTTATTTTATTAAACGCAATAAAACAATTTTATTTGTCAGTTGCCAAAAATCAACATAGAATTAATGCTTCCAAAAAGAAAATGTTGTCTAAAGTCATAGTAAAAGAGACGCTTCAACAACGTAGGATTAGAGTAGGACCGACCAAAAAAAAAAAACAACGTATTGCTTTCTACCATACGCAGAGCAACATTTGTTCCCTTCATTTTGTGCTGCCTCTTAAAACAATGCATTAAATAACATTTTGTTTTGAGCAACAAAATGTTCTTGTGGCGACGTCCAAGCCCCGCTCAGGAATGGTTTCAACGCTTGTCTCCGTTTTCACGTGTCTACGCAAAAGAGATAAGAATAGATCCAAACAGATGTATATCAGAATGCAACGAATGCTCAAATTTCATGAAACAAGCCTCTAAATGAATGTTATGCGATGCTAAATACGAATAAATAAACAAAAGGTATTGCTAAAGGACCGGTTCGAGGAAGCGGAAACCAACTGAAAGTACTCTGGACGCCCACTATTCAGACCAAAAAATGGTCTCGATTGTGGACATTCAGGCCGTTCACGGGATTAAAGACGATCCCGAAACGGACATCGACGATTCTAAAGTGATCACAGATCAAAGGGACCATCAAGGACCTGGTTGGAGAAGCCCACACAAACCCAAGGTAGGGTGGACGCTCACTATTCAGATGGAGGACGGTCTAGACAGTGGACATTTTCAGCCCGTTCCTGGGCTAAAAAATATCTAAGCAACAGGCCTCAACCACTCTAGAGCGACCATCAACAATGGGGCCATCGAGGACCATCCGGGACATGCGAAAATTGACCGAAAGCAAGTCTCAGATCGCATGTAGGGTCATATAGACGCATTATCCTTGAATGAAGAACTCCCTACTTTCTATGAACGCAGTAAAGATGAGAATGCAAGACCATGCCATATTGATGATATATACAAAGCCCATTTGAAGGGATGAAGATACACAACTCCGTACTGTACTGCCTATAGTATCCCAGCAAATCTAAATTGTTGATAATAACCCCATTTTATAAAGAATAATTAAGATTAATTGAACATATCGACATCCAAATTTTTTGCCCGAAAGAGTCTCTTGCATTTCAGGAAAATTAAGGATCGTGATTAGGACTGAGATGAATTTCATTAACATGGTTTATTGACTATACAATATCTTCTTGCAACTGGGACACGTAAAACCGCTACATAACAATGATAAAATAAATAACGCATAAGAGATTACATCACAACACACCAAGGCAAATGCCAAAAAGAAGGCACTTGAAAAGCGACGTTCTTATTACACTTTTTTTTATTATATATTCTTCCAACATTTAAGTGTAGTTTTATTTATCTTATACGTATTTAGATAATCACATTGCATAAACAGATAAATAAAAAGAAGAAAAAATCATTTTGATGCGTTTAGGAGTTTTCTCTCATTTCATGATAAGAGTAGTTTAATTCATATCGCATCTTTGATCATATAGATTAACATTTCGTCATTTATTAGACTAGAACATTAATCTTATGCATAGCTCACAGGGGCTCATGTCAGGCCATTACAACAAGGCCTTGGATTTACTACGTCAATATGGCTTGGGCAATTTCTTTTGTGTGTTTTCTTTAGATATTTTATTATTGATTGTTTCATTTATTGTTTGAGCTCTTAAGCATGGTAATATAGAGTTACATGTTTAGGATTAAAGCTTTGAAAGAACATATTATTAAAAGAGAAAAGTTATGTGTTAGGTAAAACTAAGTCTCCAAACTCAAAGCGTCTTGTTCGCAAAGGTAAAATGGGCCCTTGCACCTTACTTAGCTCATAACCGGCCCAGAATATGTTAGTGGCAATTAAAATTTATACTCGATAAATAATGAAAGAGAAACCAAGTGACGATCGATGGGGTGGAGAGAGTCCATGTTAAGTGTATGCACCATCTCGCAAGAGAGTTACATGGGCTCATAGCAATCTTTTAGACTCTCTCAGGATTCACCTTAGATGACAATACACTGTGAGGAATATCATACGAAATAGAGGATCCACTGCTCATCTAAAAGATTAGTCATGTGAGTTTCACCCATAGGATTCAGGTACTAACGGTCTATCAGACAAGGTTGGTGAGCGAGCTTCTCCTAACTCAACAAGCTTTGTATAAAAGCTCTAATTAACTTCCAAAGTTTTGATATAAGAATGAGACACTTCCTGTGTCCTTTGTCCAACCATTCTGCACGTCCTGCTAGGTGAGGAAGGCAATTAATGGTCTCCCATACAATCTGACCTCGTTTAATCAGTATATAGCATTAAACCAAACAGATTCGAAGACAAAAAAATGAAAGAATTTATAAAGCAGTCACGCCTTCATAAACTAAGACAGCAACGAATGTTTCCCTCGCTTCATGAGTAAGACAATCCACTATCAGATTGATAAGAGTAAAAACACATTTTGTCAGGTAGACAAGGTATTAATGATCTCAGACCAACAACAACGTGCGTGGAACTGGGGAAGGGTGCAAACCCATGCCATAGCTAAAATAGACTACGTGGCACAAGGAAATTGATCCTGTGGAAAGAAATGTTAGATTCATCATACACGCGTAAAATAAATTGTGATTAACTATTGAAATTGTTCAGGAGTGACATAAGACCTCGTATCGTTAAAAAAACATGGGCAGATAGACAAAAGACGACTGTGATCAACCAGCGAATTGTTCAGAAGGGACTTAAGACCTAATAGTATTCAGGAATAGGAGCAGATGGACACAATAATTCCTCATAAGCGTCCATAGATACCTTGTCTGGTAAGAGAGAAAAGATGTAATTCTCGACCCTAAAAACCCGGAACACTGAATTGCACTTAATACTACTTTTTGCATGATAATACCAGCCATTAGGCTCTTGGCAAAGCACCAGCGGACACAGCCCTGGGATGATCGCAGAAATGACCAAAAGAAGTATCTTACACATAAATTGATGCAGAGGTCCTTACTCTCAATCGCAAGATTTGAAAATAGTGGAAACTCTTCTTCCGATCCAATTACGATCATCATTTGCGTTTTACAGTAATAAAGGACAAGTTCAACACTCCCCGCCACCAACCCCCCTCCCCCCCCCCCCCCCCCCCCCACCCGAGTCGCACTTGCACTGGCTACAAGCTAAAGAAGGAACAGACAAACTGTGAGCCATGAGAATCCGAACTATTAACTTAAAAGGAGATGAAAATGTGGGCGATGGAACGATGGAGACTACCAAAACAGCTGATGTCACTTTGTCTTTACTCGGGCAGAATGATACAACTAAAGTAATCCTTAATGTGCATCGTTGACACTTATTTCTTTCTTGAAAGGGAAAAATGTAGACGATTGACTGAGATATCTTTTGCTTGGATGACATCTAGCAAATAAGGAAGCAGCAGATACAGATCATGTGCACCGGCAGAGATGGCAGTTTGAGACTTTTCGGTTTCATATGGCTTACGCATTCAAATGCAAAATAGAAAACCCGACAGACACGGTACACAGTTACCCTTTCAAGTAAAGATGATGGTTCAGACAAAACTAGTTTCAACATACAACCCCTAGTCACACCAAAGCGTATACGACCTGGGTCTTATAGTCCTACTTATGGTTCGATGGGCACGAGGAAGATACTTTAGAGATCATGACACAAGCTAAAAAATGTTGTCTGTACTGATTAGAATAGAGCAGGCAGCTGGCCCACATAGACAGGTAGCTCCCTAACCACACATACTAATAAAACTTTCTTGTCAATGCTCATTACAATATCTCCATTGACCATGCCATACAATTCTTAAGGGGCTAACTTCTCCCCCAAGCCAATAACTTCCTCTAGAAGAATTGACAAGGAAAAAGCCATATCTTTCCTACGACTCCATTGGAAACAAAGTAGTGATAGAAGTAGGGATCTAAAAGAGTGTCCCAGACCAAAAGCAACCCTTTCTAGGGTTGCGGTTGTAATACAGGCAGCACTTCGGTACTGATAAACTAAGCTAAAATAATGTGCTCTTTGTTAGTTTGACGATTACTTAACTTTGATCTTGTAACCAAATTACTATTTATGAAATATATGGAAGGAGATATATATTTGATAACAAGTTATTATTGGTTATGTTTAAGGATGCTTCCTTTAGGTAAGGGAACAATTGTATCATTTTGCTTATTCTCGTTGGAGTTGGGGTGTCACTTTTGTTGTTATTTTTGGAAAATAACGTATTGGAGGAAAAATATTTGTTGTAACTAGAAAAACATAAACAAAGATAATGATTTTGAGAAAGCCATCGTAAGTTAATAATAACGATCAAGCCAATTTATATATAATCTTTACAAGTAAAGATGATTGATGACAAAGTAAATATAGATTTGCAAGATCCTATAAACTTATAAACGAATTAAATAATAGGTAAAGTACACGTAACTAAATCTCTGTTAGACGATAAGTTCTTGTCAACAATACTAAGCAGTTTTATGAACTATGCCTTTCAAAATATAATACATTGAACCTGTTTGAATTAGGACTATGCAAACTATTAAATTGTATCTTAAGTTTGAGCCATTTACGAAACCCAACTCAATTGGACAAATGCCCAATATTCAGAACAAGATATGCACCGGTTACTCTTCTTGTCCAAGTTTGACTATTTGACCAGGATGAATGTGGCGCCCAGGGTCTAGAAATAAAAGAAATATAATAGAGTTAAGTATATGGGGTTTTCTTTCCACTTTAGCCTAGGTCGTTCCTTTCTCTTCAAGTCTAGCCGCAAGCTAAGTAGCACCGATACGTGATACGCTACACACGACACAACATGACATGACACACTAACATGTCATTTCTCAATAATAAAGAATTCTGACATGTTGAAACACGTTATATATTAATTAAATATTTTTATTTTTTAATTAATTTCATTCAAATTCATAAATAAATAAATAATAAAAAAACCTATAATGAATTTACAGTAATAATATTAACGAATCTAATCATAGGAAATTCGAAAGTCATACTCATAGTTAATACATATCCATGTTTGGAGACATGTTTTTAACTTTAATGAAAGTTATTAATGAAACTAATGACTAACAAGAAATTTGAATCAACTTATTTAAACAAAACTATGATCTTCTACAATGATCGAATTTTATCATTATTTAACATCCAATACTTTAATTTTCCGAAATCACTTTTTAGCCTCATTTATTTTTCTAATAAAAAAAGCTCCCTTAGGTATATCCCCCACCCCCTTCCCCTACCCAAAAATTTATTTCACTCCCTTGTTTCTTTCCCTCATTTTTCCCACCATCATCTATCACTTTTTTTAAAAAAATTGAAGTTACCCTCCACCCTCCCTTCCCTCTAAAAAGAAAAAATTATGCCAAGTCCCATCAGAATCCCCATTTTTAATTTTTTTTTCCCTACTCTTCTTGCTAAAACTAAAAGAGGAGAAAACTTAAAAACCCTAGCTATCACCTCTTCCTCCTCCTCCTCACACGACCCTCTTCCTCTCGATCTCTACTCTCTCTCAATTGCCTCATCGCAATCACTCGCCACCCCGCCTCCAGCCTTCCTCCTTCCTAACCACAGCCTCGCCTCCGGCCCTTTATTGCGGCATCATAGTCGCGGCCCTTTATTGCGGCATCATAGTCGCGACCCTTTGGGTTGCCTCAGTTTCTACTCTTCCTATGGCCGTCCCTTGCAGTTGCAACCTCACCGTCGGTCACAGCCTTGCCATTGCTCCCTTGCCCTCACCTTCACCCTCCATCATCTTCCTCAAAGATTCTCTCTCCTTTTGCACTTGCAAACTTGCCTAGAAACCCACCATGCCTCTCGCAATTCCAGACACGCGTAATGGAACGTATCAAGAAGAGTTGACCATGTGTCAGATTTTCCAACACGTGTTGACCGCATGCCAGAGCGTGTCAGACACATTTACATGTGGTTGACACAACATGGAAGCTCTTGTGTCCATGATTCATAAGCCACAAGTGGGCTCCTTCAGCGAGAATTGTAGCTGCACAACGAGAAGGGATTTGATGGTAGCAAAATAACTTCCTCGAGAGTTGCGCCACGAAGAAAGAAAAGCATGAAGCTTGTGGTTGTTGTTTTTCAGCCTCACGAAGAGAGCTTTTACGTGGTTGTCGGCAGGAGATAAGTATACTAAAAGTGTCAAAAGTTGTATACGCCATTCACTTTAATACCAAAAGTTTTTTTCGAATCACTTAGGGCTTGCATGGTAACATTTCTACTCCTTGATTTTTTTGTTCTTTTGTTCCTCGGAATAGAAATATAACAAAAATTCATTTGATAACGTCAACTAATTTTTCAATTCCCTGGAATAGAAATGTAGCCGAGGAATAGATTTGGAATAAAAACAAGAAGTAGAAAAAAATAGTTTCTTGTTCCCAAGAACAATTTCTAGAGAAAAGTCATTTTCTTCTTCTTTTTTTCCCTTCTTCTTCCCTACCATCTATTGCCCCCCTCCACTAGTCACCTACCGCCGCCGCCGCCGCCGCCACTTGCTAAAGGAGAAGCAAAAAGAAAAAGAGACAAAAAAAAATCTAAAAAGACATTAAAAAATTATAAGAAATTCTACGTTAAAAAATATTGTTGGTCGTACCAAATACATTTCTATTCTTTTTATTATTCCAAGAATAGAAATTTCGTGTAGTTACCAAACACATTATTTTACTCAGAAATTGTTCTAGAGAAAGAAAAAAAGAAATTGTTCTCCCGACTAAAAATGTTACCAAACGCATCCTCTAGTGCCACTTTGAAAAAAAAAACAATCATTTAAGTGCTAAATTCGATCTAGGTCACCGGAAATCCAACGTGGTTATATTTTATCAATTTATCAATCTTATGTGGCTCCTTGGCATGCCTAGTTAGCATATAACCCTTAAATGACGTCGTCCAAAAGTTGTAAATGGTGATCATTTGAGTACCAAAATTTATTTAAAGTAATTATTTGAGCACCAAATTTTGTTCAAAGTGATCACTTTAGTACTAGTTGTTGTTAAAAGCAATTACTTCAGTGCCAAATAAGCCAAGTGGACTGGAGGTTGTAAAAAAAATTGCCAAGTCATATTATCATTTTAATTGTAAATGACACATAATTAATTTGGCTGGAATTTCTCGTTGTTGGCATTTGAGTGATCGTTTTTTTTTTTATCTAATTTAGCGTTTAAGTGAGCTGGCAAAAATTTTTAACATCAAAGTGAGCATCATACACAAATTTTAGCACTGTTGGTGTACTTATCCCCTGTGGCACCCCCCGAACGGCCCCCGATCCATTAGGGTCGCCACAGTTCGATTTCCTTTCAGTTGTCTTGATAATATATTACTTTGATACCATAGAACTATAATAGATCCATAAGTCCTGGGGGTTTATATCATTTAGATCGGTCCCTGCGTAGTTTATATAGCGGAAGCACATCCATCAACTCCCCTTTCACAAATTAAAACGATGTACACCAACTAAACTCATTTATAGGTAATTAGCCGAACACTTTTATTTACATAAAACTAGATGGACATCTTTAGTCGGTACAACAAAATGCCGTAGTCTTCTATACTCGACTATACTTCAAAAGATGACCGACATCTTTTCCAACAGTTGTATACTTAAAGTCCATCGATCAATGTCGGCGTCCAAAAGTTCCTTCCTCTGCTATCTTCCTCCTCGCGGCCATATCCAACCACTCGGTCCATCTGCTAGTGGCGGTGGCAGCAGAGGTATCTTGTCTAGTCTGAAATGTTAGTCCCCAAAAGGGATAAGTACAACCACTCAGCAGTATTCATCAAGCTATATCAAGCAGTACCATCAATATCCAGATTCACGCAAGATAAACAGAGACGAGTAATCCAAGAATAAGTATGCATCAAAATCATAAAATTGTCTTAATGCAATGACAAATGCAGTTTCAAAGGATCAAGATGCATTGTGTCTAGTTACACAAGTCCCGATCATAGGGCCAAACTGTAATGACACGTCCCATTACATGCCATACAATTTAGTCCCATAACCAGACCACACTCACACTTAGTAGACTCATCCGGTTTATCATTCAAAAGGTTTCATCCCCCAGAGGACCAATGTTTGTATCCTTATGGGCATTTGCATCCACCCTAGCATCGCGAAAGCCTTCGGGCACGTATTCAAAATACAACCGGGCATCCAAAGGGCATCAACTCATTCGAACCTCTGGGCATCTCGCACCCCACCTGGCATCACGAGGAATCGCCGGGGCTCGCCATGAAAATGGTTACCCCTACCCTCTGGGCATGCATCATAATACAACCCCTCACCCTCCGGGCATGTATCATAATACAACCGGGCATCCCGACACTCCCGGGGAAAAACCTCTGGGCATGTATTTAAAATACAACCAAGCATCCAAAGGGCATCGACTCATTCGAACCTATGGGCATCCCGACTCCCGGGGCATCGTTGACCCGAGGGTCCAACGGCAGCAATTAACATCTTCCAAAAATACTTTCAAATGCAATGACAATCCATTTCATGCATTCACTATCCAATCTCATAATTGCACAAATATCCACAACCAGTACCATCATATCACATAACCATTTCAAACATATTCACCTTTGGGACATTTTGTGAAAATTCGAAAATAGAGCAACCCGATTTTACCATGCACAGATCTGGTAAATATTTCGAAATAAATACTAAATGAGCTCCAAAAATTGTGAAATTTTGACATGTTATCAATGAGACCCTAAGGAAAAAGTTTTATGAAGAACACCAAGTCAAATTCCTTACGTATCGAGAGTAAAAATTCCGGTATTCCTTACTAACGTTCTGTAAAATTTCCAGATTTAACATTTCCGTATAAAAATCATTTCGTCGACCAAATCTTGTCCATTTATGCTAAATTTTTGATATGTTATTCTTAAATATTTTCTCTCCAACTTTAATTAAGGATTCGAAATCAAAATGTGGCTAGAAAATTACAGAAAAATCAAAAAGTCACCAAGGGTCACACTGTCCTTCACAAAACAGTCAATTAACCTAACGAGAGTTTTTCCTACTCCTTGAATTTTGACCTCCAACATCCACAATCAAATATATACAAGTGTATTACACTATAACACAGCCTTATCACTTCCAAAAATCCTCCATAGTCAGATCTTTAAATTCTTGTTCCATCTCAAAATTCGAAATCCACAATGCATGCCCTGTTTTTACCTAGTTTTCTTGATCTAGCTTCATCTTACATGTCCAAAATCCAACATGCAGCTCTAAAATTTCACCTTTCTCACATCTACCAACTCTTAGCTAGATAAAACAGCAAGCAAAACATAGATTGAAGAACTTCTACTTGCCTTAAACCTCTCTACTCGATTGCTGGCCAAAAACAGGGGTTCGGGGATTGCGGCTTGGTCCAACCGGCGATGGGGATCGGCGGCGTCAACGGCGGCAGCACGGACACGGCAGGAGGCGATCCTCCTCTTCCTCCTCCGCGGCTCACGCCCGAACGCCCGCTCACCCTCTCTCTCGGTCTCTCACTCGACCCTCTCTCACTTGCTCGGTTCACTCCCTTTCTCTCTCTACTCCTCAATTCCGAAACCCCCTCCCTTTTTTGTTCTTTGATTAATAATTAATCCCCTTTTTGCATGCAGAAATTTTGATGAATGAAGCTGCAATGGACAAGTGGCTTCAAATAATGAACAAGTGGAGGCAATTCAAAGACAAGTGTTGAATGGCATCCCCCCCCCCTTCTTGATCCGGTCGACAATCTTGGGGGTTCTTTGGGCTTGCTTGGGCCCAAAAGTCCTTAATAAAAGCCCAAAAATCCTCTTTTTTTTCAAACGATTGGTTCCCACCGAAATTAATTTAATATCCCCATAATCAATTTGTTCCATATACAAGGATGTAATCGAAATTCTTGCGTGCCGTCCAACATTCTCAAAAATTTTATTCTTTAAATTTCGGCACGCATATTCCTTACAAGAGACCGAATTCCATCCTTTCGGTTCAAAATAAAATATTAATCAATCATAGTCTAAAGATTTTCTCTTGTTGCATGATTGATCGATCCATTGCTTAACATACTAACGCCAATCTGATAAATACAGATGACTGCACGTCATTTATACCATTGCTATAATTCGCTAACACTTTCATCAATTTGGTCATGACCATCACCTGTCCGAGGATCGTCTAAATTTTTGGATGCCACATCCCCCGCGGGCAGAGTGTCAACATCTAATGGAATTATGTTGTGAGTTTTTTATATCCAATGAATTGTTTATTTAATATAGGTATGGCAAACAATCGAGCATGTAAGCGATGGTAAACTTTGATTCTTTGATTATTAAAGGATTATTTGATGTTGGCTCAATCCGTGGATATAGATTTTAGCATCCTTTATTGTTCCTCGTTTATTTCTCTGGTTCTCTCGAGTTGACTTATTGGCAACATCCCTCATGTGTTAATATCACAGCAATTGATATTAGAGCTTGGTTAGAATTTCTTAGATTTGTGATTTTGGGTTTTTGCTTGTCTGATTATCATATGGAAATCATGCTATTGCAATTACGTCTAGGACAGAGGTAGAGATTGAGTAGTTTAACAGGAGGAATAACTTTGGATTATGGAGCATCAAGATGCTTCTGCTATTGACGACCCAAGGTTTGGCCAAGGCATTGGATGGCGAAAATGAGTTACTGATTATAATGAAAGTCATTGATAGGGTAGAACTAATGGAGAAAGCAAAGAGTATAATCTTGTTGAATCTGTTGGATGAGGTGTTAATAGAGGTGGCCAAGGAGAAGAATGTCGTAGTGTTGTGAGTAAAACTTCAGGCACTCTATGTAAGAAACTGTTTGAACAATGACTTATATTTGTTGAAGAGGTTATTTCAGTTTAGATATATTGAATGTACATCTATTTAATCCTACTTGGAAGAATTCAATAAACTCATGATGGATTTGAAGAACGTCAATAAAATAGTTAATAATGAAGAACAGGACATTATGTTGTTAGCTTCTTTACCAAAGGCATAGAAGCACTTTACTAATTTACTACTATAGGGGTGTATTGTGATTTCCTCAAAAGAGGTAAAGTCAACTTTGTTATCCAGAGAGTTGTAGAGAAAGTTGTGAGATGACTGCCTGGCGCAAGATGTAGTGTGAAGACTAGTAATTCGAGGTGGAGACCACCATCGAGAGTCCAGTAGAAACAGAGGTAAAAGTAGGTTGAAGTCACGCCATAGAAAGTCTAAGGAGTGAAGTGCTTTAAGTGCCACGAGGAGGGGCATATTGGGAGAGATTGGCCAAAGAGGAGAAATTGAGGTGATAAGTAGAATGTCACAAGTAGTGTGGCAAACATTGTTGATGAGAACACTAGCGATGCAAAGGCTATCTTGTGTGTTACTAATAGTTTGTCAAAAAACGAATGGATGCTAGATTCGAGGTGTTCTTATGATATGACACCTTATAGGAGTTGATTTATGACTTGTCAAACTACAAATGGTGATAGAGTTTTGATAGGGAATAATGTAGCCTGCAAGGTCATAGGGATAAGGATAGTTTGGATTTAGATGCACGATGGAGTAATGTGCACATTGATAGATGTGAGGTGTGTGCTAGAGCTAAAAAAGAACCTTGTATCTCTAAGGACACACGATGAGATCAAGTGTATGTACACCATTCAAGGTGGAGTATTGAAGACCTTTTGAAGTGCCATGATAGTGATGAAAAGGAAAAATGAATACTCTCAATCATTTGCTAGGAGAAATGGTGATCGGAGCTACTGCAGTTTTCAGGCAAGTTAAACTTTGACTTGACTCGATTATGGCATATGCAATTAGGGTACATGAGTGAGGCAGGTATGACGATATTGAGTGAGAAAAGATTATTGAAGGGTCATAAGACAGGAAAGCTAGACTTGTGTTAGCACTGTTGTTCAAACCTAAAATTTTGACTATCATTTAATAATTAATTGTATAAGAAAATTAAAGATTAATCTTTTAACCCCTAAATAAAAATATTAAAATTAAACTGCATTGTGTATGGATATTGTGAATATTTACATTAATAGTTTGTTAGGCCCATAAAGTTTGCATTTAATAGGACCGGCAGTGGATTCTGAACTTAATTAGATTGGTTAAAGCCCATTAGAAGTAAAACTAGCAAAAGGCTTTGCGTTAAATGAAAAGGAGCCCATTATCTATTTAATGTGGCCGAATATGAGCCCATTTAAGCGAGTTGCCTTCGGTTTGCTATTATAAATAGAGATTATTGGAGGACACACGGGGGATACTCGGCCACGTTGAGGGTCGCAATTGAGAAAGAGAAAGAGATAGGAGGATACGAAGAGAAGACACGGCCAGAATAGTCGAAAGAGAGAGGGGGTGCTGCCCTCGGAGAAAAAAAAAGAAAGAAGCAAACAAGAGGACTTTCTTTCCCAGGGGAATTCACAATTCACGACTAAAAGGGTGCGTTTAGATGGACATTTAGAAAGCCCCTTCAAGCCCCAAAGCTCCTTCACCCCCAAATTGGGGTATTTGGCAACCATTCTTCAAGGGGTTTTGTAAATGTGTTTTCTACCGAACAGCATTTCTCTCAAAGTTACCTTTCAAAGCAGAATTTACCAAACAGTCTTTACATTTCCTCCAAAACCCTTTAGGCTAAACTGTTTTGTATTTTCCCAATGAGCTTTCCAAATGCTGAACCAAACGCACCCTAAGAAGCCCAACGCATTCAAGAGTCATGATTCAAGAAGTCTTTATGAGCTCTTCTTGACCACTGAAGATCCACGTTCATGGACGCCTCATCTGCACGTCCTGCAAATAACAAAGAAAAGGCCAAAGGAGGAAAATATGGAGAAAGAGGGGAGCTGCACCACACCCTCGGAGACGATTTCCACGTGCAGAAAACGCCAAGAGAAGACGTGCACGAAAACTACTTCACCCAACGCCAGTAGCAAACTTTCAGGTCGCGAGCGGCTTCCCCGGTGTTGTTGTTATAGCGACCTTTCAGCCTTGCCGCAGCAGTCACGAATTTCCAACCCATCGACACCAGCACAACAGCAAACCCACGACTCCCAATATGGTGCTTTCAGTGATCGTCGAGCTATACTGGTCTTTTATTTTGCAGGTTGCTCTTAGTTTTTTCCGCGAAAGGAAGCCACCGAGACGACCAGTAGCCTGTCATTGAACCACCGCCGGTGAGCCCAGCGTGTTGCTGCGCCGCCCCCTAGCCCGACGACCTGCTGTTGTGCCGCCCACGAACCAACCTGACAGTCTGCTCCCCGCAGCCCAAGCCAAAAGGGGTGAACAACGTAGCCGCCGTCCGTGGCCCGCATGAACCCCTTTGCTTGCTGCTTCCCCGTGAACTGGGCCCTTCATCACGCCGTTTGTGAACCGCGACAAACCGCTGTTGTGCCACGCCGAGACACCCGCTGCCATTATCGCAAGCCCGTGAGTTGCCTGCTCACGCCGCCCGCCGGTCCCACCGTCGAGCCTTGCAACTAGAATTCCGGTCCGATTACGTTGAGTTCAAATTTAGAAAATTTAATTGCCTATTTTGAGTGATCTGCTATCCTCCATTCAATATTCAAGTAAATTAATGCATAACCACAAAAATCCTAAAAAATCACCCTTTCCTAAATGTGCTTGGATGGCTAACCGATCTCTAATACGATACCCAATAGCACAGAAAATCTTTCATCATATCCATAACCATTTGGATATTATCTTTGATTTACCTATTTTCAAATTCAAATGAATAACCTTCCTTCAATAGCCTTAATTATTTGAACACGATCGCTGAATTTTTCTGTTTTAAAAAATAAATAGATGGAATAAGCTTTGTGGATTTCATTATTTTATGTAATAGTTATCATACGTGCTGCTTGATTGTTTTCATAAAAAAAAATCCAAAAAAATAGATAGAATTTGATTTGATTTTTGTTAATAACATTGCATGTTTTATATTAGATTGCATGTTTAAATTAGGTAATTCATTTATTTCGATTTTTAAAATTAAAAATACAAAAAAAAATTGCGCAAATAGATTAGATTTCTCTTTCTTAATTTAAATTGCATGTTTAAATATTGGATATTTTCAATTACGATTTTTAATTAAAAAGAAAATACAAAAAATATCATGTGTATGTTACAAGAATTAGTTCATTTATTGCACGTTATTTAGTAATTGCAAGTTTAGGATCATTAAATTAAAATGTGCAATAAGTTACCATTATTATTACTGTCATTAGAACTGGATCACTTAATTAAAGTTGCATGACATGTCGTTTATATGTTAGGTTTATTTAATTGCATGTTGCACGTCATTTTAGTATAGGCATATTTTCATACGTCATTGCATTCACATTGCATTGTACATAGATTAGATCTCATTAAATAAGTGAAAACCACCAAAAATTAAGTGATTATATATTGTTGAGAAATATTGTGAGTAATAAGGTTAAAATAGTAACTTAGTTATGAGTAGAGTTATGCACATATGAGCATATATATATTTGTAACCCTATTTGATTTTGTGAATTAGAAAACAATTATCTCTTCACATGGTATCAGAGCCACACTTAAAAAAAAAACCCTAGTAGCCAGATTACTGGAGACGACTATTCCATCACTAGAAAAGGCTGTGCCTCCTGTCGGCGACACCGATTCGTCATCGGAAAAGGCCACGTCTCTAGCCAGCAACCCACGACATTGATTGGCGACCCCAGTTGTCATCGTTCGAATCCTGCGTGCAGCGACCCACAACGCTGACCCCACTGCCGTCATGCAAGTCCTTGATGAGTTCTTGGCTCGCCTTCTTTTTCTTCTCCTCGGTTGATTGTATCCTCTTCTCCACTTTCTCGTCGTTCATCGGCCTCTACATCCTCCACAATGACTACAAGGTGGCTCAAAAATCCGTCTCCCACCAGATGAAAGGGCTTCATGCCTCGCTGGATAGACGAATATCCGATCTGGAGAAGTTGAAGCAAGCCAATGTTTCTGATCATGCGGAAGCAGCTGAGTAGATCCCTGAGTCATCTTCTTGTTGATGATGTGCTGCCCTCATTATTTTCGTTTTGCTATGTTCTCACTAGGGCAATTTCTTTCTAGTCTTTCTGAAATTTCAGCCTCTCTTGCTTACTTTTCTGTGCGTGTATTGCACCAATTTGGACTAGAATTTGCCTTATTACGGGGAAAAGTAGATTGTGACAAGGACACTAAAGCCCTCAACAGTGATGGTCGCAGAATTTCCTGGGACCGAAGTAGTCTTGCTCGCAATTCGCCTTGCGAAATAAGTCGCCGTGACTGCTCTTACTGGATTGTGTTCCAATTTGCTTGTGAACTTTTTTTTATTTGCTCTTGCATTGGGATGCTTGTCTGATGACTTTGGTGTGGCTATTGGGATTGACATGAATTGCTGATTTTTGGTGTCTTGCATCGTAATGAGGCCAGTGGTGCTCTTACTGGATTGACACGAGTTGCTGACTTTGGTGCTGGCCGTGGGGTGCTGGAAAGGCTTCTAGAAACGACGAATGATGGGATATTTTTTGGTGGTGGACAGTAACCTACTTCATTATTTGTACTGCACAAAATTTTAGAAGTGGTTATTATAGAGGATAGAGTTGCTGTTTCGCACTCGAAAGTGATGTTGCATTGAATCAATGGAGATATTGAAAATAAGTATACTGGTGCTTTGGTGATTCATATGGTGATTCGATTGAGGCCTATTTGTTCAGAATTATTGTGTATTTGATTGAATTATTGGAATTAGGTATTGGCAACTGTGAAGTTCATTTTTTGGGCTCAGTCATTCTTTATTCACTAATTGCGACCAATGGATCAACTTCTGGATCTCCTTTTGGTCATTTTCCATTAACATCTATCAAGTTAGATGGAACTAATTATCCATCCTGGTTTAAAGCGGTTGAGGTCTATCTTACGGCCACCAGACAACTGGACTATCTCACGTCTACAATACCATTTGACAAGAGTAAAGCTGCCGATTGGATTGCAGGAGATGCGATGATTCGGACCCTATTGCGGAATAGCATGGACCCTAAGGTCAATCCTCATTTTATTCAATGTGACTCCGCTAAAGCAGTTTCGGATAAGTGCACATTACTTTATTCGGGGAAAAATAATATGATGCGAGTATGTGACATGTGGGAAAAGTTATTTGATATTCAACGTGGAGATCAATCTTTGTCTGATCATTATGCTCGGTTCACCACTCTCTGCCAATGATTGGATACTTATCTTCATACCTCAAACGATCAAGATGTTTTGGCTAAACGCCAAGAAGATTTAAGGGTAATATTATATCTCAAGTCATTGGGCCCTGAGTATTCATCTCTTCGTCAACATATTAAATCTCAGAGTTCTCTTCCCACAGTAGATGAAGTCTTCTCCCAGGCTCTCCGTTCTACAATTCCTAAGAAGAGTTCTTCCACGTCGGCAGTGGAGATTAGTGCTATGGTTTCCCATGGTTCTAGTGGACGTGGAGGTCGAGGTCGTGGTTATCGAGGTCATGGACGCGGTGTTGTTCATGGTGGAAGTCATGGAGGCCGTGAAGGGGGGGTTAGGACTCGTGGTACCATTAATTCTGGGAATAGTCGTGGTTCCCGCTATTGTCATCATTGTCAAAGAGCTGGACATACGGAAGCGTATTGCTATACACTTCACCCAAAGCTCAAACCACCTCTTGCTGCATATGCAAAGGTTGAGGATTCTCTTGGTCCTCCTTCAATGGCTCTACCAAGTTCAACTCAAGTTCTGAAGATAGGGGATTCAGTTACATTAACACATGCTGAGTATGATACATTGGTTCGCTCCCAACAAGTGACGGGATCTTTAGCTCCTACTGCAACTTTGGCACAAACCTCTAAAGGTAGTTCATCATGTTTATTGTCTGCATTGTCTGATTATTGGGTTATAGACTCTGAAGCTACCAATCACATGACCGGTAACTCTAACCTACTGTCTTCTTTTCACTCTACATCTCCTTCATTATCAAATTCAGTTACATTAGCAAATGGTTCACAGTCTCAAGTTACTAGTATGGGAGTTGCTCATTTGAGTCCCTCTCTTTCTTTGTCACCTATCCTTCACCTATCAAAATCTCCTTATAATTTGATTTCTGTTAGCTCGTTGACCAAAGAACTAAATTGTTATGTGACCTTTTTCCTCTTCTCATTGTGTTTTTCAGGATCTGAGGACTGGACAAATGGTTGGTGGGGGACATGAATCAAATGGCCTAACTATCTTAATAAGGTGTTAGCTGTCGCAGCTATGAAACAGACATTCACTGATGTATATTGGATGCATTGTCGTGCAGTCATCCACCACCAAACCTACTTCGACGTCTATTTCCTGAGTCTAAGTCTGTGAGTTCCTTTCAGTGTAAAGCTTGTCAGTTCGGTAAACATCATAGAGCTTCTTTTCCTTCCTGCATTCAGAATTGTGTGTCTAGTCCATTTAAGTTTGTTACAATGTGAGGGTTATTATGGTCATTAACATTGATAGGGTTATTATGGTCATTATGTATTATTTAATATAAAAAGTGTGAGACGTGGAAAACCCTAATGAGTTTAACACGTTCTCCTGGTTCCTTCTGTCAATTTCTACAACGCTCACTTTTCTTCTCCTATATTAATTTCTACATGGTATCAGAGCCACATCAACAAGCATCACTCAACCCAAGCCGGTGTTGGCCAACCCCCTTGAGTCTAGATTTGATGCCGATGATCATAGTCGGCTCAGATCTGGCCTCGTTGGCTTAGATCTGTCGTCCAACGTCACGCGGTCTTGTCTATCCATTCAAGTTCTGACGCTGGTTGAGATTGCACACCTCTATGTAAGCTGATTTGATTGGTGTGGTCCTCTAAGGTTCGCTCATGTGTTCGTTGTTCTTCAGTTAAAAAATAATAATAATAATTTGCAGCAACTTGTTTGATAGAGATGCTGATCCTGTTCACCACGAAATTGATGTTGGATGAAGTGGTTTTTGGTTGGGCATAATTTATGATTTGGGCGTTGGTCTTGATGAAATAGGATGAGTTGATTGAAGTATTATGGAGATTTGGACTGTTTGAAACAAATCACGGTAGTTTATTGAATTGAATTAGTTGGAAGGATTTGAATTTGATAATTGTGCTGAAAGTTCTTGCGTTATATTGGTACACATCGAATTATGGCGGAGAATAGAAGTGTAGTAGCTGAGGTTGTGTCTACATCCTCTAGTCGTTTGACAGAGAAGAAACTAGAAGGTATCACCAATTTCCAACAATGGAAGAAAATCGTATCGTTAGTGTTGACTGGAAGAGAGCAACAGAATCATCTAACCAGTGATAGATCTGCCTTCAATACAAATTGGGATATTGTGGATGCTAGAATTCTTGGTCAAATGTTGAATTCCATGGAATCTCATATTACGGTTTTGGTTACACATATTAATATTGTGAAGGATTTGTGGGACTACTTGAATGTCCTTTATTCTGGACAAGATAATCTTTCAAGGATATATGAAGTGTCCCAGGGATTTTATAAGGCTGATAGAAAGGGTCGGCCACTTACTCAATATTTTGCTGATTTTAAACGGATGTATGAGGAGCTTAATTCTCTACTGCCCATTACTTCTAATGTCAAGGAAATGCAGGAGCAACGGGAGCAATTGGCTGTTATGGGTTTTTTGGGAGGATTAGGGCAAGAGTATGATGTTGTTCGTTCTCAAATACTTGGAGGAGATAGGGTGAGTTCACTCACCGAGACATTTGCTCGTGTTCTAAGGGTCTCACGTGAACCACCTAAGGATGCATTTTCTATAGGTGAGAACTCAGCCTTAGCAGCCCAAGGAAATCGTGGTGGTAGTCGAGGTCGTGGTGGTGGTCGAAGTGGTGGCACCAACCGTAGTTTTGGTAGAGGCCAACCACCCTCTGCTAGCAACACTTATAGTGATATAGGGGGTAATACCGGTCTGGTTCGAACTTGTCACTACTGTGGTTTACCTGGACATATTCAAAGATTCTGTTATAAGCTTCATGGAAGGCCTTCTCAACAGGCTATAGCTAATGTAGCCAATGCAGTAGAGTCTAGTGCCTCTTCACAATCTACTACAGGAGGAAAGTTGATCAGAATGTCGGAGGAGGAAATTGCTAGGTATAATCAACTCCAGATTTCTCAGCCGATTTCACAGTCCTCCTCCACAGCTACTTTTGTTCAGACAGGTAATGCAAAAGCGTGTCTTTCTTCTGCCTCTCGCCCATGGGTCATTGATTCAGGTGCTACCGATCATATGACTGGAGTCTCAGGTATCTTTTCTCACTTTCATGAGTCTATGTCTAATGTTACATTAGCCGATGGTTCTTTATCCACAGTGAAGGGGATAGGCACAGTTCCCCTAACATCCTCCATATCTTTATCTTCAGTTATGTACCTCCCTAGTTTTCCATTCAACCTTATGTCTGTCAGTCAGCTTACCAAAGCATATGATTGTTCCGTAACTTTCTATCCCGATTTCTGTGTTTTTCAGGACTTGAAGACGAGGAAGACAATTGGTAAAGGACATGTGTCAGGGGGGCTATACTTGCTTGATGATACTACAAGTGTCGTTTGTTCTGCAGCTTCCCCACATCAGATCCACTGTCGTTTGGGCCATCCATCCTTGGAAAGTTTAAAGAAGTTAGATCCCCAGTTTCAGTCTTTATCTAGTCTTGAGTGTGAGTCATGTCAGTTTGGGAAATTGCACCGTACTAGTTATCGTCCAAGAGTCAATAAACAGGCCTCTCAGCCGTTTGTGTTAGTTCATTCTGATATATGGGGTCCTTGTCCTACTCTTTCTAAGTTGGGTTTCAAGTACTTCGTTACTTTTGTAGATGACTATTCAAGAGCCACTTGGCTATATCTAATGAAAAGTCGTTCTGAGCTATTTTCTATATTTTGTGCATTTGTTAACGAAGTACATACTCAATTTTCAGCTCATGTTCGTATTCTTCGAAGTGATAATGCTAAAGAATATTTTTCTAATCCTTTTTCTGAATTCATGACCCAACGGGGCATCCTTCATCAATCTTCTTGTTCAGATACACCACAGCAAAATGGTGTCGCTGAACGGAAGAACCGTCACTTACTAGAAGCTGCTCGATCATTGATGTTTGAGATGAAGGTAGACAAATCTTTTTGGGCTGATGCTGCCATGACCGCATGCTATCTTATCAATCGCATGCCATCCTCTATTCTTAAGGGTGCGACACCACACTCTCTTCTTTTTCCTTCGGAACCCTTGTTTCATTTACCACCTCGTATATTTGGTTGTGTCTGCTATATCCGTGACCATCGTCCAGGGCTTTCCAAACTAGACCCTCGGTCTCTTAAATGTATTTTTGTGGGGTATTCCCGTACACAAAAGGGATATCGTTGTTACTGTCCTTCTTTGCATAAGTATTTCACCACTGCAAATGTTTCTTTTTTTGAGTCGACTATTTATTCTAATGAACCAATGGAGCCTCCTACAGTGGATGATGATTCCTTTACATATGTCATTATGAAACCCACTTCAGATTCACCTCCAATCCCTCCACCAGTTCACCATGTATACAGTAGACGTCATCATTGGCATGTGGAGCCCCCTGCAGATGCACCTTCGCCTATTTCGTCTTCTCCGTCTTCTAAGTCTGAGTTAAGCCTATCACATACTGATCTTGATATCCCTATTGCCCATCGTAAAGGGGTTCGTACTTGTACCCAACACCCTATTGCACAGTTTGTCACATATTCTGGTCTGTCTGCTTCCTTTCGAGCCAGTCTACACACTATTGATAAACATCCTACTCCTAAAACTGTTGCTGAAGCATTATCTAGTCAAGGCTGGAGGACAGCTATGGAGGAGGAACTAATGGCGCTTGACCAAAACAAGACTTGGGATCTTGTTCCTCTACCTAAAGGAAAAACTACTATTGGATGTAAATGGGTGTTTACTGTTAAGGTTAATCCTGATGGTTCTCTTGCTCGCCTCAAGGCTAGATTGGTTGCTAAAGGTTATGCACAGGTTCATGGAGTTGATTATGGTGATACTTTCTCTCCAGTGGCCAAGATGACCTCTATTCGTCTTTTACTTTCGTTGGCTGCTTCTGCTTGTTGGCCTCTTTTTCAGCTTGATGTTAAAAATGCATTTCTTCATAGTGATTTAAATGAAGAAGTGTATATGGAGCAACCACATGGGTTTGTTGCTCAGGGGGAGTCTGGTCATGTTTGTCGTTTGAAGAAATCTTTATATGGTTTGAAGCAATCTCCTAGAGCCTGGTTTGGGAGGTTTACAGAAGTGGTGCTCCAGTTTGGATTGTTTAAATGTAGTGGAGATCATTCTATGTTTTACCGTGTTTCAGGAGCTGGTCGGATATTTCTTGTAGTTTATGTGGATGATATTGTCATAACTGGAGATGATTCTACAAGGATTGATGAATTGAAATTGCATTTACAACAACAGTTTCAAACAAAGGATTTGGGACGACTTAGATATTTTTTGGGTATCGAAGTGGCACAAGCAAAGAAAGGTATCCATATCTCACAACATAAGCATGTTCTGGATTTGCTTAGAGAGACAGGTATGCTAGGAGCAAAACCCTTAGATACACCCATGGAAGCCGGCTTAAAATTAATGGCAGATGAAGGCGAACTATTGAATGATCCAGAACGGTATCGAAGGCTTGTTGGAAAATTGAATTATCTGACTGTCACTCGACCCGATATTTCATTTTCTGTGAGTGTTGTGAGTCAATTTATGTCTTCTCCTCGTACCTCTCATTGGGATGCTGTAGTTAGAATTTTGAGATACTTGAAGAAAACTCCAAGCCATGGTCTTTTCTTCGGTGATCATGGTCACAGAGGAGTGGAAGCATTTTCAGATGCTGATTGGGCTGGGTCTCCTACAGATAGAAGGTCTACATCGGGTTACTGCACTTTTGTGGGAGGAAACCTAGTATCTTGGAAGAGTAAGAAGCAAAATGTTGTGGCTCGATCCAGTGCGGAATCAGAATATAGAGCTATGGCTCAAGCTACTTGTGAATTAATTTGGATACGTCAGCTATTAGTTGAACTTGGATTTGAAGATCCTGTGTCAATGAAGTTGTGGTGTGATAATCAGGCGGCAATCCATATTGCTTCAAATCCAGTATTCCATGAGTGTACCAAGCATATTGAAGTTGATTGTCACTTTATCCGAGAGAAGCTTCAGGCTGGAGTTATTTCTACTAGTCATGTTAGGACCAGTGAGCAACTAGCTGATATTTTTACCAAGTCTTTAGGGAGTAGTAGGGTTGAGTATATTTGTAACAAGCTGGGCATGCTTGATATCTATGCTCCAGCTTGAGGGGGAGTGTTACAATGTGAGGGTTATTATGGTCATTAACATTGATAGGGTTATTATGGTCATTATGTATTATTTAATATAAAAAGTGTGAGACGTGGAAAAGCCTAATGAGTTTAACACGTTTTCCTGGTTCCTTCTGTCAATTTCTACAACGCTCTCTTTTCTTCTCCTATATTAATTTCTACAAAGTTGATTCACTCAGATGTATGGGGTCCATGTCGTGTGTTTGATGTCTCTAGATTCAGATATTTTGTTACATTCGTAAATGATTTTTCCTGAATGAGTTGGTTATTCTTAATAAAAGATCGTACAGAGATTTTTCGTTGCTTTCAATTGTTCAATTTCGAAGTGTTGAATCAATATAATATCTCTGTCAAACATTTACGGTCAGATAATGCTAGAGAATACCTTGCTACAACTTCTGGTCTCCAGCCCTTTCTGGAATCTTATGGTATTATTCATCAGACGTCCTGTTCATACACTCCACAACAAAATGGCATAGCTGAACGTAAAAATCTCCATCTTCTTGATGTTGCTCGTTGCCTCATGTTTCATATGCATCTACCTAAACATTTTTGGGGCCATGTTGTTCTTACGGCGTGTTATTTAATTAATAGGCTTCCAACTTCTGTTCTTCAAGGGAAAACACCATTCTCAATTTTACATCCAAATCGTCCTCTCTTTTCCTTACCTCTTCGGGTCTTTAGGTGTGTTTGTTTTGTACATAGTCTTACTCCAGGTCTTGGTAAACTGGATCCTCGTGCTGAAAAAAGTGTCTTTGTGGGATACTCTCAAACTCAAAAGGGACACAAATGTTATAATCCTACTCGTCATCGTATGTTCATGTCTACAAATGTGACGTTCTTTGAAGATCAGTCATATTTTTCTTCTTAGAATGTTCCACAGACACATCGTGATAGTGATGATTGTGTCCTATGAATGCTTCCATTGCCTTCCATCTCTCCAACTACCTCCAGAAAATTTCAGTTTGCTGACCGCACCTATCATTGACGAAGTACAATTCCAACTATGATAGTACAATCTTCATCAGCACCTGATTCATCTGTTCCCCCATCAATTGCAATGCCAGCCTTTGATCTTGATCCACCTATTGCTTCTCGGAAAGGTACACGTTCTTGTGTTGGTCGTCATGTTGATCATTATTCTGGTCTTTCTGATTGTGTTAGTATGCGTCATCCTATTTTAAATTTTTTGTACTATGATTGTTTATCTCCTACCTTATCTACCTTTGTCTCGTCGTTGTCTTCTATCTCTATGCCTAATAGTGTTGCTGAAGCTCTTGCTCATCTGGGTTGGCATCGTGCCATGGAAGATGAAATGTAGGCACTAATTCAGAACAAAACTTGGCAGCTTACTTCCTTACCTACTAATAAGCAACCTGTTGGTTGTCATTGGGTTTTCACCGTTAAAGTTCACCCGGATGGTACTCTTGACCGATTGAAGGCACGATTAGTTGCGAAGGGGTATACTCAAACTTATGATGTCGACTATAATGACACCTTCTCTCTTGTGGCCAAAATTCCCTTTGTCCGTGTCTTTATTTCAATGGTTGTGCAATTTGGCTAGATCCTTCATCAATTGGATGTGAAAATGCCTTTTTACATGGTGATCTAACTTAGGAGGTCTACATGGAGCAACCACCTGGGTTTATTGCTCAGGGGGAGAATGTGATGTCGTTTACACAAAGCTTTGTATGGACTTAAACAATCTCCCCGTGCTTGGTTTGGTAGATTTAGTGATGCGGTTATCAAATTTGGATTAAAGCGGTGTTAAGTAGATCATTTAGTTTTCAGCTTTATGTCGTCGACTGGTTATATCCTTTTAGTTGTATATGTGAATGATATCATCATTACTGGCAGTGATTCAGGAGGTATTAAAAAACTTAAGCAATTTCTACATAAAGAATTAAGTACTAAAGATCTGGGACGTCTTCAATACTTTCTTGGTATTGAAGTATCCTATTCACATGCTGGTATCAATTTATCGCAACGAAAGGTTTGTACTGGACATCCTTGGCGAGGTTGGATTTCTTGGAGTAAAGCCAGTCGATACCCCTATGAATCCCAATATGAAACTTGATGCAAAACATGGAGAATTACTACATGATCCAGCAAAGTATCGAAGATTAGTTGGTAAGTTAAACTATCTTACTATCACAAGACCTGATATATCCTTCATGGTTAGTGTAGTAAGTCAGTTCATGAGTTCTCCTCATACCACTCATTGGGATGTTGTACTTCGAATAGTCAATTATTTGAAGAGAGCGCCAGGTAAAGGACTACAGTTCAACAATTATGGCCATCTAAACACTACAGGCTTTTCTGATGCTGACTAGGCTGGATGTCCTGTGGATAGGAGATCTACTTCAAGCTATTGTGTGTTTCTTGGGGGTAATTTAGTTGCATGGAAAAGCAAGAAACAGCATGTAGTTTCCCGATCAAGCGCTAAAGCTGAATATCGTGCTATGGCACATATGACAAGTGAATTACTATGGTTGAGAATGTTACTATCAAAGATTGGAATGTCACCATCAAATCCATCAATGTTGTATTGCGATAATCAATCCGCTATTCATATTGCATCTAATCCAGTCTTCCAAGAGAGAACTAAGCACATTAAGGTTGATTGTCATTTTGTGCGAGAAAAATTTTAGAAAGATGAGGTTATTCTTCAACACACAAAGTCGGAGGATCAACTCGCAGACATTTTTACGAAATCTCTACGGGGGAATAGAGTGAGCGTCTTATGTAACAAGTTGGGATTATTTGATATTTATATCCCAACTTGAGGGGGAGTTGAGAAATACTGTGAGTAATAAGGGTAAAATAGTAACTTAGTTATGAGTAGGGTTATGCAGATATGAGCATATATATATATATATATATATATATATATTTGTAACCATATTTTATTTTGTGAATTAGAAAACAATTATCTCTTCACATGTATCAATTAGAAATCATATCTAGGATTATTAATGTGATTTTTAAGCTAATATTGCAGATGCTTTCATTTGCTTTGAGGTAAGTTCTATAACTTATTTATTGCTTTATTAGGTTTCACATTGGTAGTTTGCACACTCGTATGATCACCTCACATATTAGGAAGTAACAACATGAATCCAAACTACCTACTAAATATATATATATATATATATATATATATATATATATTTCATAAAAAGAACAAACTTAGGGTATTTGAGAAATTTAATGTTATCAAGTTCCCATACCAAAAATCTCTAGTTTGCAGGAATAAAGTAAATCTCTCATTACTTAACTAGGGTTTTTAATTGATCCACCATAAATTGATTAATGACAACTCCTACATGAAAATCATTTGCATGTTAAGAACTTGAACCCTAAGTCGTGAATTGGTATGAGCTTGGGAGAGGCCGAGTTAAGTCTAGACTTAATAATCCATTAACCAAACTGCTAGGTGGTGCACAACTGTATCTTTAGGAAGTGGAGCTGGATTAAGTTTATTCTAGCTTTTCATTCGACTAAGCAACCGATTGACCATATTCATTTAGACATCTAGGTCCATCTCCATCCTTCAAAAGGAGGTGTTCGGTATATACTGACCCTTATCGACAACTACTCGAAAAAGGTAGTGGTATACTTTTTGAAGTACAAATCTGATGAATTCGACGGTTTAAGAAATTTAAGACATTGATTGAGTAAAGCAAATGATTTTCAATTAGAAGTCACCACTAATCAATTATAATGGGTCAATTAGAACCTAAGTAAAGTAATAACAGATTTACTTTACTCCTACAAATCAGAGATATTGGGTTTGGAAACTTAGTTGCATTAAATTTTTCTAATAACCTTTCGGTACCATTCATTTTATGAAAAATGTTTCGTAGACAATTTGGGTTCATTTTAATTCACTATTAACATGTGAGGTGATCGTGCAAGTGCGCAAACCACCAAACATAATACCCAATAAATTAATAAATAAATTGCAAAACTTACCTCAGAACAACAAAAGCATCTACGATGTTTGCTTAAAAATCACATCAACAACCAAAATATGATTTCTAATTGGCACACAACCATTCAATTTTTTTTGTGTTTTCACTTATTTAAATGTAATCCAAACTACGTGCAATGCATGTAATGCAATTATTTTAAATGAAATGATGTACCAACTATGTCTATACTAACATGACATGTGATATGCAACTAAATAAACCAAATGTAGACTATATGTCACACAATTTTAATTAAAAGACCTAATTCTAATAAAGGGCAATAAATGAACTAATTCTATGTGATATGCACATGATATTTTTTTTATGTTATTTTAAATGAAATTCGTAATAAAATTACCAAATATTTAAACATGCAATTCAAATTAATAAGACGAAGCCTAATTTGTTCTAAAGTAATGTTTTTTGTATTTTTATTTTGAAAATTTGGAATAAAAGAATTACCTAATTTAACATGCAATTTAACCAAAAACAGACAATGTTATTAACAAACATCAAATTAAATTTTATCTAATCTTTGTGGACCTTTGGGTACTATTAAGTAAAAGGATAACTATCCAATCAAAAAAAAATGCAATCCACAAGACTTATATGTTTAAATTTGAAATAGAATAAACTAGCAATCACATCCAAATTATAAGAATATTGACAAAGGTTTTTCGTTTAAACTTGGAAACAAGTAAATCAACGATCAAATTCAAATAGTTCTGGCAAGGATGTAAGACGTTCTGCGCCACCAAGCATCGTATTAGTTAGAGATCAAATGTCCTTACAGATATGTTTTAAGTTAGGAAATGGTGATCTTTTAGGATTTTTGTGGATATGCATTATTTATTTGAATATTTAACAAAAGATACAAATCATTCAAAATAGGTAATTAAATAGTCCAAACCAATTAGAGATAATATAATTACCTAATTTGAATATTATTTTTTCAAATTTGAACTCGACATAATCAGACCGAGTTACAATCTTGCGGCTCAACGGATCGGGGTGCAACTGCAGCAGACGACGACAATGGGGGGCGGGATCATGGATTGGCACAGCGAGTGGTGTGGCGGTGATGCTGGCCGAAACAGCGGAAGGTTAATAGCAGGAACGAGTTTTCGCAGCGACGGGCTTGCTGGACGCACGCGATAGCCTCCAAAATCTGGCGCTGAGGTCTGCAAGTATGCTCAATAAAGGAGTGGAAACAGAGAAAAAAATAAAACAAAATTCTTCTTTTGTTGTTGGTCTCCTCCTGCTCGTGTGTCATTGAATGACCTGCAAACTCTTCCTTTCTCTGACCAAAATTTTGGTCTTTAATATCCACCGCTTAGACTCTTTCTTCGACTTTTCTATTCCTCCAACCTCACAATATTTGCTTTCCACTCACCGCTCCCTCTGTATTGCAGACGTCCTCTCTCCAGGTCGTGAGCGCGTTTTTTCTTTGTAAACGTATTAATATTTCTGCTCGACCGGCATCAAATTGATCGTTGGAGTCGCCTGGAACAGGGCATGGGAGATGAAGGGCTCACCAGGATTGCGTTGATGTTGGCTAGATTCGCTGGATGTCCTGGCTGAGCAGTTGGGCGCGGCTGCAAGGGAGGGCACCAGACTGGCTGGCCTTGCTGGGCGTCCACAGCTGAAGGACAAGCAGCGTCGTCGGAGGGCTACTGGTGGTCGTGGCCAGCAGCAGTGATGGTAGGCAGTTGCGGCAGTAAGTGCCGTGGAAGAGGACCCGCGGCCAAGGGTGTCCAGCCGTGGGACACCTTTTTCTTCTTTCTCTCTTTCCCCTCGCTCGCGATTTTTGTTGTGGCCGTATACTTTTTATTCTCAAGCGCCCTTTCCGTGTGAATCCCCAAATAATCTCTATTTACAATATCAAACCTAGGGCGACCCACTTATAAAGTCTTCTATTCAGCCACATTATATAGATAATGGGCTCTATTTCATTTAACGCAAAGCCTTTTGTCAGTTTTACCTCTCATGGTCTTAAACCAATCTAATTATGTTTAGAGACATCCACCGCCAGTTTGATTAAATGCAAGCTATATGAGCCTAATTAAGTATCAATGCAAATGTTCCCAATATCTATATGCGATGCAATTTAATTTAACATTTTTTAGGGACTAAAGATTTGGCCCTAATTTTCCATGTAATTAATTATAAATGGTTAGCCAAAATTTATGTGTCGACGTGGCATTTCTTCATGATGAGTAGGAAGAACGGATTTACATGAGACAACTATCGGGATAGCTATTTCGGGTAAGGAAGATCATGTTTGCTTGCTAAAAATAAATCTTTGTATGGGCTAAAACGGTCTCCTAGGTAGTGGTATAAGTGTTTTGATGCTTTCGTAACTAGTCAAAAGTATTCAAAGAGTCAGACGAATACCTGTGTTTACTTTAGGAGATTGCATGATAGGTTTTAAATTTATCTGTTACTATATGTTAATGACATGTTGATAGCAACTAAAAAAATGTCTTATATTGGTGTGCTAAAGAGGCAATTGAGTGCTGAGTTTAAGATGAAATATTTAGTAGGGGTGTGCATGGTCCGGGCGGGCGGTTCCCGACCTAGAACCGGGAACCGCCCGCTAAGGATCGGTTCCGAAAAATTGGAACCGGGATCCACCCGTTTGTTGCATGGATCCACCCGAGAACCGGACCGCCGGTCCGGTCCGGTTCCCGGGTGGATCCATGGAACCGATCTTGACGCAAAAAATTCCCGGTCGACGCTCGGGGAGGAATCAAAGACGAAGGGATTGAGCGTCGGCGAGGGGCGGACAGCGAGGCGGAGGAGCAGCGGGGGCGTGGTGGGTGGCGACCGGCGCGAGAGGGTGGACAGCGCGGCGGAGGAGCAAGCGGTGGCGGCGTCGACGCTCGGGGACGAATCAAAGACGAAGGGACGAGCGAGGGGGCGGACAGCGAGGCGGAGGAGCAGCAATCGTGGCGGGTGGCGACCGACGCGAGGGGGCGGATAGCGGTGGAGGAGCAGCGGCAGCGACGTCGACGCTCGGGGAGGAATCGAAGACGAAGAGATTGAGCGAGGGGGTGGACAACGAGGCGGAGGAGCGGCGGGCCGTGGCGAGTGGCAACCGGCGCGAGGGGGCGGACAGCGGCGGAGGAGGAGCAGCGGCGGCGGCGTCAACGCTCGGGGAGGAATCGAAGACGAAGAGAAGAGACGAGGAAGAAACAGAGAGAGAAGAGAACCGAAGACAATGAAACCGGAAGAGATGAGACGCGAATTAGGGTTTCGTTTAGGATTTTTTTTTTTTATATTAAAAAGGTGCCGGTCCGGTCCGGGTGGGCGGGCGGGCGGATCCGCCCACGGAACCGGGAACCGGACCGGTTCCCTCAAGAACCGCCGGTTCCGGGCGGTTCCGGTCTGGTTCCGGGCGGTCCGGGCGGTTCCCGGGTATTTTGCACACCCCTAATATTTAGGTGCTGTAAAGAAAATATTGGTTATGGAGATTTTGCATGACAAGACTGTAGGAATTTTACGTTTGTCTCAAAAGAAATATATTGAGAAGATTGTGTTAAAGAAATATCTCCAAGTGATTTTGATGATGACTAAACTATCCTTAGTATAATGTTCACTATGGTGTATGTAAATGTTTTTTTTATAGAAAGGATTACGCAATATTCATGGTGTGATTCAGCAAACAAAAGTATGCAACAAGTCTAGAAACAGGTTCTGCGTAAATAGTACAAGTGGAACTGAAAATCAACTGACGATGATGTTTATGTTGCAGCTACAAATATTAGGTCGTTGGTGCTGTAACTGTCACGCCCCAATCCTCGGGCACGCACCCATCCCTCACCTGGTCGACTAATAGCGATGTCCAAAGACGCATCGCCGACCCTTTCATTTTAATACGCATGCGAAAGCATATAAAATAATCCCCAGACAATAAAACATTGGGATAGAAAAGTAAGGTTATATTTTTCACCACTGAAAAACTACAACCACACTTTTACACTAGCAAACCTCATAGTATATATAGTACAATACTATTCACAAAGGTCTGATCTAACACATATAAATTCAAACATAGGGTTTGCAAACAGGATGGGGTCTCAGTCCTTATCCGGGTCATACTCTAGATCCTCCTTTCGATCATCCTCTTCTTCAGAATCTTCTTCATCTGGCTCCTCATCAGGGTCTTCCAATTCTTGATCCTCCTCCAGTTCCTCCTCCTCAGGCTCCTCCTCTGGCTCTTCTTCTCATGGCTCATCTTGTTCTACGATCTCCCCTTCCTCTTCTTTCCAATTATCGCCCTAAGCTGAGTACACAAGAGTATCAGCATCACCCGTGAGCTTAGGGTCTTTGGCGTCGTCCACTGCCCCATCCTTGGGATCTACAGTTTCCTTTTCGAATGCCGCCTCTAAGACAAACAGAGGCACATCACCCTCCGATACAGGACCCCCTCTTTGCCCATCATGGTAGTGACGATACCACGACCTATACTCGTGGGGCCTCAAGGCGTCTTTACCCACATCGACCCAGACACTGGACTTTACCAAGACGTACTATAGTCCTTCAGGGTGAGGGTATATCGGGAAGTGGTATGTTATCTCAATGATCTCTTTGGGTATACCAAAATGCATAGGAGGACGAGGAGGTGGAGGTGCTGCTATCTAGGCCTGAAATGTTGTCCCACAACCGAGATGAGATTACGTCTCAGCAAATTCTACCCCTTAAGACTCGATTAGGAAGCCAATACACCTTGGGGCTGCCTAAGCACAACACGAGTCAAAGGACTTATCTTGGCCTCAGTTCCTTCCTGCAAGTCAGTATATATATCAAATATACACGATCACATCACATCACCCAATCAAATTGAATTATCAATCAATCGACCTAGTCGATTACATGTCATCATAACCTTCCCTAGTCGGTACAATCAATACTATCTATGAAGTCTGACCTTAGTCTAGGACTGCTCACCCAAAGCTGAAAAATAGACAGCATAGCTCGCCCAAAGCTAATAATATAATATACTGTGTATATGCTCGCCCGAAGCTGAATGATTAAGGCCCCCAGGCCATCATAGTATATTATATATGCTCGCCCAAAGCTGATACTATGGTATACTATTTATATGCTTGCCCAAAGCTGATAATAAATTGATCGCCTAAAGCTGATAGATTAGAGCTCCCAGGCCAAGATAATATATCATTTTCATCATATAACAATTCATCATTTTTATCATATTTGATAAAAAATAACCGTGTGTGGATACATGGTCAGCCTTAGCCAAAATATTATAATTTCACTTTATGAATATTCCACCAATTTCAACAACCCATTACATATTTTTGGCATAGTAAACCGACGCCCGGTAATTTTCCAATCAACTATCAAAATTAATTAATTTAGGAATAAAATCCTAAAATCATAATTAATTCAATTCATAACGATTTAGCACTCAAATAAATAAACGGATTGCACCACAATAATCAACAAAAAATTCTGGTCATCGGCTATCCCAGCCTAATTTTCAGAAATTAATTAATTAATTAATTACGAAAATTATTAAATAAATACAATAAATCCAATTTAGGCTCGTAATGCCTAATTGGATGCCAAAACGGACCTGGAAAATTTTTGAGATTCGTTCAATAAATACTAAGACCTATTTCCTTGCTAACTACACTAATCATTTGCTTAATATGCATTGATAAGTCTCTAATTTAACTACTCTAATCGAATATATCAACATAATTGCACTTAATTAAATATAATCAACCTGTAAGCATCATTAGCATACTAAGCAAGGATTAGTGAGCAAAACTCACTTGATTAACGCGCGGGTTGGATCAAACCGACGGGAACGTCACAAGGGATGATACTTCTCAAAGCGGCCTAAGTTTCGAGGCACGAAAACACCTCAAAATGGGCCCAAAAGCCGGCTGGAAACCCACTAAATTTTTGTTTTGTTCTTGCAGAAATAGAATGGAAACAAGCTTGGTTAACACGGGAATTGATCGGGAAAGGGTAAAAAGGCCAAACCGGGCCTTGGCGGGGGTTTACCGGCGGAGGAACGGCGAAGCATAGCTCTAGCTGGGTTCGGCCAGGGGCTGGGATGCACGGCAGAAGGCTGGGACGCTGCTGGAGGCGTGGCCAGGCACGGCGGCATGCGGGGCAGCTCGCACGGGTGATGGCACGCGGACACAACGACGGCGCGCGGCGGTGATGGCGAGGCTACTGTCCGGTGGTTGCTGCTCTTTCTCTGGCCTGTGCTAGACACTGAATAGAGAGGATGGAGGGAGGAAGGTGTCCAGTTGCTTGAGAAGAAGAGAGGGCAAGAGAGGGGGACCACATGCCAAGTTTTTCCAATGCTTTGTCCCCTTGACCCACTCCTAGCCAAGCATTGATCCTTGGCTGTCCTTAGGCCACCCATGCACTCCCAATGACTCTTGAATTAGTCCATTTTGGTTAGGCCATGGGGGAGCTACGAATTTTGAAGCTTTGGCCTCAATTTGGACACTTAATCACATTCAATTCAATCCTATTTGGCCTCAATAAATTCTGTTATCGAGTCCTTGATCCAATCGATATTTTTCCTCGCCAATAGATCCATCTTGAATCCCAATTTCACGATCAAAAGCGATCATTGGCTTTTTCTGAACAAAAACGGTCCTATGCCAACTTTTTCCCAAAAAATCTCGGGTTACAGAAAAATCTTCTGAGACTAAGTCGACGTTCCTAGAATTTATTGTGACATGATAGAATCTTCAATTTCTGAAATCGGACCTAAATTCGCGGTTAATTTCACTCGAGCGCATTTTTAGCGTAACCTAGGCTACCAGGTAGTTTTTGAAGATTTTTAGTGCAAATGACCCGTGGTCGATTTTCTTCGAGCCACAATGAACCCACTCGACACATTGGCAACTTTCAGTTGTCGTGAAAATCTTAAAGATTCAAATACGGACACAGAGTACCAAAACGACAGAAGAATCAGTCTAGGGCTAGTCGACAAGAATTTTCCAATTTAGTGGTGTTACCCACGATTAGTCACACATCTCAGTCAAACCAATCTATCTTTGATTTCAAATCGATTTTATATTGTGCCATAATGGCCTCTAAAGATGAGCACATCGTCGAGAAGTCGATTCCTAGTCGAATTCTCAAATCTATTGCCTTAAAATTCCTTAATGGCTTCCCTAAATAGTCTAATTATCTCGAGAGTGATCAGCTCTGAGAACAGCCCTATAGGCACGTCGATGAAATGCTCGATTTATTCAATAGAAAACAGAAGTGAAAATTTGAGATGTCACAGTAACAACCACGAACATCTGGTAAAGTTTGTTAGGTCAACAAATTAACCATAATGGCTAAGGATTTGCACAACAGCAGAATCCAGTTGAAACTAATAATCGAAAAACTAGGTTGTCTAATAGATCTATCAAAGATTGTAGTAATGAGATAGTGGCAGTTATTATTCTTAGGTAGATTGCAAATGTTTAGGAAAAAAGACTATCTAGGCAATTCTATTCTTGGCCAGCAGCTCAACAACAACTCCAATAGCTCCTTGCTTCTTTAACCCTCTTCCAATGGATAGATTGGAGATGGATATAAAAGAGAAGACCTAAGAAGCCAAGGTAGAGAGAGAAAACAATATTATTTAAAGATTTGCATTCAGCTGTATTCCAAGCGATATGCTCTCGTCTAAGTGTTTCACTAAATTTTATATTCATGTTGTTTAAGTAAATATGCTCTATATTAAGTGTACAAAAGTAATAATAGCAGCTGAGTCATGATAGTGTAATCTATCTTGTAATAGACTAGTGTTGGCCTATTGTGATTGTATGAGTAGATTATTAGTGCAATCCAGCCCAACTTATAGCTATTAATCTAAAGAGAGGATGTAAACTTGGGGATAAAGTCAAATCACTATATATCATCGTGTGCCACTATTATACTCTCTTTTACTCTCACTAGCACACAAAACAATTACCAGCTTTGAAACATCATCTTGACCAATCTCTACTTAGCATAGCTAATTTTCGCGAAAGATTGTCAAGTTTTCCAAAATGACCTAATCATCTCCTTCTAAGTAATATTGTTAGCCCCCAACAACAGGTATCGGTGCCTTATTGTTCGTTATTTGAAGTGTATCTCTTCTGAGTATAAAGATTTTATCTTATGGCTAACTTTGGTAACTTCTTTATCAATGATACTCAAGCTCTTAACATGTCACCGTACTTTGATGGAAGCAACTATGGATACTAGAAGTAAAGAATGCAATCATACATTGAAACCACAGATCTTGAGATGCGAAGCGTGGTTGAAAATGGTGTGGACATGCCAACTCCAGCACCTACTTGTGCTCAACAAGAAGCTCAAGCTGCAGTAACCACTGTCGACAGCACTGAGAAATCTCGAAGAAGAGTTGCTCTAAATGTGCTTTGTCACCATCTGAATTTAATAGGGTTTCTTCTTGTGTTATAGCCAAGGAAATCTAGGATCGTCTATTGTTGACATTCGAAGGAATAGACGGGGCGAAAGAAACCAAGATGAACATCCTTCTTGGAAATTATGAACTATTCAAAATAAAACAAGATGAAATAGTGACATGGATGTTCACTCGATTCACTAAGATAGTGAACGGCCTTACACATTAAGGAAAGACATTCACCAATGCTGAAAAAGTGAACAAGCTTTAAGAGTTTTGCCCAGAGAATGGAGCACGGTGAAAACATCTCTATGTGAAACAAAAAGGATTACAACCAATCATAATGGATGAACAGATAGAAACATTCATTTCCTATGAGGTTGAGCACCTGCATGAGGAAAGCAACTCAAAAGGTAAGAAACCTATTGCGTTTAAAACTTATCATGATGATGCAGGTGAACAAATATCTTCAGAGGGAGAAGATAGAGATAAAGACATGGCGCTGTTGACAAAAAAAATTCAAAACTTCACAAGGAAAAGAGGAAACTATAAAGGAAAAAGGCCCATGAAGCTCTAGGATGACAAACGACCTTGCAAGAACAAGAAAGAATTCAAAGGTAAGGATATTGTTTACTATATGTGCAGGAAATCAGGTCACATAAAGCCAGGATGTCCATCTCTCAAGAAAAAGAAAGGAAAGTACGAAAAGAAGAAGAATGCACTAAAAGCTGGAACATAAAGTGACACCAAATGCGAATCAAGTGATAAAGAGGAAGCAAATATTTGCATGATGGTTGACTCGGATCATGATGAGGAAAATGAGGTAAATGATTCCGAGCTAACTTATGAAGAATAGGATTTTTTTAAGGAAAATTTTTGAAGCACACAAAAAAGTTTCATAAAGAATTTCTATTTTGAAAAAGGAAGTATATAATCTTACCATTGAAAACTTGCTGGTAAAGTTCTCATTGACGAATTAAAGAAGGAATAAATCTCAGGGTGAATGAAATAAAATTTCCTCGAGTTGAGAATGAGAATTTTAGAGAAGAAATTTCAAACATCAACACCAAGTTTTCACAAGGTTCAAAAACCTTGAAGTACATTCTCTTAATCCAAATCCCTCCCTACAACAATTGTGGTCTAGGACATGAGGGAGATGACAATGAGAAGAATCATTTTCCAAAAATCAAAGATAGATTGAAATACAAACCTCATGTATACTTTTACAAGTATCACTATGATAGACACTTCGCAAAATCTTCTAGCAATTCGCAATGAAAATGGCCATTTCAAAATGGATTGTCCAAAAGAGCAGATGAAGCCCAAAAAAATTCACAGGATGTTTGATACTAACTCAAAGCCTAACAAAAAAGGACCCAAGTTTATATGGGTACTGAAAAAAAAAAAGATAGAGAGTATCTTTGACCATAGGTGATCTTGAAGAAAAACAAGTGGTATTCTAGATAGCAGGTGTTCCGAACATATGATTGGAGATGGTACCAAATTTATAAACCTCACAATCATAGTTAGAGGGACAGTCACTTTTGGAGGAAAAGATAAAGGTAGAATCGTCAGCAAAGGAAACATCAAGTTAGGAAATTTTAAAGATGTTTCACTTGTCAAAGGGCTAAAGCACGACCTCACAAGCATTAGCTAGCTTTGCGACAAGGGATACAAAATAAGCTTTGAATAAGGTAAGTGCACTAGTACTAGCAAAGACAAATCCTAATCCTTTACTGGAAACAAGTATGGCAATATTTACTTATTGAACATCAACTTTGAGGAAGCATATTGTGTAATGCCTATCAAGGATGAGTGTCAATTGTGGCACAAAGATTAGGTCATATAAATGCCAAGCAAATTCTCAAGATATCTTCATGGACCACCGAAAATTATTTATGACAAATGTGACTTTTGCAATGCATTTACATTAGGAAAACAAGTAAAAAGTTCTTTTAAGTCGGTAGAATCTATTATTACTAACAAACCCTTGTAGTTGTTACACATGGATCTATCTCAACCTACAAGAACTACAAGCCTAGGTGGAAGGAAATATTGTCTTGTAATTATTGATGATTGTTCACGATTTACATGGGTAATGTTTCTGTCCTACAAAGATTAAGAATTTCACTCATTTGAGAAATTTGCTTGTGGAATTCAAGATGAGAAAGGATAAAGAATCACAACCATTAGGACTGACCATGGAGAAGAGTTCGATAAACAAAGCTTTCCTAAATATTGCAATAAAAATGGAGTGGAACATAATTTTCCACTACCTATACTCCTCAACAAAATGGAGTAGTTGAAAGAAGAAATTGATCACTACAAGAAATGGCCCAAGTCATGATGATCGAAAGTAGCGTTCCCACTTACTTTTGGCTGAAGCAATTGCTGTTGCATGTTATACTCTAAAAAAGTGCTACTAAGACCTCTAATAGAAAAGACTCCCCAAGAAATCTTCAAAGGAAGGAAGCCCACTATTCACTTATTTCATATGTTTGGATGCAAATGATTTATTCTCAAGAATGCAAATGACGACATTGGGAAATTGATGCAAGGGCAAGTGAAGGTTTTTTTCTAAGATACTCTACCACTAGCAAAGCTTACCGTGTATTCAATAAAGATTCACAAGTAGTGGAAGAATCCATCAATGTAAGATTTAAAGATGATCAAAAAGGGGTGCAAGCTAATGATTGTGAAAATATCATGAAATATTTGTTCCAATCACAGATAAATAACCACAACCTCAATCCCCAATAGATCCTTCAAATCAAAAACAAACTCCTAAGGACTAGAGATCTAAGACGGAACACCCAAATGAACAAATCATTGGGCAAGTAAATGAAGGAATCAAGACCATATCATCTCTCAAGAGTATGCTGAACTCCCTGGCTCTTATATCCTAGCTACAACCCAAAGGAATTGAAGAAGCCATCACCTATGAAAACTGGATTGAAGCCATGCAAGATGAGCTACATCAATTCAAGGCTAACGATGTTTCGGAATTGGTCACAAGACCCAAAGTTCATTTAGTTATAGGAACAAAATGGGTATTTCGCTAACAAACTTGAATAGAAAGGTAATGTGATTTGTAAGAAAGCAAGGTTAGTTGCGAAAGATTACTCACAGGAGGAATGTATTGAATTCAACGAAACTTATACTCCTATTGCTAGATTAGAAACCATACGCTTGCTACTTGTATATGCATGTTATCACAACTTCATACCGTATCAAATGGATGTCAAAAGTGCATTTCAATATGATTATATTAAAGAAGAAGTCTATGTTGAGCAACCCCTAAGATTTGAGAATCCAGGTAGATTAGAGGATGTCTATCAACTCAAAAAGGCATTGTATGGACTCAAGCAAGCACAAAGAGCTTAGTATGAAAGATTGAGTATATTCATAATCGACCATGATTTTGAGAAAGGTAGAGAAGACATTGCTTTCTTTATCAATAAGAAAGGTAAAGATCTGTTCATCATCCAAATATATGTTGATGATATTATTATTGGAGCCACTAATGATGTCTTATCCAAGGATTTTGCAAAAATTATGAAAAGTGAGTTCGAGATGAGCTTGATCGGTGAACTCAACTCTTTTCTTGGACTTCAAATCAAGTAGACTCCTGAAAGCACTTCCATACATCAAGAAACGTATGCTAAGGAGATAGTGAAGAAATTTGGTCTAGAAGATTGCAAAAAGATAGAGATATTTATGTCATCTTTTATCGAGCTAGACAAAGATGAAAAAGATAAATCTATTGACTCCAAGCTATACAGAAGCATGATAGGCTCTCTATTATACCTAACAGCATCTAGACCTAATATTCTATTTAGCACATGCTTGTGTGCTCGCTTTCAATATGATTCAAAAGAATCGCATCTATTTGCTGTAAAACAAATCATTCAATACATTGGATCTTTTCCGAAACTAGAAATCTAGTATCCTAAGAATATAGGCTTTATGCTACTTTGATATTCAAACTCTGACTTTGCAGGTTGTAAAATTGATAGAAAGATGCCATATGCATCAAGGAAATCGAAATCAACAAATCTATGCAGGATAGTTCCTCTTTCATAAAAAGCATTGTTTGCATCTTAGTGATTTTGAGATAAAACAATTCAGAGTCAAAAGATGAATCCTAGGTTATTCTCTCAAATTTGAAAAGATTAACTAGATTATATCTCCAACTCCACTCAATATCTTATGGAGATCTTGTTTACATTTACTGCAAATCTATCAATGATTATTTATTTCACAACTATGAGATAATTTTGTCATCATCAAAAAGGGAAAGATTGTTGGAAAAACATCCCCAAGTGATTTTGATGATGACCAAACTACCCTTAGCATAATGTTCACTATGCTATAAGCAGATGTTTTTTATAGAAATGACTCCGCAATATCCATGGTGTGATCTAGTGGATGAGAGTATGCAACAAATCCAGAAACGGGTTTGCATAAATAGCACTAGTGGACCTAAAGATCAATTGATGATGTTTATATCACAATAGCAAATACCAAGTTGCTGGTTTTGTAACAATCACGAACATCTAGTGAAGTTCGTTGGGTCAACGAGCTTGCTGTTGTGGGTGAAGATTCACATAGCAACAAAATCCTATTGAAACCAAAAATCGAGAATCTAGGTCGTCTGGCAGGTCTATGAATGATGGGATAGAGGCAAATGCTATTCTTAGGTAGATTGTAAATGTTCAGGCATGGGCAGCAATTCAACTGCAATTCCAACGGCTCCTTGCTTCTCTAACCCTCTTCCAATTGATAGATTGGAGATGAATATAAAAGAGAAGACCTAAGAAGCCAAGAAAGAGAGAAAAAACAATATTATCTAAAGATTTGCATTCAGATGTGTTCCAAGCAATACGATCTTGTCCAAGTGTTTCACTGAGTTTTATATTCGTGTTTTTTGAGTAATTATGCTTTAGATTAAGTGTACAAAAGTGAAAGTAGTAGCTGGGTCCTAATAGTGTGATCTCTTATAATAGGACCAATGCTTGCCTATTAAAACTATCTGAGCAGATTATTAGTACAATCCAGCCCGACTTGTGGTTGTTAGTCTAAAGAGTGGACGAAGGCTTGCGATTAAAGCCGAACTACTATACATTGTCATATGCTACTATTTTAATCTCTTTTACTCTCACTGGCACATAGAATGATCACGAGCTTCGAAACATCATACTGATCCAATCTCTACTTAGCATTAGCTGATTTCTGCAAAAGATTGTTATGTTTTCTAAAACAACCTATTCACCCCCACTTCTAGGTTCTATTGTTAGCCCCTAACAGATTGTGGCACATTTGAACATGTAGTCAACGAAATCTATGAGTACGCTGACTAAGGATGAGAAGGAGCTTATGTTCCATGTTCCTTATTCTTCTACAATGAATGATATTATGTATGCTATGGTATGCACTAGGCTGGATATTTCACAAATGTGAGCATAGTTAGCCATTATATGAGATGTCCTGGCAATTTCAGTGGGAAACTATGAAATGGATCCCTAGATATTTGAAGGGGACAACATTGGTTGTGACATTTGAAATTTTCTTCATAGTTCATGATATTTTAATATATATATATATATATATATATATATATATATATATATATAATTAGTATTGTAATTTTCAATGGAAACTTATACGCTCCTAAATATATATTTAATAATATTCAAACATTAATTTTTTACCGAGTTAAGGTCTCTCTATTGGTCAATATCTCTTGTTAATAATTTTAGTGATTTCACAATAATTTTCTGATTTGCCAACATTTCAAACAAATACTGATTTCCCTATTTATTTACCAATGTAAAGTCTCTATCTAAAATAACCTAATATCCCCATCTTTTTAATCAAACCATGCCATTGGTCACTATTTTAGCTTGGACAAATGTCTTAATCATTACCTTATCTTTGCCCACATGCCTAAATTAAATCCATTAAACCTATCTCTTACGACCTCATGCCTGACATATTATTTTTAAGGGATAAGTGCACTAGAAGTCCTAAAACTAATCACAAAAGTGCAATTAAGTTCTAAAATTTTCAAAAAGTGCAATTAAGTATCAAAACTTGTTACAAAAGTGTAATCGAGTCATAAAATTTTCAAAAAATGCTATCAACGAAAGAACTTGATTTGATCAATTTAACAAGTTTTAGAATTTGATTGTACTTTTTGAAGGTTTTAGGAATCAATTACACTTCTGTGACAAGTTTTACGACTTAATTACATTTTTTTTGAAAATTTTAGAACTTAATTGCACTTTGTTGACAAATTTTAGGACTTCCAATACGCTTATCCATATTTTTAAGCTTAGTAATTTTATATCTACTATTAACTCTAGTTAATTGGTATCATTATTTTTAACCCAAATTAATAAATGTGACTCCAGACTACTCTTCAATATAGAATAAATGTGGAAGACAAGAGATTAAATGCCTTTTCCCTTCCTCTTGTGTGTGTGATTCCATCTTCTTCACGTCTCGAAGTTCTAAATTTTTTTATTTCACTCTCTTTCAAGACAATCAAGGTTCAAACCCTCACCTTCACCCTAGTCTATTACAAGGTATATTCAAGGATTTCCCTTAATTTTTATCAAATTTGCTTTGTTGTTTTCTAAAGAATGAGACTTGTTAATGTTAGTATTTATTTTGATTTCAAGGTGATTAAAGGCTTGCTTTGTTGAAGATTTCACTCTAGGTAAATGAAAGCTCTGGGGACTAGGCTACAATGATCTACTTAGTACTCTTGAGCTTGGTTGATTGATTGTTTGTTCATTTAGTTTAGATTTTACTCTGTGTGATTAAGTTTCAATAATTGTATGTTAAGCTATTGTGATTGTTGGGCTTGAACTAATATAGCTTTCCTCATGCCTAGGATTTATATTATGATAAATGGGTCATAAATGGATTGAATGGATCAATTTAGGTCGGACTATTAATAACCCAACCCATACCTGACTCGATCCATCCATTTAACATGTCTACTTGTTGATGATTAAGCTCGGCTTCATTATAATGGACCTTTTGCTATGCATCTTGCCAAACAATTTGAAGAGTACATTGAATGCGTAGAACATTGTCTGCATTCTTTGCATGGCATGATAATTCTGTCAGGAGTGATTATTGTCCAACATGACAGTAATAGATTAGAAGAAATATACCCTCCTTATGCCGACGGACCTGGATATGTCATTTTAAGTGATATTGCTAACTTCATCATTTCTCAAAGTAAAAACTGAAGCCTCGGGGTGCGTTCATCCGACGGTAATATGGTTTTCGTAAAAATATATATCCTTCAAGCTTTTCTCATTAATGGCTGAACCGTCATATGTTTTGCCTGAGGGTGGCTCTTTAAGATGGAGGATATGAGCATGGGGATATGGGTAGAGCTATTCAACAGTTCTGTGCGGGTACGGTACTCTCACAGCTGGAAATGTTGCCAATATGGTTGCAGGGAAGACTGACACTGCACATTACCAGTATCCTAGGCAGATGATCTGCTTGTGGGACAAATTGGCGAGGGGTCAAGCCCATTGCTGCAACTTTGGATGACGAGTAGCAGGCGAATCTCTTCGGCTTCTTGTAATTAAGCTTGCCACTTGTTATTTCGGCTATATCATGAAGTAGGTCAGGCTAGCAATCCCAGTAGAGAACGTGAGAAAGAATTTTCCACTGGGATATAGTATACCATTGCACTGGCTGTTTGATCGAGCTGAGTAATTTTCATTCGGTCATCTTGAATGGAATCCGTTCTGCAGTACCGTGCAAATGTCTTCATTGAGAACGGAGTAGTTTACTGAGCGAAGCATGGACTGAACTAAACCGATAGGATGGAAACGAAAGATGGGTTCAGGTTGATGCCTTGAGATGGGTTCAAGTTGATGCCTTGAGTTTCGATCTCAGTTCTGTTTGACATCATAGTCTGCAGGCTGAATATGCCTGAACTGGACCAAATGATTTTGTATCTATGTTTTCAATTTTGATGACCAAGTTGTTATTCTGATCCAAAGATCCAGCGAGTTCGATGAATGAAATTTGTACTTTTACAAATCGGGCATCCTATCAAGTCCCACACTTCTCTGGGTAAGTGCACAGATCTGAGTCCATAGCAAAAATACATTGTGTGCATTGATCATATGGAATTCACATAATGACGGCCAATATGGGTCCGTCTGAATCCCGATTCAAAAAAGTATTTACTTACTCCTCCAGCTGATTGGCCTTTCCCTAGTTGCCCTGGTCCGCTCAACAACTTTTTTCTTCTCTGCCAGCCTGTTTTGGACCTACATCTGCAAGTCTTTGTATAGGTCATGCTCCGGGGGTGTTGAATGTGCCTATAAATATCATTATCATTGAAAAACAATTGAGCTATTTCGGTGGTGAGTTCGCGGGAACAATAGTCCTAACATAAGTGTGCAATGAGCATTAGCAAAGAAGAGTTAAAATTTCTTGATCTAAATTTTGTCAGTAGTTAGGAAGAAACTGCTACAAAATCCTGATCGGAGACTTTAACAGACCAAATGAGACTGCATATGAAGTTCATTAGAATTTTGTATTTTAAGCGATTTTGCGTACGTGTGATTGCTCGAACTTGTTAGATGCTATGTGGTTTTGCTTCGTGAAAAGAAGAAAGTCAATGTTGTGTAGCTGTGGCGGTACTACCGACGGCAATAATAGCGTGCACCAATGTCGGTGGCTATTTAGCAAAAAAAAAAAAAAGTGGCTAGAGTGATAGTTTTGGCTACAACCATAGCGCCACGTGGCTCGTTCATGTACGACTTTTATTCAGGATATTAGTTTTAAGGTCATTTTTGCAAATTTGTAACTCTGCATCTCTAAGCCTTATGCATGTTTTGGAAATAAATCACTCATCAATCTAAGAATGATTGTTTAAAAATAATATACGCTTGAAAAAAAGTATGTATATTCTATTTTAAAATACTCATATATTATATGGTTATATATAATTGTTTATTAAGGAGTTTTGAAAGAATTAAATATAAATAAGAGATCAATACAAAATATCCTTCATCACAATAGAAAATATATATCGCATTCCCTACAAAAAAATATATATATGTATGTATACATATATATATATATATATGTGTGTGTGTATATATTATAGTAAAATTACCTATAAAGGGTCTTGCAATATAACTGCTTATAATTTAACAATTACAATAGAGTCTTCAGTAAAAATGATTATCATGAGTACAATTTTGGACATCCATTATGACAAAATATTTTGTCATACTTCTTAAGTAAATGGTTTTAGCAAATTGATAAATAAAACATGGGGGTGCATGATAACCAAAATTTATGTTCCGAAATAGTTTTTCTATTCCGCACTGCTTTTCGGAAGAGAAATCCGCTTGATAAACCTATTCAGTTTTTCTATTTCTACGGAATAGATTTCTATTTCGAAAATAGGTTTGGAAGAAAATCGGAAAGCTAAAATTTTCTACTTCTCTATTTCTAGAATAGTTTTCGAAATAAAAATTCTTCTCATTGTTCGTCAATCGGTCCTTCATTCGTCGCCGTTGACCACCGTCCGTCGGTCGCTCGCCGCCGCCGTCGCCCCGCCCCAGCCCGCCCCGCCCCACTTCGCCCCGCCCTCGGTCGCCGATCGCCGCCCCACCGCCGCCACATCGGTGCCGTCGCCGCCCTTACCGCCGCCGGTCGCCGGCCGCCACCATCACGCCCGGTTGCTTAGGTCGCTACCGCCGCCCTCCCTCCGATCGCTGATTATTGCCGGCCGGCCTTCCCGCCACCACCGGCCGTCCATCCCTGCCAATCGCCGGTCCACCGCCATCCGAAAGGAAGAAATTTTGTGTCGTTATCAAACGGTTATTTTTGCTTAGAAACTCTTCTAGAAATAGAAATAGAAAAATCTATTTCTGTTCCAGAAATTATTTCTGGAACAGAATGATTGTCATGCACCCCCATGATAGCCCATATTTAACACATAAATGGTAAACACTCATCGGATCTTCTATGCCGTCAAATGAGGTGACCAATAAAGCTCACTGCATGCTATGAGAAAATCTTCCATAGTATGAGTGCGCCACGCATTCATTCACCACTCAAATATTGACATGTGTCTTGTGGGTGAGACTCGCTCGAAAATAGAAGGGCTGGTTCTTGGCTAGCTTGGCCCAACTTGGTTGGTAGAAGAAAGGACGGGTCAATAAAATTCACAACTACTGCTTGAAAAATTTCTCTCTCTTCACTTGAATTTTCAGGGCTTTTTCTCTTTCTCTCTCCTCTTAAAAGAACAACCAAGACAAAGAACAACCAAACGTTCCCTCTGTTTCTTTCTCCGCACGTCCCACCCCCTTTGCCTTTGCCTCCTCTCTTAGAGAAGAAGGACACCCAACCTAGACAACGCTTCCTATGTTTCTTTCTTTGTGCATCCAACCTTCTTGAAGCCCTAGTTGTTGGCATACTTCTACTTCTCCTCAATCAAGAGTTTGAAGAACACCTCCCCAGCCTTCTTAACGTGATCAATTAGGTCGTTAGGGATCCCGTGGTTGACAAAGTGCATGATGCCCCAATCAATGGCAGCCTTCTTGAGCTCCTCGTGGCACCTCTCCCTCGACATGCAGTCTTTGGACTTTATGTCCTCGACGTCGATGGTCTGGACCTAAGGGTCTTCATGCTTCTTCTCCTCCTCTACCTCCTAAAAAGCATCGCCGGTCATTTGCCTCTGGCACATCGCCTCCCCCAAGAGCCCTATCAATCACAACTAGGTCCCAAGTCCCCTCCGCTTCCTCAGTCGTAGCTGGGTCCCGAACTTCCTCCGCATTAGCCTCCAACTGTTTCCAACGCAAAGATTGATTGTATCCCTTTGACGAACTCCTAGTCACACCTTGCCCCGTTTGATTGTGTCCCTCCAATGATCTCACCGTCACACCTCACCCCGTCCACGATTCTCTCGATCATCTCTCCCAAGAGCCCCACCTCACATCCTCATCTTCTTATAGCATCGAAAAGGTTGGTTGCCCCTCTCTCTCTCTCTCTCTCTCTCTCTCTCTCTCTCTCTCTCTCTCTCTCTCTCTCTCTCTCTCTCTCAAACCTCATCAAATTTGAAGGATAATCATTGCTCTATTCTACTGAAAGATTATGTTTTGATGGATTGAAACAATAGCAATATCGAATTTTCCTTTGCGTCATCGGGATTCCTTTCCCTGAGAAATCAAACTGTTGCCTCATGAGACTATTAATCTATATCAAGAGATACTCATTTTCGGCCGACAACAAATGCACTGTTTTTGTACTGAATTCCTAGGTCTGCTAAATTTGTTGGAAGTAGGAATAGATGAATAGATACACTGCTTGTGCAGTCACGGTTGTCTTGCTTTGGCTAGTAAAGTTTGGAGGGAAGTCACCATAAACTGGTTGGAGTAGCTGAGTTAGAAGACAATTTAGTAATATGGCCCTTTGTTGTAGAATTTGATAGCGTATGCAAGACTAGATAACTAGCCGAACAATTATCTTGGCGTTGGTGAAGATTTATGTGATGCATCCTCAATATCTATTATAAGCTTGGAATGCAATATTGTTTTTCATCTGAATGTGATTTGGACGCTCATTTTTCAAACTTCTGTTAGACCTTTTGAGTATGGATCCAAAGGTGCATATATTTTTAGCCAAGTTCTACTCCATGGGGATTAAATGCATTGAAAGCAAGGACCTTATGTTACATTGTACTATTGGCAAATTGAAGCAACCTTGTCAACATACCTCTCATTTAACTTTTATTTCATTTGTATGCTATGTGGATAAAAAATAGCACTTACATTAGCATAAACTAAAGCTACTATCCACTATTATTGGGATGGATATTAGGTAAACTAGTTATTGCATTTTTTGTCAATTTTCAAAGATGAGCAATCCGTATCTATTTAATCAGAAGTTATATTATTGTAGTTATATTATTGCAAGGTGAATCCTCAAAGAATAGACACCATATCTGAGGTGGAGCTCTTGGGAGAGATGATCAAGAGAACCGTGGACGGGGCGAGGTGTGATTGTGAGTTCGTCATAGGGACACAATCCATCTCCATGTTGGAAATAGGTGGAGGAGGAGGCAAAGGGGGTTCGAGACCCAGCTGTGACTGGGGGGGCCTCTTGGGAGAGGCCATGTGCCAAAGGCAGATGACCGGCAATGCTTTTGGGGAGGCAAAGGAGGAGGAGGAGAAGCATGAGAGCCCTCAGGTCTCGACTATTAACCTTGAGGACATAGAGTCCAAAGACCCCACGGTGAGGGAGAGGTGCCACAAGGAGCTCAGGAAGGCCGCCATTGACTGGGGCATCATGCGCCTCATTAAGAAGGCTGGGAAGGCGTTCTTCAACCTCTCAATTGAGGAGAAGGAGAAGTATGCCAACGACCAAGGCTTTGAGAAGGTGGGACGTTCAAAGAAAGAAATAGAGGAGGCATCATCCAAGTTGGGTGTCCTTCTTCTCTAAGAGAGGAGGCAAAGGCAAAGGGGTGGGATGTGTGGAGAAAGAAACAGAGGGAGCGTTTGTTGTTCTTTGTCTTGGTTGTTCTTTTAAGAGGAGAGAGAAAGAGAAAAAGCCTTGAAAATTCAAGTGAGTAGAGAGATTTTTTAAGCAAGAGTTGTGCATTTATTGACCCATCATTTTTTCTACCAGCTAATCTGAGCTAGGCCAACCGAGAACTAGTCCTTCTATTTTCCGGTGGGTCCCACTCACAGGACACGTGTCAATATTTGAGTGGCAAATGCGCGCCATGTCAACAGATGATGTAGCGCTCTCATACTATTGAATATTTTCTCCCAAAAAAGCATTACAACACTCGGCCAAGTTGAGCAAGACCTCTAAAGGTTCAAGCCCAAGCGAGGCCCGTCCAATGACCTAAGTCCTAAAGTGAAATGAGACCTCTTTTCCTTTCCCATTTCACGTGCCTCTCTTGTCCCTAGCAAAAGTATGGTTCCCAGCCTCGAAATAAGAGCCGGCCCAAATCCCTTAGAATCAATTCGATCCCAATCGATTCAAGCCAAACCTCAAACATTTTTTTAGTACTATTTTTGGCAATCTATGTCTAATTATCAATCAAATTTCAAAACTCTTAATATGCCATTGTTAGGTAACTAAAATTTAATTACTCGAATTTTTTAATTTAATAAAAACACTAAAATAATACACTTCGAATTTAACGGGATATATTTTTTTATCCATGCATGTGGTTGAGGCATATTCCTAATCAACCGGTAACATCCACTCTTTTAACTTTTTGAATGTTTGATCATTAATTTCGATTTGTTTATTTCAAATTTGTAATTAAATCTTTAAATTTCTAAAGTCTTTTAAGCCAGTTCAATGAATAAAAAGTCAGCCCAAATGATAAGTTGGACTTGATCCGAGTTATGCCCAAAAAATTACGGACCTTTTGAAACGCAAATATTTTTTAGATTTCTATTTTCTGAATCTATTCTTTTTGTCATTTTTTTTGCCAAAGTTTTCCAATTTCATTTGGAAACGAGTTTGATATCCATATCCGCCCGTTCTCAGTTGAAAACATAGACTCCAAACTCTCAAAATGAAAACCCCAACATGATTTTTTTTGCAGTTTTTTTTTTCCAAACTTTAGTTCCTAAATCTTTACTGGTTCATATCTTCAGAGAAGTTAGAAAAGGTTGATGACGAATTTTCAAACTTTCTATTCCATATGCCTTGAAACCAAAGCAATAATTAGCACCCCTATTCCGTCAAGTCCCAAAATTTATGACATTGTTCCGTACAATACTGTATAAGAAATCCCATATATAACTGGCCTCTTTCCCTTTCACTTGACAATTTCACCATCTTAACAATAATTAAAAACTGTTAAAAAAAAAAAACAACAATTAAAAAAAAAAAAAAAACCAAAATCTGAAAGCAAAATGAAAATGCACATCTTCCATCCCCTTCCCTTCCTTTCAATTTGCGGAGAGATTACAAACCCAGACAACAAAAATCACAGCAACACGGAAAGAACATCGAATCGGAGCAGAAGAAGAACAATCGCGGATCGGACGAATCGTCGAAACCCAGAAGAGCAAGAGAGCATTGATCACGCGATCTTGGAAGGAACGGCGGGTGCGGCGTCGATGGGCTTCTTCGGCTCCGAATCTAGGGGGTCAGGGCTAGGGTTGGGAGCGATCAGAGGGGCGCGAGCATTGCCGTCGCGGTCGTCGTCGGGGTCGTAATCGGGGTTGAGGGACCGGTCGATGGCTTCCCGGCCTCGTTCGAGGCAAGGCTTGCAAGCGATCTCGATGGCGATCCAACCCAGCACCACTCCCGCGATCGCTATGAGCGCGCTCGTCATCGCCGCCATTCTTGTCGCCCTCCTTTCGCACAGAGAGATGACAGGGACGGCGAAGAAGACAAACCCCCGCAGACCCAAAGGCAGGCACGAAACGGTGCGAATAGCGCTTCCGATACGAATGGGGACCGAAATAGAAGACCCACCACTCGCAATGACAGAGAGGAAGAAGATGCTGGGTCCGATTTCAAAGTAGCCGAAATCGTGGTCCCCTCACACCCTCTTAAACCCCCCCTTGCCTTTATAGTAAATTACAACATTGCCACGTTGGGTGTGAGTCGGAATTCATTCGGACAGAGAGCGTGTGCAAACATGTCGATGTGAAGTGGTAAGAAGATGCTGACCCAAAAAAAAAAAAAAAAAAAAAAAAAAGAAGATGTCAAAACTAGTTTTTCTTTGATCGCTAATTTCGATCCTAATACTACTATAGAATCGCAAAAATTTAGTCCCCCATTATGTCCCCTATGGAGAATTTGTTGAAGTGTCGGTTGGCATTGAGTAGGCAAAGGGTGCACTTGTGCCTTGCTCGATGGTTGTGAGCGGGGACCCAACCACCTTGCAAGGGTGCTTGCCCTTCCCGATTGCCACTCGAGGGCCTACCCCTCTGCAAAAATGCCCGATTTCTACGCAGAAGGCGAATACAATATCAGTGACTTCGCTGTTGGCATAGTGAAGAAGGATTCAGTTATAGATAGAAAAGACATAGTTGCTGGTCATGTGCTCATTGGCTTGCCGTCAAGTCTCAAGTGGGATGCATTCAAACGGTTTCTCTCTTGTCAGCAGGATTCAGTTTTTATCTTGACCCAGTATGTTCACGTGTGGCCTCTTATTCCATGATCTTAATTTGCGAATTTCTTTAACAGAGTTTTGGCCCGAAGTGGTCTTTCTTTGACAGACCAGCTTAGCTTCCTGGTTGAAGCTTTGATGGCTCCTACCGTTAGTTATGTCAATCAAGTATCTCTTTCTCTTTCTTTCACTCTTTGATATATTTCCTTAAAAAATATAACTGGAGAGCAAATTATATGAGTCAAGTACCACCATAATTATAGCATTGCCGTTGTTGATGTGCAGGTTCTTTAACCTTATCAAAAAGGGAGGTATCAAAGGAATAGCCCACATTACCCATGGTGGGTTTACCGATAACACACCACGAGTAATCCTAGAAGTCTTTGATGCCACCATCCATGGCGACTCCTGGGTGGTTTCTCCACTATTTAAGTGGATTCCAAAGGTTAGTTTTCCGTTTTGTTCTAGACTAGAACTTTAAATAGCCAATGGTAAAGTCCCTGCTCAAGCGTTGTATATGATATAGTAGAATCTAGTCAAGCTATCACTAGCTCTTCTTAGTAACTTAGAAGTTTACGTGTGATTTCTTCTCCTTTATTAGGTGGGTCACATAGAAGATTACGAGATGAGGCAGACCTTCAATATGGGCATTGGGATGGTTTTGGTGGTTAGATCTAAAGCTGCCCTTCGGATGCTAGGTCAAAAGAGATAACGGCATATCGCATTGGTTATGTGGTTAACGGCGAAGGGTTGAGGTACTGCTGGGAACAATTCTGTACCCCTCTAAGATATTTTGTATGTTTTCATTGTTATGTTATTGTGAATGAGTTATACAGCGATGTAAGGCCCTTTTTTCCCCTACTAGATGTGCATGATTGATTTGTGAAAAGATTAAGGAAATTCTAGTTTTTTTCGGATCAGAGGAGAATTCAAGTTGTGCTAAATCTTTTCAAAACCTGCAAAAGAGTTGCCTAGCTGATGCAGAATGATTTTTGTTCTGAAGTTCTTCTCATCTCTATTTGCATCATATGCTTGAGGTGTTCTGGTTGTCTCTTACCAAAGAAATCGGTCACATACCAATCAGGCAACTAAGTCATATGGGACTCAGCAATTTTGTGGAAAAAGCTGTGGAAAAGAATTAATGAAAGTCTTGAGAACTTTGCACTATTTACAAAGTGCGGCGACTCTTTTACAAAAACGCATTGACAAAAATCAAATGTGGCTTGAAATTCATATATGCTGAGTGGAAATTAGTCATGCTTTGGTTTAGCATCTCATTGTACTGAAGGTATGAAATTTGCCTTTGCAGCTTCATTTGTTCATAGAATTTAGCTATGAACTCCTCTGCTCTGGTGTCAATTCCTTGCTCTTCCTCGATTTCTGTTCTTCCATCCTCCCCCTCCTCATCAAAACGAGTTTTCTCTTCACCTCCATTTTCGAGGAAGCTCTTCATAGCATCTTACCCGTGGCATAGTCGGTCGACGTCGTCATCAAACCAAGGGGTTGAAAGCATTGGTTTTTAAATCAAAGTGTAACTAAGAGGAAAGTTGAGGATGCATTTTGTAACTTTTCCTATCTTTCCTCCTGAATACTTTTATACTCAATTACTCATTAGAGTTCTTATTAGCAGCTAGAAAAACTTACTTCCTACTTCATTCCTTCTAAATGATGTTCTCTATGATAAATACTGTCATGGTTGTATAATGTAAGCCATCTTGGAAAACTATAGATATTTTAATTAAATTTTTCTTAGAAAATAATAAAGCTATTTGTCTTTTTGGGACATTTTGCTGAATTCTAGCGCTGCCTCATATTATAGTATAGACGAAACCTACCACCTGCAGAAGAAACGCCCAAGATGGTGAGGCCCAAAAAAAATCAGCATAACTTTAAGCAATCAACTATTTGAGTCCTGCCTTCAGTGTTTACCAACCATATATTCAGATTGGAAGTAGAGATGATGTGGAAATTCATGATGCTGATTACAAGAGGTCTATGATTTGTAGCAATCACAAGTTTCAAAAGATAAGGAGCTTGGTTAAATGCTTTTATCATGACACTTTAGTAAAAGTCAACCCCAGCAACCCCTATCTTTTCCGAGTGAGGTTGACATAGAGTTGCAGGGCAGTAAGGTAGGTCAACTGTGATTGATGAAGCTAATATTATTTGGAATTCGTCCGAAATTGAAAATGATTGAGGTGCTTTTACAAGTTTGGGATACGATGAATCTTTCATAATAGTAATTCTGTTTTTTTTTTTTTTTTTTTTTTTTTTTTTTTCATTTTTGGTCAGAATAATAGTAGTTCAAGTGATCAGCCTTTTCCCATTTTGCTAAAACTGGGCGATAAAATGTCTGTCTTGCAAAATTTTAGAAATTTTACTTTGGAGAGAGATGCACACTGGATGTAAAATTTGTCATCGTCTTGCAAAACTATGACAAGCTTTCTGTATCATTATAACGATTGCTGTTCTGTGTGTTTAGCTGAAGCGGTTATAGCAAATTTCATGTTGCCTCATTTGTCATGAGGCATGGTAATTCTGGATCAAAAAATGAATTGGATAATGGAAATCGCTCCCTGCCTGATTTGTCACTGTATGGAATACAGACTTATATATTTGGTATGAAAGAAATCTTTCATAATAGTAGTTTCAGTGATCAGCCTTTTCCTTTTCATGTGAAAATGGGTCATAAGATGTCTGTCTGACAAATTGATAGGTGAAATTGATCTAACTGGAAGATGGTCGCCCACTTCTGTCGTGTTATCTTTGGTTTTTTCTCTCACCAAATGTCTTGTCTTTTCTTGATAGAGAGGAATTCTTACTTTAGAGAGAAGTGCATGTTGGATGCAAAATCTGTTGGTTAGCTTAATTTCTAGAGATAAAGTTTTTATGATCAATGCTGCCTTTAAATATTGGTTCCCTTGCTTACTCATTCTCTTTCGCTTTTTTTCTTTCTTCTCATGATGATCTCTCAGTCTGAAGGCTAAACCCTCCTTTTTATATGAATCAGAGGTTTACTGCATATAAGTTCCTTCGAAAACTAAGATATCAGTTACAGTTGTTGATGCACATCTTGTCCACTATCTCTTGAAAAATAGGTGTGACTATTGTGGATGAATTTTATCCAAATTCCATGGGTTAATCTTTGAGCAAAACGTGTTCCTACTTCAGTTATAAGTATGTTTTGGGAAATGAGACAATGTAATTTTCTAGCTAGATCTCCTTTGCCTCTTTAGGCACCACCCTTCTTCCGTCTCTGTCTCCTTTCAATAAAGGTTCTATTTTACAGAATTCTTAGTGATTTCATGAGGCCCCAATACTTGATGTACTAGAAAATTGCGTCTTTTTGCACACAATCAATACTGCTAGGGTACTTTCAATATCTGTAGTTTGTAAATGTGGACTTTTATGTCCTTCGGAAGATTCTGTGTATTGTTGTTGTGATGAATCTGAAGCAATGATGATTTGTAGCAATGAAGCGCCTGCAAGGGACGGGTTCCTCGTATTTCATTTTGGATCTCAGAGATAGTCTTGGGGGCCTTGGGCAGGTATGCATTTGACATCGACAGATATACCATTTTACTTTAAGTACTCTTATGCTGTATTATCCTAGAGTTACAAGGCTCTGTTCTCTTGGATCCATAAAATTCTTTAATCACTGAAAATCTTTCCTGTGATGAGTCTTGCAGAGGGAATAGTTTGCTTGTTGGCATGGATGATTTATTTGTGAGAAAAATGTTTTTTTGTCTATCTACTCTCGGTGTAATTGATGCTAGAAGAACTTTTGACAATTGTTTTTCCAAATCATAGAAATACTTCAACATAGGAGAATAGCAGTTGCTTGAACAAGCATAAATGGCGATGAATTCTGTATGTCTTTTGTAATACTGACAATTGCATGTCATTCAGAAGTGACCTGTGCTGGACTTAGATTTTTAGGTCCTTCTGATAGCTATGCAAGATGAGTTGCCAGCATTGGTTAGTCCTCCCTTCCCCCCACCCCCAAACTCCCTTCAGGCGTCGAGAGCGTCCACGACAACGGTCACTTCAGCAACGTCCCCATCATCTTCGCCCTGTCTCCCCCTCGCCCGGTGGTTCATCTCACACCCCAACCCTCACATGGTCATCCTCTCTGACTTATTCCTCGGCTGGACCCTCGACTTGGCTAACGAGCTCAACATCCACCAGTTTTGTTGGATCACACAGGAAACAGACTGGACCAATTGGTCCAATCTGGTCTATTTTAGGATTAGGTGGTCCATTACTAGTCCTTCTTATCCGGTTCTTGGTTCCTGGTTGGGATCGGATTAGACTGAGAACCGATCACTCCTAAATATGAAATGATGGGACAAGTAAAATTGGAACTCAAATGACAATATTGTTAATAGAAACCTACATTGGATGCAACTTAAAATGGGGTGAGAGATGTGAAGATGTTGATTGTAGGTTTTCAAAACTAAGGAGAATAAGTATAAAAATAAAAAAGTGAAAATTAGTTTGGAAAATTTTCGATAATTTTTAGATTAACCTTTCTTCTTCAAAGTTTGAACTATTGAAAAACCGATCAATGATGTATTTATTATTGAAATAGATCATGTACTCCATATCTCATTTTAATTGCTTAAACTTTTAAAATAAACGGATTGATACATAATTTTAAGTTGATATGAGATCTTGAGTTTGATTGACGATGACCCTCACAACCTGCATAATGGGCTTTAAAGATTCTTTCCCAACCCGCATTGGGTTTGCATGCGTAAGGCCTTTGCCATCAAATCCGTCTTTGCTTGAGGAGGGAGTGTTAAGATACAAAATCCACATCACACTTCAATAGTTGAAGCTTTTAAAGGGAAAACGTGAACCGTCAAGTCCATAACCTAATCTATGAAATGCAATCAAGTCATAAATCTTTGATTCAATTAAGTAATATCAACCTTTTTTTTCAAAATGTGCAATCAAAGTTATGTTTACTAAGAATTCTAAAACTTGTTACGAAATTGTAATTGAATTCTAAAACTTGCAAAAAGTGTAAAGTTCTAAAACTTATCAAATTGATTTAATCAAGTCATAAAGTTAACACCATCAATTTGACCAATGAAAAATACTAACATGACTTTTTAAATTAATTTTACTTTCCGCATGGCTTTTTTAAATTAATTTTTTATTTTCCACATGGCTTTTTTACTTTTTATTCAATTTTTTAAAATTATATTTTAAAAATAAAAAAGATAAGCTAAAATTTATAAACAAAAAACTATAAAAAAAGATAAATAGAAGAGAAAATGGTAGTGGGCACTTCCGCCACTACTACCTATCACCGGAGGGGCTCGCGATGGTCATCAGCTTTAGACGAGGTTGGTCAACCCTCACTTAGCCCCAAGCGAGGGCTGGTGACCCTCACCGGGCTTGGGCGAGGGCACCTAGATTTGGGCACACCGACCCTCATGGGGGCTCGGCGACCATCACCTGCCCTAGGTAAAGCCTCACTGACCCTTGCCAAGCTTGCATGAGGCCTCGTCGGCCCTCGCCTAGGGTTGGCAAGGCTCGTCCAGATCTGGACGAAGGGGCGGTGCCTCACCCAGATCTAGTGAGCTTCGCCAGCCACAAGCGAGGGTTGACAAGGCATCGCCCAGGGTAGGCAATGGTCATTGGCCCCCCATGAGGACTGGTGTGCCCAAATCTAGGTGCCCTTACCCAAGCCTAGTGAGGGCCAATGGTCCTCGCCTAAGGCCGATGAGGCCTCACCTTGGCCGAGCAAGGGCTAGCCACCCTCGCCCAAGGCTAATGATCACTGGCCCTTCCGACGATGGGTGGCAATGACAAAAGCATCCATCAGCAACCTTGCCATTTTCTTCTTCTTCTTCTTTTTCACAGTTGTTTTTCAAATAAATTTTAGCTTTTCCTTTTTAGTTTTTAAATCAACTTTTTAAAAAATTGAATAAAAATGCCATATGAAAAATAGAAATTAATTTAAAAATGTCCCATTAGCATTTTTCATTAGTCAAATTGTCAGTGTTAACTTTAAGACTTGATTGCACCAATTTGACAAATTTAGGACTCAATCGTACTTTCGCAATAAGTTTAGGATTTCTAGTGAACATATCCTATGCAATCAAGTCCTTTTGATAAACGGTCATTTCTCAGTGCTAAATTAAAGTTTGCTAGCATCGCATCCTTAAGTGCACTTTCCACCATAAGCTTTAAGACTTAATTACCTGTTTATTGAAGGATTATGAATTAATCGAACCAATTGAAAAGTTTGAGACCATTCCATATTCCATGTATAAGGACTAGGACTCACGGTGCATTTTTTCCCGCTGTTCGAGTAAGTGAGTATGCAAATGACTTCAAGTTTTATAGAATACTTCTAAACTAAAATCATGTGAAAGAAATGTCGAGTGTTAATTCTGTTGTCGTACAAATTAATGGAGACCCCATCAAGAAGATGGCAACCCGTGGCGCATTAGTAGAACATGGGCAAATCTATCAACTTCTACGATTAGCTCATAAAAGAGTCGGCAACCGTCCCTTTCATTGCTCCATTCATATATAGGAAGCCTTCAACCCGAATGTCATGAGCATCTCCCCCGAAAACAGCAACAGGATCATGAATCCACTCGATCCTGATGAGTTCAGGCGTCAAGGACACATGACCATAGATTTCCTAGCTGACTACCACAAAAAAATCGAGAAGTACCCAGTGGTTAGCCAAGTCGAACCAGGATATCTTTCCAAATGCCTCCCGAAATCCGCTCCATCCGATCACGAATCCATAGAAACCATTCTTTATGATATAGATACATTGTGCCAGGTCTAGCTCATTGGCAAAGTCCCAGCTTCTTTGCCTACTCCCCAAGCAGCTTTGGCATCCCTGGGATGCTCGGCGAGATGCTTTGCGCCAGGTTTAATGTGGCAGGATTCAACTGGTTCTCATCCCCCGCCGTGACTGAGCTTGAAAGCCTAGTCATGGACTGGCTTGGGAAATTGGTCAATTTGCCTACACCATTCCTTTTCTCGGGACATGGTAGTGGAGTCATTAAAGGAAATACTTGCGAGGCCATTATTTGCATCCTGGCTACTGCAAGAGATAAGATCCTAAGACGATTAGGACATGATTCTATCACAAAGCTCGTCATCTATGGATCCGACCAAACACATTGTTCATTCCAGAAAGCAGCTCAGATTGTGGGAAGACCCTCAGAACTTCTGAGCCACAAAGACGACAAGGTCGACATCGTTTGGTCTGTCTCCAGACGCTTTAAGGGAGGCAATCTATTCAGATATTGAAGCGGGACTAATTCCATTGTACTTGTGCGCCCCAGTTGGGACAATTTCGATCACAGCAGTGGATCCGCTGACACCTCTGTGCAAAATCACTGACGAATTCGGCATGTGGGTTCATCTAGATGCTGCCTACGCTGGGGCATCTTGCATATGCCCAGAGTACAGGAAATTCATCAATGGGGTTGAGTTTGCAGACTCATTTAGCTTCGATGCCGACAAGTGGTTATTGACCCCTCCTGATTGTTCCTGTCTCTGGCTAAAAGACCCAAGTGCCCCAGTAAAGTCCTCATCAAAAGATCCAGAGTACCTCAAGAATGAGGCAACCGATTCAAAACAAGTGGTGGACTACAACGATTGGCAACTTTCTCTCAGCAGGAGGTTCAGAGCAGTGAAGTTGGGGCTTGTACTGAGAACACATGGAGAACACAACCTGAGAAAGCACATAAAGAACCACTGTGGGTTGGCAAAGCTTTTTGGGGAGCTCGTGGAGGAAGATGGCCGATCTGAAATTGCTTTCCCGAGATGTTTCGCAATGATCTGTTTCAGGATTCGCCCTTCTGCAGTATTTGATGACATGACAAATGGTCATGCACTTGAAAACGGACACGGTGAAGCGTGGAAAGCAGAAGAGGTGAACAGGATCAATGCACAGTTGCTTCAAGCTATTAATGCTTCGGGTCAAGCCTTCATGACTCATGCTGTGGTCGGAGGCATCTATGCGATACGGCCCTGCATCGGGGGTGCGCTGGTGAGAGAGACGCACATAGTCATGGCAGAAAAGGTGGTGCAAGAACATGCAAACTCTGTGCTAGCGTCGGTGAAGCATGCGAAGAAGTGAGAAAAATGCTCATATCCCATTATTCCATTACGTGAGAAAACACGACATCCGTAGCTCCAATATCAAACGAGAAATATAAACAAACATAAACCACTCTAGTTCCATAAAAAGAAAGAGGTATAAGTCTAATGAATGACCAACAAAATGAACCAATGAAAGAAAATATTCAGAGAAAAATTGCTCGAGCCAATATGACAGGTATATATTGGACTAGGACAGAAAGGAGTGTGAATATTTAGTTGTACATTCACTAATCAAAACCTCAATCATGGAATGTTTATTGCTGGGTCAAGCATCAATATATCAATTTTAACCTGCCGGTACTACAGAAGCCGTGCACCATATTTTCCTCAGATTTGCTGCTGCGTTGCATATAAGTGAGTAAAAAGGAAGATAAGATCAAGCTAACTGCAACTTGCTTTCTGTGCATCACATTTAGTTCATCAAGTGTTGAGCAAATAAGTTTTGTTACTTATCCAAATGATGATTCCAAAAATTACCAATATTCCTTACAAGAACAAGCCCCACCCGTAAAATGATGAAATCGACTACGATCCCTCACAACAATCTCCCTACCATAAATCTTCGAAATCAGTTTGATTGCCAAATGACAATCAGCACATATCCTCAAATTCTTCACGACCCTAATAGGAGTCCCTGGTCCAGTGTTGATGAGCATGAATGCCACAGCGATCTTCTCGCTGTGATAAGACAAAGCGTTCTCCTTTTCCTCCTCCTCTATATCTGCGAACACGTTTGTGGTGTGAGGGACGTAACCTTCCAATTTTAACAACTTTGTGATCTCCGCTAGCTTCAAATATATTGCCTCACTCTGAGGATGAGATTTATCACCCATAGTAAATTCATGAACATTATTGCCCAACTCGACAAGGCTGTGCCCAGGAGCTTTCCTGACTCCTTCATTGGACATTTCCTTCCTCACTTTTTGCACATCCGACCAACGGCGCTCCAAAGCATAGAGGTTTGAGAGCAGCACATAGTCCCCACTGTGTTTAGGTTCTAACTGCAAGATTTCGGCTCTTGCAGCCTCTGCCAAAGCCAAATTCCCATGTATTGTGCATGCTGCCAATAAGATCCTCCAAATTACTGCATTGGGTCGCAACTCCATATCCTGTATGAATCTGCGTGCTCGCTCAACCAAACCTGCTCGACCCAATAAATCAACCATGCAACCATAGTGTTCAATCCTAGGCACAATATGGAATTCCTCTTTCATCCGCTGGAAGTACTCAAAACCCTTGTCAACCAACCCACAGTGGCTACAAGCATACAAGACTCCGACGAAAGTAATCTCCGTCGGAACCAATCCCTCTCTTTCCAGTTCACTGAAAAGCTCAAGTGCTTCTTTACCAAATCCATTAACTGCCAATCCAACAATTAAACACGTCCATGATACCACATTCTTCTCGCACATTTCATTGAACAATCTTTGGGCCTCCTTTATGCTGCCACACTTTGCATATAGGTCCAAAAGGGTGTTATTAACATGCATATTCTCAGTCAGACCCACCTTTGTCAAATACACATGTATCCTCCGGCCCAATGCCAAAGCACCAAGCTCCGCACAAGCAGTGATCAAGCCAACCATGGTAAACCCATCCGGCTCAACGAACCCCAATTCCATGTCTCTGAAAAGTGTCAAAGCCTCATTAGGTCTCCCATTTAGCGCAAACCCTTTAATCACAGTATTCCAAGCCACAAGGTCTCTTTCAGGCATTAATACAAACATCTTGTGCGCGCTCTCCGCGTCACCACACGAAGCATACATATGGACCAAAGTGTTCTGGACGTAGATCAACGACTCGAACCCATTTTTTATACAACCAGAATGCACCTGCTCACCTTCCTTCAAGTCCGTCGACTTAGCAATGGCTTTCAGAAGAAACGGGTAAGTGTGCGTGTCTGGTTCGACACCAGACGCCCGCAACCTGCGGTACAACCGGGTCGCCGGCCTCGGATCCTCGCTCTCGGCGAAGCCTCTGATCAAGGTGTTCCAGGCGAAAATACCCGGGCAACGAATTTGATCAAACACCCGGTGGGCATACCCCATGGACCCAGAGGCGCACACGATCCTGAGGACGAGGTGCTTCCCGAGGTCCGGGTCGGCGAGCGGAGCGCCACGTCGGACGCAGAGCGCGTGTATCTGCTTCACCTCGCGTATGGAGGGGGCGCAGGATTGGAGGAGCGCGACGCACTGGTCGGCGATGGAAGGTCCGGGAGCCTCCGAACATGGCGGCGAGGTGGTCGTCAGGGAACAGTAGGACCGCGATGTAGAGAATGCAGCAGACGAGAGGCTCGAACACGAGGGACGCTTAGAGCGCATGAGATGATGCTCGTCGCATCAGCGAAAAACCGAGCAACTTGCTTGCTACTGTACGCTCTCAGTTTCTGTCCGAGCCCGTCGACGGCTTGCTGAAGGCCCGTGGCACGCACGGGATCTTATGTTCCGTCGCAAACTCTTTGTCGCGGGAAATTCTTGCCCGAACTAATGACCCCTCGACCGATTCATCACAAGTCACAATCATACATAATATGCGATGATGTTTGTGAACTTTTTAAGGTGGTTTTTTGCATTTTAGCCCAATTTACTATCAATCTAGTCCCTAACTTAGATGAAAATGTCTAATATTGTCTTAAAACTTAAATTAAAAGTTTATGAATCACATTGAAAAAACTAATAATTTAGAGGAAAACATTGTGCCGTGAGTATGGTTTTAGGGTGAAACTTGAAATTTAAGAACCGGATCGGTGGAAACTTGTAAGTTCCAGGTTCCAAAGCATGCAAGATAGGTTCTAGGTTTCAAAAAATAAGGAATATATTTTGATGGGTAGGTTATATGTTCTTAGTTCGAAGAATCTGGAATCTAAAACCTAGAATCCGAAACAGATTTTAATGTTCATATGTTTCGTGTGTCTTTATACTCAGTGAATTGTAACAGTAAATGATAGTTATTAAATGATTTAATTCACTACAATCATTCAATTAATAATGTAGTTGAAATCTGGGTAGACCTTAAAACCAACTCTTGAACCGATGACAAGATAAGTTTCAAGTTTTGGAGTATACATAGTAGGTTCCAAGTTCTAAAAAATAAAGAACCTACTCCAATTAGTAGATTCTAAGTTCCATATGAAATCTGTACGAAATCTGGAACCGCTCACCCTTAGCACGTTGGACTAAGATTCAAGATTATATTGCACAAATTAAAAGTGCATGAGCCGTTTGTGTCATTTTCTCTAATGGTTATGACAAACTCAATTCACTACACTCAAATCCAAATATATGTGTCCAGTTTAAATTTCACAAAAAAAAAAAAAAAAAAAAAAGCGGTACATTTCTTTTATTCCACAGTTTTCATTTAATCTCGCGTCCATTCCTATATTATTTTAAAATCTCTTTTGTAGAACATAGGACGGTGTAGATGTACGTCTAATGTTAACTGAATATCCTAATTCTATATATATCTTAAAGTGAATGGGTGGAAAGTAGTATATGGGTGATGCGGCTTAGTCCCCAATTTTTTCATGTTTTTTTCTTCTTCCGTTTTTTTATTTTGGTTGAGAGCTAGAAGGCGAGTTTTTTTTTTTTTTTTGTAGTTTTGCCTTTCTTTTTTCTGAAATTAGAGATGGTAAGTGATTTTCAAGATTTTCTTTTTTTCAATTTCGGTCAAAAGATTAGTTCTAATAAAAATTCTTAGAGCACCCAAATGATCAAATAATTAATCGTGATTGATTATACAAAAGAATTTTAAAATGATTATTGTTTGGCACCCTCAATGATTAGTTGGACAAGTATAAATCACATCTAAGAGTTTATTTAATCTAACCAAAAACGATACTGTACACACGGTATGGGATTATAACACAGAAAAAAAAATCGTTCTTTTAATCAACGTCGATTTTTGAAATATAAAAAGAAAAGAAACATTATACATGAAAATTGAATTTTAGCTAGCAGGTTCATAATCAGTGAATCTATCTATTGTAGATGAGATATATGGACTTCTCTAGATATTTCTAATCTTTCTTAGTAGAATAGTTAGAATTATCGTTGGTAATTTGAATGAGAGTGTTCATGAAACGCCACTGTTCTCTTACTATTAGATCTTAAAATGATACAAGTGAAATAGATGTGTTCTAGTGGTCCAAGCAATTCCATTTCAATTGCTTTATCTTGATTTACTTTTTAAATAATTTTAGAGTGATATAGTATTGAATAAAACAACTAAAGTTAGACCTAACAAGATAAAGAGTATGCTTCTTAATTATTTATCCATATTACCTGAATTATAGAAAAATTATAATTTATTATTTAATTTATCGTCTCTTTCCATGTCACGTAAATCACCCAGGCTCAACTCTAGTTTATTTATATAAAAGTGAATAGGATGGGAAGAGTGAAGGAGTGATGTGCCCTCTTAAATTATTTTTCCATTATATGTTTCTTTTACAATTCCTACTTTCGATCCAACTTATTAGAAGTCAAAATGTTTATGTATTACTTAAAATAATTTTCTACGATAGAAAGGTTATGTTTCTACTTGATTACTAATGTTTATGTTATTAATGTAGTTATTTGCATAATTTATTTTAAGAAAATTCCAAATAAGGGTTTGAAGTGCTATCATTTTTTTAAATAAAGGTTCAAAGCGAATTTTGTTTCAAATAATGGCCTGAAATAGCCAAATTGTTTAAGAGAATGGCCTGAAATGGCCAAATCCTTTCAAATAAAGGCCTTTGGCCAGCCGATAATTATTTTAATTATCGAAGAAAGGGTATTTTGGTCAAAAAAATGTAAGCATATATTTTATTTTTTTTTTACTTTTTATTTTTCTCTTTTTTCCTCTTCTCTCCCTCGGCCATGCCATTGATGGCTCACAGAGGTTGCCTTCTCCTAGGCTAGCGAGGGCCACCCTCACACCAAGCAAGCAAGATTGACCCTCGCCAAATCTAGCGAAGAGCACCCTCGCCCTCACACTCTCTGAAAGTTTTTCTTTTTGCTTATCATCATCATCATCATCGTTTAAATATCTGTTTTAACGAAAATTGCTGGGGATTTATAAGAACCACACAAGAGATGACCGTGAATGTTGGTTTATAAGGAAAAAAAGGAAACCAAGAAAAACTGCTTAGAAGACGCAAATAAGAAGTCAACCCAAATGGAAGGCCAATAAGAAGTCAAACTGCAACCGTTATTTGCCGACCACGATGACCGTGAATGTTGGTTTATAAGGAAAAAAGGAAATCAAGAAAAACTGCTTAGAAGACGTAGAAACAAGACATGGAATAGGACGAGAGATTCAGAGGAGAGTGAAAACCAAAAATCTCTCTCCTTTTCTGTCTGTCTGTCATCGTCCTCTTCAATCCTTCTAGCTTTTCTCTTCCATATCTCTGAAACATCGCTCCCGGAATTAGAGGTTTGATGGCAGATGCGAACCAGGCTCACGCCCATTCGTCGCCAGAATTACTTCCTCCTTCAACCGGTAACGTCGAGAGGCGAGAAGATTACATGCTAGAAGGTGATGAAATCATACCTGCATAAGCGGTGTCGCTCGATGCTTTCTTTGGAGCCCAATCTCCATTGATGTCAATGTTATATGTCGTGCTACCATGTTCATTAGATTTTAATTCATTATCTGTGTGAGAAGAAGAAAGAAATTTCCAATTGAATTTGTCTAATTAGTCCATCTTTCTTAGGAAATCTATTTAATGTTCTTAATTTCTTTTCTTCAGGTGTTGCCACAACTGTAATGCTGCTGCTAAAGTTAGTCCAAGATCACAATGAAGCATGCAGCAAAAATGGCGATGACCGTAAGAAGCAAAGATTAGCTGGGATTATGAACATCCTCGACGATGTCAAGACTCGAGTCCAAAAGTCTCAATGTGGCGATAAAAAAAGGGAAGCAGAGCTGAGGCGATGCCACACAGAACTTAGGCCTAGAAATGGAAAGAAGGACAAGAAGCCCGAGGAGATCGTTGTTGATGAGAAGGAAAAGATAAGGAAAGCCCTAAACGCAAGTTTGGCGGCTCGAAAGAGCCTTGAGCTGATGTGTTCTAGCCTAGGAAAAGAAAAGGAGATAATGGCAGCAGAGCTCACCAAAAAGGTACATGAGTTAGATGGAATGGAGGAGGATCTCAGCGATCTCAAGGCACAAAACGAGAAGTTGTTGGCTAAAGTAAAGGCTTGTGCCGCAGAGCACAAGGAGAAGGAGAAGCATGGCGGAGAAGCTCACAAAGACGTCACGCTACAAGAGCGTAACAAAGAACTCTCGGAACAGCTTCTAAAGTCGCTCGAGGGCTACAGGTCTTTGAAGAGGAAGTTTAGAGACTCGCAGGAGGAAAATAGGGAATTGAGGATGACAATGGAAGAATTAGGCATGGGGATCACGAGCGGACTTGATCTAGTGCACAGCTTCCGGCAACGTGTACAATCCATGGATATCTGTAGGGAGATATCTGAATTAGAGAACTTGCTCCAATGCCTTGAGATGAAGGTAATAAATCATAGACAGAAGGGTGTTACTGCTCCAAAACCAAAGGCTGAGATCAATGCCAGCAAGCCTTTTCGCGTTACCTAAGAAGAAGCTGTAGTCCTTGTCAAAAGCCTAGGGCACCTATAAACATCTTGTTCTTTCTTCGACAATTTCTAGTCTCTAGAGGACCTGTGAGTAGGATTCGAACCCAGATGATTGTATGCTAGCTTTGCTTGTATTCTTTTCATATTAATGGTATTCTTTTTATTTTGGTTTCATTATGTGGAGGCGCCAATTTTGCCTATTGAGAAATTTTTAAATGAGATTAAAAGAGAAATAAAGTTATATTCCTATCCGACAATCCTTCATAGCATGGCTAGTGCTAACGTTGATATATTTTTTATAACTCTTTAATAATTCTTTTTCCTTTTCTTTTTTTCTTCCATGACCGTGTCGGTGGCTAGCACTAGCCGGCACTAATCATGGAAGAAAACGAAAGGGAAAAAAAGAAAAAAAGAAAAAGAGTTTATAAAAAAATTAGTTGACATCAACGACAGCCATGTCACGTAAGACGGATGGAGTTCGCATCAGCAATTTTCGGCTTAAATTGGTCTGATGGACTCAATTAAGAAAATTGGAAAAGGTTAAGTACTAAATTAACCAATTAAAAGGTTTATAACATAGTTAAAAACTTTTTTTATACTTTCCCCACATGACAACATATTATGTTTATTTAATCTAATTTTCATTTAATCATAAGTTATTAGACGATATCAAATTGACCCCAAAGCTTTTGATCATGAGTGGTCACTTGTATGCATTTAGTCATATTTACTTTTGAAAAATGTTGATCGTTGAATATAGCCCTCTAAAGATATATTGTTCCCCTTCTATTATAATTTATGTTGTAAAGATAGGTGACTTTTTCCTATATACAGTTGCTATTATTAAAATTTATTTCTTATATTCATTTATTTATAAAGCATGTAATATAATTTTTTGATGAAATCTGTTTTGGTTGACCTTTCTATATTATTTATTTGTCAAATATGGAAGATATCATAGTCGTTATCCCAACATTATCAAACTCTTTCTCACCACAATCGTCAATGCAAATTATTAATGAAGGCGTGCTAAAGTTACCCTAAAACTAGTGCGAGTTTCGCCTGCTTACAGATAGATATATTGTACCGAACTCAAAAAATGCGTTTGACGCGTTACGTTCTGACCGTTGCTCTTTCGTTTTTTTTTTTTTTTTTCATAATTATTGTTTAGAATCAATACAACAAAACAATCATCCACAAAATTTAAGTTTTCTTGTCAGTTTAGGGTGAAATCGTTGGAATGATATGTATAAAATCTTTAAAAGGATTATTTAAATTTTTCGACTTGAAAACAAAGTAATTGCAACTTTGGGTTCCGTTACAGAAAATGAATAATTTGTAAAACATTTTCCTAAAATTGATCACTTTCATCTCTTCAAATAATTAATTGATGAAAAATATTTTCAGTATCAACAACAATTTATGTCCAAACTTTTTCGTGAACAATAAAAATATCTTTTGTTCATCCATTTTTGTAAATGATATAAAAGATCATTTTTAGGGAAATGTTTTTTAAATCATTTATTTTTAGCAAAACCAAGCCTTGATTTTGATAATATGATAAGATGCTCCAAAACATTCTCTAATCATAGATTCCCTCTGTCATATTTATTTTTTCTGCATTTGCAGCCTTTGAAATTTAACTTTCATTGGCTACTCATGACCTACCAAACTATATAATGGAAATTTTAACATCCAAATCTTTTAAATCATATAATTAATGACATCTAAGTTATCTTGGAAAAGTTCATAACTATCTGACATTTAAGTAATTTTTTTTTATTTTTAACAGTTTTGGAAGAATTTTCTTCGGCCAGAAATAATTTTGGGTAGTACACATTTGCCTCTGAGCTTTCAACTATTACTCATCCCCTTGAACTTTTATCTTGTTGCAATTGTTAACCCTACATTAGCATGTGAAATGCACATGGCTTTTAAGAGATAAATGTGTATTTTCATCTCATTCTAAAAACAAATCTCTCTTTCACAATGGATTTCTTTTTTAAAAAATGATGAAGAATAAATTAACTAAAAATTAATATCAGAAAAAATAAATATCAATAACAATATTAAAAAAAAAAAAAAAACTACCCAAAATTGAGGACAGATTAATAGAGCTAGTAAGATATTTTAAGAAAAACAAACACGGTCACCTAAAAAGGAAAGGCCTCAATAACAAAGAGGTCAAATAGCAAAAATTGAGGTCTCATCATGTATTGTGAAATGGTCAGTTAATGTTAAAAATTGATTGATCAAGAAAATTGCATAAAAAATTTGTTGAAAAAAAAATCCCCTTTAAAGATGACGAAATAGTCAAATGATACCGATGTGTATATTGGAATGTGTAAAATAGCTTCTATATGCACAAGTCACAGACAGTGTCCGTTTGTTGCCTAAAGTATGGAAAGGCTTTGGCCTTTATAGAAGGAAAACAAGCTACTGATGGGAAGTGTGTGCAATTTTAGAAAGACCTTTGTAGAAGGTGACCAAGTTGTAGGACAAGAGTTTTTTAAAGCTTGAATGGACCAATAGAAAGTGGACAACTCCTAGATTATGAGGGCGTCAATTTGCTTGGAAGGTCCTGCCTATAGAAGGTGAATAATCTACACGACAAAAATTCGTAAAATGTCTAGGAGGAGTGTTTTGCAAAAGCAGCTCATGCTACAAATGAAGTGGAAGGGTCTAGATACGACCTGTAAAGTCCTGGTGGGAAAGCCAAGATATCTATCATTTTGAATTCAACTCAAATTGGTGTTTCAAAGCTGTCTTCAAGTGTTGGGATCAGCCAAAAGCAATCTGGAGCATTTCAAATGTTTTCTTATTGTAATTCTTTGTAGATAGTGTGATTATTTGTAGTATGAAAAGAGGATGATATAGCGTTGTGAAAGATGCTTGAGTTAGTAGAAGCAACTCCCGAAACTTATGTACAAGCAATACCCTATATAATTCGTAACATCTTAAGGATTATACAATAGATTCTAACTATATTGAGGCCATTAAAAGTTTAAAACTGGGAGAGTGGAGTTTTCCAGGTGGAAGGCTAAGTTATAGTAAATCTCATTTGTATATCTTCAATCTCTTTAACTTCATTAAATTCCGATTTGATGGAAGATTCTATTTTTGCACTTTCATTTCAACATTACATCCTACACACTTACCATCGCGTCTGTCAAAAAAAAAAGTCTAGTTTTCGAATACCAACTAAATCTACCTCTTTCGGCCTATTGTACTTAGCCCATTTCAAAAATTGCCTTAGATTTCAATTAATCAATTTCTTTTATTCTTTGAGGCATCATTTCCTTTAATAAGATTTTGAAATATTTTGGTAATCGATCAATTTCACATTAATTAACCCGTTAAATATAATTGAGCAACCAACTTTTGTCAATTGAAAATTTTTGTTCTCAAGCCCTCTTCCCATTGGAAAAAAGTTAAAATACACCATAAGTGCCAAAATTTGGTATGGAGGGACACTTAAGTGCTAACGCTTACCAAGGTAGTCGAAAATCCGATGTGACTTATTTTTAATAATATAAGTAGTCTATGTGGCTTGTCGGAATGCTTACTCAGCATTGAATATGCAAAACGACATCATTTTGCCCTCAAATTTATTAATATAATATTAATTAAGTATAAATTTAAAAATTAAATTACTAAATAAATAAATAAAAGAGGGAGGCAGCAACGTTTGGCGAGGGCCTCCACAACCCTTGCCACCGCCGCCTAACCATTGTTGGAAAGGGCTGGCGACAGTGGGACAACGATCAGTTAGGCAGTGGCCAGTGACCTTGGCCAACCACCTACAAGCATTGTCAGCCCTCATCCATAGGGGCTAAGGTCGACAACCCTCCTCTAGATTTGGCGAGTGTCACCAACCCTTAGCCCCTTTGGGCAAGGGCCTTCAAGTCCTTGTTTGTAGTCGACTAGGATCGCCAACCACTGCCTAAGGCCTGACAACCCCAGTTAACTCTTGCCCCACCATCACTAGCCCTTTCCAGTGATGGTGGTTGATGACAATGGTGTGGTAGTGGCAAGGGCTATGGAGGCCCTCGCTGAAGCTATGATTTCCCCTTTTTAAAAAATTTCTCTTAATTCATATTTATATTAAAAATTAATTTGGGGGGTGGTATTAATGCCACATGGACAATTTTTTTCTAAAAACAAAAATTGCCATGTGGATAATTTAAAAAAAAAAAAATTGCCATGTCAATAAAAAAAAGTCAATGGAAAATGCTATGTCAGCAGTTTGGCCGAAATTTCTTGCTGTTGGCACTTAAGTATTTCATTTTCTTCGATTTTAGTACTTAAATATTCATCCATGTCAAGTTTTGACACTTGCGATATCCGGCACTCTTAGAAAAATGCCATAATCAATCACTGAACTTTAGCCTAATATGTAATGTTGTCCTTGAACTTTTAATTGATTCAATTTGATCCCTAATTTTAGTCCAACATATAATGTCATCCTTAAAATTTTAACTTCTTTAATGTGGTTCTTGAACTTTTGATAGATGTTTAATTTAATCCATTAACTATATGAAAATATTCAGCGTTGTCCCCAAACTTGAATAATATCGAATATTTTCATATAATTTAAAGACTAGATTGAATATTTATCAACAGTTTAAAAATCATATCAAATAAATTAATAATTCATAGACGATATTGTATATCGAGTTAAAGTTCAAGGATCATATTAAATAAATTAAAAGTTTATGGACAACATTGCACACTTTGTCAAAATTTAGAGACCATTATGTAATTATCCATTTCCCATTTTATCAGTTTTGTGTTTATCCTTCTTTCGTAACATATTTTAGGGGGAAACACGTAAAACCCCTTTGAATTTTTAGGGTAGTACACATTTGTCTTCGAACTTTTGAATATTACACAATATCCTCTAAACTTCATTTTTGTGGTCGCTGGTCCTCCATTGGTTTTTCAAGTATGTGCAATGCACAAGACTTTCAAGGGGTAATACTTCTCATTTCCTTAAAAAAAAAAAAAACTCTCTTTTACCCTTAATTGGTGTAAGAAAAGGGGGAAAAAAGGAAAGAAAATGCAAAAAAAATAATAATAATAATATCAAACAAAATTAATAAACATAGTCACTTTGGTAAAAATATATATTTTAAGGAAAAAACATAAATTAAATAAAAAGGAAAAGTCCTCAATAACAAGAACGTCAAATTACATAAATTGGATACTCCCGATGTACTTTTATATGGTTATAGAAAATACTTTAAAATCACCATGAATTCCAGTTGATTTTTTTTCTTTAATGAGTTGTGGACATCATAACCTTTTATAATATTTTTAAATTTTTTTTACAATTATTAACCATTTGGATGTACATAAATATTAACCAATTTTTTTTTCATTTGACGTCCTTATCATTTAGTCTTTTCTCTTTTTACTTAATCGTGTTTCTTTTCTTTTAATTATCTTATTAGTTATATTTAAATGTTCTTCAATTTTCAACAGTTATTTTCTACTATTATTATTATTACATTTATTATTTTATTAGTAGCATCGTTAACTCACTTTTTTCTATTTTCGATTCCTTCCATGTTATATAGAAATCAAGGGCAAAAAAGGAATCTCCAACATAAAATGAGATGAAAATACACATGTGCCCTTTAAAAGTGATGTGCATTACACATGCTAATGAGAAATATAGTGGAGGATTAACGACCGTCAAACAAAAAATGAAAGTTCGAGGGGGTAATGTATAACGATTAAAAGAGGCAAAACGTGCACTAAATGCGAAATTCTAGAAAGTTTTGTGTAATTTACCTTCATATTCTGTATAACTTTATAAAAACGGCTACATTTATTACATTTAAAAAAATTTATCTGTCGATATTATCATTAATATTCATTTTTCTATTATTATTACTATTGTTAATTTATTTTTCTCCCATTTTGTATTATTCAAATTGTTTTGTTGGCAATTGGAGGTAAAAAAAAAGATTTCCTCAAAAGAATGAGATAAAAATAAACTTTCGCTCCTTAAAAATTATGTGCATTACACATATTAACCGAAAAAAATAACGGAGAACTAACTGTAACAAAATAAAAGTTTAGGGATTATTATGTATCAATTAAAAGTTCAGGAGTTTATTGAATTTCTCCTTATAAATATAATTTGTCCAAGCAAAAGAAAGGGTCGGCCCCGTTCAAGTACATCGCCGACCAGTGAGGGCTCTTTTTGTCTGTTGCGTTTAACCGTCCTGCGTTGAGTTTCATCCATGAGTGTCGACTAGGAAGATCAGGCGCTCGCCATGTGCTCGATTCATTGCGTTGCGTGCAAATTAGCTCATGTTTGGCCGCTTATCTGGGCTGACGTCTTACGCAGACAACACGATTCATTAGCTTATTTCGTTGGCTGGGTTGATCCCCTGTCCTAAAACAAATCTTAGCACCCACAAGGCTGGCTTGGTAAGTGGTTGAGTTCTCGGTGCAGATGATTCGATTGACAGTGGTTTCCTTTCAAAGTAAGTTGGAGCCATGCCTGCCGTCCCATGGGCAACGTTCAGAAGGGTCTGTTCATGTATATATTATTTAGAAGAAGAATCTGAAAAGGAGTGGATGCATTTGATCGCATGGAGAGGCAAGATAAGCCACCAGCTATAGGACTGCACCGAGATGCTGGGAGAGATTGTGAGAAACTAATAGCTTGACTTTGTTCCCTCGACCTGACTCAGCAGCTGTCAATTCCATGATTATCAGCTCATAGAAATCCTTTTGATGTAAGCAAACCCAATGGTATGAATGAAGGATGTCATGACTGTATATTAGTCCTTTATGGGATTGACCGGATTGGTTCTCCATATTGACTAAAGAGTAAAGATTCTCTTCAAGAAAGCTGTCCTTTTTTCGTTCTCTAGCCTCCAAATTTGAAAGATAATCTTTCCAATTTTGTTATATTGCTGAGTTGTTCCTCTTTGCCTCTTCAATCTCTTCTTGGAAATCAAACTCCTTTTGGGGTACCTGTTCTCCATTGATATATATTTAAGTTTTCCATTGTATCTATCTTGTCTCGAGTCTTGATTCAGTCCTCTTTATACCTGTTTTCAAGGAACTTCCGTAGATATTTCACTGGAGTTCATGTCATATTCATTCTTCTTGATACATATCACAGTCGTACATATAAAAAGCTGTAGTGAGGGGCCACTAGTGGAGCAGTCATTGCATCCGTTAATTGGGAAGATTTCTAACCAGTTTACATTGAGATAGCCAGTACAAGCTAAAAGAGGACTTGCTGGATCAAGGCTGCATGAGGCACTGTTTTGAACATGACTCAGAAGGGTTGACAAGAAGCTGCTCTTTCAATGGAGTGCTCTCGTGACCAAGGATTCTTGATGATATTATGTCATGCTGTTGTATGACTGTTTTGTGTGTTTTTGAAATACTCTGTAACCTCCTTGCCTGTTCTGCTACAGTCACTTTTGGCACCAATTGCATATATGCTTCTAAGCTTGTGTTCTGCGGTAGATTGCTCAGCTCTTTGACTGCATCTGTCTCAATATTTTAGTCATTGACATTAATTTGGGTAGTTTGCTGGCATGCCTCTTATGATTATTCATAGATCAGACGAATTTATTTTTGAACATACTGGAGAGAGAAAAACTTGAAACACCTGCAATGCCTCAGATGAAGACTCCATCGCGCCAACCGATAGACATGTGCTCTTGGCTTTTTACTTGATTGCCTAGGCTTTGCTTTGCCTTTCCTATTTACTATGTGTTTTATTTCCTTCTTCGATGTACTTTTCAATCCACGCTTCTTCAAATTGGGTCAAATGATCGAACTAAACCGTCACTACTTTAGCCACTGGAATAAGCACTATTTGATGCTTTGCCTATTTACTTTTAGTGTTTTATTTACTTCTTCAATTTACTTTTTCAATCGACGCTTCTTCACATTGGGTCAAAGGAAAAAACTTCGAACTGTTGTCTTGACTATCTGAGCTTCAAATAAAGCTCCAAACCCACCGACCAGACAATTCTTCACCGGCCAGCTTGCACGCACCGCTTGTGTCCGAAAGTAATTTAATAAGATCAGATGAATTTGTTTTTGAACATAGATGGAGATGTGCTTTTTTGCTTCTTATCACCCCCGACTGAGGACGGAGGAGGCACCACGTATGAGGAGACCAACACTCGATTGGCTTAAGTTTTGCTTTGTCTATTTACCTTTCTTGTTTTATTTACTTATTCAATTTAATTTTTCGATTCGCACCACTTCACATTAGATCAAAGGAAGAAATTTTGAACCAAACCGTTACTGCTTTAGCCATCGGAACAAGCACCCAGGCCGCCCATGCAAATCGACCATTTGATCGGCCGCCATGCTCAGGAACTCAAATAAGATTAACTGGTCAACTTCAAATCTCTTATTTAAGACAAAATTCACTCAAAATCCTCTTTCGAGGAAAAATAAATAGAGATTAATACCCCGAAAACTCCAAAATTAGTACACTTATGACAAATTTACCAAAAACTATTTTTTTAACCATAAAAAACCCCCAAACTGGTACACATGTAACCAATTTATCCCGACTGACAATAAAAAAAAAAAACCCTAAACTGGTACACTTATGACAAATTTACCTAAAACTAATTTATTCGACCGCAAAAAACTCCAAACTAATAAATTTGTGATAAATATACCCTCCGCTAAATTGGATTAATATCACAAAAAAAAATCACAAAAATTATAAACCGTGACAAACGAAGCATAAAATTCCAAATTGGTATATTAGTTAATTGTTATATGTCATTTAACTTAATAATTTGATAGTAAAATTTAATGAAAGCTAACAATGAGAGAAATTTGTCACAAGTATATTAGTTTGGGGTAAATTTGTCAAAAGTATATCGGTTTGGGATTTTTGGTGGTCAAAAAAATAATTTTTGGTAAATTTGTCGTAGGTATATCTGGTTGAGATTTTTTTAGGGTATTAACCCAAAAAAAAAAAAAAAAAATCCCTTTTCCGTTTAAATTTGGAATATTCATTAAAACGAGATGAAAAAACCAAAACGGCACGGAACGTCCCTCCCTCCAGTCAAATCCGCTCGCTCGTTCGCTCGTTCGCCCGCCCGCCCGCCCGTCCCCCGAAAATCCTCTTCCGCAAGCGGATACCCTAGTCCCCCCGGCGGCGCTCCGCTCCCCCGCCCCGGCAAATGGCGGCCCCCGACGAACCGCCGCCGCCGCCGCCGCCGCCGCAGCCGCAGCACAACTGGCTGGAGCTCCCGCGGGAGATCGCGACGACGATCTTCCAGAAGCTCGGCGCCGTGGAGATCCTCACGACCGCGCAGCCGGTGTGCACCGCCTGGCGCGCCCTCTGCCTGGACCCCGCCATGTGGCAGACCATCGACATGCGCAACGCCGGGGACCTGCCGGACCACGACCTCGCCGACATGTACCGCCGCGCCGTCGACCGGAGCCGCGGCGGCTGCCTCGACCTCAACATCGAGTACTTCGGTGACGACTGGCTCCTCCAGTACGCCGCCGACCGGTAACTCGCTGACTCCCGCTTGAATGAATTTCGCGCGGTTTTGTTCCTCCGTCTGGTTTTGGTGGGCCTCGGAATGATCGCTGATGGTCGAGCGCAACGCGTGGTCCGGTTCTTTTGTGCGTACGCCGTTGTTGGAGAGAATTGAGATGATGGTTTTCGCCAAGGATGAGCTTGTTTCGGCGATTGTCTGATCGGTCGTTGCGATTGTGTAGACCTAGATTGCGGTGGTAGCAAGTGTGTGTGTATACTGTTGATTTCTCTGGGCTGAAGTTGTGCAGGAATCGCGAAATTGTTTAGGAATGAATCGTATCGAGCACGAGTTTACTTCTCTTATTCACCCTGGCCTCATCGCGAGGCGGAGGTAGAAATGTGAGGCGTCGAGGAGTCCTCTGGAAGTGAACATTCTGCACACTCGAAAAGTCCCTTTTTTTCCCCTTGTCCTCAAGAATTGAAAATGAAAAGAAGAGAAGATGGACACGCCAGATGATGAGAACAGATTGTATTTGGAAAACTTTGATCAGCTACATGTTCCGGAAACTAACTGATGAAAATATCATGCGTGGAAATTGAGTTCTGATCCTGAAATAGCTCCCGAGAACGAGGGTAGAGATTTTTTACGTGAAAGGATGCCACCTTTGTTACTTTCTCTCTCCTTAGGAGTTCTCAAATGGCTTCTTTACGCTATCTCTATGTTCCATATGTTCAGCCTCAGTATCTTTCATTTTTAGCCATCATTTGAACATTAGGATGAGGCAAAAGTTCAACCCAATTGAAACCATGAAGGAGCATTGAACTGAGGTTGTGAAAAGACCGATACAATGCCATCTGGTGAGTATGGGGCATTACTATATGAAATGAGGAACATGAACTGTGACAGAGCTTCCATAAGTGCTTGAAATGGCAGAAGCACTTCTATTTTACTTCACTCTAGGATCTTCTTTCCCCTATGTCCTTTTTTTCCTTTTGATCAGTTTATGCGACACATTTACTCTCCTATTTGCTAATAGTTATGGGGAGATATTGGTTAAAGTTTGGTGCGGTAGAAGGTATATAACTCAACAAAATAGGGTATAGCCATGTAGCTCCATCACCTTCTCAGCCTTGGACAAGTGTAGCTTTAACCCATGCTTGCCAAAACACTTGAGTATGCCTCAGGTTCCAGTGATATCAATCTTAAACTGTTTTTTCCCCTTATTTTGTTCAGCAAAGAAAATATTCTAGTTTAATTCACCGTTGAATTTGTCTTCTATTTCCTCGTCGAGACTCCGCGCTCAGTCTTCATCATTGCGTTTTCATTGAACTTGCAGAGACAGGTTAGATACATTTGATGGCATTTTTGCAGGTCTTGGATAGGTACATAATTGTCTTGATCTGACCAGTGGATGGCACTGTCAGTGTTTTGATTCCACAGCATACAACTGAAGTTACTGCTTGAGTTATTGTAATTGGCATGGAAGTTTTACATTTTGGAGTCCTTTCGGTTCTTAACATGAGTTTCAGAGTCTAATAGTGTTATGTTTGCTTTTGTTGATAAAATTCCTATGATGAAGGGTTTTATGAGGAGACTTTGTTAACGAGTGCCTCTGGTATAGTTGTTAACCACACATAATAAGGAAATGTAATTACTCTAATTATATATAACATGAGAAATATAGTGCATTAAAATTGACAAACTCTTTTTATTGAGGTGTTAAAAAAGTGCCCATGGACACATTTTGAAAAAATAAATAAATAAATTGATCAGATTAGCTCTCTTTATTGACTTAAGTTTCTCTCTTTGATGGTGTTTTTCTTCCTTTTACTGAGCGTGAAGTCCAGAACAGAGCTTTTGGATTGTGTTTGATTGTTGACTGCTGGATATATTATGTTTATTATGGAAATATTATTATAGTTTGAGGCTGGAATAGAACATAATTTCCATTGATTTGATTTAGGTTTTGTATTTGATCTTACTTTTCTTGACGTCTTGATTCATTAACTTTATATTTGTTTTCAAAAACCTTCTATACATATTTTGCGTATTCTGCATCTTATTATTAGTTCGGATAAATATGGCAGTCTTGCTTATTAAAAGGCTATTCTGATAGGTCAAAAGTGGACCAAGCATTGCATCTCTCAATTGGGTAGATCTCTGTTTAGTTTACATTCTTGTGAGGCCATGGGCATGCAAAAGCGGACTTCATTAACAAATGTGGCATAGTTTACATTTTTCAACATGACTTGAAAGAATTCCAATCAGAGGCCGCAACAGTAGAGAATTCTTGATCTAGGGTTCTGGCTGATTTTATCATCTTTCCGTATTTATTGACATGTCTTGTTAACGAGTGCCCGTGGGGCATTTATTAAACATACTGCATAAGGAAAGTTCCATTGTCCGCAACACTAGTTACACACTTCACTAGAACAATTGTGGATTATGACTTGTTGTGTTCCTTAATTAGCCGCTAAGAAGTGCCCAAGGGATACTGATTAACAAATTAATGTTGTTGAAATACAATTACGTTTTGGCCGATGAAAATAATCTCTCTACACACCCCTTGCTCTAGATCAATAAGCTCTCAGTTCCTTATCTTAATGGTTAACATTATTATTGCTAGCTACAACAAGTCTGCTTTTTGGTTGAACCATCGTTGTTCTCATGCATTTCTTATTCCATTGCAGGTGCAATCATATTAGACGGCTACGACTTGTATTTTGCAGTAACATTTCGGATGAGGGTCTGTGTGAAGCAGCCTCAAAACTTCCTATGCTGGAGGTCCTTGAATTATCTTATTGCTCATTCTCAAAGGAAGCCATAGAGACTGTTGGACAATGTTGTCCCCTTCTGAAATCCTTCAAATTGAATAGCCAGGGAAATAGATATCCACACATAGAATGTGATGACGAGGCACAAGCTATAGCGAAAAACATGCATGGATTACGCCACCTCCAACTCTTCGGGAATAAGATGACAAATGAAGGTCTGAAGGCGATTCTCGACAGTTGTCCTCATCTTGAGTATCTCGACTTGCGCCAGTGCTTCAATGTTTCTATGGGGGGTGATTTGGGGAGAAGATGCACCGAACAGATCAAAGATTTAAGGAATCCATATGACCCCACAGATGACTATGAATTTGATGCTACAATTCTCGATGACGAGTCCTTTGATGATGATTACCCATCTGGGTTTTCTGACATCGATTTGTCTGATTATGATAACTACTATGAATTCTCTGATTACGATGACTTCTCTGTATATGGGTTTGACGAGTATCAGTGATTTGCTGGTTGACGCGCTTGCATGGTGAGGAAACCTTTTCTTGCTTTAAGTCGCTGAATAATTTTACTACATGGTTCTACGTAGCTATTCGTGGCAGTCTGTTATGATGTACTATTTCTGATTATTTTGGTCTGGATACGCAGGCGAAGATTCTTTATGGTTGCTGAGACTTCGTACCATGCTTCGAGGCAGAGATGGTTAAGCGACCATCCTGCACATCTTCTGGTGTAGCTTTTGACATGAACTTCGCAAGTGGGAGTCTGTCTTTCCTATTTTGTTGATGAAGAGAAGTGCTCATAGATCGGCGCTCCCCTAGAAGTGCATTCTTTTGTTCCTTTTGTTCTCGTCTCTGCATCTTTATCTCCAGAACATGTTTTATGGCTATGAGCTTCTGCATATATAGTTCTAGTGCCTAGTCTTATTTTGGTATCTGTGACTTTGGTGTGCTAACTCCAGCTGGCCATGATAATGATGAACTTCATAGCTGATAAACCAATATCAGGCTTCATTGTGCGGTTTTGCATAAAATTCACAATGCTGTTACCTATAATGTTATTCAGAAAATCGCTTTAATCGTTCCCATCTGAGGATCTTGTAGTGTCAAATGTAGCAGCAAGTTGCTTTGCTTGTCAAGCACTTCCATTTTCAACTAGTAGATCGCATTTCCATGTCGGTGCAAAAGAATGAATATTTGACATCTTTTATGTCAAGGAAATAACGTACTGCCTATCATATATTTTATGTTAAGGCAGTCGTGTACATTTCACGCTAGAAGAATAACCCTAGTATGGCCAAAGCAGGAGGTTTTGGCTGTGTTTTTGGCAATCAGAAGTCAAATTTACAAGTGGTTAGCCAATGCACTATCACTGTGTTGATTATCAAAGAGGCCGCAAGCTCATATACAGGTGTCTTTCTTTTTATGTTTGGATCTTCACCTTAAAGTTGTAAAACATCAACGTGGGAAATCTGGTACAAGGTCCTTTCGATGTGGTTTCAAAGAAATTCACGTAGAATATTGAAAACTTTGAAGATCCTAGACGAAGAGAATGGGACTGATATGATGTTCTCATGATTTTAGGCTGTGTTTGATAGTCAGGATAAAATTCGGGATAGAATATGATTCTACGTTTGATGCTTGCTCAAGATAGGATAAAGTCGGATATAAAGTTAATTTTTTTTCGAATAACAAACTTATTAAATTAACAAAATTAAAATTATATTTCAATATAAATAATATTTGAATTTGAATTTAAGAAATTAAAAATTATTTTTTAATTTAATTTTATTTTAATTTATATAGTCAACTTTAATTCTATCTTATAATAAACATTCAATCTATAAATTATATATTTTAGGTATGTTAGTACATTTTACTATTTGATAAAATTTTATTAAAGAACGATGAAAGCGGAAAAAAGAAATAATAAAGAAAATAATTTTAAAAAGAGGAAAAATAAAATAAAAATAAATTAAGGGATAGTGTCACGAGATATTTTCACCACCTCCATTTATGAAATTTTAGATTCATTTACAATGATATGACATTTATATTTAAAAAAAAAATGTATACAATATAATGTGAATATATCCGACTTTAATACTATGATTCACTAAACAATTGATAGAATATAGAAAAATCCCATGATTTCATATCATATTTTATCCAATCCTATCCTAGTTAGAAATCCGGACGACCAAACGTAATCTTATAATTTTCAAGAAGAAATGTCATAGGATTATTCCCACGCGTACCACGCCATCAAAGACACCATGTACCAGGCGTTAGATTAATACAAGCGGGATTAGCCAAACCAGTGTATTTTTCCCAAAACCCATGGGCTTTGGGAGAATCTTATCTTGAAGTCACATGACAACCAGATGTTAGCTCTGATGAAGATCTTGATGTTGGCCATATCAATGAATAAAAGGGTAAAAAATGTGTTGGGATGGCATGCATGTCTCAAATCTCCATTAAATTTTGCAAAAATTGGTCCAAGACAATTGTAAAGCAATGAAATTAGGGAATATTTTAAATTTATATGCAATAACAATGTTCATAATGTATGTACGATTAATACTTTGATATATACTCATTATTCACGTCGCATTGAATATGATTAACGTCACATGTGCTAAACCTTTTTTATCGCAATTTTGTTGAAAAATGTCTCTAGGGTGCTTTCTCTTTTGTTGAAATTTGGGGCACATGTTAAACAATAAAAATTTAGTCGTCAATGCACAACTTCTCTTAAGTAACAAATTGTGAATGCTTTGAAATATAAGTGACACTAATAAGATAGGTCATCTATGATATACCTATATCTCCATGCATATGCATATGCAATGAATACTCCGAAGAACATCATATCCTTCATTAAGTGCACTTAATAAATGCTCCAAAGGTACTTGCTAAGGAAATCCTTTACAAAAGCATTCATGCATTCCCCATGAATTTACGAACAAAATAAACACACCTTTCGATGTGTGATCGTGTGAATCTTAATCCCTATATATTAGTCATGTATATTCAACAAAAATAAATAAATTAAAATTGCAAATATGATTACCCAAGACAAAGCCAAAAATTATGTAAATTTTCTTAATTAATTATGTCGAGACACTCTTTAATAAAAGCTGATCACATCATTCTCGTGCTTTTCTTCTCTCTCTCTCTCTTGTTCTTTTCAATTAATGTGTTTATCACATTGAGAAAGGGGGGGGACCAAACTCTTTAATTATTATTGCACAATAATTACTAATTATTACTGCTGCAATTATTTGTGGGGGAGTTAATAAAAAAAGTAAGAATAAATTACGCAACATGTCGTGGCGGACACGGGCATTTGCACGCGTGTCTCGCCGTAACTGTCAGACAGAGCCGGTGCTGATCAAGAGGGTTGGACCAACCACCTCCCGTTGACTTTGACCCTGAGCAGCTGCTGGCCAGTGGGATTTCGCCACGGCAGCCGTCTGTTGACCTGCGGTGGCAGGAGATCCGGGCCTGCGCGTGCTAGGTCGCAGCCTCTCCACAGACAAGACAACAGCTTTTACCTGCAAACATACGCTGCAAATATACACCGTGAATTAAAAGCTTTGCGTATGACAGACGTCCGAGGACCACAAGGATGGTTTTTAAACGGGGACCATACGGTAGTAACTTTTTCTTTTTCTTTTTCTTTTCTTTTTTTTATTAAAGAGATGAGTCATATGGAAATCCAAAATTTGTATCCTATGACGTATTCATTTCAATAATTTTTTTATGACATAAAAAATTCCAAATTTGTATTTATGTCACAATTATACTCCGTTATGATACCGTTAGATGATTTTTCAACCAAAATAATGTCGTTTTTTATTTTACTTAAATTACATGAGCGTATGTCAGCGTTTTGGTGTCATAGAAAAATGTTTATGATAAATATATTACAATGGACAAAATTTAAGATTTTTTTTTGGATGACTTTTGCCCTTAGTATTATGATGTAGAGGAAATGTTGCAATTTCTAATATATTGTTTGCTTTTGTGATATGTATACTTAATATTTTGAAAATAGAATATTTTCTTGTTAAATTTAATTAGCAAATGCACCAAAAGCACGTGTGCCTTATAATACTCATTAGACATATTGACTTTGGAATGATTTAGTTTCGACACATTAGTTGATATATCACTAGAATGATTAATGCATTGGAGACTGCATGATTTTGAAAATCAATTATTTTAACAAGTGCTCCATAAACCCTAATAAAGCAAAATCCTTATCATTATATCGATAGTGTGTAAAATTAAGCTTGTTAAGTAGATTACTTCTCAAGAGAAAGTGAATGTTGATTTGAGCTCCAACGAGCGCATTTTCTTGGAAGCCACTATTTAGGGTCCATTTGGTAACATTTCTGTGTCGATAATCAATTTCTTTCTATTTCTATTCCCGAACAATTTATGAGTAAAAAAATGCGTTTGGTAACTATACAAAATTACTATTCTTAGAATGGAAAAATAATAAGAATGCATTTGATATGATCCACAAAATTTTTTTTTATAACATAGAATTTCTTTTAATTTTTAATATTTTATTTTTAAAAAATTCTTTTTTCTTTTATTATTCTTCCATGCCACCGCCGATCGCTAGCCACAGGTCGCGCGGCCAATCGTTGCCGCCTGCCAGCCGAAGGTCAGTGGTGATCGACAGTGGCCAAACAATAGCGGAACAACGGTGGGGTTCAAGGAGAAAGAAAAGAAAAAATAACTTATTTCTAAAAATTGTTTATGAGATTAAAAAGTTACTTTATTTTACTTTTTATTTCTATTCCAAATCTATTCCTCCGTTACTTTTCTATTCCAGAGAATAGAAAAATTAGTTGACGTTACCAAGCAGATTTATGTTCTTTTTTTTTTTTTTTTCAAGGAACAAAAGAACATAAATTGGAATAAATAGAAATGTTATCTAACAGAGTCTAATCAGTCGGTGTTTTCAGAAATCATATCACCTCAAATGATTCATTCAGTTGAATCACGTCCCCTATGGTAATGTTTGGATGACCTTTACCTTGTATTATTTGATTTAACTTGATTCGACTGTGTACCACTTAGGAAGTCGGTTCGATGTCCGGCCGTATTTTGGAGACATTGATTTCAAGGGGCTCTTGTCCTGATATTTGTCTAGTAGATGAATGAGGTGTGTGATGATATTTTTACAGACCGGAGCAAGTGCCAATTTTCAGGTTTGATCTCGGCCCAAGAGGCGTACAAGATGAGCCGAACGTGTTGGAGTGGGTGATAAAATACCTTTGCGTAGAGTATATTTATTTTGGTTGGACAAATCAAGTCATCAGTCATCTAGTTGTCTAATATTTGACTATAAATGGAACTTAACCCTAAGGATTAGTTTAGTCGATTGAGAGTTTTGGAAGTTACGGTTCAAAAATTAAAAAATATTTTTTTAAAAATGATCAATTATATTATCTTCAAAAATGAGTCAACAAAATATATTTTTATCAACAATAAAGATTTATGTTTGAACTGACAAAACCAATACAGGATGATTCTAAATTATTGAGTTTTTGTAAGACAAACGCACCAGCAATCTAACTTAGAATCACTCTTTTTCTGTGCGTGTGTTTTTGGGGCTCGGAATATGGGAGTTGATATGTCAGGAAGCTATCTCACTAGCTATCCTTCCCATCAGATTCTTTAACGTACGAACACCATGTTAAATCTTTTTCTTTTTGCAAGACTTACATTAAATCACTTTTCATGGAATTAAATCGTAAAAATTAGAGCCCCTTTAAAATATCATCACATTACATTTTAATGTTGGGTTGACACATTAAAAACCCAATACACTTATCATGAAAGATCGCTGAAGGAAAACTCAAATATGAATTCGTCAACTTATTCAATTTGATCCATTTACGCTCAAAACCTTTCGTCAATGAATTATAGCTAGGTTAGATATATTAAATACTCCATATTACAGCACATCCTTGTATGAGATTTCCATAGCTTAACATTCTCGTACATGCACATAGACAATTTCCCTCTTCACACGTGCGAGCCACCGATGTTAGGCTCACTCCCTCTCAATCCTAATATCCTTCTACACCAACATTGTCTCAACTCGAGAATCTTTAATCTTTACCTTGCCTTGGTGAAATTTGCATATACTGGTGAGGACCAATAGGTATCTTTCAGATTCCACCTTAATTGTCTTTGCTCAACCAAGCTTGTCGAGAGTAGAGGGACACCATTCGTCACCTCAATTAAGGGGCCACGTTTGAGATTTTCCTTCCTTGAAATATTCATCGGGCACTCATACATATTGGGATCCGGCCATGAATCAACATTGACTCTAATACCATTTTTAGATTGACGCTGCAGAAGCTCAGTACCTTCATTCGATGAGATCACCAAGAGGAAGCACCACCAAATTTTTCTCAAAAACTTGAGTTAAATCAATTATGAATCAGCTAAAATGTATCAATTTACAATGTGGGATTTCTCTCGGCCAACATCCGTGCACATGCACCTTAACAAATACTAAATGCAATCCGATTCCTCATGTGTCGAAGGTACCCCTTGAAACATCAAATACAACGATAGGGTTTGCGTACCTTACCGGCCCTTGGCATTGAGGTGACAGGCTACCAATGCCGTAATTATTTGTAATGTCGATTCATTGGAAGGTGAATATTAATGAGTCACGTTTTACTTATTATGTCTTTAAAATGTAAAATTTTTCATTGAAGTAACTGAATATATAAAAATTCTCTTTTTTTACTATATTTAAATATGTACTTCTTTAATTCTCAAAATCTCTTAAAAAGCATTCTTTCTATTTTTAGTTAATTTAATGTAGGTATTAGTTTTGACATGAAATGAAAAAGAAGAGAATTGGAGGAATTTCTTGTGCTCATTCTCTGTATTGTTTTTCATTCTTTACATGTATTTATAATATAATGTGTGGACAGCAAAAAGAAACAATGTAAATATACAGAATTAATATGAATCACTTATTGATTCAGTCAATCAATCTAAATCTTAGATTGATTCGATTATGTCTTCACCACATAAATCATATCTCCAACACTCCCCCTCAAGTTAATGGCTTGTATATGTCCAAAACACCTAGCTTGTTTAACAAATATGTGTGTTATCTTTGACACAAGGATTTAGTAAAGATATATGCAGGCTGTTTTGAGGTTCCAATTCCCTTTATCATATTATTCCTTCTTGGATCTTATCTCATGTGAAATGATAGTCGACCTTTATATGTTTTGTTACCTCATGGACTATAGGATTAGCTGCAAGTTTTAGTGTTGCATCATTATCACAAAAACAACGTAGTTGGCCCTTTAACTCACACACCAAGGTCAAGAGGTAGACCTAGCATCTATACTATCTCATAAATAGTCTTGGCCATGGCTCAATACTCAACTTTAGCCAATCATAATGATACGGTTGTTTGCTTCCTCCTCTTCTTTCTTTCTTTTTTTCTTTTTTTTTTTTATAACAAAAGTAAGGATGTTCTAAGCTTAATGCAAAAAATCTAGTAATAGAGCTCCAAGTCATAAGACAGGTGGCATGGTCTGTGTCGCAATAATCTGTCATCTCCATGTTGCACACTTGAGAAAGAAGTATTCCAAATCCTAGACATTTCTTCAAATCACAACTTTTAGAGCTACATTCATATGTGATTGTTTTTTATTAAGCATAAACTAACTCAACATTATTAGCATTGCTTAGCATATGTTTGGTATTGTCATGGTGTGATAATTTTTCCTACGAGCCTCTGATAGCTTGATGGATCTTTGAGCAGTGGATTATTATTAGCATTTGATAGTGTTCTCGCATAAAAAAAACGTTATTAACTTGATATCTTACTCGATAGGAATAGTAGCTAGCTTACATCCTAACAAACTTGCTTTTGATTAATTTCAAGGAAAAATTTCCATTAGCTAATGTTGACACCTAAATTTTTACCCAAAAATATTTCATCTAGGTGTTTAGTATATTTTTTAAATGGAAGATGTTTTCCCTAAAAAAATAAAAAAAAGATAAAAAAAGAAAAAAAGTTGGGGCCAATGATCTAAATGTGACTAGCCAAGCCCAGGAGGTCAGATTGGAATTAAAATGGCAAACTGGGGCCAAAATGCAATTTCCAAAAGTTGAGGGACCAATTCGCAAATTTTGCAAAATTTCACCCGAGCCCTTAAATCATCATCTTAGCCCCCAATTAAGTTGAAATTGAGCTTGGGCCAGGTCGAATCAATCAAATCGGGCCAAAAAGTACCAAATTGCATTGAATTGGACATTCTCGAGCAAGAAAGTGGCCAACTTTGAGGGACTCTTTTGCAAAATTGGGTGGAGACAATTGCGAAAAATGGTCAAGATCTTAAACTAATATATATTAACTTGCTAACTGATCAAAAACCGTAGCCAAATTGATGGATTAAAGCACTCAAACCAGCTACCAAAACTCAGCTCACGGTTAAGTCTTAATTCGAAGCTGCTAAGTAGGCATATTGGTGGCCCCACCATATCCCACTTAGCCGCCCAACCAGCCTGATCTTTGCACGTGATGAAAGACCGTATATATTAGTACAAGTGGACGAAAATTTACCAGGGATAAGCTGCTGAAAGTACCGGAAAATCGCAGCAAAATCCGCACACTCAACAGCTGCAGAATTAAAAAAATTGGCTAAGTCAGAGAGTGGGTAAAGTAGCCCTGTCGACAGGCTTGGTAGGTGGACAAAAGGCCGACCAAAAATCTTTTAATTCAGGGGATAAGATCTACGAATGAAGCTCTTTCGGAGGCATGAGGGAGAGGAGATGAGAGGGAGAGGAGAGAGCTCGGAATCGTTCCCAAAAGAAGTCCTCAGAAGCAACTCCAGAAAAGCAAACCCAGAAATTCCAGATCAACCTCCAGAGAGAAAAGGGAAATTTTCGCAAACTTGCAGCCAAAATTAGCCAAAACCTTCAACTAGAGAGTGAAACTTCACTCAAATATCTTTCCATCAATAGGTCGCACGTCCAAAATGGAGATCGGGAAGGCCTCCTAAAGCCCCCCGAAACAGTGCCCCCCTGGCGGGCCAAAGAAAGTCTGAATTTTTTCAGTGTTGAGCTCAGTTGGTCACGAGTGAGAGAAAGCGAGTGTTTTTGAGAAATTTGAGAGACAAATGAAGAAAAAAATGAGTTCAAACCCAAACTAGAATACATATAGTTTGGATTGGTGTCAATTTTTTCAACAAAAGACGTCTTGAAGTCTAATTCTGGAGGTGAGCTAAAACCTTCGTTGTCAGTTCTTTTTTTCTGCAGATCTCATTTCCAGTTTGAAGGAGCCAACTTCCATGTGCCCCCCGAGGATAATTTCTTGGTTTCCTCGGCCAAGAACCACTTGCAAAAGAAACTAGGAAGCAAGGTAAGTATCCTAGATGTATTTTTGTTCGATTTTGAACATGCCTTAATAGTGAAAAATCAAGAGGAAAACTAGTCCAAGAAACTGATTTTGAGGCTGGAATTTTTCCAAGTGTTGAAATCTCTTCAAGAGTTTTGCATGTATGCTTCTTGTAGAGGTCATTTTGATGTGTTCAATTAGTCATTCTCTATGATGTTTGTTGCATTTGAAAGCCCATGCTACATACTTTTACTCGGATCAAGTAATGTGTCCCGTAGATCTTGCATGTGATGAGTGTCGGGGCTTGAATATGGGCATGCAACCTGTTTGCTTGACTTGGGTTCAAACCCATATTTGCAAAATCAGCTCAAACCCGCATATTTGAGACCAATTTCAACTTAATTCTTTTGTGTTTTAAGCTATGATTTCTGTCTAATCTTGTTCCTTGCATGTGGTAGTTTAACCTTGATGTTTTAGTTCCACATAATATTGCTCATGTGTTGAGATTGAAGGCCGCAAACATGGCCTGAGGAAGCTGGTTTGGGATGATTTGATGCACGCCAAGTGTTCGACGAAATGCGCAAACCAAGTTTCGATCTTGAAACGGTCGATTTGAGCTTGGTTCTTGTTATATTCATGTACTGGGCAGTCCCATATTAGTGTAAATCGGCATATATCAGTTTAGGGAATTAATTTTAAATAAAAATTTAAAAAAATAAAAAATATGAAAATTTCAAAAAAATTATAAAAATGATGGATGATATCAAATTATGATAGAAATGATATCTATGAAATTTTTCTTATTATAAAAGGTCATTTTTTTAATTTAATGATATTTTGGTATTTTATAACTATTTTTGTAAATTATCTATTTTGTGTAGATTAAAATTATTTAGAGTAATTTCATGCCTCTAGAGTAATTTCATGCATATTTAAATTCTCATTTCGCTCACGGGGGTCCTGTCCTGGGGCGTGATAACAAAGCCATGTAATATTATTTGCCCGACTTGTATCGGGTCTTTCTTTCCGCATTACTTTCAAGTCCTTTCAATTTCTTGGATGTTTATTTACCGCATCGCTCTTCAATAATTTGAGTGTAAATTTCTTTTCTGAATTATGTTAGGATTAGTCTAGACATTAAAAAAAAAAAAAAAACCTACAAAAACATTTGCATGGACACTTAATGGTTTCATAAAGATTATAATTGGTAATCAAGATTGTGTGGCCATTTAGATAAACAACCTTCCAAGTTAGTGGTACCGCAAGGGCGTTAATAGAAACATTGGCGTAAACAAGTCATCGTTCCTAGAAATCTCTAGTTGCGTAGAAATCGAGACAACACTCCCGTGTCTTGATTGGTTTCTAGCTGACCCAAATAAGCTAGTGGCGACTCCTAGAAATACATAGGTTGTTAAGAACTGAAATACGAAATCCAACGTCGCGCGAGGTATGGGCTTGGGAGAGCCCGCGCCTAATTTAGGGCCATTGGTCCGCCTCTTTAGGCAAATACCCATAAACCTTCTTCCTTTTCCCCTGGACGGAAAAAAAAGAGGTCTCGACAGCTTGGCGACTCCGCTGGGGACTTGGTTGCCAACCTTAGAGGACTTAGGCCGTAATAACTCGGTTGGTTGTTCGCTAACATGGTCTTCATTTGATAGCGCGTGTCAAAGTCGCGAGGAAATCAAGGTTAGTCCGCTAACAATGTGTTAAATGTTTTTGTAGGTTTGGAGTAATAAGGGGTGGAGTGTTTGTTAACCCATTTCTTTTGCAGGGAGGCGTAGGAATGTATGCCTATATGGATGAAATTGAAGTGTTGTTTGAATATCAATCGATGTGCGTGCCTTTATACTTATATTAGCACTACACATTTACACACACAACCCGCGATCTAAAACCCCGATCGCACTAGGAAGCCCATAGGAGGTGCCAAAAGATGGAACCCGTGCGGGGAATGACCCATGGTTATCCACTTTTGGTCCCGTTCATTATGATTAATGATAAAGAGAATTGTCCGACGTAAGTGCGGAGTGGGGAAAACTCTTTTGATCTAATCAAAATGGGGACTTTAAGCCTTTAGAATTCCACCTTTATGCGTCAAACCTCACAAGTTTACATCCGCATGTCTATATGATTGAAAAAAAAAATGTCTCTTCATCCACTGTAAGTATGATTTCTCCATCTACTTGCTCACCTCGGATTGAAATTAGCATTTTTTGGAGATTCGCAGAAATCAATGGAATGCCCTTGAAAATATAGGCTTGACACTCACTCTTGATAAACAAACATTTCAAATGCATCTGATCTGGCCTAGATTAGAACATATGTTTTTGTTTAAATTTTCAATTACAAACTCAAAGTCACATTTTGTATAGAAATTCTTCCAAGTCAAGATTACATTTTGGGGCATAGAATCAAAATCAAATTTTCAAGAAAATTCCTGGTCGCATTTCGAAATTCAAATCACATTTTGTGTATTGATTTCTCAAGGTAAAAATCACCTCACCTTTGCATGAGTGAAATTACAAATGAATCTTTCAAAATCAATGCCCCATTTGTGTATGAAACTTTTGGAACAAAGTGGGCATTCAATTGATAGCCGCGGATCGATCTTTTAATGAAATCTCCTCTTACTAATAAAATCTTGACGAAATACCAAATTCTCATAAGTGGATACTACGGAGAAGGTATTGTCGCCTTGATTTCATTGTAAGAGGCGGCTTTATTGAAAGATCAATTTTTCATTCATGTACTGACATTATCTTCCTTTTGCAGGTCATGCATGACAACCATTCATTGAACTCCTCTTGCTTGACCATGCCAAAAGTGGACTTTAAAGCTAGGACGAGAATTGTGTTTATTATGCTCCTCTACGAAAGAGCTCCTTGTACTTTATCCTTGTCATTATTCCTATTAGGAACCGTGTTTTGCATTTTGGGTTTTGATTGTGGACCCAATCAAATACTTTTGTAAATCATACAACTCACATTTTTAATAATGAAGTTAGAGTTCATAAAAGTTATATTCTTTAAAACACTTGAAGTGTTTCAAATTGAACCTTAAGGCTAAGCTTTTATGCCTTAGCTTCAAAATGTTTGAAAATAAGTTTCAAGAATAACTTGCGTAATATTTTATCTCTTCACTTAATCGCTTTTGCAGGTTGATCCGCAGAACAATGCTTTGAGGGGGTAAGGTTGTAACCGTTCCAATAGGGATTTCTTATGCAACCACTAACTCAACCATCCATTTTTGTCAAACAGGTAAAATGATGGTTTTGTTCAAGATTGACATTTACTTCCTTTGGAAAGACAAAAGCGCGGACCTGTCCCTAATTAAGCAAGTCATGAAATGCACCAATTCATGCTCATTTATGGGCATATTTGGTTGAGCCATGAACTACAGGAATATTTTCGCAGCATATGGATTCAAACATTGTGATTAAGTTTGAAAAGAACCATCAAAGTCTCGAAGATCACAAATCTACTGGCCTAACGGCAATCTTTATTGCTTCGAAAGCGGCTTCCAAAGAAGTTCCACATCCTGAATGACCTCATATTAATTTGACATTCTTTGTAGAAGAAGAAATCTGTAGACATTCTTTGGCATCAAACTACTTCGTTGGTTGCAAACAAGAAACAATTGCAATCCCTACACTTCCAATGGTGTCTTGGCATCCAATCCTATATGGAGATCATTATTGGTGGTTTGCAAGACAACACTTCAAGATGTAGATGTACACAAACAAGAATCGGTCATCAAATGTTGCCTTCAAATAAAAGGTGGTAATCGTTTCAAGTTAAATTCGATTTATTTTAGGAATGACTTGTCCTTGCACTTTGTGCAGATTTTAGTGAGGCAAATTACTGGCAAGCAACAAGATTACATGGGGAGGACAACCTGGTCCAGACACGATCTCTAAAAGAAAAGGGTGTGTTCGTTCCAAAAGTCAAAACAACTCATTCATAAACTGACACAGCCACCCATGCTTACAGATTGTGAAGTGGGAAATGCATTGATGCAGCAAAAATGGCGAAAAATCACCTAGCCTAAAAGGGGTATGCGGGAAACTAAGTAAAGCATGAAGGATTCAAATGAAATGAAGATTCATCAATCCAACATAATGAAGCTGCATATGGACAAGTTAATCTAACTCAATGTGGTAGACATTCGACCATAAGGACAATATCTCCCCTTCTTCCACAAAGATACGATGAGATGCGGAATTGCCCGACTTTGAAAAAGGGTGTACTTCGTTCCTAAACTTAATGTACCTAAGAGTGGAAATAATACATTGTTTCCATATGTGTAGGAAATTTTAATTGGGGCAAATGGCCACAAAATGAATCAAGGGCACGCAATGCCTGAGTCACCCGACTCCTAAAAAGGGAAAGATTCAAATGGAATAGATATGTGTCAAGTGAATTGCTGTCAATCATGAGAGCAAATTCATCCCCATAGCCAAGGAAACAGGATGGAACGCAGTCATCAGATATGCTGTAAAAGGGAGTATACCGTTCCTAAAATGAATTATGTCGAATATGAAAATAACATATTATGTCTCTTTTTACTTGCAGTTGATAAATGGGGCAAGTCACTCGAAGTAGAGTAGCTCTCACCTGTGAAGCAAGATGAAACAAAGTCAATTGATTCAGCACAAAAAGGGAGTATCGTCCCTAAATTAGTCCAATTCAATTGTGGAATATAAGTAACATGCCCCATTTCTTGTAGGAAAAGGTGCACATTGACCGCTGGAGCAACACCTTATACCAAGAAGGCATGCTATGGCCCAACCATCCATTTTGATGGAATAAATGGAGTAAAACATCCAAGGAGCAATGCCCTCACATGTCAAAACAAGGAGTACCCCTCTCCTTTCATCTTTGATGTCCACTTAGAATGAGTGAATTCGATAATATCTTTGAAAGGAAGATCTTCAAGGAAATGTTAACACCTGAGGAGCAAAGGCACATGAAGAGGAAACACAAGACATTTAAAGACAGATGTAGGAGAAAGTTCCCTTATTTGGCAGGAACGTCAGTATCCGAAGAATAAAGCAGAGAAGTTGATTTGAACAAGATATCTCTCTACCAAGCAAACATGTGGGGCGTAACACATGTCGAATTCACCTAACTTGGTGTAAAATATGTGTCGTTCTAGAGCTAGTTCAATTATATAAAAAAAAAAAAAAGAAGCACTCCATGGACACTACTGGCGCTTCGGCCTAGTGGTATGGGGAATGAATGAACGGGTCCAAGAGGTACGGTGTTCGATTCTTGGAAACAGCAACGAGGTTGCCATAAAAATAAATAATAATAAAAAATTTGCATCTTTCACTTTTGCAAAAAGAGGAGAGTGCTTGAACTAATGAGACAAAAGATCTTAGACTCTTTGCAAGCCTTAAAGCAATAGGTTTATTCCACCGTTTGCCACCGAATTATGAAATTGATGGAGGGATCACCTAACCGCAAGGCCACAGGTAAGTACCCTTCTTCTCAAAACCAAATGGAAAGCAAATGGAGAATTTCCATTGCAAGAAAGAACCTTTAGTGTTTTTTTAGAAACAAGCACAAAAAATGGAAGTTGAAGAAACAAGTTTTCCACAAAGTTTGCAAAAATCTTCTTTATCTTTAAATTGTCCATTCACTCTATGGATCACTCATTTCTAATCAAAATTCTTTGTGGAGATTAATCCACCCAGATGATCTCAACAAAAATGAAAGGCGATGTTACTCATGCCAAGCGAGAAACACTTAGGATGAGGAAAGGCAACCTATTTCCAAACATGTCCTTTAAACACTACGGGATTCGAGCGAAAAAGAAAACCCGTGTTGTTTAAGGTCAATGAATTCATTCGCAAGCAGTACATAGATCAAGATGATAAGAGGCATTTCTTTCCTCTATCATACACACTACAGGTGACAATAGTTAAGCCCATTTGAGCCTTTTAATGTGAAGAATTTTCTACAAAATACCCCTGTCAAGAGCCACCCCACGATGGGGCAATTATGGAGGTTTGGGTTGACATTATTTGGAGAGGAAAGATGAATAAGGTTTCTTTGCTCTCACTTGCATAAATATTTTGTGGTCACTTCAAATGAATTCTTATGGAAACTTGAACCATCCCGAGGTGAAGAAGAGCATTCATTTCTCTACCCAAACACATATACCCATTGCTTAAACCATATTGAGCCTAACTATTCATTTCTAAAACCCGAGTGGTGATTATCTCCCCACATTGGGGGCAAGGCACATGATTTACCAATGCAATTGGTGTTTACATTAGAATATGAAAAGCATCTCGAAAGTCCTAAAAGCTCAAAAAGTTCAAAAGAGCAAAAGTCAAATGAAAATTAAGGGGCATGAAAAAGCAGTGTGCCTAGTAAAAGCAAGGCCAATGCCCGAAAAAAAAATGTGGAAGAAAAACAATTACATCAAAAGGAATATCTCTATGAAAGCAAAAATGGCAAAAAAAAAAAAATGCCTGCATTGAAAAGAAAATCATTGCAAATGCAAAAGCCATTATGTTAAGATGATTAGTCAAAGGACTTTCGAGACAATTTGAATTTTAAAAGTCAAGTGCTCTAAAAAAAAGAAAAGAGAAAAAAAGGGGATGATGTGGTAATGATGCCATGATAATCACCAACTCTCAAATCCCCCATCGGCAAAAAGTTCTAAGCCTTTTGAGCTAAGTCTTTTGAACCTTTCCCCGAATCAACATTACAACCAATTTCCAAAGTCTCTTCAGATTGGGATGATTCAAAGTGGAAATAAGGATTTTCCAAAGAAGATGCCACTCAAAGAAAGTGAGAGCAAGGTTGTTTCATCTCATCTTAAGGTTTCTTGACTTGTAAACCTAGCGAAGATGTCGATTAGTGATCAATTCATTTCATAGCCAATGATGCTTATCCATTGTTAAAACCATGACCAAACCTATACTACGGTCCTTTTAAAAGACCTCTTAGATTGGTCAATGTGTACTTATTGCGAATGATTCAAAGCCTTGCACACTGGAAGAGTGAGATTGAGTGATCAGTTTATTTCCCACATGAATAGATGGGATCAAATAGCCCTTTTCTTGAGAATATGTGAGAAGCCCTTTCTAACTAGGGGTCATTGCTTGGCATACTTAACAAACTTTTCTCATAAGTCAAGGTCATTTCAATAAGGATTTTTCTCCCAAGAGAATTTGACAATTATTGATATCATCCGAGCGTGATGACAATTTTGCGAGTTTGTCAAGTGGTCAGAATTAATTTGATTTGTTTATGCAATCGTTGCCTTCTCATTACCGTTATACTTTTAATATTGTTTCTGATGACATGTGTTGAAATTGACCTCATCTAGTATGCTTTTGCTACTAGAATACTTGTTATAAGGAATACTATTTGATGTGCAATATCCGTTTCAGAATATTCTCGAATGACAGGTTCCTCCAGTGAAACCACATAATTTCAAAGGGTTCATGGGTTAGCCTTAAACCATGCACTTTCAAGAGGTTCTTGGTCAGCCTTAAACCTTGCAATTTCAAAGGGTTCATAAGTTAGCCTTAAACCATGCATTTTCAAAAGGTTATTGGTTATCCTTAAACCTTGCAATTCTAAAGGGTTCATGGGATAGCCTCAAACCATGCATTTTCAAAAGGTTCTTGGTTATCCTTAAACCTTGCAATTCGCAAGGTTAGTGGGTTAGCCTTAAACCATGCACTTTCAAGAGATTCTTGGTTATCCTTAAACCATGCAATTCCAAAGGGTTCATGGGTTGGCCTCAAACCATGCATTTTCACCACACAATTTCAAAGGGTTCATGGGTTAGCCTTAAACCACGCATTTTCAAAAGGTTCTTGGTTACCTTCAAACCATGCAATTCAAAAGGGTTCATGGGTTAGCCTTAAACCATGCATCTTCAAGAGGTTCTTGGTCATCTTTAAACCATGCCATTTCAAAGGGTTCATGGGATAGCCTTAAACCATGCATTTTCAAGAGGTTCTTGGTTACCCTTAAACCACACAATTCCAAAGGGTTCATGGGTTAGCCTTAAACCATGCATTTTCAAGGGGTTCATGGGATAGCCTTAAACCATGCATTTTCAAGAGGTTCTTGGTTACCCTTAAACCACACAATTCCAAAGGGTTTATGGGTTAGCCTTAAACCACACAATTCCAAAGGGTTCATGAGTTAGCCTTAAACCATGCATTTTCAAGAGGTTCTCGATCATCCTAAAACTATACAATTTACACGGTTAGTGGGACTGCCTTAAACCACACAGTTAGTGGATTTACCTTAAACCACAAGGTTAGTGGGACTGCCTTAAACCACACGGTTAGTAGGACTGCCTTAAACCACACGGTTAGTGGGATTGCCTTAAACCACAAGATTCGTGGGACTGCCTTAAACCACAAGGTTAGTGGGACTGCCTTAAACCACACGGTTAGTGGAATTGCCTTAAACCACAAGGTTCGTGGGACTGCCTTAAACCACACGGTTCGTGGGACTGCCTTAAACCACACGGTTAGTGGGACTGCCTTAAACCACAAGGTTCGTGGGACTGCCTTAAACCACACTTTTCCAATTGTTCACAGGTACATCTCTAGACCACACTCTTTACATTAAGCTCATTTGCATTTTCATTTTATTATTGTCAAAAAAAAAAAACTACAAAAACATTTGCATGGACACTTAGTGGTTTCATAAAGATTATAATTGGTAATCTAGATTATGTGGCCATTTAGATAAACAACCTTCCAAGTTAGTGGTACCGCAAGGGCGCTAATAGAAACATTGGCGTAAACAAGTCCCCGTTCCTAGAAATCTCTGGTTGCGTAGGAATCGAGACAACACTCCCGTGTCTTGATTGGTTTTTAGCCGACCCCAATAGGCTAGTGGCGACTCCTAGAATTACATAGGTTGTTAAGAACTAAAAAACGAATCCAACGTCACGTGAGGTATGGGCTTGGGAGAGCCCGTGCCTAATCTAGGGCCATTGGTCCGCCTCTTTAGGCAAATACCCCTAAACCTTCTTCCTTTTCCTCCGGACGGAAAAAAAGAGGTCGTGACAGCTAAGAGGAGATTCCTAGGTTCAATTGGGCAATTTTAATTCCAAGGAAATATATGGGAGGCCCTAGATCTTTAATGTTAAAGGTATAGTGCAAATATTTCTTGAGATATTCAGCAGTAGCTTCATCGGATCCCATAATAAGCATGTCACCAATATATATCATTAGATAGATAGATGACGAACCTTTTCTCCTTATAAATTGTGTATAATCATTTCTCAACTATCTAAAACCGGTAACTATAAATGCAGTAGTAAATTTTGTGTACCGCTAATGAGAAGCTTTCTTAAGGCCATAAAGTGATATGCAGAGACAACATACCTTAGACTCCTCCCTTTTTTGTAAACCCGATGGAAGATCCATGTAAATTTCTTCATCTAGATCACCATGGAGAAAGGCATTGTAAATATCCATTTGATGTAGTGGCCAATCCCAACAAGCAACAATGGATAAAAAGGAGCGAACTGTGACTTTTTTTGCTATTGGAAAGAACGTTCTATGATAATTGAAACATTCTTTTTATGTGAAACCTTCGGGTACTAAACAAGCCTTGTATCGTTGGGTCGATCCATTTGTCTTGTGTTTAATTTTATACACCTATTTACAACCAATTGGGTTCCAATGAGCAAGACATGACACAATATCCCAAGTCTGATTTTTCATTAAGGCATGTGACTCGACCTCTATGGCTTTTTGCCAAGGTGGATGTTCGTAAAATTATAAACGTAAATGAACGTGTCAAACAAGTAATATAATGATGAGAAAAAGTATCGTCCAATGGAGATTGATGATTAATAAACTAATTAAATACTAAAAATATATTAATTCTAAAATTTACCTAACAAATCAAAATAAAATTGAGAATAAATTAATAATAAAAATCTTAAAAAGCAAAATTTGAAGACTAAATGTAGTAAATCAATCAGATAAATATGTTAGAGCATCCGATTTCAACATTACCACTAAATATGAATTTCATATTATTATGCATACAAGAATAATATCAAACATATGATAACAGAATTTCCTAATTTATTTACTACTTTATTTCCAGGTATAGCAAACCTACTCAGTTTATTAATCCATTATATCTCTATGTGAATTTGAATAAACATAAGTGCATCAAAATCTATTAATATTTTCAGCTTACAATGAGTCTTTTGGATCACTTTATCATCAAAAGCTACACAAATAATGTGGTATATTTCTATTCACATTTAATCCATTGTTATATATTAGAAGGAGCAATTGCATATTATCACTTCTCAGTCTTAATTATGCACATCAGATCATTCAAGTGGTGGCCAATCACTCAAAAACATTAAGCACAATAATATCTAACCCACATGAATGGAATCACTTGCACGCATAAAATTATGAAATTCACATCATCATCATTCGGCTACATCATAGCCCTAACAAAAGAAAATTAGAACATAGTAGAAAAAGAAATAAAAATATAAATCAAACCTAGCATCTTGAATCAAAGAATAAGAATTCTGTTACCACTTTTATCTTCTCTTCAAAATACTTGAAAAGCTCTCAGAACAATGAAAAACGACATAAAAACCTCACTATCCCTCAGGCTCTCATTGTTCTCCTATTTATAAGATACACCCAAGACCCTTATCTCCAGGCAATTGCTTATTTTTTGCAAAAAAATAGGGAGTGAATTAGATAATCTTTGATTTGATATCTATCTTCCAATGCTTGCAAATAAAATTAAGGAACAAAATCAAGGTTTCCCTGATTTTTATCATTCTTTTCCTTGTGCTCTCCATATGTCATTATGCTGCATAAATTTTTAAAAAAAAATCAAATAATTAGAAGGAAATCCAAGTATTTTCTCATAGATATTGCATTATTTGTTACCTAAAATAGGTAAAATAACTCTAGTTTTATAGAGTTATGGATCAGTGATTGCTTCATTGTAAGGTGACAGTTCATGTTCCTCGGAGATATGACTAATACAACACATATGTTCCTGTGATAGTTGATTAAATAAAACATATAATGAAAAGAGATAATGAGTATTTGATGAATTCAATGTTGCACAAACATAGTCCTTGATCCATGTGGGCGGACGAGCAACGTGACCTAAACATCGAGGTTGCTTAGCATTACTCTTTTCAAGTATAAGAGGAATAGACATATCAACAATATGTTCCAAAAGAGATGTCATAGAATGAGGTAGAGTTCTCTTCGGGAGAGGCAATAGAATGCTCTGCTGGATAATGTAGAGGAGATGGAGAATCCTTAGAAATTACTAGAGAGAATATCCAATTGTTTGGATGCATAAAGAGCAAGAATTACTGATTTGGAGAAGAATCTTCCTCATATAAGAATGGACGATGACTAGCTATGGACCCAATCATCAATTGGATCTGTTTCTTCCCAAAAGGAAAAAATATTTTTGTAGAAAATAATATCTCTGCTAACAAAGAAACTACAGGTGAATCATTCGTAGACATAATTACGTTTCTAGAAATTCGGATATCCCATAAAAATGCATCAATGGGTGTAGGGACCCATTTTGTCTCAAGAACCCACAGTAGTAACATAGCACAAGTAACCAAAAACCCTTAAATGAAGAATCTCAGGCTTCTTCCGAAAAAGCAATTCAAAAGGAGTACGCCCGCCAAGAATCCGAGTTGGCATGTGATTGATTAGGTAAGTTACATTGACCACATAATCTCCCCATAAAGATTTAAAATGAAAGCTTGAAACTTAAGAGCACATGCAACTTTGAAAAGGTGACGATGTTTACGTTCAATAAGTCAATTTTGTTGTGGATTGTAAGTGCACGCATGCTTATGGAGAATTCCATGGGAAAAGTGGATGTGCAATCATGATTAAGAAATTCACATTCACTGTTAATTCTAGTTTGCTGAATAGATGTTCCAAACTAATTCTTCAATGGGGAAAAGAAGGTTTTAAGTTGAGGAAGAACTTGCCTATTTGACTACATAGGGAAGACTCATGTGACACGTGAATAATCATCCATGATAGTAAGAAAACTACGACTTCTTCACCAAAAAAAAAAATGTACTATGACCCAGTGGATAGGAAAAGAGAATTTTATCATTAGTGACCGAATACACAATGATTGTTTATTCAAGAAAATATATGATAAATCAATATTTTGTGGGAAGCTAGTCAGAAATATAATCCTTGTGAAATACTATCCAAGCCCATCAATTTGTTAGTCAAAGGGGCCTAAAAAAAAACAATTGTCAAAATTGAAGAGGATACAGCAGGAAGTGTCTTTGTAGACTTTGGAAACAGAAATGAGATTAAAATGAAATTGAGAAACATATAGAACATTTTGAAGGGTAATTGAGGGGGTAAGATTGATTGTAGGTAGTGTTCCCATTAGAAAGATGAACTAAGATAGGTTTTTCATATTTTCATGAATTTGTGAAAAGAAACTTCCGTTGCATATAATGTGGTCACTAACACTTGGATCAATTATCTATGCATCACTTGAAATGGAATTCATCAAGTAATAAGAAATACTTGAGAAACTTACTGCTTTATCAAAGAATCTAATTGTTTCAAGGCTTTCATTAAATGCATATGCTAATCATGGGTAATTGGTTGATTATCTTTTGCAATACTTTGACCCGTGACTTAATAAGCCAATGATTCCCTTTCTTTCTATCATCTTTCTATGGGTTTTCCATGCAATTTCCAACAACTATCTATTGTGCGATGTGGACATTTGCAATAATCACAAAATAAATTACCTTTCTTTGTGAATTTTTTCCATTTCCTTTATGAGACTTTCATGAGTTGTAGATACTGATCATGGGTAATTGGTTGATTCCCCTTTGTAATATTTTGCCTCATCACTTGATAAGCCAATGATTCCCTTTCTTCTGTCCTCTTTCTTTAGGGTTTCCATATAATTTCCAACAAGTATCTATTGTGTGATGTGGACATTTGCAATAATCACAAAATGAATTACCTTTCCTTGTGGATTTTTCCATTGCCTTTCTAAGATGACGTGGCAATAGATGGACTATTGGATGTACATATTGGCACTAATGTGGCATTATAAGGGACATCTAATCCAAATGGTGGAAAATAAGCATTAGAGACGTTTGATCTTGACTTCAAATTTGGATAGTCATCTCCTTTGGTGAAACCTTTTGTTCTTCTTCGATGAACTCTAGAACTGCAACACTGACGCCTATCTTTCCCACCATTCCTCTCTACAAAGGCCTCGCCTAAGCCACGAGGAGCCTTGCCTTAGCTACAAAAGGACAGTCTCTCTCACTTTCACATATTCCAATGAATTCAATTGCTAGCTTTCTCCCTAGACAGCAAGTTGGTAGATCCAACCAAACGACACCACTAGTTCCATGGCCAAGATCTAAGAGCAAAAAGGTAAGTATGCTTCGTTTAAGACCAAGAGAAAACGGGTCACCTTTTCTCTTTCTCGAATGGATCAATACTATTGCAATGTCAACTTTGATCTTTCGAGCTTTTCTTCAACTACTTCCCATTCATTTCAAAGTGCCAAAAGCTTATTGAAACAAGTTGTGATTGCCATATTCCTTGCTTTAATTCACTGAGTTCTTGTGTAATAATGAAGATTTTTGCCCAATCTACTTACCATACATCTGTTTAATGTTTGCCTACATGGACTTCGAGCCCTCCATTGGATCCGATCACAACTTCTAGGGAAATGCAATCCCCAATTCACCTACGAACAAACCGGTTGCATTTTCTCCAAAGTTGTGCCAGACGTTCATCAAAGGAAATCGAGACAGTTCTGTCAAGGGTATTGTCCTCGTCCTTCATCACCAAGGCTCACCAAACTCCTAGGACCATCTAGATTAGTTCTCGAGACCGTCAAATGTTAGCCGATGAGTCAAAGCTCCGATCCATCAACTTTAGAGGTGTACACTAGGTCACCGGACTCCAAGTGACCATAGTCTACATGAATAGAGTACGCCATGAATTCAAGTTGAGGAACTAAGTAAGGATTTGCTCCCAAACCCAACATCCTAGGTTCAATTGCTTGACCTAGATAATACATCTCGAGTCGGGGGGCTAGGCTTAATCCAATATCAACTGGTATGCACTCCATGGCCTTGATTTATTGGGCCTTCGAAACTCAAGGCTTGATTCATTGGCCCTTGAAAATTGTACCTTGGGTTTGACTAGGTCGGCCCATACCTAAACGAATTGAATGGGCCCTAAACAAGCAGCCATTAGATGGGCCGGCCCAAAATGGGTTGCCTCTAGTTTGGCTGGCCCTGAACAGGGTGCCCTTGGATGGGCTAGGTCTACATATTGGACTCCTGACTAGGAATGACTTTGGTGGAATAGTTTGGTTTTCCTCCAATGCTAAAGAGTCTGTTTTTTTCCCCAGCATGGTATTGGTAGCAAAGTGTGTTTTTTCTTAACTAAATTGCTCAAGTGCTATTCCTATACCGAAGTGCTAACTCTGTTTTGTAGATTAGTTTTTTTCTCAACAATAAGAGTAGATGAAAGGGACGCGATCGAGAAAAAAATTTGTGGAATTTATGATAAGGAAATGCATAGCACAAGGCCCACTATAATGGCTATAGTTAAGGCTTTTTTTTTCAAAGCATAAGACTATTTTGAAGAAAAAGAAATAGAAGAAGCCTGAAAAATTAATTATATGTCCAAAGCTTAAAACTAAAAAATGGAAATGTCACTATTATTGTGTTAAGAGGTACTGGAAGAGGAACTGCAAGAAGTATATCGCGAGCTCAAAGGTCAAGTCAAAGGACCAACCTCATGAAGGTATGGTGTCCATGCTTGTTGAAACTAACCTTACAATTGGTTCTGAATCCAACTTATGGGTTCTGAAAATAAGCAGGATAATAGGGCAAAATGAGATAATCTTAACATTTGCAAATAGAGAAAGAGTTGCTGCATTAGCTATAAGAACTTTTCGTTTATCTTTGCCTTTTTGGATATGTAATGGTTTTAGATAATTACTTGCATTCTTTGGAACCTCATTTCTATATCTCATTTGAGTAAAGAGAATTATGAGTTTTATTTTGTTAATGATGTATGTTACATTTATCATGATGAAAGATGTGTTTTTTCTAATCTGTAGACCAATAATCTTTATACCATTACAATGTCCATGTGATTATAAACAAAATTATGTAAATGCCATAACCAATCAATGCCAATCATGCATAAGATTAATGTCTTGAAATGGTTTCAAACGCAATGCCTAAAGTTCTGAAATGATTTCAAATTCAAAGGCCATATTAATATTCTAAAACAGTTTCAGAATCAATGCATAATGTTTAGAAACATTTTTGGAATTAATGGGTAGATTAATGACATCTAATCACAATGGATGCCTTCAGGAACTCCAGAACACAATGGTGTGTCCAAGAGAAGAAATTGTACTTTATTAGATATGGTGCGATTTATGATCGGCTACATCGATTTACTTATATCCTTTTTAGGGGATACGCCTTTGAAATAGCTACAAATCTACTGAACAAGAGTCCCAACCAAGTCTATTTCAACTACTTCCTATAAGATATGGCATGGTAAAAAATCGAGTTTTAACTATGTTAATGTTTGGGGTTATCCAGCCTATATCAAAAAGCTAAAAACGGACAACTTATGAACAAGGTTGCTTCATTGGGTATCCAAAAGAAACTCTCATATACTATTTCTATTTTCAATATAACCTAAAGGTTTCAAACAATAGCCATGTGATGCGTGATGGGGTGAGTGATTCCAGAACGGATTTTTTTTCTTTGGGATTTTTCTTACTAAGTGTATGGAGTAGTGTATACGGGGAAGAAACAAAGGGGAATAAGAAAAGATAGAATGATCTCCTTCCAAGGTATAGAGGCCACGCCACCAACCGAAGATGAGGATCGAGATCTATGAAGTTCACCACCAAGGCCTAAAGCTTCCACCAGCTAAGGATAAAGGACTTCGGGATAGGAGAAGCTCACCACCAAGGCCTAAAGATTCCACCAGCCAAGGATAAAGGGCTTATTGTCTCACCACCAAGGAGTGATCTACGCTCCAAGGATAAAGAGACCGAAAGGAGTTATCCACTTTCCGAAGAATTCACTCAAGCAGAGGAAATCTCACAATTTTCATTTATCAAATTCGTATCTCCTCACATTGGATAGTTTTCCCCTATTTATAAGAGGATTTTAGACTTAAGAAATATAAATAAATAAATAAAATAGACTTTAACGGCCTAGGAACTTAGACCTTTGACTCTTGAAAACTACATAACAATAAAGACACCTAGGAACTTAGGAAATGCATTTATTAGCATGGGAACTTGCATTCTTGAACCTTTAGCCTTCCAAAATTCGTGCTCCTCCCTTGACCAGAAAATAACCCTCCTGGAACTTCATCAATTGGTCATGCAAAACGTCTAAAATGTCCTCCCATCGATAGTTATCAACATACCGCAAAGTATCAATAAGTAATTGACATTATTCATTCAAAATGATCCATCAAAGCACATGATGCCCAATTTCTTTCTTGGCTTGGATAAGCATGAATGGTTCTGAGTTGGTCGATGGAGCTATGTTGGATGCTCTCACATCATCCTCCCCGGGTTGTTTGAGATTTGTCCTCAAATCTAGAAAGTTTTCATCCTCCAAGTAAGGAGAAAGGTCTCCCACGTTGAATGTTGCCGAAACTCCAAATTCTCCAAGAAGGTCAATCTTGTAAGCATTGTCACCAATTCGCTCAACAACTTTAAAGGGACCATCAACTCTGGGCATGAGCTTGTTCTTTCGTTGAGATGGAAATCTCTCATTCCTCAAGTGAAGCCATACAAGATTGCCTGGTTGAAATTGAGTCTTCTTGCAATGCTAATTAGCTTTCTTCTTGTAAGATTCGTTGGCCTTTTTGATCTTGGATTGAATATGCTCATGGAGCTTCTTCATTGATTCAGCTCTTTCTTTGTCATCAAAGCTTACTGGAGAGTTAGATGGAATTGGAATTAAATCAGTGGGTGTGAGAAAATTAATTCCATGCATAACTTCAAATGGTGATCGACTAGAAGTGTAACTTGGTGATCGATTGTAAGCAAATTCAACATGTGCAAGCTTCAAATCCCAATCTTTAAAGATTTACTCACCATACCACGAAGAAGAGTGGTTAGAGTACAATTTGTTACCTCCATTTGGCCATCGGTTTGTGGATGACAAGCTGTGCTAAATAAGAGTCTTGCACCAAGCATTATCCATAGTGTCTTCCAGAAGTAGCTTAAGAACTTGGAATCATGATCCAACACAATGGTCTTTGGTACTCCATGAATGCGAATAACCTCTTTGAAATATGATTCAGCAATATGAGATGCATCATTGGTCTTGTGACATGGCACGAAATGAGCCATTTTAGAGAACCGATCGACAACCACCATGATAGCATCTTTTCCTCTTTGAGTTCTTGGTAGAGCCACAATGAAATCCATGCTAACATTTTCTCAGGGCTGCAATGGTTGGAAGTGGAGTATACAAACCTTGATGGAAATGGCTTTTTGATCTCTGACAAGTTGCACACCTTGAGATGATAGCATGCACATCTCCACTCATCTTTGGCCAATAGAAATGCTCTTGAAGAACCTCAAGAGTTTTGTTAATACCAAAATGACCAGCCAATCCTCCACCATGCGCCTCTCAAATCAACAATTCGCGAAAAGAACTCTTCGGCACACATAATCAATTTCCTTTAAAAAGAAACCCATCTTGCAAAGAATATGTACCTTGAACTCCCCACTTGCAATTGTCGATGATGGATGAGAACTCCGCATCTTCAAAATAAAGTTCTTTCATTGATTGAAATCCAAGAATCCTAGAGTCCATAACAGCAAGCATAGAATATCTTCTCGATAAAGCATCTTCTACAACATTAGTGTGCCCAGGTTTATATTTTGAGACAAAAGAAAAGGATTGAAAAAATTCTACCCATTTTGCATGTCTCGAATTAAGTTTGCATTGCCTGCTAATAAACTTAAGCGCCTCATGATCAGAATGAAGGACAAATTGCTTTGGCCTCAAATAATGACTCTAATGATCAAGAGCTCAGACAATGGCATAGAACTGTTTATCATAAGTTGAGTAATTCCTCTTGGAATCAGTTAACTTCTCGCTGAAATATGCCAATGGTTGTTGTGCTTGGACAAGAACAGTGCCAATACCAACTCCGCTTGCATCACACTCAACTTCAAATACTTTATCAAAATCGGGAAGTGCAAGAATGGGGGACTCACAAAGTTTCTGCTTGATTACCTCAAAGGCATTTTGAGCAGCCTTTGTCCATTCAAAAGCACCCTTCTTCATGCATTCAGTTATAGGAGCCATGACGGTACTAAAGTCTTTGACAAAACGTCGATAAAAAGAAACAACTCCATGAAAACTTCTTACATCAGAAATGGACTTCGGAACTGGCCAAGTCTTCATAACGTCCACCTTGGCTTGATCAACAGAGATTCCATCTTTGGAAACCACATAACCAAGAAACACAATGCTTGGAGAGAAGAACTCACATTTTTCCATTTTAGCATATAGTTTTTGTTCTCTCAAGACATTAAAGACCTGTTTTAAATGAGAGATATGCTCCTCCTCGCTCCTGCTATAAACAAGAATATCGTCGAAATGAACAACAACAAATCGACTAATAAAGGAACGAAGAACCTCATTCATAAGTCTCATGAAGGTACTCGAAGCATTAGATAATCCGAATGGCATAACCAACCACTCATAAAGGCCTCCCTTGGTCTTGAAAGCCGTCTTCCATTCATCACATTCTCACGTTCTAATTTGATGATAACCACTCCGCAAATCTATCTTTGAAAACATAGAAGAACCATATAATTCATCAAGCATATCGTCAAGTCTAGGTATAGGGTACCTATACTTAATGGCAATGTTGTTGATGGCCCGGCTATCGACACACATTCGGTATGTACCATCCTTATTAGGTACAAGTAGAGCCAAAACAGAACATGGACTCATGCTTTCTCGAACATATCCTTTGTCGATAAGTTCATCGACTTGTCTTTGCAACTCCTTTGTTTTCTCTAGATTGCATCGATAAGCTGGCTTGTTTGGTAGTGGAGCACCGGAGATCAAATCAATTTGATGCTCAATACCTCTTATGGGAGGTAATCCATGTGACAAATCCTCTGGGAACACATCTGCAAATTCTTTCAACAAGCAATGCATTTTTGGATGTATGGGTCGCTCTATCTCACTCTATTTCTCGACCACAAGCAAAGCAAATACATTCTTTTGTTTGCTAATGGCTCTCTCAACCCGTGTCTCACTCAAGAATAGATTTTCCTTCCAAGTGTTTCCCTCCCCAGGTTGATTATTATGTATCAAAGAAGGATTCAAGGGTAAAAGAGTAATGCATTTTTGTTCCTTATGAAAAGAATGTGTTTTTCCAACTATCATGCATAGCATTTATGTCAAATTGCCATAGTCTACCCAATAACAAGTGGTATGCATCCATAGGAATCACATCACATACAACCTAATCTCGATAGTTCTTCCCAATCGAAAATGATATAAGAACTTGTTTGGTTACCTTGAGATCATTCCCTTGATTGAGCCATTGGAGGTTGTATGGTTGAGGATGTTTCGTTGTTGGAAGCTTCAGCATGTCGACAAGAGTTGTCGAAGCAACATTGGTGTAGCTCCCACCATCGATGATCACCGAACACACCTTTCCGTTAATAGTGCAACGGGTGTGAAATATATTCTTTCTTTGCTCATTATCAAGATAAACTTCAACATGCAATGCTCTTCGGATGATCAACATCTCGCCATCATCGGCTTCTTCCACAACTTCTTCTTCCCCTTCAGATTCAGAAACATTTTGGTCTTAATTGCCCTCAGCCTCTTGAAGTGTCGAATTGATCTCTTCAATTTCTTGAAGAGTCATAACTCTCCGATTTGGACAATTTGCTTGAAAATGCCCAAAACCATGGCACTTAAAGCATTTCCTTGCATCACCTTCAGACTTCTTTTGGACTTCTTTGGAAGGCTCTGCATTTTTTTCCTTGCCTTTGTCTTTTGTCGACGTATTCTTGCCCTTGCTTGAGGAAGCACCCTTAATATAGGATGTCGCCTTTGTTGAGATTCTGGAGGAAAACCTCTTGCTCTTCAATTGTTTTTCGATTTTTATGGCTAACTTGCATACGTCTTCAAAGGACCAATAAGGTTGAAGTTCAACCATATCAGCAATTTCTTGATTCATGCCGCCAAGGAAATGAGTGATGGTTTGCTCAAGAAATTCTGAAACTTTACACCTCATTTTGAGTTGTTCAAACTCATGAATGTATTCTTCAACACTCATCCCTTGTTGTCTTAGGGAACTCAGTTTGAGGAATAAATCTTGCTTATAGGTGTCGGGCAAGAACCTCTTCTTCATCAACTTCTTGAGTTTTTCCCAAGACTTGATTCGGCCTTTTCCTTCTCTTGCTCATTGATGCTTTATATTCTCCCACCATAGAGAAGCATATTTTGTCAGCTTTAGGACAACAACCTTACATTTCTTCTCATCCGAATAGGACTTGCAGTCAAAAATTCGTTCGGTTGTATGTAGCCAATCCACAAAGTCGTCGAGATTGAGATTACCGTCAAACTCATGGACCTCCACTTTAATGTCTCTTTCATCCTCCTTATGCCTCCCTCTTCGTCTTTGAATTTGATATTCAGAATCACTAGAGTTGTCTCCAGTGGAATCAGAATCGCCATTAGAACTTTGACGAGATTCAAAATCGTCATGGCAATGTCGTTCATTGGGACGCCTTGCTGGCTGTCCATGTCTCGCCGGATTCTCTAGAAGATTGAGGATTCACTCCATTCGTTGCTCAAGATTTTGGATTGCGCGATCTCGCCTTTCATTGTGCGCTTGCTCCAAAGTCAAGCCTCTTGGAACTTGATCAACCTTAAGGAATCTTGTAATAGGAGAAAGAAAGGAATCGCTCAAATGAGTTGAACCTTGAGCTCTGATACCAATCTTTTGATGCGTGATGGGGCTAGTGATTCTAGAAAAAATTTTCTTTTGGGATTTTTCAAGTTAAGTGTATGGAGTAGTGTATACGGGGAAGAAATGAAGGGGAATAAGAAAATATAGAATGATCTCCTTCCAAGGTATAGAGGCCGCGCCACCAACCGAAGATGAGGATCGAGATCTATGAAGTTCACCACCAAGGCCTAAAGCTTCCACTAGCCAAGGATAAAGGACTTCAAGATAGGAGAAGCTCACCACCAAGGCCTAAAGATTCCACCAGCCAAGGATAAATGGCTTGTTGGCTCATCACCAAGGAGTGATCTACGCTCCAAGGATAAAGAGACCGAAAGGAGTTATCCACTCTCCGAAGAAGTTCACTCAAGTAGAGGAAATCTCACGATTTTCATTTATCAAATTCGTATCTCCTTACATTGGATAGTTTTCCCCTATTTATAAGAGGATTTTAGACTTAGGAAATGTATTTGGGCATATAATCGAATTAGTAACTTGACCAATAATTCCATGACCTTTGTTTGATCAGGACATAAGGAGATAGAATGACTGAATTAGATGGTCGACAAAGCTGACAGGTTCATTATGTTATTGAAATATCTCACACCATTTGGGTAGCCATGATATATTACTAGAAATCACTCATGGTTTGTAGGAATCAAAGATTAATCAAAACAATCACTTTTCTTGTTTGTGCTAATGTGTTTAGTATAGATTCTATTGCCAGCTCAGTGATAACCTAGTAATGTCACACACCATAACTAATCGCAATGACGTTTGAGCAGAAGAGACAATATTGTAAATGTATTTACAATCAATGCAATCGGATTGAGTCGAGTTGAAAATAGAAGATTTGAAAGGGGCTTCAAACTCTACAGCTAAATCAAAGATTTGAAGCGAGCTTTATACTTTACAATCGAATTAAAGATCTGAAGTGCATTTAGATTCAATGATTGAATTAATTATCTAAAATGAGTTTAGAATCAATGGTCGCATTAATGATATGAAAAGAGTTCAGAATCACTAGCCGTAATGATTTGAAGTAAGTTCAAAACTAATGACCATATTAATGACATGAAGTGAGTTTAGAATTAATAGCCAAATTAATGTTCTAAAATGATTTCAAACCTAACAGCTAAATTGAAGATCTGAAATGGTTTCAGATTTAATGGTTACATTAATGATTTGAAACGGTTTCAAAATCAATGGATAGTTTAATGATTTGAAACAGTTTTAGATTCAAATGATCAATTAATATTCTAAAACAGTTTTAGATGTAATGGTAAAATTAAAGTATTATAAAGGTTACAAAGTTATACCTAGAATAAACACTTGTAATGGTTACTAGAATAATGTTCTATAACGACACATAATAAATGCTCGAATTAGTGTCTGAAACAGTCTCAGATTACGTTCTTCAGACGTTATGGCTGAATTAATTCTCTGAAATGATTTTACAGTTAAAGAGCCAATTTAGTGTGATCTGGGATTGGTTATAAAAAGGAGATTGAGAGAGAGTATATCACATGATGGTTGTCAATCAACAATTGGGAGTGTTGATAGAGATCAATCAAGTCATTCAAACATGAGAGCAATTGCTAGCACAATTGTAGTGGTGAGATCTCTCAATTTCTCCATTCTGTTTGATATGAGATTGGTGATGTGTCTAAACTAGAGGCCCAACATTTGTTGAGCTGGATCTGAAGAACGTCAAAACCTACATTATGAGAAGATCAGATGCTCATGGTCTGGATTTGAAGAACGTCAACACCAATATTAACAGAAGACATCAAACATTCGTGATCAGAATTCCAAGAATGTGAGAATCAATGTTAAATGAGATCAAATGTTTGTAGCCATAATCTGAAGAACGTCAGGACCAACGCTATGAGGCCCTCAGACATTCATGGTTAGAATTTGAAGAATGTTAGAACCAAACTTTTTGAGCAAGGACCAAGGATAATGTGATTAGCCTCCTTATCACTTCTATGTGTTTTTATTAAAATGCACGAACAATGTCAAGGAGATATGTGTATGAGCATTTTTACTTTCGCCTCGAATCAATCTATTCTACTTATGCACGTGTTCTTGTTTTTTGAATTTGTTATTGTGTGTGACATCTCTAGGTTTATCACCAATATGGCAATAAGACTTGTACTAACACATTAGCACAACTAAGAGAACTGATTGTCTAAATTCAATCTTTAGTTTCTACAAATCATGAGTGACATCTAGTAATAAATCATGGCTACCCAAACAGTGTGAATATTTCAAGAACATAATGAATCTGTTAGCTTTGGTGATCATATAATTCAATCCTTCTATCTCACTATGTCTCAATCGAATAAAGACCATTGATTTATTTGTTAAGCAACCAATTCGATCATACGCCCAGATTTAATTAACATGTATATTTTGGAGATATGAACCATTCATTCTCGATTATAATCCTAATTGAGGATTTCAATATAATGTCATAATCAAATCGCATGGGACGTCAATCTTTTATACCACGTATATAACAACAAGATAGATTTCATATTACACATGCATGTGGTTGTGCATGTGAATAAACTATGACCATTAAGTATAAAGGTTCGATGAAACATCAATGTGCATACATGTCAACCACGGCCATCTAAGAACCAAGCCAGCGTTGTGCTCGGGTCTAAAGATTTACATAAGACCAAAACATGAACGATTAGTCATTAAAGCTTCAATATTGCCAATCATTCTATGCATGTCATGTTCAGTGAATTTATTTGAGACAAGCACCTATGTTCTAGCTCATGTATTACAATATCCAATGACTTGTGACTCATTATCCCTTAAGATATTCAATACTCAATGGTGAAGGTTGAGAATACATCGGTTTTAACAAAATCATCAATATTCTCTTATCGATCCATTTATCAGAAACTGTTTAAGGATTCAAAATAACTATAAACTTGTCACACATATTCTTAATACCTTGAGAATTTGTCAATCACAACTGATCTTATAAACTTATTCATATAAATGGGATGCTAAATGTGTATTTCCTTGCTATTAAATAAATAATACAACTTAAATCTCTATTAGGTAACTATTACATGGTTGCTTTATAGTATACGGCTAACAATCTCCCATTTGCACCAAAGCAAATTTGTCTCATGCTTCAAACCCATCCTGTCAAGGTGCCTTTTAAAATAAGATTAAGGCAACACTTTAGCAAAGGGATTTGCCATGTTTTCCACAAATGTTATTTTTTTTGCAATGTGACAATCACCTCTCCCATGATGAGATGGAAGCACCTCTCAATGTATATGGATTTCTAGTGAGACCTTAGTTCCTTAGCCAGCGCTATTTTTCCATTATTTTTACAAATAATGTAATCGGTTATTCAATAGAAGGAACCACTCTAAATTCTGAAATGAACTTTTTTATCCAAGCTGCTTCCTTTGATGCTTCAAAAGTAGCTACATACTTTGTCTTAGTAGTGGAATTAGCAGTTATACTTTGTTTTGAACTTTTCTAACTAACTACACTACCATTAAGAGTAAAGACAAACCTATAGTGGACTTATAGTCATTAGGATTTGATTGAAAATCGAAATCAGTGTATGCTTTAATTTTAAACTCTATTTCTTCACATATCAAAATAGATCATTAGTCTTTCGCAAGTACTTAAGGATAGTCTTGATTGCCATATAGTACCCATTGTTTGGATCAGACTGATATCTGCCAATAACTCTTATCTTATGCACAATATCCGGTCTTGTACATAGCATAACATATATCATGCTATTAATAATGGACAAAAGGCATTTTTGCCATCCACTCTCTTTCCTTAGGAGTATTTGGACACATATCAGTGGAAAGACAGGTTTCATTCCTAAAAAGGAAAAATCCTCTTTTGGAATATTGCATGTTGAAATGTGTCAATACTTTATCTATGTACGTAGAGTGTGTAAATACCAATTATTTGTCTCGATCTGTCTCCACTGATCTTGATACCTAAAATATAAGTTGCCTCTCTTAATTTTTTCATGGAGAACTTTTGTGACAAGATTTACTTGAACAATGACATCATAGGTACATCATATTCAATCAAAAGTATGTCATCCATATATAAAATAACAAACACAATAGTGCTCCTTCTAACCTTTTGTATACACAAGGTTCATCCAGAATTTTGAACCAAATGATTTGATGTTGTGCATCAGATGTTTCCATTGAATTCGTGGTCAACTTAGTCAGGCCATGCATTTGAACCCCCATTGAATCTGAGGTCCGCGACCTGGTCAAATTATGCGTCTCCATTAGTTTCTTCTCGCAAGTCTATTTTCCACTCAGCTCCATTTTTTTGAATGAACTGATTCTCTAGTAAAGAAGCATGGTGATGCAGGAGCATCCAACGTAGCTCCATCGACCAACTCAAAACCATCGATGCTTATCCAAGCCAAGAAAGAAATTGGGCATCATGTGCTTCGATGGATCATTTTAAATGAATAATGTCAATTACTTATCGATACTTTGTGGTATGTCGATAACTATCGATGGGAGGCCATTTTAGATGTTTTGCATGACTAATTGATGAAGTTTCAAGAGCGTTATTTTTTGGTCAAGGGAGGAGCACGAATTTTGGAAAGCTGAAGGTTCAAGAATGCAAGTTCCCGTGCTAATAAATGCATTTCCTAAGTTCCTAGGTGTCTTTATTGTTATGTAGTTTTCATGGGTCAAATGTCTAAGTTCCTAGGTCGTTAAAGTCTGTAATGTATTCTTCAAGTTCATTCTCGATTAGAACCTCATTCGAGGATTTCAATGCAATATCACAATTTAATCCCATAGGATATCACTATTGTATCTTGCATAAAAAAAAAGACAAATTTCATATTGCGCATGCATGTGCCTTCGTATGTGAAGAAACTATAACTATCAAGAACAAAGACAGTCCGACAAAGTGTTAATATGCACACTTGTGAACCATAGCCATCCAATATATAAGTCAACATCGTGCCTCGAGTCTAAGGATCTTACACAAGATCAAAGCATGAACGATTAGTCATTGATCTCACTCAAGACTTCCATGTTGCTTATCATTCTATGAGTCACGTTCAGTGAATTTGTCCAAGACAAGAAACTGTGTTCTAGCTCGGCTATCCCAATACCCAATGACTTGTGACTCATCATCCCTTAAGGTATCCAAACTCAATGGTGAAGCTTGAGAACACACTAGTCTCAATAGATCATCAATATCCTCTCAATGACCCGTCGATCAAGAACTGTTTAAAGATTCAATATAACTATAAACTTGTCACACCATATTCTTTATCCCTTAAGAATAGGTTCAGTCTTAAATGATCTTATACATTCATTCATATAAATGGAATAATCAATGAATATTTCTTTGCATCCCTAACATGTAACTATTATATGATTGCTTCAGGACATATAGCTAACAAAATGTCCGGAAGGGAACTTCACAGCTATTGGGAAACTAAGGGAGGCTTCTTTGAAAAGAGTAGCGCCTGTGCATATCGAGCAAGAAATTCTTGTGAGATGCTTTGCCTGGATAGCTGCAGGCTCTGCTTTCTTTTTTCCCATCGTCCGGCGATTGCTTGATGATGGGTGTATTGTATTTGTTAGAAAAAGTTTGAAGAAACTAGATTATCATTTGTTAATAGTACCTCCAGAGTGGGAGTGATTAGACCGTAATTCTGGAGTGTAAAGCGCCTCGGCGGAGCAAGCTTGTGCCTTAATTTCAGCAAGGCACGTATATGTTCGCAAAGCCTTTGGGACAAAGGATTTGAGAAAACAGCGGATTAAGTTTTCGTGTGCAATTTTATTTTGGTTGAACCGTAAAGAGGGTTGAACTAAGTAGATGGATCTTATGCGATATGCTTTGCTCTCTCTTATGGCCACCTTCATCTTTTGCAAGGAGATTGAAAATGGCTTCGTACTTCATGCTTGTTCTGAGCAGAACTTTTTCATTTACTTTTAAGTATGATAAAAACACTCTTGTGAGGTATGGTCGCTGCTATAGCTGTGATCGACATTTAGTTATTGCTGCTGAGTGTGCTAAATAATCCTGTCTTAGTTGAGACCTGAGACCATCCTTGATGGAACTGGATTTAGTTTCTGCTTGGTTGTCTTTAATTTTCAAGTTGGAATCATGTTAAAAAAGAGAGTGAGGAGGAGCTACAATGCAATATCGTGATGCGAAGAATCTATTGTGTGGCGTCCCCTGCATTTCAGTTTTTCCCTCTTCTCTGTTGTTGATGCTAGGAATCCATTGTCTCTGTTTTGAGATCTTTACCAGCGAATTGTCTTCTTATATCACCATTCGGTATACCTTGACCTGGTTGAAGGTTTGACAGTTGAAGACCATGTCTGATATTATCGTTTTAAAATATGTGCTGCCGATGCTTCTTTCTGGGCTATACATCAAATTTATCTTACCATGGGCGGGTTATTACCTAGGAATATGCTTAAGAAGGGATGTCTCTATTATATTCTAGGAGACAGTATCTGCATGATCACACTGTGTATTGCATACGACACCAAAAGAATTCTGTGTAAGGTGCATCTTCATATTGACGGAGACATTTATCTCGCATTGGAGACCACTGCATATATCAAACCTACAAGAGTCGTTATATTAGTCATAAATCCTCCTTGACACAACTTCATGTCTATATAGGTTGTTGGATCAGGAGAAGAAGAAGAAGAAGACAGTGATAGCGAAGACATGATCGTGGCTGATTCGCTGTAGATGACAGCGGTTGCACCAAAATCTCAGTCAAGCCCAACTCCACTCAACAAACCAGAGACGAGGGGGGCGGCCCCCTTGGACGGCTGATGCGGATGGATGGACAGTGGTTAGTTCAAGGAAAAGTAGGGCTAAGAAGTAGTAAGACCCAACTTATTTAGTTTCTATGAATATGTATGTTGCCGTTGGTTGCTACTCCTCTTCTTTGCCAATTTCAAAATTGATTCCCCAGAGTTGATATTTCTTGTCATCGTCGGGTATTCTATGTGTACAAACCGGAATCTTTTATCTTGTTTTGTTTACATAACACACTAACGAGACCTAACTCGGGAGCTCTCTCCCTCTCATTTATTTTCACTAATTTCTTCAGTCTTCTCCCACTGCTCAGTGATAGTTCAGGGATGAGGAGGAGATGCAAGTTAACTACCATCTTCCATCAATGTAAACGTGACATTACGGCTTCATCATTGATCCGTCAATGGAACGGTGCACCACATGTTTTCGAAAGAGAGACTATGCTTTAACTGGACCGCATGAAACATGAACCAGTTCTGATACTAGGGGAAACACTGTAAATAGTTTGCCAGTTTGGGCAGTTTCAGGGAAAAACTGAGCTGCTCTCTTCTACATTTTAGATTTCCATACCGATAGATCTAACTGTGTATCGGATAGAAGATTCATGAACTTATATGTCAGGTTTCTCATTCCAGTTATTGTCGCTACTGTCGAGTCGGGCCACGGACGCCAGTCAGGAATGGGTCGCTCCTCATCTCAGCAGCCGTGACCCCTTCTACATCTGCACTTGTCGCTGGCTTATCCGAAGGCAATTTCGATGAAGCATCCTGGATAGAACGGTCAGCATTTTGTTACCAGGAGTCATTACGTTACTAGGAAAATTTGCTCCAACGTTGCTTGGTGTTTTCTGAGGAACGTAGCATCTCTAGCAACCTTTATGCCAAAATGCCAATCTCTAAAGCAAATGATAAAAACTAGGAAGGTTAATGTCGAATGGATCACCGATAAAAAGTTGGCCAATTTCGTCTTCTCCTGATCCCGGGCCGTCCTGGCATTTAAGAGTTGCCGGTCGCTCTAACTTCTGCAGCTTGTCTAGCGACTGCATCACTCCAGTCCAGCTGCTAGGGCTTCTCCACCAGTGATCGGACCACCCCGGCACTGTCATCGTCACTAGTCGATTTGTTTTTGTCTTCAGGCACAAGGGGACCAGACACCAGAGAAGCCCGCCGTGAGTATTGGCCTTGGACCAGTGTCAAGTAGCTGCAACAAACCAACGACAACTCATAAAACCGTGAGGCACTAGATTATTTAGCAAAAACTGACAATCGTGACGTCTCACAAATTTGGTCGTTCATGTGCACATATCGTTTTCACATGCTATTGTTCTGGCAGTTTGAATTTCCAAATCAGACTTTGCTGAAAAAAAAAACTTGTCATTGCTAATGTCTTTATCAAGACGCATTCATCCAGACATTTTCTGAATCTATTCTCCAAATTCAAATTGACAACCTTCAAATCATTTTGAGTTCGAGGAGATGTTATAGATATATTTAGGATATTGTATGATTCCGTATATTTCTCTTAATTGGGCCTTATTGATTGTACTTGATATTTTTACTTTAAATAGTTATCATGTAAAACCTATAAATAGGTTCATGTACTCTTCACTTGACTAGAATGAATGATACACAAATTCCTAAATCTCTCTTTCCCTTAATCATTCTCAACTAAATTCATCCTCAAATCCTAAAGGCATTTCATCAGCTTCAACACGTTGAATGTAACCCTGAACAGTGTCCCAATCCACCAAGGAGAGTAATTTCAACTGAAAATATAGCAATAAAAGGCACAAGAGCATCGATTCTCTCGGGAACTTATAACGTTAACAGCTAATTAGGTTTTATACTTCGAAGCTTTTGAAGAAAAACCTTCAAGGCGCTAAAAGAAGAAAGAGCATCTATTTTCTCGTTCCTGAACTGGAGAAAAATTCAAAGCTCCCGCACAAGGTAATTACTTGTGATCCCACCTCCACTTTCTCTCTTCCCTTGAGAGGTGAACTTTCATCCTCCAGCAAAGGTGCGCTGTATGCATTATAAAGGAAAAGTGTAGAAAATTTAAATGCATAGACGGTTTGAAAGATACTATATAAGATTAATTACGGACCTAAATATATTCCACTTATGCCAGTTCATCTTAAATTTTTAAATTATGACAATCAATTCTTAACCTTTTGATAATTAGCAAATGTAATCCATCTAGAAATCACTAATATGGACGATGGCTATCTTACACGATCTGATTGGTGTTGACATGGATAATAATATTTTAATTTTTTTCAGATTTATTTCTTTCTTTTTCCTTTATTTCTTTTCTCTCTTTCAATTTTTTTCCTCTTATTCGCTAGTTGGTCGCTAGACCTCAATGAATTAGCATAAATGCAAAAGATTTAGGATTCAGTAGATAAAAAAAAAAGGTAAATTGATATAATTACGATAACTTTATGACTTTTTTGATAATTTTCTCAATATTTAGGCGAATCAGGAGACACAAAAAAAAAGAAGCAAAGAAAGCAAACATAGAATTAAAATTTCAAGTCTCGAAAGAAATCTTAAGACACGCATGAAACAAACAAAACAAGGACCATTCTCAAACTTTAGCGACCACTAAGGCCGAAACCTCTTCGGGAAAACAGCAGCGCGACAACATTATAGCGACACTGTCCGACGAGAGGCCCACTCTCTCTTTGGTCGATTATTAGAAAAGGTACCTCGTTCTGCAGCTTTTGCAGTTCATAATTGGGGTTGAAAGAGAGGCGGTCTTGTCTTTGGATATTATTTATGATTTAATAAAATGAATTTTTGAGGACCATAAATTTGAAATAAGTTAAATAACAACATGTGGTGTTTTATTGACAAGATGATGAAATACCCTCTTAGGATGTGTATGATAAAATGTCTGAAATAAAAATCAATTTTTGGTTAAAAATTGATTTTTTAAATTCTATTTTATGGACGAATTTTTAAGTAAAGAAACGCGTTTGATAATAATTCAAAATTTATATTTCTGTAATAAAAATTCGTTTGATAAAAGAATAAAATTTCTATTTCTAAGAGCGACAACGGCCGATGTCCTGCGACTGGCGACGGTGACCGTAGTCCAAAGTCTGACGTCCGATGTTCGGCGGCCGGCGGCCGACGTTCGGAGTCTGGCGATCGGTGGCAAGTGGCCAATGGCCGGAATCCGGCGACGGGCAGTAGCCAATGGTGAGTGATGGGCGATCAGTAGCAGACATCTAGTGGTTGACAATGGGCCTCCAGCATCCACTGCTTGGTGATGAGCAACCAACGACCGGCGGGCATCCAGCATCTGAAGACTCACGGTCGGTGACAAGCAGCCGGAGTCCGGTGGTCGACGGTTGGTAGCAAGCGGCCAGTGGGCATCTAGCGTCCCACGAGCGACGGGTGGGCGATGGGCGGTGACGAGGGTGAATGATGAGAAAAGTTTTGATTTCTCGTTTTTATTTCAAAAATAGAAAAGCTAAAAAATTTTACTTTTGATTTTTACTTTAAATCTATTTCTAGAATAGAAATCTGTTCCAGAAATAGAAAAATGAAATTGCATATCCAAACGGATTTTCTGTTCCAAACCTGTTCCGAGGAATAGAAAAATAGAGAAATAGAGAAACAAAAATGTTGTCATATGTGCTCTTAGAATATGAATAACTCAATATGAATCAATAAAAGCTGTGAAGGATTTTTTGTTGATTTTGAACGAGAATGTAAATGACAAGAAATCTAAGGGTATGAATGGATAGAAAAAGATGAACCGTCCCAAGATTTGATCTATTCGAAAAGAAATTAATTAATTAATTTTCGTAGGGACGAGGGATGATAGAAAAAGAGTCCATTTTCACAAAAATATAGAGCATTCGAATATTTGGTTAATGGAGGAGGCCGACGTGGATGAGGACCACTATTGGTCGACATCACAGGGCTTCAAGTACACCGATGATGCACACAATCGCCGTGCACGCGGAGAGATCACATGTTTTTCTTTTCCTTTTCTGAAATAATTCGTAGATGAGCTAGATTGACCTTACAATGACTTCGAAAATATAACACTAACCCATTAGTGAGCCCAAAACCCTAAGAAAGATTTAAGCATGGCTTATTCATCTTCCTCATTTCGTTTGTCTACGAAAATGTTTAGTTATAAATTGTTATTGATAATGAAAATATTTTTCATTAATTATTTATTTCAAGAACGCAAAAATCATTTCTAAAAAATGTTTTCTAAATCATTCATTTTTCACGAAACAAACACACATCAACATTGAATTATTTTCAAATATGCTAGTTTCATTACAAACTAAGCTGCCATATCCCAACATTTATTTTGGCTCATTGAATTTTCAATAAGAAAAGGTATTGGAGAAGGAGATACTGTGTAGAGCGAAGACATCTGCTGCCTCCCCTTTGGGACTTTGTCCTCCATCACTCACTTGAACAATATAACTTATCAATAGAGAGAATAGGAGATTTTTCGTTACTCTGATAATAGTACTCTCTGTTAACCTAACCCAATCGCCATATGTTGAATACCTAAATGTTAGCACGCAATAATCGATTCAAATGGACGAAAGTTTCATGCTATGAGAAAATTTCAATGTTTCTTTGCGCGTATAACTAGAAGTTTGGGGTTTCAAAGCTCTGAGTGTGAATGTTTTTTTAAATATGCAAAGGCTTCTAGAAGTATGCCTGTTTCAAATCCCTTTAGGTAGTTCCCATTATAAAATATAAACATGGACTTTGGTCTCTCTCTCTCTCTCTCTCTCTGAAGTTGTATATTTTATCATTCTCCAGAAAACTTGAATATTCTTTTCATGTTACATTTACAAATAAGTGATAAATAGACACATCAAATACTATGCGTCTGGATAGCAAAATCAATGGGTTTTACTAGTTATAAGTAAATCTCTCCCGGTTTAAATTAAGGGTCATGTTTTCCTACGTCTCTATTTAGAGGAAATTTCCCATGAAAGATTTCTTAATCAATAAGTTCCAAGTACGAACATCGAGCATATCAATCTTCAGCTTAATTTGCATGCGGGTTTGGGCACTTGCAAACTCTCCCGGACGCTGCTAAGAAGGCAATAACATGTCTGGAAGATCAGTCCAACGTACTGCATGACACATGTCGGTGTTCTTCGGTCTTTATCTTTATTCACGATTCTGAGAACGCTGTGTGTGGTCGAGCACTGAACCGGCATCGCGCGGCCACAGAACTTGTCAGGCAGTACAGTCAAACCCCAGCTTGCAAATTGCCAACCCAAGATAAGTCGACAAGGCATCTTCTTGGCTCTCCTATTCGTCAATCTGCACAAAAACTCATGATAATATAATATTCAGTTTGAAAGACAATCTTGTTGAGTCTAAGATCTGAGCGATGCCCAGTTTCACAAGCAAGAAAGTCAAACCCTAATTTAAAGTATGCGTCTTCTTGGCTGGCCCCATCGAGGAAACAGCCTAGACTTTGAGAACCGGCAGTATGTCTCTTACCCATGAAGAATTTTTATATTATAATATGATTAGGTCAGTGAGAATCTTACGCTTATGTATATTTGACGAGAAAAGTTCGAATTTGTCAAGGCACTAAAGATACATGAATCAAAAGTTACCTTCTTGAAATTTAGAATTGTTTTATTTTGAGGGTCTTGTTAAAGAGACAACATTGGGAAAGGAAAAGATGTGTTGATTTCCGATTAACTAATTACACATGAAATGACAAAGACAGTGCCTTTGGCAAAAACAAACGATCTTCAATGTTTTTCAAATATCTATAAGATTATCATTAAGAATATTTATCACACGGATCTAGTTACTTGTCTTGGGACACTTGTTAATCATAGTTAAAAATGAAATATGTTGTTTTTCAATACATTAATTATTATGAATAACATGAATGAGACAATGAATTGGAAACAATAATATTTTTTTTATGAGGTGTTTAAGTTGCTAATAAATTTCTAATGATATTACTAAAAGACCTCCTAAGTCGTAGGTTATTAATACCTCCTAATTTGAACTCATTTATTTCACATACCCTGATTGTGTTACTCAAGACTAACACCTACCTTTTCATGTCTTTTCATTGGCTCCATTTGTTTCGTTGAAAATCAACAATTTGATAAATATTTTCCTCACTTTAATAGTTGTTATTGCTTAAAAAATGAATTAAAAAAATACTTCCATTTTTAGCAAGGCCAGATATAATGAGAATATTTCTCACTATCTCATTTCCTAAGAAATATAAATGTTGAAAATAGGAAAATTTTCTAGATTATTAGTATTTCGTGAAACAAATGGAGACTTCAGGTGTGTTCGTTTTATGAATAATGAATAATTTGAAAAATATTTTCCTAAAAAATTATCGTTCATATCACTTAAATTTGAATGAACAAAAATATTTTCATCGCCCACTAAAATATTTAGATATAAATTATTATCAATATTAAAAATAATTTTTATTGACAATACTTTATTCAAAAGGTTCTCGTAAATACCAAAAATATTATCCAAACAAATACTAACACGGGCTCCATTTGTTTTGAGGAAAATAAATAATTTGGATAATATTTTTTTTAAAAAGGTAATATTTATCTCTGATAAAAACGAATGAACAAATAATATTCCTATCATTGATGATAATATGTAAATATAAATATTATCGACGAAAAATAAGAACATCTTTCATCACGCAATAAAATGAGCCCTAGTATGCTATGTTTTCCGCATCTATTGTCAATTTGAAAGGAACAATAGTACTTCACTGCCACCCTATAAAATTATCAATGCCATCTTCATTAATTAAACCCCCTCCCAATGCGAACCCCATTGGGCTCGACGGAGGCGACGCCACGTGGCGCGCTCTGCACGCGACGCGTGTCGAGGTGCGATTGGCTTGCAGGGGTGGGGACAGGTGGGGTTGAGGATTGATGGTGGGGACAGGCAAGGGGACAGGGGCGTTTAAGTCAGCTGCCCGGTTGGCAGGTGTTCTCAAGGACACCCCATGTGTTGTCAAACGAGGGAATCCCCTAAAACCTCACCCTCCAAGTTCCTTTCAAGTTCTTCTTCTTCTTTTTTTTTTTTTTAGTAAGGCTACCTGAAATCGATATAAAAAAGCCAAATCAAAACTTGGGTTTTCTTGTTTTATTATTAAATTCCAAATGGAAAATACTCCCTTCTTTACAAGATTGAAATTGCATTGAAAAATCGCGATTTTTCTCCATCTAGCTACTTAACTCATGCTCCGTGAGCATTCGTCGATGAAAATCATAAGACTACTTGTCGGCCTCTCTGAGCCACTAGTATAGCGAGAGGTCCCTTTTACAATAGATATGACGAAAGATAAAACATCTTTTGAACTCGCGTCGCATCGCGTCACATCGATTCTCACATGAATACTTAACAGTAAAAGAAGATGGAATGTCAACATATGGTACAATAATTACAAGAAAAAATTGTGCTAAGTACATAAAAAAATGATATAAAGAAAGGGTTCACGTAGTACAAGGTACATAATTTCATAGGTCGGCAATATTCGACAAGAAGACTGTTGGTCACTTTGTGAATTAATCCTATAAATTTATCTCGGGATACATGAAATTGCTTTGGTAGTGGGGAAAAGCATAGAGTTTTATCGAGCCAAATTCAAAATTCAAATTTGAAGAAAAAAACCATAGAATCAACTTTCAATTGAACAATTTTCATGATTAGGTTTTATTTAAAAAGTTTCTATTGAGTTTTATTTTTTGTTTAAATAGATAGATATTATAAGGAATGAATTATACAAGAACATGTTGTCTTTAGCTTGATTCACTATGAATTTTGTAAATTCTCGAAACATAACATTAGTCTAATTTGAAAAATTAAATTTAGGCAAATACTCACTCACATTGAAAGTGGTACAAGAGGAGTCAAAAACCAAACATGAGGAGGCTGCACCCCACGCAACGCGTAGCGCGTGGCCACGCTCCCTCCCCCGAATTTTTTTTCCTCCAAACTCAATAATATTTCGCGCACTTTTGCAGCTTCGGTTCCCCTCGAGCTATTATCACCCAATGATTTTTTTTTCCCTCTCTCTTTTAGGTGTAATTATAAGTCAATGATGTTCCTTTTCTTTCTAGGCCGTGAATGATTTATTCGGAGTGGAATCAAATCGAAGAAGCGAGGTCCACAAATTAATTCCATTGATCCCGTTGATCGTACTAGTTAAGATATCCCACATCACTCATTTACGGGATTTTTATATATTCTTTTATCCATACACGTAATAAACACGGTATTGGAGTTGAGGACACGATTCGTTGAATTTCATGAATTGTTCCAAATTCCGGCATCCCATGTTGCATGTATAGCAACACCCAACATACAAAAAATGACATTTTTTTTTCAAATTGTAATTGTACATGATATATATAAAAAAATGAAAGGTAAAGCTTGAAAATGGCTAATTTTCCTTACTTGAGTGGCCGATAAATGCGCGTGAACACTCGTTAACAAAATCTATATATTTCAACATAAATAAGTCTCCCAATGTTTGAGTTTTGCTGAGCATGTGCCCAGCAAAATCCTACTTCCCACATGATATTTTCCCCGTTGTCTACGCTGGCTATTCTATGTGGGTCCCTCTTTAGTTAATTAGGGTTCAATTTTTTGTTTTAAAAAAATGAAAATATTTTAAAAAAATAAGAAACGGGAACTTATTATTCCAAGCATTAGACATGGTTCTTGGTTCGTAGCCCATCTTTGGAATTTTCTATCTTGGACGTGACTAAAAATGACCGAGTTTAGTCAAAAGGTAACGGAATTTAGGGAGTTTTTGTACCTTTTTATTCATTTATTATTTATTTATTTATCTATTTATATGCTTCCTTTTATGACCAGTTGAACCTACCGGATTACATTCTTCGATTGGCATAGAAAGTCCATGAAGTGGTCAAACTCAAACCCTAGAAAAAGTGAATTTATGCTTTGAACCCGCTATTTTTATTCCCTTTTCCGTTTCCACACCAATGGAAGATTGCATCATCTCATAACTGCCCCCATTGAGCTCAATTTGTTTATTTGTCTCTCTAGATAAGGCACAAGTTGCTTTCAAACAATTTTTTTTAACTCCCCTCCATGCATGAGTTTTTTTTTTTTGTCAGCCTTTTTTTAAGGGGTTAATGCTATTATAATCTCAAACTAATATCCGATCATATATGATCCAAATTAATTTTCATCTTGCTAAAGATCCCAAACCTGTAGTCATAATGTATTTACCCAAAACTAATTTTCCTCTCACAAAAAAATTTCGAATCGGTTCTCGGCAACACATTTACCTCAAGTCTACGGTTTGGGGTTTAATGTGGATGGTAGATTTGGATTAGGGATACCAGATTGGCATTTTTCACAAGATTAAAGTTAGTTCGGGATAGATGCACAAGATACTGATTTGGGATATTATGAGATTACTTATTTATTTATTTGAGATGTATGTGTCATCGAATATCGATTTGGAATTTTTAATAGAAACCCTTCTTTTTGTTACAGAACCAGCTCACACAAAACACTGTTGCTACATGAAGAAACAGAAAGGAACAGAAAACAAGACTTTTTTTTTGTGGCGATTATTCAATGCACCAAACATTATAAATCTCCTCCAAAAGAAAAATAAAAATTCCTTCTGTCTAGAAATGTGATTTCCTATTGTAGATGTCTCTTGCTGCGCATTGAGAAACACCTTCCTCAGCGACGGATTCTCTCTGTCGCTGGAACAGGTAAATGTGGTCACTTGGTCTCCCACGATCGTGATCGAAAAACTTTATTTGGTCATATTAAATTATTCTTCCTTTCATGCTCTTTTAACCAACTTGAAAAAAAAAAAGTAATTCATCCCATGATTTGTGTACTAAAAACATGGTAGTGGGTACGTTGCGAAATCGCATAATAAAAAAGAAAAATATTTACATTTTTGGCTAATGTGAATTTATATTAATATTGATGATATTAGATTAGCTATATGAATAGGACTTCTCCCCTCTTGAGTTAGGCACGTAGTTCGTACACATGATAAACCCTAAAAGACATAGACAAAGCTACTTTCCCAAACATAGGATTAAACCACGAGGGAAACAAATGTACACCATCGAACCGCCAGTGGGGCCCAAAACCTGGCAGGTCCTAGCCGGCCCGGACACGTGGCCGAAATCCGGCCGCTCTCCCTTCCCCCCTCAGAAGTAATCGAAGGCCGTCGCTTGTCTCCTGGAAAACTTCGTCGCCGCCGCCGTCGTCGTCCGCTGCCGCCTCAGCCTCGGGCCGGGGATCTCCGGCGGCGTCAGCGACCGGACGAGGGCGAAGTTCAGGCCCTTGAAGAAGGGGTGCTTCTTGACGTCGGCGGCCCCGCGCCTCGACCCGAGTCTCCGGGCCGGGTCCTTGCAGAGGAGGCCGGCGATGAGGTCGCGGGCGTGGAGCTCCTGGGCGGTGGCGGCCGCGTCGGGGCGGGGGAAGGCGAGGGGCTTCTCGACGATGTTCCGGAGCGTGGCCTTGTTGGAGGCGCCGGCGAAGGGCGTGCGGCCGTAGAGCATCTCGTAGATGAAGATCCCGAGGGCCCACCAGTCGACGGCGTTGCCGTGGGACCCGCCGGAGGCCACCTCGGGCGCCACGTACTCGTGCGTCCCGACGAAGGACTGCGACCGGGCGCCGACCGGCTCCGCCACGAACAGCCGGCTGCCCGGGGCGAGGCTCTGGATCTTGCGCGACCGGAAGAGCCGGTTGGGGCTGGGGAGGCAGGAGAACGGCGAATGGGAAGGCGGGGCGGCGGCGGCGGCGGCGGCCGTGGCGGTGGCCGCCTGCCGGGAGGGCGTGGGCGAGGCGGGGGAGGGGTCCGGCGTCGCCGACGGGGATTCGACGGCCGGGATGGCGTCGGAGCAGAGGGAGAGGTCAAAGTCAGAGAGCATGATGTGACCGTCCGATCTGACCAACACGTTCTCGGGCTTTAGGTCCCTGTAGATGATTCCGAGCATGTGGAGGTACTCTAGCGCTACCAGCACTTCGGCCGCATAAAACCTGGAAAAAACCAAAAACCCCACAAAAAGGAACAAAATAAAAATTAGTCTTTTATTAATTTTACTCACGATAAAAATGAATTACATTATTCTTTCGAAAGAGGAAATTTGCGGCTATTGTCAGATAAATAATCCTGGAAAATCTCAGCTTGCAGAGCGGAAAAAGGGAAACATTGAAAGCGATTCTCCTTTTAAGTTTTTTTGTTCTCTCTTGCCCATTTTGATTTTTATCAAAAAAAGACCTGATTAAAAAGAAAAAGGATCCATGGAAGGTCGCTAATTGCAGCAGCTGCAGCAGACAAGATGGTAACCTCTCAGAGGGGAAAAAAGAAGCAGATGAGAACAAAACATGGAGAATCGCACCATGCAGGAGAAGCGAAACACCATCACATGTAAAAACAAAAAACACTGGAAAAAGGGTTCAAATCCTTGGACACCGTTTGAGAAAAACTGACGAAGAATGAATGGACCAGAGAGAAAACCGTCTGCCGAAATGGACAAGGAAAGGAGAGGACAGGGAATGCGTGGTGGTTACCTTGCGGCGGCGAGAGAGAAGCGCTTGTTGGGCTGCTTGTGGCGGAGCGAGTGGAGGTCGCCGCCGGAGCAGTACTCCATGACAATGCACGAGAAGTGGGAGGCCTCGAACTCGGCGTAGAGGGTGGGCAGGAACGGGTGGTCCACCATCTTCAGGATCCTCCGCTCCATCTCCGCCCTCTGGCTCTTCTGCTTCTTCTCCACCACCTCCTTGTCCACCACCTTCATCGCGTACAGCGGCTCGCCCCCGTCCGCCGCCGGATCGCCGTCGCGGCCCTTGAGGCTGCAGAGGAAGACGGTCCCGATGTCGCCGGAGCCGATGCGGCGGTGGAGCCTGAAGTCGCGGAACCCGGGCCGCGTGCCGCGGCGGAGCATGGCGGAGTAGACGGAGTCGGAGGAGGAGCGGTGCGGCTTTATGGCGAGGGCCTCGGCGGCGGAGGCGGGGCCGGGGTGATGATGGTGGTCGAGCAGGGCCGCGTCGAAGGAGAGGCGGCTGAAGCTGCTGCAGCTGCCGCGGGAGCTGCTGCTCATCGAACTGGCGTGGCTCGAATTCAAGGTCTCGACGCTGCTGAGTTCACCGTCCGAGTCGCGGCGATGCTCGATCATCCTCTTACCAAAGAAAGAACCCTCCCTACCAGACCCGGTTCTCTGTCTCGAAGAACGGAAGAAGGGAGAGACCCGCAATTTGAAAGCCGGTGGAAAAATGGTCAGAGGAGGAGGAAAGTCAACAAAGCGAAAACGAAGCGCGAATCTGATCACTCGTGCATTGGATATAGCTCGAGCTAGCAGCCCCGAATCAGATGCTTAAAAAATGAAGGAAGAGATAGACAGAGGGAGAGATTCGTCACGTAAAGGAGAGATTCAGGAATCGATCGAGGGGGCATTCAACGCTCGACCATCTCGAAATGAGCAGTGCCCGCTTTGAATGAGGAACTGGGCACAGAAGAGGTCATGAATGGCGGATGAGGAAAGGGAGGGAGCAGGCTTTATCTTTTATCTTCCTTTGCCTTTTCGTTTGTGGTGGATCTAGGACCAGAAAATTAGGGTTGCCTTGGCTTCGTCTTCTGCTCTTTGACTGTTGCTGGAGCAGAGTCCGTACTCGAAGCCCTTCTTCTTCCTTCACTTATTGCTCGTTGGCTAGAGAGAGAGGATAGAGAGAGGTTTCTGTCTCTCTGGTTTTTCTAGAATGGAGTCTCCTCTGCGTTTAGAGAGAGAGAGAGAGTTCGCAGGAGACGGTGGTTGAGGAGGTATTTATGCAGGGGCCGTACGGGAGAGAGACGGAGGGCGAGGGCAAAACCGGCATTTCGCCCCCTGCGCCTCTCTTTCTTCCTTCTCTCGGTTTGGTTTCATGGGGACTATATGACGACGACGACGATGCGGATTTTTTCAAACTTTCTTTATTAACAAATGGGATGATTTTTTAGTACGACGCTGTACAACAAATTAATCGAAATCTTGTTTATTTATTTATTTATTATTCATTCAGACTTTCTCATTTATTTCGACCCAAAAAAGGAAAAAACTTTCTCATCTACGTGCAAGTTATTTACTTATTATGGATTGAATATATTATTATCTTAAAATAGTAACGTTTTTTGCATTTAGGGGAAGCTTTCTTAGTTGTCTCCATGCCCTGTTTGATGGAAAGTTAATGAATGAGTATGTATTTATAAGGGCATATACCATATAAATACCAAACTATAGAAATACACTGACTTTTTATTATTATTAAAAACCCTAAATATATCCACCGTGACACAAATAACCCCAATTTTTTTTTTTACGTTATATTAATCTCCATCTAGAGTATATTTGTCACACTATTTGAGATTTTTTGACACAAAAAATTTGGAGATATTTGCATCACAATGGACAGGTTTAGGATTTTTAATAATATGAAATTTTTTTAGGATATTTATGCCATAATATATAATTAAAGATATTTTTGTGGTATTATCCTCCATTTATATATAACCAAATTCTTAAATTATTCTCCTTTCCCGATCAATTGATAATTACTCTATTTCCTCAATCACACGAATTAACAAATTTAATTTTTAACTTATTTAGTCGAGCTCTATCTACATGCTTATTTGAAAAAAAAAACACAAAAAGCCAATAGGAATATATAAGCAAGAGGATTGTACCATTTAAAAATTTCAAGTACTCACGATATATTTACTCCGAATAATTCCAAATCAGTACTAACATGACATATTGCCCTACATCATCAATTTTCATTTCCAGAAAAATTTTAAAACTTTTCGCAAGATAAGAACTAGTACGAGATGAATGTATTAATGAAGCATCTATTAAAGTGTTTTTTTTTTTTTTAAGGTGTGAACCTAAGTCAAGATTTGACTCACGACCACCAATTGCCTACAAAAATAATTTATTTTTTGGTCAAGGATTTTCCTCTCCTTTTAACCGTGGTTAACTTTTTTTTTTGGGGGGGAGACACGTGAGTTGGGAACAGGAGAAGAGCAGCTCGGTCTGATGCGGGTACAGCCTTTTTACAGAAGAACCGTGTTCAAATTAACCTGCGGGGCGACGATGACGTCGGGGGGCGGTGGCACGTGCGTCGAAGGTCGTCGGGTCGGTTGTCACGTGGCAGGGGTTGCTTCCATTTGCTGTCCTCGAGCGCTCTGAGCGTGCGGCCCTATTGTGCAGGTGCAGGTCTAGACAAAGCTTTTTGGTTTTCTCTCTTTCCATTTAATAATTTCTAATTTTTTTTTCCTTTTTCACTTTCAGGGCTCAGAAAATTGTGTAGATTACCGGTTTGGTGAACATTGCACTTTTCGAGGAAAAAAGAAAGAAAGGAAATTCATTAGACCGGCTTAATTTCGTTTGACAGTATTAGCGATAAATTGTCCATTCATGGCTTTCGAATTAAAGAAAATGAGACAAATGATTTCCTGATATTGACTCAATCTGTAATACCATTCTTAAATTTTTATTTTTTTTGATATAATTCTTGAAATTTTGATATATGTTCAATTTAGTCCCCAAAGATATATGAAAATGTTAAATATTATCCTTCCACCAATTCATATTAATGGAATTTGTTGATTTAGCTTCTAATCACGTTCACGTTTGAATGGCGGACAAAAAAACTTTACACGCGAATAGTTGGATATAATAATCTTTTTAATTTGTTCAATTTGGAAATATGATTATTTATATTATTTGATTATATGAATTATTATGTCCTTATCCGAGTTGAATATCTCATGTCTACCCTTATTTTTGTGTCATATTATTCAAGTTATTGGATTGGAAGCTAAATCAAAAAATTCCGTTAACTTAAATTAATAGAATGATAACATTGGATATTTTTCATATAGTTTAGGGTTTAAGTCGAACATTTAACAAACTTCAAAAACTATATTGAATAAATTAAAAATTGAGAGACGACATTGTATATTAATAAAAGTTTACTTAGTAAAAACTCTTGACTTGTTCACTGCAATGTGTCATATCTAATCCCTATACTTCTAAAGTTTTGGCAAACTCGATGAAAAATTGCAAAATTAGTCATTATGAATTCTTTGGGCTTTTCTAAGGCTTTGTGGATTTAGGAAACGAGAGTCTGATGTACATGATCAGCCTCCACAAATTCACCTCTCTACCATCACAAACAATCCTCAACTTAAAATTCGAAGTGCTCATTTTGCATGCGTCATTAAATCCTATTTATATATGGAATTGATATCAAATTTTTATCCCTAAAAATTGTATTTTTTTACCGATAAATGCTAGGGTAACAATCGGGCCGGTTCAACCTAGAAACAAGTGTTACTGCATCAAATTCTAAGAAGATCTAGTATAGTCCTCGATTTGCAGGCTTGTTACATGGTCGAACCGGGCTAATACACCTTACGTATAGAGATGCAACTAGGGGAGAATGGAACCTACAACCTCTTAACTCAAAGTAACACACAAGACCACTTAACTAATAAACTTGTCTAGTCATAAGTTAAAACATATACATAATATCAATTATGCGATTTTTACAAAACAAACCTACTTTTATCTAAGAACCAAGGACCAGGCTGGAATTGGCTTAGTTGGGTTCCAGGCCGTTCTTCCGCTCTAAGTATAACTGCCTCAATTCAAATTTCTAATTTTTCAAAATTGATCTCGGTATTGATTTATCATAGAAACGACAACCACTTCTAAATGCATCCTGGGAGGTAGTGCAATATTGCATTTCAAGGTTTGAGATTTTTATTTTTCTTTGTTAGATAGATCAGCAGGTAATTCAATCTAAAGAATTTCATTTGAAACTGCCAACTTTTATGCTAGATACCCGGATTGGTACATGTACAACTTCTAGATTTTGTATATAATTATAACTTTGCCGTTTATTGCGGATCTTTTTCATTTGGCGACATGGATCTCAAGTCTTCCTTTTATGCCTTTTTTCCTATTTTATTATTTAAATGTGTATAGAACCTTCTTAGATGCTCTTTAATTTATTTCTTTATATTTTCTTGGGGGTGTCATGCGGCGGAACTATAATTACCTAACATGTCGTATGTAGCGAATAAAACATGTTGAGTAAACGTAGCTAATCTTGTCCTCAAAAGCATGTTTTAGGTCCAGACAGTGAAAATATTCGCAGGACGAACTCATAATCAAGAGAATATTAAAATATAAAGTATCATACAATTCGTATTATATTCATTTCCCACACATAGAAGTACATATAGGTATAGAGAATATTGTCCAAGAAGTCCTAAACCTATTATACATAGCCAATTTTGTTCTCAATTTTTTTGTTTTGCCAATTGAGTACTAGAACTTTGCAAGAAATTCTCCCTAAAAATTTTAAACCAATGAATTATGAGCCGATTAAAATATATATTAACTGGTTTATACAACATCGGTTCTTTGATAGAGGATTTTATAATACAATTCATACGTTCATCTTAACAATCTCCCATTTACATATGAATTCAGTGTTAGGTCTACTTCACCTTGATTTTAGGTATTCATCTACATCAATATATCCCAATTTAAATCTCTAATGTTGACCTCCATCTTTGGTCTTTTTTCTTTAGACTAAACCATGGAAGTTGCCATTAGGATCACATAGCTACAGCACAATGTCCACTGCTTGTTGTCTGTGAGATTCCTTTCTCAAGATATTAACCGCATACCAAAATAGATTGGGGGTGGAGATCGTCAAGAGAGAGGTAAAGTTCAAACTCATTAATATATATAATTGTACCAACTTTCACTTAAAAATTTAAGTCAATGGGTTATCAGTCAATTATGATATATTAACTACTCTACACCACACCAATTTTCCGATGTAAAACTTTCTAACACCACTAACATGTGCATTTCAACATAAAAAGCAGTCTCTATAATATGTACATCCAAATTTTACGATTTACTCGTTTCCGGTCAAACTGGTAAATACACACAGAACGTAGTTTGGTTCCTCCGTGCGGCATTAGCACCTCTTTGATCTTTGAGCTTTCTTTGGCTCTGGGCAGTTTCTCACAATGAGCCCCTTTTCCTGATTATTGTAACATCTAAAGGACTTCTTCTAGACTTTGGTATTTAATCTCTTTGCTAGAACCCTACCCTGAATTCCTATCTTTGACCATCGAAACCCTTTAGTGCCGCTTCTCTGATTGTTGCCCTATAGCTTCTTCTGCCATTCTTTACAATATAGACGAAAGTGCTCCTTAGAAGTAGGCAAAGAAAGAAGTAGCATCATAGCCTGCATTGATCAAATATCTTATCATCCATATTCTTTAGATCATTGATGACTTTATTAAATTCAGGTGATCCTAGATTAATGTTCCCTCAATCATCTTGTAACTGAAGAAATGCTGAGTCAAAATAAGTTTCCTCAAGAGGGATTTTGACGTATTCAACGCTTCAATTTTAGCCCAAACTATAGTATACTCATCTCATCTACCACTTCAACCAAAACATCATCCTTTAAATTCAACAGGACAATATTATCCTTTTCTTCCGCTTTAATAATCTGGGGTAATCTAACATCTCCCTCCGATGCTCAATCCAAAGACCATGTCTCCAAGAACGTGTGCATCTTGATCTGCGCACAAATCAAAATTATTCTCGGGAGTGAATTTCTCCAACTCAAATTTCGTGGAAGCCATAGCAACAATTATAGACAGACAAAATTCCCAAAACTACGGGTCAACAATAACCATGTGCTATGATACCAATTTGTCATGACTAACGCGGAAGCATCAACAAATGAAAAGATTTAAGTGAAAATTAAATTGAAGAAAGATAAAACCTGAGCACAATGGATTTATGTAGTTCGGTGGCGTATTCACTCCACAATATGGTTCCACCAAAATCGGCAAAGATGAATTACAATCACTCAATCACGTTTATTCATAAGTATTTTCCAATCATATATTAAACGCATATCAATCACAAGAAAGGAATTGTCTCTCACATTCTGAGCTCTTTTAGTTTTTGACACCCCCCTCCCCCCTCTCAAAAAAGAAAAAAGAAAAAAAGAAAGCTATTAGACGACGGCTCTCAATACTCTTTGTGCCTCTCATAAGTTTTGCTTACATATTAGGCATTCTCAGTATGCATCCAAGACCAAACATAGCAACAGAATATGTATATGCAAGAAACTATAAATCCTTCTCCATTGTCAACATGGAGTTCATCTTCAATAATAATAATAAAAAGTCCAGTGAGAAATTAAATTCCCTTTATGCCTCACCCACGACTCTCTCCACAATGAGTCTAATTTGGAATTTCCTAATACGGCCTGGGTTTCCTTGCAATTCATTTATGGGTCAGATTTCAAATCAATTGGGATTACTTTCGAGCCATATTCAACCACAATTAAAGAAATTATGAAGGCCAAGTTCGTACTTAATCCAGAAAATTAGTCTTTTCTGATAGTATTAACTTCTCCAATAATCGGGCAAGCAGCAAAACCTAAATCAAAATATACCTACTACTTATCACCATAGTAATTAGGAAAATATCATAACACCCAAATACAACTACCATGGCTCCATTTGTTTTACTGAAAATGAATGGTTTAGAAAAGAAAATAATTGCTTGTATTGTGAAATAATTAGTTAATGAATTATTATTATTATTATTGATCATCATTTATGTCTAAACATTTCTTGAATTATAAAAATATTTTTCTTTCATTCATTTTTGTAAATAACACAAGTGAACATTTAAAAAATTAATTTTTAAATAATTTATATTTCATGAAATGCTTTAATTGTCATTGCTTGTCATGGATGGTGGCAGTCGTTAGGTAGCAAACTGCAGGACAGCCCATATGGAATGCGGTTGTCCTGAAAAATTAAGTGGACCTTTGCCTGTCTTTTGGTCTCCTCTCTCCTTTAATTATCATGAGCATGGACCTTGGACACTAGATTTTTGCATGAAAGTATTTGGGATCTCTTGATAGTATTCACTGAAATCAATCTAAGGCTACGCCCAAATTGAGGGGGAAAGGCTTCTCTTTCCTTTTTCAGTTCCATTCATTATTGTGTTCTACACAGGTCATGATTTGGCAATCGAGAGAGAACTTGAGGAATATCACAAGAATAATCACATATCATCTTGTATTGTACGCTTACACGCCTTTTCACTTTCAAGGATCAGATATGTTTGGAAAGGAAAATTGCTTGTAAGATCCCAGTAATGTCGTAAACATCAATAACATGGACTCGCTTCCCCTCCCTCCCTCCCCCGCTGCCATGCGATACGCGATCGTTCATTGTGGGTCACCATGCTCGGGTAACATCGACACGGTGGTTGCCATTGTTTGGTGACTTCCATGGTGGTTGCGGCCGTCAACGTCAGGGAGCCACCACGGTTGTTGTCATAGGTTTGTGGATTTCTCAGGTTAAAGTACATCACAAGTACTAAAACTTAGCATGAATGGATATTTAAGTACTAAAACTTTCAAAAAGTATACTTAAGTGACATTTTAAAAAAAATAAAAATTGGAATACTTAAGTACCAACGCCAACGAGAGTAGTTAAAAATCTGACGTGACTTATTTTAATAATATAAGTGGTCTATGTGGCTCACCGAAATGCTTACTCGGCAATAAATGGGCAAAGCGACATTGTTTTGCCCCCAATTTTTTAAATTTAATATTAATTAAAAATAAATTAAAAAACTAAATTATTTATAAAAAAAAGGAGGCAACCCCTACCATCGCCAGAAAGGGTCAGCCAGGGTCGTTGGCCCTTTCCGGTGATGGTGGGGCGGTGGTGGCGAGGCCTATGGAGGCCCTCGCCCAACGCTAGTGCCTTCCTTTTTTTAAAAAAATTATTTTAATTAATATTTATATTAAAAATTAATTTTAGGGGCTTATAACATCATGTGGACATTTTAAAAAAAAAAAAAAAAAAAAAAATTGCCACATGGATGAATTTTTTTAAAGAATTGCCACATGGATATTTTAAAAGAAAAATTTCCACGTTAGTTAAAAAAAGTTGCTGGAAAATGCAACATCAGTAGTTTTGCCGAAATTTCTCGTCATTAGTATTTAAGTATTCCATTCTTATTCGATTTTGATACTTGAGTATACATTTTGCAACTTTTGATACTTAAGTATCCACCCTGCCAAATTTTGGCACTTATGGTGTCCGGCACTTGGATTTCTCGCCATTTGTTTTGTGTTTGTAACTTTGAACCAATCTAAGCAGATAACATGCTTTATAGGGTAATACTCGTTCTCATCGATTCCTATGTATTATTCCTTATATAAGAAAATATTGATATAATTATATAATGGATTTCTTTTATTAAGTCTTATACCTTCCGTCCAATCCAAAAAATTCAGATGAGCAAATGAGGTCTAATGGGTATCACGGATTAATTGCTACGAGTAAAAATCCCTCTTGCCCGGTATAGGAGTGCCAAGATTTTTAAGCACTCGTTGATCTCAACAATTAGATTAAGAGAAAAAAATCAAAGGCAGAGAAAGAAATTATTTTTACGCTTGTTTAGAGAAAAATTAATGTGACTTTAGGTTCATTTCTTTCATGATAAAAGTTATGTTTCATGAAAAATGTTATATTTCTGGTGAATATTTTCAAAAAGTCATTTTGTAGGAAAATGACAATTTATCTGATATTTAGTTAAAATCTGAGAAAAAACTGGAAAATATTTTCTGTTGTTTGGAGAAGAAAATCCAATTTGATTTTCCTAAATACACGTACACTATTTGAGAGCAAATGACTTATGCATGGACAGTTGGGGAACCAAGCACGAGCACCAGTCTTTGATATAGGCTTGATGCACCCTGACTTGGGCACCAAGGACATGGGTAAGGCCACTTGGGTCCGGAGCAAGAGCATAGGCATCGATCTAGCGATCATAGAAGTTGAAATTGAGAACCTGGTGCCCATGTGCAACTTCTTGGCACCCTAGCTTGGGTCTACAAAGGTCTAGCATGGGATACTGGTGACCCGGGTCCTCAAACCTTGCGCTTGGGTCCTCAATGCTCAAGCCATGCTCCATTGAGGTTGGCCTAGAGATGCCGGTTTCCATGCCTGGGTCCTTGACAATCGAGCTCCAATCCACCAAGACCAAAACTGGGAGCCCTGATTGTTGAGACTTGGGCTTAGCATAGATGAACATGAGCCCGAGTGCCAAGGGCTTAGAACCAGCCTCGATGGACTCAAGCATCGGCATCGAGGTTCTAGGCTTGGCACGGGAGATCGGAGCACTAGCACTAGGGTCAAGCCTAGGCATGGGAATCGGGATCCTTGAATTGGCCTCGATGGTCTTGGCCTTGATCATCGAATGCACAACACCGAAGCCCAAGCCTCATCTTAAATGGACTCAAGCTTAGTTGTGGGGGATTCAATCATGGGCACAAGTTCTCAGGCCAATTCTCAATGGACTCAAACCCGGACTTTATAGACTTGGCCTAGGCGCCAAGAATCTAGGTGAGGGCATCGAGGTCACTAGTCCATTAAGGCCTAGCCTCTATGGACTCGGGCATAGGCAATTGGGTTCTAGGGCCTCAACCTCAATTGACTTGGGCTTAGACATAAGGTAATCGAGCATAGGCACGGGGATCCTGAGCTCTCGACCTTTGTCAAGCTAGGCCTGGGCACAAGAATCGAGGTCTCAAGCCACAGCCTTGATGGACTTGGGTATAAGCATCGAGGACTTGTGCATGGTTACAGGGTCATGGGCCTCGACCTTGATGAACCCAGGCCCGGGTGTGGGGGATGTAGACACGAGCACCTAGGACCCGAGCATTGCCTTTGTGGACTTGGGCCTTAGCACAAGAGTTATGAGAAAAGATACTTGCACTCGGCCTTTGTGGACTTGGCCTTGGTGCCGGGACATTGAGCAAGGGTGTGACATCCTGAAATTCGACCCCGTCTCGAATATATGAAACGGTTGTTTTGTTGATGCGCCTATGGTAATTTTACTCTAAGCTGGCCTCTCACGAGTTAACTAATTTATTAGGTGAAGTCGTTAAAGGATATAAATGCGACAGACTAGAGAATTCGATCGGAAATCGATCGTTCGACCGTAATAATTGCCAAGGGTCAATACGACACCATTATAATCGAATTGTGATCGAATATAAGTCGATTCGATGGAATGACGTAATTGAATTGCGGGCGATTCCGCATGATTGCGAAATTCGTGTCAAACAACAGTAACCCGATTTTCTATCGATATTATGCTTAGGGACACGTAATTGAAATCTTGCAATTTTTACGATAACCGAGAGTCGTTTATGAGTTGGAGACACAAACATGGATCGAAAATTATCGACCACGAGTCGAACGCACCAAAACCCCTAAAAGCTACCTGATAGGTTAGGTTGTACTAAAATCACGTTCGGTCGATTTTAACCACAAAATTGAATTCGGTTTCAAAAATCGGATGTTCGAGTATGTCACGATTCATTTATAGGACGTCGTCTCATCTATCAAAAAAATTTCGTCAAGTCCGGAATTTTACGGAAAAATCAATTTTGGACAAAAAGAAATTAAGAAAATTTATTTAGCCACCCAAAAGCTTTATTTGTGAGGAAATGAAAGGAAAATTCCCATTGGATGGCCACTTGACAATTTGGGCTGAAGACTTTGGAGCATACCTCATCATCATTTAGATATTTCATTAGGTTTTCCATTGGCTACAGCCTTGACCTTCCATTCTCTCTCTCTCCCTCCATTCCCCCCCTCTTTCATGCGTGCGCCCAACCTTCCTCAGCCGATTCCCCTGCTGCCCATTTTTCTCTTCTGCTCCATCTTCATTTTCCCATTTCCAGCGACCACCGCCTCATCCCATTTCCAGCAAACACAGCCTCCATCCATCTCACGTTCAGCTAGCCAACTCGCCACCTCACCACCACCGCAACGCAACCCCACCAGCTCCGTCCAACTGCCCAGCCCCCCTGCATTCACTCGTCTGCAGCTTCGGCTCCGCCCAGCTCACCACTATCCAGCTGAGTAGCCTCGCCTCGCCACCCGTTTAGCTGAGACCAGCGACCAGCAGCTTCCATCATCTCCAGCATCACCCACCAACACGTCCGCCCAGCCACCAGTTTGCCAAGTCCTCCGGCCACTAGCAGCCCCGCGATCCAGCAACCAGAACCGAACCAGCCCCCCAAGCTGTAAGCCCTCCTTGCCGTTTTAGCCACCGTTTGAGCTCCGTTGGAGACACGGTTGTCACAGGTTTTCATCGTCATCGTGCCACCATCGCCGTGAACCCGTCACCGTTGAATTCCGGTGAGTTAATTCCCTAATCCCGGATTAGGTTGTTAATTATGCTTAGTGGGTTAGATTAGTTAATTAGGATTAGTGGTTAATCCTAGTTAGAGTAACTAGTTTAGTTAGGTTGGTTAGTTTAGTTAGGTTAGTTTGATTAGGTGGTTAGTTTAGTTAGGTAAGCCTACCTTAGGTTAGATTAGTTAACTTGGGATAGGTTAGTTAATCATGGTTAGGTTAGTTAATCATGGTTAAGTTAATTAAGTGAATTAGCTTAATTAATCATAATTTATTTAATTAACTGTAATTAGCGTAATTAGTGGCGGATTAGCCATTTTGCGGAATTTTGTGCTCATTCTCGTGGATGAATTCATATGTAAATTTGATTGCTTATACATGCAATTGAGTGCTTGGTAGCATATATTGGTTGTTATTATAAAATTTGGTTTTACAGTATTTAATTAGAAAAATACCAGGTGTCGATTTTTTACGCCAATTTTTATGTACTATATAAAATCATGGAGTTTTAAATTGGGAGCGTATGTTTAATAGTTCGATTTAAAGACGTGACCATGCACAATTATTTTACTATGAATTTTTAATACAAAGGAAAGGTGGCCAAGTTCATTATTTAAAGACGAGGTGTTTGAATGCAAATCACGGTGTCTTGTACAAATATGTGCTCGTGTGGTGACTATCGAAATCTATCACTCGACGAGAGTCGGGGAGGCGATGCCTGATTAAGTTCGGATGCCCCACGTTAACGGATGCCGGTCGCGGTGGAGGCCGGGTCGATGTTTCTTTATGGAATGCCGTCTAGGCATAGACGTTGCCGTGCCCGATGGAGCAGGACGACGCCTAGTTATACCGGATGACCGCCGACTATTGAGTTGGCTGTGACTGATGGATCGTAATAACTGGAACACACCTGAGTAGTTGTGATAGTTCCGCTTGATTATGGGACAAAATTGTGTGGCACGATATGAGACGTGTCATAACGGTTTGGCCTTATAATCGGGACCCATGTGATTGAAATGATGTGTTCCAGTTATTAAATTATGCTTGTTGTACTGATAATAGCATATGTGATAAGCTAACGTGCAAGTACGCGCCGAGGCGAGGTGAGTTTTGGTATGGTGTGTGCTTAGGACAGCCTTCGAGACGAATTTGCATCCTAATCGGGGTTTAAGGTTTTAACTCACTGAGATTTATTTCACCCCGGCATGGTTAAATATTTTCAGGTCTCTAATATGGAGATACGTCCCGTCCGTTTTGGGTTCCTGCGAGAGATAGAATACGAGCCCTCCTATTTCCCTATTTCCGGGACCACCCAAACCCGCGAGTTGGTGGTGACCATGATTTGGGTCGATGAGGGCCTCCCTCACTGGGCGCCTCATCATTTCAAAGTGTGGTTCATTAACGAACGTAACAAGGCTCAAAGGGTCCCCTGTAGGGTTTTGACGGACCTCTCGTCGAAATCGAGGATGGGGAGGTAGCTCATCCCATGGACATCGACATCCTGGATGGTGTCATGGAGAATCCAGAGCCCAAGGCGTGAGGGTCCGGAGTGTAGGTTGTCTGGTCATTTCTTTTTGAGACAAACTTCTGTATATAAACTTGTAGGACTAACCTGGTATGTTTTTTTTTTTTTTGGTTACCCAGGGAACCTCGTACATCGTTAGTGGTGGGTAAACCCTGGGGAGGACACGTGGAAACCACCACCATGTGCCCCTGGGCAAGGCCTCCAGCGACGCCCGGGACTCGAACGCTCGACCTTTTGCGAGAGGAAGAGCGCTCGCTCCAGCGACGCCACCTTGAGGGGTGGTTAAACTTGTAGGACTAACCTGGTATGCTTTTTTTTTTTTACTAACCTGGTATGTGGTATGTTTCTAAAGTGTGGTTTGTGAAAAAGCGTGAGCAGGTTTTACTATCCCTATGTTTGATGATTGGCTAGGTGTTTATTTAATTTGCTTTCACATGTGCTTAATTGAAAGATAAAAAGAATGGGTCGGCGACGCGTCCTGGGAACGTCGCATTTTAATCAACCGTCAAGGGATGTGTGCGTACCCGGGGTTCAAGGCGTGACAAAGGGCACCAAGGCCTTGGGTCCCGCCCTGATGGATCTAGACCAATGTGCTTCGACATTGGCACTAGGGTCTCAAACCTGTTCTTGATGGAGCTAGGCACCGGAGTCAAGGACTTGATCCTTGATTTTGGGTGTGAGGTCGAGACACGGACACCAAGGATGCGTGCCCGGGCACCAAGGATCCGACAATCAGCATTAGGGTTCCCGTGCCAAAGCGATGAGTTTTTAATCCAAGCGCCACTTTCTAGTCATAGTTTGGAAAATGATTTTTGATTGTTTAAAGAGGAAATCTTTTTCTGAATTTAAGTATAGATTTTCTATTGATTAGGAAAATATATTCCATTGACTCATTTTCCTAAGCGATTCTGGGTGTGTTTGTTTTGCGAAAAACAATTTCCGGGAAAACGTTTTCCTCATTTTCCAGCGTTTGGTTCATTTAGGAAAATGAGTTAACGGAAAATGTTTTCATTCCAAAGCTTAAATTCAGGAAAACGATTTCCTTTTTGAAAGAACTAGAAAACGTTTTCCAAAATGTTTTAAGGTCCTTGCTTGATGAAAAATTTATTATTAAAAAAAAATTTCTAATTAAAAATTTTGAATTTGTTATTATTATATCTTTTCTTTTCTTTCCTCTTTTTTTTTTTTTTTTTGTTTTCTCTTTTCTTTCTTTGCCTGTGAACAAACCCTAACTCCTCCTCCCCTCTCTCCTTCTTCTCCTCCGCCCCCTCCTTTTCGTCACCACCACCTCCTCCAACCCTAGCCCCTCCTGCGCTCCCGTTGGCTTCGCTCCCTCCTCTTCCTCTTTGTCGGCGTCTTCTACACCTCCAATCATTTTTCAAATGCAATCCAAACACCAGAAAATATTTTCAGTCACGTATCACCAAACAAAGGAAAACTAACCGTTTTCCTGGAAAATGATTTTTCGGAAAACATTTTCCAAAAATGTTACGTTTTCCGTGAAACAAACACACCCCAAATGTCAGAAAAATGAGGAAAATGTTGTATGAAAAATTGTTTTTCCAAAAACAAACAAAACCTTAGCATTGAGGAGACACCTTGAAATCGGTATTAAGATGAAAATGGACTGTATTTGTTGAGGATGTGCTGAACTAAGCATTATTAGCTGTCAACGCATTGAAAGTTAGATTACCTAAGATTTGGACAAGATAATGGTGAGAATAGACCCAATACTAGCTAGAGGATGCTATCGACTCTAGGCTTTTTGCTTCAAATTCAAGTGTTACTAGTATAAGATAGGATTTTCCAACCATCTAGCTAATTCAATTTCCTAGTTTATATTGGTTATTTGATGTCATCTAGAATATAGGATACTTATCTTCATTTATTTTTTTATTTAAATATATTTTTCTAGTAAAATTATTGTATTCAGGATGTCGATAAATATAGGCCTAAACAATTGTTTCTTAAGCTTGATGATTTGATTGTCGGATATTGTCTATTTGGCGTATCTTCTCTCCCACCTGGATGGACTTTTTTCTCTTTTCCTCTAGTTTTCTCTACTTTCTTCCCCCTTTTCGCTATATGATTTCCTTTATTTTATAAGAATCTTGCTATGTGTTTCCGCTCTTTGTCAATTGGTACAAGAGTAATCTGTTCTTCTTCATTTGTTATTGGAGCCTTGTTTTGTTTGTGTCAATCGCTACACGATGATCTTGAGAAATTTGTAGACCTCGTATATGTGAGATGTCATTGACGGCGCTAATAACAATCATTATGCTTCTAGACACAATTTTTGGTTAGAAATAGATTTTATTTTCTATATGAGTTTCTGAGCAAAAATGCATGTTTAATAACAATATTAAATTTTCGTCCCGAGCATAAATTTGTTTGATAATGACACAAAATTTCTCCCTCACAGGCGAGTAGTAGCCGATGACGGTGGAGGATGGTGGGCGGGTAGCGACAACGGCAGGGTGGGTGGCTAGTAGCGAAACCGAGTAATAAGAAGAGTTTTTATTTCTCATTTAAAAAAATAGAAAAATGAAATTACGTTATCAAACAGATTTATGTTCCAAATTTGTTCTTGGAAATAAAAAATAGATTTAGCCTGAAAGTTATAAAATTAACATGGAATCTCAAGATCTCATGACCCCAAGAAAATTATCAAAAATGTCATAAAACTATTGTATGGATGTCAATTCATTTTTAACTCTTTCAATTCAGCTTATTGATTTTTAAACATTTTGACGATTGCCAATATAGTCTTTCAGGTTAATCTTGACTAGCAATCTCTAATGTGAACATTCACTGTGCTAAGTGGTCTAGTTAGCGCTCGTATAGATGATTTTTTGAATTTTTTTTTTTTTGAATTTCCATGGCCATCAGCCATAAGCAAGGGTCAGCCATGCCCAAGGCTAGCAAGGGCAACCTAGCTAGCCCTTGGTTGTGGTCAGTTGCCAGCGATCACTAAGGCTTGGCAATTGGTGAAGGAAGAATCAAAGAAAAAAGGAAAGAAAAGAAAAGGACACAAAAATGAAAAATCATAAAAATTCATAAAAAAAAAAGTCAACATAATCATTGATTGTGTCACGTAAGACAACCAACATTACGTCAATAATTGCTAGCCAAAATTGATCGGAAGTTGTATACTGACAAATTATCAAAGGTTTAAAATTGAATTAGCCCAATTAAACTATTAGAACTGAACTAGCATCCATATAATAGATTTAAAATTTTTTAAATAGTTATCCCCATGACCCATGCAATCTTGAAAGAATCGCCATGAAGTGTTCCAATATTTTAGGTAAATGTTGCTTCATTCAAATATTGTCTTCAAGGGCAAATTACCAAGTTAGTCCTAAATCTATTTTGTAGATGTTAAATTTAGTTTTAAACTTTTCAATTTTATGAATGTAGTCCTAAAAATTCTTGTGAAATTATAATATAGTCCTTGGAGTAATTTTTCAATGGAAAATACTAGCGTGATGATCTATTCATTGGCATTTGACAATTTTCAGTAAAACATTGACAATTTGCTTAATCTTTTTTAACTTTTTAAGATTTTTTTTCCTTTTCTTTCTTTGGTACTGTTTACCTTCTTTCTCTCCTACCCTCTTCATTTGTCTCTTTAATTGTCGAAGTTGTGCTCCACCCATGGCCATCATCACCACAGTCCACCCCACTGCCATGTCCTCGCCTTCTTGACCACATTCCGACTACTCCTCGTCTCTGTTGTGAGCCTGTTGCCACACCATAATGGGCAAACACCCATGACCAACCCGGCTCTCTCTTTCTCTCTCTCTAATAAAACTTGCAGCCCATTGTCACAGACCGAATTCTCTCATACTCTTGTACCCTCGTGAGTGGAGTTTTGTGTTATTGGGACGAAGAATGAGTGATGCGAAAGTGATGATACAACCAATTCATAGGAATGGCATCAAGGCATTTGTGTTAAGGGTTCTAGGATAGTACAATTATAACTTTGAGATATTTTGAAGGCAGGATTGGTCTCTCATGCACAAATTGGTCAAGAGCTAATGTCACTCTCCCAATGATATCATGACAAGCCAAAACCAATTGTCTTGCTGAAGCATTCTATGTGTCTCATTCGAGGAATTGGATGCTTGAATTAAACTGGGCATGGTACAATCCTATGTGAGGATGTGATTGCCATATTGGAGTAACTATAGAAGGAAGGCTACTTTAATGTTTTTGGTTCACTAGGTGCTACATGGGCCACTCCGCGGCCAAGAATTTATTGACCCGTGACATTAGCCTGCACAAGCTTTGATATAGAATAGTTTGAGGTCATGGACCTTCGGTGACCTTCGACAAAGGCCGATTTGTCGCCACTGACCCTAGGTGACGTCACCTCGATTGGAGGGAGGGAGGGAGGGAGGGAGGGAGGGGGGGTGGCGGCGACGGCTTTGCTAGCAATGAGGACGTCGTGGGTAGTGTGGATAGAGGGCATGGATTGGCATTACGGCAAAGCAATTAACCATGAAAAAGAAGAAAGAGGGGATGAGAGAAAGAGGATGAACAGTAACATGGAAAGAAAATAAAAAATAAAGTAAAAAATCTTGAAAATTTATAAATTAAGTAAAACAGCATTGTTTCACTTAGTTCTTCCACGTCAAGTGCTAGCCATGCCACTTTCAAGCAATAATTAGCTGAAAGAATTTCCTTATAATTTCGTAAAAATGTTTTAGGCTATACTTAGCAAAATTAAAAAGTTTAAGACTAAATTAACATCGATATTATTGATTTAAGATTATATTAATAATTTTTCCTTGTCATCAATAGTTATGAAATATTGGGTAATAAAGGCACATAATATAATCATAACTATATTTATTTATTGTGATGACTATCAAGATTCCTTAGTTCATCAAGATTAGAGCTATTATCTCTTATTATCAAGATTCTCATGGTTATTATGATTATTTATATTCTCATGATTATTATAAAAATTTTCCTTCTCAAAATTATTATGACTATTGTGATAATTACGACTACCTAAATTTTCAAGACAATGAAGAGAGTCGAGATAAGAGAACTTCAAGAACTTTGTGCAGTGCATCCCTAAAAAAATCATGACTTTAAAAGGAAAGAAATTTTAAAATCAAAATGAAAAATTCAAAATTCAAAAGTTCATCCAAAGCTCTAGGCTATGTTTGGTCATCCGGATTTCTAATTGGGATAGGACCAAATATGATAGGATATGAAATCCTTGGATTTTTTTTTATATCCTATCAATTGTTTGGTGAATTGCAGTATTAAAATCGGATATGTTCACATCATATCATGCATATTTTTTTGATATAAACGGCATATCGTTGTAAATGAACCTAAATGTTCATAAATGGAGATGATGAAAATCTCTCGTAACACTATTCCTTAATTTATTTTTATTTTATTTTTCCTCTTTCTTATATTATTTTCTTTGTTATTTCTTTTTCCCCCTTCATCATTCTTTAATAAAATTTTATCAAATAGTAAACTATACTAACATACCTAAAATACAAAAATACCTAAAATATAAATATTTAATTTATAGATTGAATGTTTATTATAAGATAGAATTAAAGTAATATATAAATTAAAATAAGATTAATTATAAATAATTTTTTTTATTTTTAATTTCTTAAATTGGAATTCAAATATTATTTATATTGAAATATAATTTCAATTTTGTTAATTTAATAAGTTTGTTATTTGAGAAAAATAACTTTCCTATTATGGACATTAGAAATCATATCCACATTTATCCACCTCTCCCATGGGATAATTTTATCCTGTTTATATTTCCCTTATATCCGACTTTATTCTGTTTTGAGCGAGCACCAAACGTAGGATAAGATAAATCATATCCTATCCTGAATTTTATCTCGACTGCCAAACGCAGCCTAAGGGTGTGTTTGGTTGTTTGGATTTCTAACCATAACAGGCTTGACAGAATAATATAAGAAATATAGGGATCTTACTATATCATATCTACAAAGTTGGATATTTTCATATCTTATCATGTCCGTTGTTTGATATGAAAGGCGTATTAATATAAATGAACCTAAAAGTGAACACAAGGATATGGTAAGAATCTCTTATGATCCACTAGTAAAGAAAATATAAATGCACAAACAGAGGTAACCTTCATCAATGAATTCATGATTGTTGCACCATCTAAATGTTAAACAACGAAGGAGCTCCTAGCAGCATTTTGGAGGCACGGGTTTGACTATGACAACAAATATAAATGGGCTGTAGAAACATCGATGGGGTATATTAGATAGTGAAAGTCAAATCTAGCAAGAGAGAGAAAACATAATCATTCACCTTCACAATTTTGAAAAGTGTAGTGCTTCAACTTTCTCCCCAATTTCAATTTTATTTACTTATTTTTATAATTTTTCCCTCTCTTTTTTTGTTCCCTTCCATCATTTCATAATAATTTTTTATTAAAAAATAAACTATATTGATATACCTAGAATACTAATATACATAAAATATGTAATACATATAAATGCCAAAACTATATGTAGAATGCTTACTCCAAATTCAAGCAAATAAATGACAATGTTGCATGTGGTTTTTGACTTGTGTTCTCATGAAAAATCTTTTCATGGAATTTGCTATAACATATCCAAAATTTGAAACTTTCGGAGGTCATTTACTATTTTAATCAATGTGATTTCTAAAATTGGGCAAAATTGTTCTTTTCTGACCAGTTTTTAAAATGAGGCTTTTATGAAGGGAAAACGTGAGAATCTTGAAATGGTATCTTTTGGAAGTCAACTAGCACACTCTATGCTCTCCAAGAAGATATGATTCACTGTGATGTAATGTCATTTGATGATGATTTTGAATTATTAATTACAGTGGCAGAATCTGTAATTTCTTACTGTTGAGTGTGCATGAGATATCAAGTGTTGCAATAGTTGCATGTTATAGCATATGCACAAAATTGATGGAATAGAATGTCACATCATGTGATGATGGATGAGTATGAGGTGATAGCTTGGAATGGATGTTAGGAGGATTTCCTAGTATGTTGTGTGTTCTCTAGATACCACGGAGTGGGAAGCTTGGGGGGTAACAGGGTTTTCCAAAAGTCTAGCTAAGTGATACGCCGGAAGTGACTCACATGGTACCGACTTGCCATCGGTTGAAACTGTGCAATGGGGGTGGACCAAATGATGTGGTATGCATGAATTGGAACATGTGTTGAGTGCAATTGCATTTCATGTGCTGCACGTGCTTGTAAGTACATTATAGGTACTGAATACTTGTCATTTGCATTATGGGATCATTATAGGTGAGTCCTAGGAATCAAGAGTGCAGTAGATCGATTGATTTATGAATTTGTCTTATCTTTTGCTAAGTTTGGCTTACTCCTATTATATTACAATTTTTCAGATAATTAGAAAATGAATGTACCCCCACTAGCTCGTGTTATGGACAACCGTGTAATTTTGAGTGCTGATTTGAGAATGTCACTTTATCTTAGTCTAAACTTGTGTATGTATGCTAGACCTTTACTGTTTGGGTAGATATAAGGTGCCCAGATGACACCGTATTGCTTCGTTGCCTGGTTCATTCAAGAATGAGATGAGTTGAAGGGACCTCTCCGATTTTGGAGTGATAGTGACAGCAATAGCACAGACGACGATGACAGCAGTAGTAGCGGACCTTCTGAGTACCATAACCCCAATGAGAAATGGGATAGCGACGGATGGGAGTGATGTGGGATGGTAGTTGTGTAAGCGGGTTGGTTTCCATGGTGACGATTTTCGCGACAATCGCTTTTTGGGTTTTAGTCACGATGGCGAGCATGTAGATGGAGTGGCATGTGCATGTGTCACTAGGGGGGTGTGGATTTTTTTTTGGTTAGCCCAAGTTAGTGGTTGTTTTGGTTGTGTACTGCCCATGCAATTAAATAACCAAGCTAATGAATGGAAATGGACTTTGACCTATTATGTTTTGATTGTGCCTGTTTGCATAATTCATGTTGTATGTACTTCTGCGCTAGAGAAGTAATAATGGCTATTAAGATGGCCTAATTAGGGTGGCATGCTTGGGGCATCACATTTGGCTTGCAATAAATATTGGACCACTCAACCAACCACTTGGTTGGTGACCATTCTATCACATTTTATTCGTACAAAAAATCAGCTTTGCATATTAAATCCATTTAGGATGGCTCACTCAAGGTTTTACTAACAAGAATAGGTGGTTTAATTGAGAAATTATGTGTTTGGTTAAGCATTTTGAAAATCCATTGGGAAAATGCAAAGCAGTTTAGCCTAAAGGACTTTAGGCAAATGCAATGGCCATTCGGTAAACTATGGTTTGAAAAGCAACTTTGAAAGAAATGTCGTTTGATAGAAAACACATTTGAAAATCTCTTTGGGTGATTAATATTAGTTTTTTTAATTTTATTTGTTAAAAATTGAAAAAAAAATAATGTATGCAACTTTTTTAATATAAATTTGGACAATAATACTAAAAAAAATCAAATACATATATAATTTTTTTTTTAAAAAGACCAAACCCTTCATCGGAATTTTTTTAATTTTTATTTGCTTAAAATTGAAAAAAATGATGTATGCAACTTTTTAAATATAATTTTTCACAATAATGCTAAAAAAATCAAATACATATATATATAATTTAAAAAAAAAAACACCAAATCCTTCGTCGAAATTTTTTATTTTAATTTTTTTAAATTGAAAAAATAATGTATGCAACTTTTTAAATATAAATTTGAAAATAATGCTAAGAAATCAAATACATATAAATATATATATATATATATATATTTAAAAAAAGACCAAACCCTTCATCAAAATTTTTAAATTTTTAATTGTTTAAAATTGAAAAAAAAATGTATGCAACGTTTTAAATATAAATTTTGTCAAAAATAATGTGTGTGTATATATATATATTTAAAAGACCAAATCCTTCATTGAAAATTTTTAATTTATATTTTTTTAAATTTGAAAAAATAATGTATACGACTTTTTAAATCTAAATTTAAAAATAATGCTAAGAAATCAAATACATATATATATATATATATATATATATATATATATATATATATAATTTTTTTTTAAAAGACCAAACCCTTCGTTGGAATTTTTTAAATTTTATTTGCTTAAAATTGAAGAAAATAATGTATGCAACTTTTTTTCTTTACCAAAAAAGAAAATGTATGCAACTTTTTAAATATAAATTTTGACAATAATGCTAAAAAAATCAAATATATAAATGATTTTTTTAAAAAGACCAAAATATATTTAATTTTTTAGCATTTATATATATTTGATCTTTTTAGCATTATTTTGGCATTTAAAAAAAATGATAACAAGGGTAAAATCAGAAATTTGAAAAATGAGTGAAGATAGTTTTGGAAGAAAAAAATAAGTTTCAACATTTGGTCAAATGTTAAAAGCTCAAAGCTAGTCCCAACTAGCATTGGGCTTTCAGCCTTCTCAATACTGACTTTCATTTGAAAGTTATTTCAAAATGGTTGTCAAACAATTCACCATTTCTTCAATGAGTTTTGGAGACTAAAAGCCTCTTGGGAATGCTGAACCAAACGCACCCAAAACCTTCTGACCAAAAAAAAAAATTTTGAGAAAACCTCCCAACTTGTGAACTCTCGTTCCAACTTCCTAATCTTGTAAATGGTTGTAAATACACACCATACCTTTCAAATCACCTGTAAACTAAACTTTTCCTCTTACAACTATTTTTGTTTCACTTATCTTCAAATAGAGGAAAAAAGTGGCTGGAAAATATTTTAAGATGTCAAATATGCCCTTTGCCCCTTTGAAGAGAAAAAATGTGCACTTTTGGAAGTTCTAATTCACCAAGAAGAGTGAGCTCATGAACTTTATCATTCTCGTAAGTCAAGTTCATTGAAAGCTTCGGTTTCGTTTATATCATGAAAAATAAATATTTAAAAAAATTTCTTAAAATGATCGCTGGTATTGCGTATAAATATGGTGAATGAAAAATATGTTCATGGTTCACTAAAATATTTAGACATAAATTGTTGTCGATAATGAAAGTATTTTTTATTGATTAATTATTTTAAGTGATACAAGTGATCATTTGGAGGAAAAATGTCTCCAAAATATTTATTTTCCACGAAAAAAATGCACCCTTTAAATATATCAAAAGTAAATCAAAGAATAAGGGTTAAAAAGGCGAAGATCAGGATTTATAACGGCTCAACTATGTCATGCCCCACTTTTCTCTTCAAGCATTACCAATCTTTAAAGTCCAAACCAAGGCCAAAATCTACTATTAAACTGAGCAGTACATTTCATTTATATGAAGACAATGGCTCTAACATCTAATCGGCTTAATCCAATTTCTTTCAGACCAGATGTTAGAAGAATATCTATATGTTAAAAAAACAAAAACGCTTTACCACAATCCTTTTTCGAAAAAATGTAAGTAGTCAAAAGGCCATATTTTTCTCCATCCCTAAATAGAGGAAACTTCTTCAAACCAACATTCTAATTGGTGATTTACATACATGCAAAATTCTCATTATTATGCTAGGTGATACCCACAGTTTTTAATATATTAATCAGAAATCCTCCAACCACGGGTTTTGCGAAGGAAAATTTGTTGAAAAACAAACTCACACTTATCTAAGGGACTATTCATGATAATTTTTCTAGAGACACAAATGTCAAGTACATTTTGTCCAAAACAATTATGCTAGGTGATACTCACAGTTTTTAATATACCAATCGGAAATCCTCCAACCATGGGTTTTGCGAAGGAAAATTTGTTGAAAAACAAACTCACACTTATCTAAGGGACTATTCATGATAATTTTTCTAGAGACACAAATGTCAAGTACATTTTGTCCAAAACAATATATAACCATCTGATTCGATCCAGTTGGGCAAATCCCCTAAAAAGACTTCTTAGATGTGACATGTCAACATGTCGGCCATTTAAAGATATATGTGAATAACATTCTAGACCCACTACGATAATGTGAGTTTAGGGTGTTACGAACTCACCTACAAAAAACCTTATGTCTCATCAATGTCGTACATATAACCTAGCTATATTCTAATGATGAGAATTTGCTTCATATCAAACCCATCTCAATCCTGGAAGTCTGTTAAAAACCATTTCTTGTTCAAACCCTCTTAGCCAATTAGTATCCTTACCAACTTGGATTGGCCCAATCTTTCCTCAAAGTGCATCTTTACTAAATAGGGTCATCGTTTAATTCTATCTATAAAGACTCAACCCGATCCACTTGGACCAATCCCCTAAAAGATTGATTATGTATAAGCATTCGAGATGGTCCATTCAAGGGTAAGTGTCATGTGTAAAGGCCCTCCCCCAACCGATTTTTTGGGTGGTAAGCAAGATATTTGAATTTTTTGGTTCAACTAATCTCTACAAATACCCGCAAGTTTTCTTACTAAATGAATTCGCCAAATAATCTCTTTTCACTGGTAGCATCCTCTAAGAACCGTCAATTTAAGGTTGTATCCACCAATGAATCCAGCTATGCCAACAAGTAATGGTACAGACAAAAAAAAAACAAAACAAAACGTTTTAGGCCCTCAGCCCCTTTTGGGCTCTGAAATCTTTAATCATATCATATGCAACTTGTTTCGCCGAAGAGTCAACACACTTTTTTGAATCATTGCCCTCTGATAATGCCTTCACATCTCACTGAAAGCAATGTAATAAGCACCAAAGGAGACAAATTGCTCAGATATTAAATCCACATGGCCATGTTGAAGCCAATGCACTCCATGACACGTCACGGAACAATTAGCCCCTCCAAAGAAAAACAATAATAGTTATGTTACAGCTGGAAATAGCAGTTTGTCTCTTGGTATGAAAATGATATTACCTGAAAAAATTTCTGCATGATATAAAGTTATGTGTCTTTTTAAAAAGAAATAAATAATTTCTTTTTCCTTTAACACATTTGGAGGAAAATGACAAAAGAGGACCCATGACGGTTGATAGTTATCCATGGTTGCCGCCCAAAAGGCCAGCAAAAAGTGCATCTGGTTGAGATTTAGACAAGCATTGACGGAGAGCACTGATGGAGAAACCAATGCATATGCAATGCTATGGTGTCTTTATTTCGAGAAAAATCGTGCAAATCATTTTTTCAAAAGAAATTATTAATTTTGATTTATTTGGTGGTACATTGGAAAGTTTGACCAAAAATATATTCGGATGTTTAGATCTCATTTACAAAATGATTACAATTTCATGGATTAATCAAAAGTCTGACTAACTGATTAGCATTTAAATTGACAAATTACAACAATGTGCCTCTCCCTTCTTCGAGAGCAGTTTCCAGCTCAAAAAATATACAAATAAGATGACAAAGTTGGCGTTATTACTCCTTTTTCCTCGCAATATTGCAATTAGTACCTAAACTAAACATGCCAGTATCGGTTCTTGTATAGATGACTCTATCTTCACACGAAACATTAGGATAAATGTGCGAGAAAGAGCTACTTGTATAGCTACTACAAGTTCATCGTTCATAATATCAAGAACTAGCATGCAAAGTCTAATGCTCGATCAAATGATTATGATTTTTTTCATTTTCAACATCTACGTTAATATCCTATTTCTCTTGTGTCGAGCACAGAAAATGAACGGATATAAGAACCAAACCCTCGTCGCACAGAAGATGAATGGATATAAGAATCAAAGGATCGTAGCACAGAAAAATAAACAACAAATTCACAATGTAAAGGATTGACTGAATCTTCAGAATTAATTTTTTGTTAGCAAGGGGAGAGGAAACCTAGAACAAAGCCATGGAGTTTCGATGAAGAAGAGCTATTCAAGAAAGATGTTGAGTGTCGGTGAAGAAGAGTGAAACTTGAAGAAGGGTAAGAAGAGTGAACAAGAGTGCACCTGAAGAAGGTGTAAAAGTGACTGAGCCTCGGTGAAGAAAAGTGAAGAAAGTGAAAGGGAGCATTTGGTAAGAAGCTTCAAAAAATGTTCTCTCAATTTCATATTACGGAATTCATTTTCTTGATTTTAAATATGAATATTTTCTTTAACCGTAAATAGTTTCTATTGACTAATCACTTCAGCAAACCAATCACATGGAAGTCTAAAAATTAGTGTGTGAAAAATCATTTTACTCAAACAAACATACCATTTATATTTGTTTGTTTCGAATAATCATATGAACATATCAAAATATAAATCTAATACTGACCTTAGATTGGTCCATGTCTGAACGGTTTATCCCCCCAATTGTTGGAGCGGTATTGTTAAAATAGAATTTTCCGGTTATAGTATCTTATATCATATCTTTAAGTTTTATATTCATATAATCTGTATTAACTTATTAGTTTAAATTTTTTTTATTTGAGCTTTTTAACATGACAGTAGAGCTAGATTCCGCCTTTATCAATTTTCGCATGTGTAATCCGCTATTTGTCATTTCTATGAGGATTTGATAGGTCTTATATTTATGTAATTTCCACCCACCGGAGTTAAAGATTTTTTGGTAGATTTTGGTAGGCCCGGAAATTATCATAAAAGTTTGATTTACCTTTCTATTCTAATTTTATTTTTTAACTTTTATACAATAATAGTTACTTTTGAGAAATTTCTAAGGGTGAGATCAAACACATTTTTCTCTATACCCTGGTTGGTAGAGATAAAGCATGCCTCGTTCAAACTCTTTGAAATTCAAAAGAAGAGGCTCCTAAATGTTTCTTTCTTGCCTTAATTGCCAATGTTTTGTCATGAAAATGTGTCTAAATGCTGCAAGACGATCAAATCTAAGCAACTCCGAAGTTTCATGGAACTTCATCAGACGAATTTGGACACAATTCAAGAATTCAAGAAAAAAGAACTTATAGACACTATAAATTGGACACAAACATGATCAAATCGAAACTAATTATATATATGCCTTCATTACAACTGGTTTTTCCATGAAAATCATTTCTTATCATTTTGACATGTGGCCTATGATTATACTATTTCTGATTACATGAAATTAACTGTGTAGTACATAAAATACATGGGGTAGACGTTGACCTCTTTGGCATCTTGCAAGACATGACCAAACCCAGAATAATAGCAATGGTGAATTTTGAATGAAGGTTTAACTCACTGAGAGGTTTGTCGGGGAATCTTGAATGCAGAGTTGGGTCCATTCTGAACGTACGTCAAGCCACTGTTATGGAGCTACGATAAGGCAATGAGTGGCCAATCATTTTCGCTTCTTGTGTTAGAGACGGCATCTTTCAGGCAAAGTCGCGCCAAACTAACGACCAAAATAATCAGACCAAAAAAAAAAAGAAGACCGAAAATAATATTAACATAAAAAAATTCTTTTGACTAACACTGTTGAAATTTCCGAACCAGGACCCTTCATCTCACCCAAAAAACCCATACCAGTTATCTCAATTCAAATTTATCATATACTAGCATATCGTGTGAGGTAAATTTGGATCGGAAGTGTTATTTGGAATTTTTGGTGAGAAATTGGTTTTGCATAGCTATGTTGTGGGTAGTAAATTTTGAACTTTTGATGGTATGAAAAGTAATATGGGATAAATTTGACATGGATATTTTCTTTTTGATATTTTTAATATTATCAACTTATTTCCTTTCCTTTTATTTTTTTTATTTTTAAGTAAATTTATTTCTTTTTCACGAGCCAAATAGTTGCTATCTGCTGCAGCGACCCGCTTGTAAAATATTCTATTTGAAAGGAACAGAAGATCAGAACACTGTGGGGGCAGACAAGATGATCTACTTGATTGACATGATTCCAGAGGAATAGAATAAATTATTATTTAGACTATAGGCTCGAAACCTAAAGATGGGTTTTTTGCTTTTTTATATTAGGTTATGAGGCACTAACTACACAATTCAAAGCCCACTAAATTACAAATTTCTAATCCCAATTCAAGAGACCTTGTGGACCATGGGAGTTGGCATTATATGCGTTTCGCCAATAATTGGAGGGTTGGAAAAAGGAAAATCAACGTTAGACCCTAAGCAGTCACTCGGATTACAAGCAATCTAACATTATTTATCAATTGATTATACGCAACCCCACTCTCTTTTTCTTGATCTTGCGATGATTCTTCCCGACAACCCTCATTTTATCAAACAACTGTACGATGAATCTCTCGTTCACGTAACTTACAAAGATCTCATCGTGTTGCTTGCTTAGATCATAGCTTTTTGACCAGCTACCATCGAGACAATAAGTTAAAAACAGAAGTTCTTCCCACTACCTTTCTATTAACGAGTGAAAAGGGCTATTGCTTTGCAAACTCTTCCATCCCTTACCGTCTTTACATATATGTTGTTAGAGCGTATTTGCTCTGCATTGAATATTCCGTCTATGAACACTACTTAATCCTGTACAAAACATTTTGCACAAAAATGTTTTCAAAATTCCGCAACAGCTAATTCACCTCTCTCCCAATTAAATTTGGTTCATTTTAATTGGTATCAAAGCCTAAGTGCTGAAGTATGATTAAAATTCTCTACTTTAGAGTTAAAGATCCATGATATTTGGCATTGTAAGAGCATATTTGGTGAAAGTCAATCCATCCCAAGAGCGCCAAAATTTGATAGAACTAATTATATCACAGTTAAGGAAATCGGGGATTAACTCAAGCTTACAGATGAAGGAACCAATCATGTATGAGCAACAAAGATGAACATCCTTCTTAGGCAATATGAATCATTCAAGATGAAGTCAAGAGAAAGCATAAATCAAAAATTTACTTGGCTTCACCGACATTGTGAATGGGTTATCATCCTTGGGCAAAATGTATCTATGTACCAAGCAAGTAAATAAGCTCTTGCGAACTTTGCCAGAGGAATGGAGAGACATCTCGCCATTAGAGAAACGATGAGGATTCAACCAATGGGACCGGATGAATTTGTTGGAATAATGATGACTTACGGGATGGAACTCAGCAATGAAGAGGAAACTCTAAAAGGGCACAAGGTTATTGCTTTCGTTGACGACGCTTCTAATGCATTGGAAACTTCATCTAAAGACGAAGAAGCCCAAGAAATAGCATTGTTGACCAAAGATTCAAAATGAGGAAAACAAAAAAATAAGAATTACAAAGAAGCCATTCAACAAAAGGGAGTCCACAAGGAACTCTAAAGCCATTCAACAAAAATGGTCCTAATGAAACGAGGCATTTCCTGCAATGACTCGTTTCATATCACATATAAGAAACCAGTCGTACAGGCCATGTGCTTTAATCTCAACTTTATATATCATGTAGACACAAAGGCAAGAATTTTACTTTACACACACAAGATAATTCGAAAATGCTTCCACGTATGAACATATCTACATATTAAAAGGTGTAGAAGGTTTTATTATCATCTAAAGAGGGGGATTGTTGGAAAACCTCCCTCTGTATTTGAAGATGAGAACTTTTGTGTGAAATGTTGAAATAGTTTGTTATGTATAAATAATTAAGAGAAGAGATTGAATTGAACATGAAAAAAAGTGATTACAGGATATGAAAAGAAGTGATTTTAACATGAAAAGGAGTGATGGTTGACTATGAAAAGTGGTGATGGTTCTGATCTAGTATCTATTTCTAGAAGATGTGCTATGTGGTTATCTATATATATGACCCAATCACATATGGTTCATAAGGACAATTTTCTCTTCTTCATAACTCTCTTTTGCACAACACTCTCTTCTTTTCTTTTTTCACACAAATTTGACAATACATTCAAAGGGAAATTCCAAAAGAAAAATTGAGTAACTACAAAACTTATTTTTCCGTGTTTTTAGCATATATTCTGGAGGCATATTTGTTTTAAACTTGACAGCAACAATAATGTGGGTAAATAATACCTCAAAGACAGTGACCATCATCACGCATCAAAGCATTAAAGAACTATAAATTATCACTCTATACTCATCAGCAATCAAATTTTCTTAACAAAAAATAATGTGTAGTTGAGCGTGCAGAAGAAGTATGCTACACATACATAGGTTCATCTGCCTATAATGTTGACAACATGACATCTGTGCTAGTGGAGAGTTTCCTTACTTTGCAAATGAAGAACAAGATACTGAGTAAAGAGTAATAGAATTGCAAGGACCTTTGGATTTGTTGGACAGGCGAGGGATGTATGATCAACGAGGTGCTTGGATGAATTACATAGAAGGAGAACAGTTTGGATGATATAGAGTATATTGATATGCTTGGAAAGACATATATGCAGGAGGTGAGCAGATTGAAATTTGGTGAAATCGTTAAGCCTGGGTGGACCAAGTTGTAGAGAAAGTCACATTGCTGGTGGAGTGGACCATATTCCACCTATCAAGAAATGATGACTCGGCTCTAAATCAATTCGAACTTGAACTTAAATTCAGATTGGTGCTTTGGCGCCGCAGGTCTTGGAATCCCCAGAGAGCCGTCTTGGGAAAGGTCAGAGGAGGGCTTGTCATTTTTTTCCTAGGTAGAGAAAGCTTCGGATAGGAAGCAAAGGCAATTTAATCTATTTCGACGTGCTGAGGAAGCTTGGAGAACTATTTATATGCATCTAAGGAAGAGCTGAAGGTGGTCGGGGGATTAAAACGCTATGAAATATGTTCTTGCTTCTTGAAATATTTTTTTTAAAAGAACTTTTGTGATGTGAGGGTGTTTCTGTGAGAGCACTAGTGTGATTACCGTAAGAGAGTGCTTCAAGCGTTAAGTGAAGATTGGGCATTTGTAGAGTAAGCTACAGTCCCTCGGTGTAGAGGCAACTTCATCTATAAATGTTGTCAAAGGCTTCATGGGTTGCACTAATGGATTCTGGTTTTGTACTTTAGCCGTTAGATCTAGGAGCGGAGAGTGGACCAATTGAAAAGGTTCAACCACTATAAATTGCTATGCAAATGCTTCCATCTCTTACTCTCTTTATAGATCCGTTGATATAAGATATTTGCTCTGCATTGTATATCTTGTATGCCAACATTGCTTCACCATGTACACATTGCTTTGAACGAAAAAGTATTCGAAATCCTACAACTACTTCAACCCCCACTTGATTGTTAAGGGGAAAAGTGCCAAAAAAATCCTAAACCTTTTGTCTTTGTGCCGATTTAGTCATAAACATTTTTTTGATGTCAATTCAGTCTTAAACCTTTTTACGTTGTACAAATTCAGTCCTTTCCGGTCAATTTTGACTGGATTTTGCTGACTAGACACCGGCCGGCTGACGTGGACAACTTTTAATAATATTCTGATATTTTTGAATTTTTTTTTTCTTCCCTCTTCTTCCTCTAGCCAATTGCCGGACCTCGGCAAGGTCGAGGTCAACCTCGCCGGCCACCTCACCAATGGTCGCAAGGGCGGCCTCTCACTGGGCGGCGAGGCTCGACCTCGCCAGATCCGGCGAGGGCAAGCCCTACCCGCTCAGCGCGAGGCCAGCTCTCCTTGCTCCGTTCCCCGATCCCAATCTCACCCTAGAAATTTCCTCCCTCCGCTCGTCATTGTTGTCTCTAGAGTTTTACGGGAGCTCGGGGGTGTCCTCAGTCGCACGGCTCCGGCCCTGGATTTTCACCTGGTTTCCCCTACGGCGGCGATCCGTCGGGCGAGGCTCAACCTCGCCAGATCCGGCGAGGGCGAGCCTCACCGCCCAGGCCTCGAGGGTAGCCTCGCGCCGGGTGGGCGAGCCTTGCCCTCACCGGATCTGGCGAGGTCAACCCTCACCGACCATGGGTGAGGCTCGACCCTCGCCAGATCTGGCGAGGGCGAGCCTCGCCGCCCAGCGCGAGGCCGCCCTCTCGGCCACTAGCGAGGTGGCCGGCGAGGTCAACCTCGACCTCATCGGCCGTCGCCTCTGGCCGATCGCCGAGGTCCAGCGACCGGCTAAAGGAAGAAGAGGGAAGAAAAAAAATAAAAAATAAAGAGAAAAATATTCAAAAATATTAAAATATTATTAAAAGTTGTTCACGTCAACGCCTACTAGGCCACATCAATCGGCCGACGTCCAGTCAACAAAATCCAGCCAAAATTGGCTGGAAATGACTAAATTGGCACAACGTAAAAAAGTTTAAGATTAAATCGGCACAAAAACAAAAGGTTTATGACTTTTTTTGCACTTTTCCCTTATTCTTAACTTTGGTCCATTTTAGGGCTCCCAATGCTTCAAGGCATGCACGTACTGTCAATGCGGATCACTCGGCTTCTCACTGAAACAGGCCACAGGTCTCTTTTCTTACCACAACACAAAATCAATTCCACATGGGAGGCATCACTCCACTTTAAGTAGCTTGTTAAAATCGGGTAAGGCTAGATTCCCCGCTAGACTCAACTTTTCACGACAACATTCACAAGTGCATCTAGGTGTTGATCTTTCCTAAAGATGCATAGGAGTTAGGAATCTAAAGCATCCAATCATGCTGGCCTGTTAAAACACTCATTAATGATGACTTCCCAGCTTTTACGAGAATCTATAAGTGGTTTTTCCTGGTTGATGCAAAAAGTTAGATCAGGAAGATCTTGGAGCTTTTAGGAAATGGACATGGACAAGACAGCACCTCTATCCCTTGGGCTCACAAATTTGGAGATCCAGCAAAATATGCGCTTCACAATCAATTTTTCTCACTTTCTTGAGGAACAGAACTTTGGAATAATATTCACCTTTGACCCATTTCATCGTTAGGATAGGTTTCACCGTCAATGAGGTACGGTGCAAACGGAAAGGTTAGACCTCACGTAACATGTACATCAAGAAAGCACACACTTATGCGGGACAACCCGCGAGCACTACCTTTTTTATCCGACCATCCTTGTGGCACCAAATTATGTAACGAAAGTGAGCTTGTAAAGGGTTGTTTGGTAACCATCCAAACAGTACCCGATTCTGATTTTTTATTCCTGGGAATAGTTTTGGAATAGAATCACATTTGGTAAAAATTTTATTCCCAGGAACAAATTTTTATTTTTTTGTTCCCAGAAGTAGATTTAAAACTGAATCAAGAATAAAAAAAAAATGATTCTTATTCCGGGAACAAATCTAAGAATCAAAACCAACTCTTTTTATTTTTCTATTTTCTCTTCTTCTCTTTTCTTCTTCTTCATCCCGTCGCCACCGTCCGCCACCGTACACCATTGTCCACCACCACTGTCCGCCACCGTATGCTGCCGTTCGTCGCTGCCGCCAGTCGCTGGAATCGGTCCGGCGAGCTCACTAGAGGCTCGCTAGGCCAGGCGAGGTCCGGCAAGCTCGCCAGTGGCAGGGCCAGGCCCCCTTGGCCCCGGCAAGGCTCGCCTAGCCCTGCCGGTGGCCAAGTGGGCCTCGCCTAGCCCTAGTGAGGCCCGTTTGGTCACTGGCGAGGCTCGACCTCGCTAGATCTGGCGAAGTCGAGCCTCACCGGGGCTGGGCTTGCCTCGCGATGCCTAGCCCCACCGGTGACCAGGTGGGCCTCACCCAGCCCTAGCGAGACTCGCTTGGCCACCGACGAGGCTCAGCCTCGCTAGATCTGGTGAGGCCGAGCCTCGGCGGGGCTGGGCGAGCCTTGCCGATGGCCAGGCAAGGCAAGGCGAGCCACGCCAGTGGCCAGGCGGGCCTTGCCTAGCCCCGCCGATGGCCAGGTAGGCCAAGCCTCGGTGGGGCTGGGCAAGCCTCGCCCAGCTATCGACGAGGCTCGGCCGATGATGGCTGATCTCGCCGAGGGCTGACGACGCTCCGATGAGGTCGCCGACCGAAGAAGAAGAAGAAGAAGAAGAAGAAGAAGAAGAAGAAGAAGAAGAATAGGAGAAAAAAGAAAAGGAAAAAAGTAAAAAAATTATTTAAAAATTAAAAGAAATTGATTTGGAACAGAATCAATGAGCACGGTACCAAATGCAATTCTATTTCAAAATCAGAAATTTTGGACAGTTACCAAACGGCTTAAAATGCTTAGAAATTGTTCCCGAGAACAGAATCAAAAAGAATCATTTCATATCAGAATCTATTCCCGGGAACAGAATCGTTACCAAACGCGCCCTAATTTGATAATAAATTTAGATAGTCGAATGTTATCAATGAAAGTACCAGCTGACTTTGAATTGCAAACTTATGTCTCAGACAATTAATGCTACAAAGAGTTTTCTGTGTAATATCTTTTAGATACATACCTGATCCAAAAACCGTTGACCTTTTCTTGACTCATAGATTCTATTGCGACTAAGCTAAATTGGTAACGTTACTATGACTTAGATTGAAGTGGCACTTCATTCTACAGTATTTATCATTTTCACGAGTATACGTATCTTCATCTTCTTTCTCTTTCTAAATGAGATACAGACATTTTCTTTTACACCTATATTCATGATCCATTCTTCATTTCATGCGGTCGCAGTTGCGTTGCAGCGGAAGTAAAGGGCATGATTGGGCTTGTAGTTTGATAAGCAATGCAAAAGAGGGCTAGCTTTCATTAAGGGAAATCCGGTGTTCAACCATTTTCACGAGTATACGTATCTTCCTCACTTTCATATTTTCGAGATTATGCTTATATTATACCCATGCTCAACCATTTCATGTAACACTAGCAATCTTTATTGTAGAGCTTAAAATAACTCTCTTAATTTTTTTTTCTTTGGCTCAATACCCAAAAAAGGGGAAAATTGTCCAAAAAGTCATAAACTTATTGCATTTTTACCAATTCAATTCTAAACATTTCAATTTTACCAATTGAGTTCTAAACCTGTTCATTTCTTGCCAATTTGGCTAGAAATCACTAACGTAAAAGCCAACAGTGTCACATAAGACTGCCAAAGCTGATGTGGACAAATTTCAATAATATTTTTTTTATTTTTTCTAATTTTTTCTTTCTTTTCTTTTTTGCTTCTTCTTCTTCTTCCTTTTGCCAGTGGCTAACTATCGGCCATGCCGGGTTGACTAGCCTCACCTGCTATATGCGAGGCACGGCCAAGCGAAGACGAGTCCCAACAAGGCTCACCCTCGCCCAAGCGAGACCCGACAAAGGTTGGCCTCACCTATGCTAAATTTGGCAAGACCGACCCTTGCCCAAGCTAGGGCGGCCTTGTTGAGTGTCGGTCAAGTGAAGGTGATGCTAAGCAAGGCCGACCCTCACTAGGTCTAACCTGGGTGGGCAACTCTTAGCGAGGGCTCCCTCGCCAAATTTGGTGAGGCCGGCTCTCACCCAAGCCAAGGTAGCCTCGCCGAGCATCCCTTGCGCCCAAGCGACGCCTAGTGAGGCCGCCTTGGCCTAGGCAAGCCCAACCACGCTCACCTATGGCAGGCGAGGTCAGTCAACCTGGCATGGCCGGTGGCTAGCCACTAGCAAAAGGAAGAAAAAGAAGCAAAAAAGAAAAAAAGAGAAAAGATAATTAAAAAATCAAAAAATAAGAAAATATTATTAAAATTTGTCAACATCAGTGCCGACAGTCCTACGTGGCAGTACAGGCTTCCACGTCAGCGATTTCTAGCTAAAATTGGCCAAATGGACTCAATTGGCAAGAAATGAAAAAAATTTAAAACTCAATTAGTAAAATTGAAATGTTTAAAACTGAATTTGTAAAAGTGTAATAGATTTAGGACTTTTTGGACAATCCAAAAAAAAACCCAACTTCATCTTCAGTCCCAATTCATCTTTTGGATTTTCACATATAGACTGAAGTGGTACTTCCCGCATCGTTTATCATTTCCACGAGTATAATTATCTTCATGTTCTTGCTCTTTCTAAACAAGATACAGACATTTCCTTTTTCACGTGTATTCGCAATCCCATTCTTCATTTCATGTTGTCACAGTTGCGTTGCGGAGGAAGTGAAGGGGATGGTTGGGCTCGTATTTTGATAAGCAATGCAAAAGAGGGCTAGATTAAGGGAAAATTGGTGTTCATCTCACTTTCATATTTTTGAGATTATTGTATTACACCTATGGTCACCCATTTCATGTACTGCAATTTTTATTATGGAGCTTCAATTAACTCCTTTAGGTTACGACTTTTTTTCACCATATGAGCTAAACTTTATTTATATTTATTTTTTTGGTCGATACCCAAAGAAAATTCCTACTTTACTTTCAATCCCAGTTCATCTTTTGGACTCTCATATATAGACTGAACTGGCAATTGATCCGTGGCATTTCCACTAATATTCATGATCACATTCTTAATTTCATTTTGTCACAGTTGCGTTGCGGTGAAACTGAAGGGCGTGGTTGGGCTTGTTTTTTTATAAGTAATGCGAAAGAGCTAAGTTTCATTAAGGAAAAATCGGTGTTGATCTCACTTTCATATTTTTGAGATTGTGCTTGTATTATACCCATGCTCATCCATTTTATGTAACAGCCGCAATCTTTATTAGGGAGCTTCAATTAAGTCATGTAGATTACGACTAATTTTACCAAATGAGCTAAACTTTGTTATTTGCTTTTTGGCCTACTACTAAAAAAAACCTTAACTTTACCTTTAGTGTCAATTCATTCTCTTGGACTTCATACATAGGTATCTTCATCTTTTTGCTCTTTCTAAAAGAGCATCGGCCGGCAACTTTGCAGGCCTAGGTTAGGAAAAAAAACACAGAAAAGAAAAAGGAAAAAAAAATACAAAATAATAAAAATTCAGAGAAATTTTAAAATTTTAAAATATTGTCCATGTCAGTTTTGACTATATCAAGTATAATAGTCGGTACTGATTAGACCACCAAGTCAGCGATTTTTATTCAAAATTGATTGAAATAAGTAAATTGGCAAATTGTCAAAATATTTAGAACTAAATTGGCACAATTGAATGGTTTATGACTGAATTACCACAAATGCAATAAATTTAGGACTAAAATAACCAAATTAAAATATTTATGACCATTAACACAAATGCAATAAATTGAAGATCTTTTTTTTTTTTTATAATTTCCCCATTCCACAGAAGAAGCATCACTTCACTTTAAGTAGCTTGTTAATATCGGACAGGGCTAGAATAGTTAACTCAACTTTTCACCAAAACAAAGCATCCAATGTATACGTATGTTTGTTTCTAGGAAATTCACGATAAAAGAAAATGTTTTCTGATTTTCAATTTAAGGAGTTCAATTACCTAATATTAGGTAAGTACATTTTCTTTGATCAAAAATAGTTTTTTGTTAACCGATCATTTTCAGCAAACTAAACACTGAAAAGTCCTGAAAACTAATTTGCAGAAAATTTTCACTCTATCAAATACACCAGAAATCCTTATCGATGAGTTTACTGCTTTTACGAAATTCTAAAAATGTGTTTTTAATAGTGATCCAAAAATTTAGATTAGGGAAGATTTTGAAAGTTTTAGGGAACGGGCTTCAAACTAGGTAGCATCTCTTTCACTTGGGATCACAAAGGAGGAGATCTTGCAAAATATGCGCTTGACAATTGATCTTCTCACTTTTTCGAAAGAGACAAAACTTTAAAACAATATTCACTTTTACCATATTTCATCGTTAGGATCGGCTTTGACACTAATAAGTTATGGTGCAAACAGAAATAGTAAACCCTTATGATGTGAGAAGGTGAAAGGACGGACTTGCCTAATGCAAAGGACAGATCTGCCCTTTCCGTGGCACCAAATTCTGTTAAAATCTGAGCTTGAAATTCAACAAGAGATTTAAATAATCCAAATGCTATAAGTAAAATCGCCGGCTGACTTCAAAATTGCAGCCTTATGTCTCTCACACTCAACGTTAATAAAGAGCTTGTCACGTAGTACCTTTTCAGATTCATACGTGATCCAAGAATATTGTGACCTTTTTCTTTTACCCATAGATTATATTGCGACCAAGCTAAAATCGAAAAATTAATAGGACTTAGGAGAAATAGATGGTATAAAATAAAATAGGAAAAGCCCGTACTAGACAATGACTGCATTATTGCAACATTTCATAGATCTTGTGTCTTGAAGTGGACACCCTTGATGTCTCATCGGAATCTCCTCTACTGTGGGAGTACATGTTGCTGAGGCTAAAATATATTATCAATGGGTGGAGCAAATTAAGAAAACGTCGCAGCAGGATCTTGCTTTCGCGCTTATTCATAAGCACGATTAGAATTATTATAATTACTGAAATAGTGAATCGCTAGAATCCCATGAAGTGACCAATGCAAGTTTCAGAGGAGAACTTCATATAAACAAGAATAATAGTTAATGTGGACGATAAGCACTAAAATTTTTTTAAAAAAAAGTTGGCAGGAGACCCACCAATATTCCCGCTGCTTTGAAGGGCAGACAAGCCGACAATTTTACGTCATGTCCCACAAAACAAGAAAAAAAAATCAAACATCAAACAATGACTTTAGCAATAAAAAAAAAATGATTGGTTAGATATTATTGATTCATAAAAAAGCAAAGCGCATTCTAAACCCATCACATCAAACTCACCACGAGATCCTAATTATAACTGTACCATGATTCCCCTAAAAAATTGAGAAAAGAAATGTGGGAGGAATCAATCCATTCATATATTAACATAGGAACATGACTGACCCATTCTTAGAAATGCTGCTTCTATGTCTGCTTGATTTCTTTTTTAGGTTTAAAGATGTTGGATTCTGTCTCTTTGTATCTTGATTATTTTGCACATTCAATTATTGTTTTATTCATGACTGAGATTCTTTTTTTGTGTGCCACTTCGTTGATTTCATTTAATACTTGGGGGGAAATCTATTACCCTCGAGATTTAATCAACCTTTCATAGATTTTGTTTTGCACACCAAGAGATCTAGCGATCGATTGCCATATTGTGAAGTCATGATGGCAATTTCATGATTTTTACTTAGATACTAGTAGATGAATTAAAAGAAAATAACACAAATGGACCATAAACTTTAGTCATATGTATAATGTGGTCTTTAAATTTTTAATTTATTCAATAAGGTCCCTAAACTTTAATTTAATGTGCAATGCCGTTGTTGAATTGTTAATACATGTTCAATCCAATTCCCAAATTATATGAAAATGTTCAATATATATAGTTCAGGAACTAACTTAGATATGTACCAAAAGTTTATGAATCACATTGAACAAATTAAAAATTTATAAATATCATTGCACAATGGAGTAAATTAGAAATTCGGTCATACCATTGCATATTGGACTAAAGTTTAGAAATCATATTGCACATTGAATCAAAATTTATAAACTATTTATGTTATTATCCCATGTAGAAAATAGGGGGTAAGATTTGGGTAATTTCAGTTTAGGTCATACGCTACAAGAAAATCACCAGAAGGTAACTAAGAAAAGAGGGGTATGGACAAACCTATCAACCAAACCTAATGGTTTTGTAGATAATCAAGGATAACATAACATCACATTAAAATCTAGCAAACCATGAACTGAGGAGTTGACTTTTTCACAAAAATAAGAAATAAAAAACAGAAATTGACAATAAAACTTAAACAAGAAAATTTGTTATTCCAATCTAATTAATCATCATTGTGGCAAAACAATTCTTGCCAATATTTGAAGCGAATTGGATTTTGTCCATCTATCGTGCATTGGTAATATTAACATGAATCATACCAGGTCGTCATATGATACAATATACCATGAGGTGACTAACAATGAAAGAAAACCCTATCTACAAGTGCAATTGAATATATCGGTTTGCTGTCTATTAAAAAATTGATAGTGACTGTACCTTATCATCTAGTTCTACATAACACATGGTACACGAGCAGGCAAACGTAGAAAAGACCCGCAGCAAGATCTTGCTTTCACTCTGATCTATAAACATGATTTCCGCAAGTGCAAAATGCATGCTGAATTAAATACTGCAAAATAAGCAAATTAATTCTCTTGAAAGGTGGGGACTAATGAGCACAAAAATTGACAAGTGAAAACACCCGCCAATATTCTCGCTGCTTTGATCAGCAGACAAGCGGACAAAATCTGTCATTTCCAAGAAAAGCCTTACAAAATTAAACACCCAATTGAAAAGGAAAAATCATTAAAAACCGTTTGATTTTGAAAATCATGACATCACCTCATTATAATATTTCCTTATGGGGACTGTACTAAGATCCACCCAAATATAGAAAAAATATATATAAAAAAAAAATCGTGGGAAAATCCAAGTTCGTCAGTCTTGGAACCCTAAAAATATGATTTTATCTGCTTGACATTTTATATAATCTCAAATTGTTCGATTTTGTCCCTAATTCTGAGTACTGAAAATATAGAAATATTTAATGTTGTCTGTTGTTTTCTTTAACGGATCTTTGAGTGTGATCACAATATCGAAGTCTGATTATGCCTCTGCAGAACTGAAATTTTTTTTATCAATGCAATCAGTAATTTTGTGGGTTGACTATTGTTAGTTCCATTCAAACAGTGAATTTGGTAAGCAGACATTTTTCTAATTGACTAATTAAATAATTCAGGACATATCTTGAAACTTTTTAGTATGAAACGGAAGAAAAAGTCAAGGGAAGTAGGGAAAATCGCAAATATAATTATATTTAGGGCCATGAACTTTTCTAGATGGTGCATTTTTTACTCTGGTAATCCAATAGATATAGTATTTCGTGCCCTAACTTCGAGGATATTGCATGTTTTCCAAAAGTGACACCTTGGAATTCTAATTCGGCATTGACTTTTTTACAAATCCAATATTCCTGAACTTTTAGGCTTTTTACAGGAATTGACTTTTGAGTTTCTATAAATTTTAAAGCTTCGAGAGTGCTTTTTGAGAAGAATAAATAATACAAGGATGCAAAAATACCGCATCTTAAAAACTAGAGTTAAAAAGCCACTTCTGAAAAATAGTGTGCTAAGTACATCAACAACAAAAGTTCTCAGAGGTCAAAAGTCGAAAAACAAAAAAGTCAGTTGTTTGAGTTTGCCATGCACTTTACACCCCCTCCAAAGTTCATAAGTTTGTTGGATCTAAATCGAAAAATTAGGGAAATCCGACAAACATTCAGGAAAAAAAAAAACAAAAGCTTATTTTCTGGTTCTAGCTTGACTACAAATAATCAAACTTCTATAAATAATTTTTTTTTTCGAAAATGGATCTAGCGAGTGTATGAGTAATTTAGGCATGCTAGGTCTTGATAGCAAGAGTTTGAAGGAAATTCACTATAATTTGATCTCAATGACAAGGAAAATAAATTACAAGAAAACTGAAGTGCGATGACTAGGAATTAAAGGAACTTGGGACCAAAGTACGGGAATCTAAAGAAAATATGCCGAAACACGCAAAATTCAAAGGGGAAATTAAAGTGCAAATACTGGGAATTGAAATTAATTTCACTGGAATTTAAGTACATTAAAGGTTTAAAACACTCTTGACGCTCACATAGAAACATTAAAATGAACACTACATCGACATCCACAATGCACATAACAATTTAAAATTATAACCTTAAAACGAAAATTGAAATGGATAGATAATGGATCGACAGGAAATACTTCAGAAGAAAATTGGCATTCTTTTAGCATATGACTCAATTTTTCAAACGCTTGTCTAGATTGGCGTTCAAAATCATTTTAAGTAGTGCGAAAATTTTCAATCTTTTGGCATACAACTCAAATTTTCAAATGCTTGTCTATATTAGCATTCAAAGTCATTTTAAGTAGTGAGAAAATTTTAAAAAAAAAATTTAGAAGGGAAAATAACACAAATAATCTATGAACTTTGGGTTAATGTCAATTTGGTCCATGGACTTTTAATTTGTTCAATATAGTCTTTAAAATTTTGGTAAATGTTCAATATAGTTCTCGAAATTAATGGAAATATTCATTATGGTCCTTCCATTAATTTAAGACCAGGGATTATGTTGAACATTTTCATACAGTTCAAGAACTATATTTAACATTTACAAAAAATTTAGGAGCTACATTGAACAATTTAAAACTTAGAGACCACATTGCATATTGAGCTAAAGTTTAGGAATGAGATTGAAAAAAATAAAAAGTTTAGGGATGAAATTACACATTGAGCTAAAGTTCAGGGACTTTGTTTATATCATTATCCCTTTTTAAAACTATCTTTTGATTTTGATTTTTATGTGAGGAAAAAGAAAAGCTATTTATGCTGGCAAAAAAATATTTTAAATTTTTATTAAGCCTTGTCTTCCTCCGTCCCTAATTAAAAGTAAATTTCTTTTGACACTCCTCATTGTTGGGTTCGATACATGGGACACAGGCTATGTTTTCCTCCATCCTTGGCTGGAGAAAACTTCCTAGAATCAATTATCCGATTGGCAGGCTATGAATATGGACTACACATCTATTTAGATTTTTAAAAAAATTATATGTGAAAGATCTTCATGACTTGTAACCCACCAATGAGAAAGAATTGGATGTTGCTAGATCTATCATTCTCTTGTCTCGTGAAGGGCATCTGGACTTCCAAATGATATGGGTGAAAAAAGTCCAGGGTCCAAGAGTTAAGAAGGCCGAACAAAAACCGAAGCTCATATACTTTTTTTTTGGGGGGGTGCATGTCATGTCCCTTGTAAAAAAATTCACGAACGAATTATTTTTTACTTTTGACATTGAGAATTGGTTTGTGATTTTCGTTCAATAGATCATGTGGCCCCGCCTGTGAATGAGTTCGTTCATCATCGGTCTTCAAAAATATTTTCAAGTATGTCTAACGTCATATGAGTCGTTGGTCTCAAGATATTTCAAGTGCAAGGAAAGATCAGTCTATGTGATTGGCTTGCTTCTGGACGTGTTACTCATGACCGATCCGATACAGAAAAAAGAAAAAAACCATCTTAGGGACGTGGGACTGATCTAGGAATTGGAGGAAAAGGATCTGTGAGAAGAAGATCGGTTAAAGAAAATCTAAAGTTATGTTGGGCCTATCAAGCCCAAGATCTTTGCAACAATATAACCCAAACGTGGAAACTCAGCAAACAAAACCTCCAAAAGTGGACTCACGTTGATCTCTTCCAGTGTCGTCTACAGAAGTTTCGGGATCTGAGTATGTCCTAAAATTGCTTCGTCTGAATGTTGTTGGGACTTAAAATTCGAAGGAATTCTCAAGGGTGAGTGAAGAAAAACTCTCTCCAATTAAGGGGACAGGCGTATAGGCATCAATACGTTAAAATGAGGAATGTATTCGGGCGCTATGAGAAGAAGACCATCGGTTGAGGAAAATCTAATTTATGTTGGGCCTATCAAGCCCAAGAACTTTGCAACCAGATAACCCAAAAGTGGAAACTTAGCAAACAAAACCTCAGGAGGACCCACGTTGATCTCTTCCAATGTCGTTTACAGAAGTTTCAGCTTCTGCTGGAAAGGGTATATGGTTGGACTAGGACTTCCGGGTCATGTCCAAATGAAATCCCCTTGATAAAACTGCTAGATCACATGGCCATGAACCTCAAAGTCTCACGAAATCAGACTTGTACAGTAGGGCATCTTCTCTAGACGTGCAGCTAAAAAGAGACGAATAGATAGATTCTTTTTATCAGCATCTAAGGGGCTGCATGAGTAACATTTCCGTTCTTTTTTGTTCCACGGAACGAGAAATAAAAAAAAGTGTTTACGTTCCTAACAATTTTTGACCAAAAAAATGCGTTTGGTAAATTTGTTTTAATAAAAAATGAATAGAAACACGTTTGGTAAATTTTGTTCTTTTTTTGTTTCTTTTAATTTTTTAATATTTTTATTTTATTTTTCATTTTTTCCTTTCTTTTTTATTTTTTCTTCTTTCGGCCGGTCACCGGCCTCCGGCGGCCGGCCGACGGGGGCGGCGGCCTCGCCCGGCCACGGCGAGGCTCGCCGGCCCTCGCCGTGGTTGGGCGAGCTCGAGCTCGCCGCGTCGGCGAGGCCGAGCCTCGCCATGGGCCGGGCGAGCTCGGGCTCGCCCGGATCCGGCGAGGCCGAGCCTCGGCGGGGGCGGCGCTCGGCCTCGCCGGATCCGGGCGAGCCCGAGCTCGCCCTAGGCCGGGCGAGCTCGAGCTCGCCCAAATCCGCGAGGCCGAGCCTCGGCGGGGGCCGGCGACGCTCGGCCTCGCCGGATCTGGCGAGCCCGAGCTCGCCCTAGCCAAGGCGAGGCTCGGCCTCTCCGGGGGCCGGCGACGCTCCGGCGAGGTCGCCGACCCTCGACGGCGTCGCCGGCCCTCGACGGCGTCGCCGGCCCTCGACGGCCGGTCGCCGGCCATGGCCGAGGCCGGCGACCGGCCAAAAAAAAGAAGAAAAAAAGAAGAAGAAAAGAGAAGAGAGAGAAAGAAGAAGCGTTTCTTCAAAATCGTTTCAACAAACAACAACTTTTTTTGTTTATTTCTGTTTTTTTGTGTTAGGAATAAAAAAAAAAAAAAAACAGAAACGCAACCAAACGCGTTTCTGTTCCTTTTTTTTTGTTCCCAAAAACAAAAAAACAAAAAAAGTGTTAAAAACAGAAACGAGGAGTAAAAACATGCAGGCCCTAAATGGGTATGTACTCACATGTGAACTTGTCGAGAAAAAGAAAAACCGAACTTGCAGGGGAGCCGTTGCTGTAATGCGTAAATCCACATGGGTAACCGACGTATGCCTTTCGCATGATAATCGCGCTTTGTGTCTAATACTACCGGAAAGGTAAATTAGCAGAACATTCAATGTAACAGGGGTGTATATATCTGCATTATCCGATACCTGATAGAAGGCCAGACACTGAAGCACAAATCTTTTTCATAGAATTTAGTTCCAAGATTAGCGCACTATCATCGCCCTTACCATATGTCATCGAGTTTTATACCAAGTTAAAGCAATAAATGTTAACATGGCTCCAAATACCACCGTAGAACTGAAAAACGGGCCAACACCGGATCTCTTTATTCTCCGATTGCATGATAGCAGGAAATTCTTAAATATATACTCGATGCATGAGCACTCAGCGCTCAACCCAGCAGGTAACTCCTTAATGGCCTTCCTGCAAGAATAATTGGCCACTCAACCACAAAAGAGAAGTTGATTGTAATAAAAAGTATATACTCTGATCAGAAGTGCATATAAAATAGGAGAAAACTAACAAGAAATCAGGAGAAATGATCGTGTTTCATAAAGATACTCTGGATAGAGATTCACTATATTCTATCTTCCTTTGGACAATCCTCCTTAAACTCATAAGCAATTTCACAATCACCGACAAATAACAGAAGGATATATCTGCATGTAAGGGCTGCTTGCAGAGTTGAGGAACATGCCACCGCCTCCAGCTCTCCAAATTTGTTAAAATAAATAGATGGTTATATATAATCCTTCAATTTCATTTCCTACCGATACAAATTATGAGTTCCCCCTGATTAGCTGCTCCTCCACGGATGATGATGTTTCTGATGAAGTATATATATCAGTTAATTTATTCCCGAGTATGTTGAACTTTCCATGATTTCTCCTCTCCCTCATCAATCTTCCAGTATAATTCTGAGCTTGGAAAAGAAATCTATCTGAGTGGGTCAGTTTCAGCAGCGGTCATGAAATAAGAGGCTTAAATCCACTCTCTTGAACTGAAAGTTTCTTCCAGCGGTCAACTTTGGCAGGGTTAATGGAGCGATCGGAGTAATTGCCTCTGCTTCCTCACAACCAGCAGGCCCTCCTATAGAGAATATTGAATAAAAAATTGATAAGAGTGATTATAGGTGTTCAAGGATAGAGCCATAAGCAGCAGAGATCATGACTTCACCACCTATGGGATATTCCCAGTCCGGCCGGAAAAACTCCAGCAGTATATGAACATGGATAATAAACTTTAGCTAGTTGTTAACCGTGTCTTATACCAAAGGAAACCAATAAAGAAAAATTTCCTGATCACAATATGAACACAAAAAGGAACAAATTCAAACCTCAAGCCATGACAGAAAACATGCCTAAGAATCCAAGAGCAATAAATGATCGTTTGTGCATTTAAACTAACCGAAATTCAATCACTAAGCACCAGCTCCCCAAGACTCCTCAGTTTGTCTCCTCAGCTCTTCATCAGCATTTCTCAGGAACTGGTCCCAACCGCTCCCAGGACTCGTATCCAAGTAATCGTACGGCACTGCCGTTTTCAAACCAGGTCGAACCGTGCACCGACTCTCTACAATTCTAAAATCCACGCTTTCATCAACCCCTTCACTCAGTTCGTCCCATGAAAAGAGGAGCGGCAGCGTAAACGTCCCCCAAGGGTTGAAATCCAGTACCTTAACCCTCCCATCCTTTGTTACATAAACATCAAACGTGTAATTATCCAATTCAAAGTTTGGACATACTTCATTTTCAAAGAAATCCTCGATCAAAATTTTAAGATGGTCCTTCTTCTCGAGGAGGACCGGGTAAAATGTGGTAACCTCACGTTGGCAGATCCCAACCAGGAGCTTATTCCTCACAAAGCAACGGAATTCCATCTCCAGTCGAAGCACTGGCTGCCACTTCCGTAGAGCAAGGAAAAAGCTCTGGGGCCTCGACGAGGTCTTGTCACTACAAGAATCATATGCATGACAGAGATCGTGGGTTGTCGAATCAGATGCACGTAGCAGGAGTGCAATCTCACTGAGAGATGTGCACCGAAGGTTCCCGCTGCCACTAATCCAAGCAGCGTCTTTTGGCGAGCTCCAGTTTAGCTTAGGGAAAACAGCACCCCCCAGCGATTCAATTGATTCTTTGATCTCTAACTCGAGTTCAGGAAAAGAAGGAGGTGGGAATTCCTCGGATTCATCTTCAGATCCTTCTGAAACCACAAGATCATCTTCGTCCACAGGATTATGAACCCTGTTGGGAAGAGCATCCTCACCTGTGATGGAAATAGGTAGAACAAATGGCCCAGAGTCTCCAAGAAGGTACTGGACAAAGGTCTCCGGAAGCCGATGAATATGGGTTTTGATAGATGCCGACTTGAATCTAGGATACCACTCTTGGATCTGGCATCGATCCACTTCTTCTTGCCTCATTTCTTCGTAACTTTCAATAAGGCTCGTTCTGCAGTAGAGAAGCTAGAGATAAACCAACAAGTACTTGGGGCAATTTTACTGATTACTGAAGCAGGCACCTGTAGAGAGCCTAAAGAATTTCAATGGTTCCATATAGTAGAATAGTACGCACACGCATCACTTACGACTGGCAAGCACAAATAGGCATGAAATGGGGAAAAAAAAAAATTCAAGCAGGTATGTGCAAAGAGCTTGACGAATTTCAATGGTTCCATATAACAGAACGATACGCAAACGCATCGATTACGACCAGCAAGCACAAAATAGGTATGAATTAGGAAAAAAAAATTCAAGCAGATTGATTCCAAAAAGAAAGACATCGTCAACTGTCTGTCAAACATCTCCTACACCAAGCAGAAACTCCTAAAGGAACAGATTCTTGAATTGTTTGCGCTCAAAGCACCGTCGGAATCAATAACAAGAAACCAGCTTGACGCAGGCCAGCACAAACTAATCAGACAGTCAAGATTCAAGAAAACAGAGACACCCAGAGAAATCTAAGACAGACCCATTACATGTTCTATCAGAATCAGGGCATAATCCAGCTTCAGCCGTTCTCGAACGACTTCCGTATGTAATAGACGATCTTATACAGAATTACACATTGCAAGACAGAGCACGACGCAAGCTTAGGCAGATAAGGAAAAGAGAAGGCACGCTCACGGAAGTCAAGAGGCCGAGAGAGGTCCAGCGATGGCGGCGAGGGTCGCGGCGGCGGCGGCGGCGGCGAGAGAGTGCGACGGTGCTGTTCGAGCGGGAGGAGACAGGCGAGACCGGAGCATATTAAACTTTTGGATTAACACTACCACAACCCTTAAATTAGTACATTTACCATAAATTTACCTTAAATTATTTTTTAATTATAAAAATCCAAATTGTTACATTTTTCATAAATTTACTCTATTAATATTTCATTAAATTAGATTAATATCATAAAAAATTACAAACAAGTGTACTTATGATAAATAGAAGGTAGAACCTTCTGAGACTTTATTTCATATTTGGCCTAAATTTAGGGACTATTTATGTTATTTTCCTTATGTTAAATCATGCCTAGCTAGGTGCTATTGTAGTGGGCTATGCCGAGGACGGACCGTAACAATTGGTTCAGCTCGGCCGCTTTTTGTAGTAGCTCGCCGAATAGGACGGCAAAATCAGTCTAGGCCGGCCCATGGGCTAGAAGCCTAGCACGTCAGGATGCAAGTGACAGCAATCGTTGCATTTCCCTTTTCCAAGACTAATGGAAATTTTGACTTGTTTGTGACAAGGGTAGAATTAAACTAGGTCAAATAAAATTTCAAAACTTTCCTCCACTAATTGTTACTATAAATAAATTAATATTTCACCCAATTTCCCATGCCCCTTCCATATTCTCTCTCCTCTACTCCTTCCATGATCCGGGAACTAGCATTTTTCACAAAAGCCTGACCTCTAAGCCATCATCACTTGATATCTAATGGTAGCGAAATCTATATTCCCTTAATAATTTATATGCACGTACAAAATAAGAATACAAAAACACTTAATTCTCGTGTGGATCGTATGACTCTATAAAAATATTAACTACACATTGTGTTGGACTCATACGTGTTATATAGATTATCTCATTATAAGCAGAAATTGCAATGTAACAATCCTCCGGTGCATTTGAATAAAGAAGTTTGTATTAATGAATTACCCAATTGGAGTTGGCTTCTTGTGACACAAGAAGCACGGACTTAGTAAGATACATACACGTCACAACATGACCCAATAGTATTTGCGCCATGAGCCGGCCCATGACACGACCTGAGTTGGCATAACACAGTTGACAACATTATTAGGCTGGGCCGCACATGACCGACATGAGCGGCACCAAATTATTGGATCTAATGAAGAACGTCATTCCTAGTACTGCAAAATGAGGATTTTAATTTTCTCAAATTCAAAATCTCGCTTTTTCAAGGTGTACAACTTTTTATATCTTTCTGCTTGCTTTTTGTGTGCGTGCGTGTGGCATACACTTGATAGTTCAATGATTCCATAGTTCTGGGCCTATCCATTTTGTGGGAAAAGGAGATGCTAATCACAATATCGATATTTGTGATCAAGTGAGTCCATCCGGAAAAGTGTGAGAGGCGATTCCAAGGATAGATGGGTCCGAGCGTAAGAAGTTACCACAGAAGCACCCAAAAAGAGATGAAGGACCATGTCCACGGGACCATGTCCACGGGACCATGTTGACGGGAATTGATTTACTCCACAAGTCAAATTGTCTATTGCGAAGGTTGAAGAGAACCCTTCGTTTAGTGAAGTGTCGCTATCAGGCCGAAAGATATTACTTAACCCGAGCGTACGTGAGATCAACTACTGTCCGTAGTTGAATTTTATGGATATGAGGCGGCATCCATGTAAAATCCAACGGCCGAGACAAATTTAGGCTCACAGGCAGATAAGTCATGCAAGTATCCTAGGGCTGGCCACCGAGTTGTGCCTGGCCGACACAAGAGGTTAAGCCTAGACAAACCCAACTCAGCCAATCCTGATATAGTTCTTAGGCCAGTCCTAGTCTTGGAGCCTCTAGCACCAACACCAAGCAAATTGATCTCTGATCTTGAGACTTTAAGGTTGATCTAACTTGAACCAACCTTGTATGTATGTACATTTTTTGTCCAATCCCTAGGCCCCTCCTCTTCTTTCTTCTGCTGAATAAAATAAAAACCCTATTGCCTCTCTTCGCTAAATCTCTCACCTGTGAACGCAACTTAGTTGGTGGTATCGCTCGCCTCATGAATGCAACTCGCTCACGTCTCTTCCCTTACTCTAGGAACGTAGCTCAGCTGTGAATTCCCATTTTGTGCTTGATTTGAGAGCTTCAAGTTCATGTAAGCTCTCATTTTGTGAGAGGTATTTATTTTTCTACTTTCGCTTCTCAGTTTGTGCTTAATTTGAGAGTTCAAGCTCATGTGATTTCCTAGCCTGTGCTGGGTATTTAAATTTCCCCTTTCACTTCTTGGTATGTGCTTGATTTGAAAGCCTTAAGTTCATTAGAAAAATCTCTTTCTTGGTGATGATAATGCTTCCCAATATACGAGGTAGTCCATTTGTTGATAATGCCCATGAGAAACCTTGCTTTTTGTGTTTTATGAACCTCGAATAGTCATCTGATGATATGCTGCTTGTGAGCTTTTCCTTGAAACAAATAGCGAATTTCTTTCCTTTAATATTTGCATGTATTAAATCATGTCCTAACTTTGCTCTATTTGTCGTTCATTTGACTAAATAAATGTGGTTTTGGTTATTGCACGTCTTTAAAACCATTGTTAAGTATTAATTATGTTTGTAGTTTGTTTTGTTTTTGGGTATTTAGAAGTTGAAGTGATCTTTTAAGAATGAACAAGATATGAAGTTGTATAATTTATGATTTATGTTATGTATTTTGAAACACTTATTATTTTCTTTTATAGGTAACATTTATATTGCAATCCATAAATTGAAAATATGACTGAATAAAAGGATAGGAATGTCAATTATGGGCCCGAGAATTGGCAGGAGCGCCACCATCGATACTTGGTGCAATTTCGTAGTAAGTATATTCTCATATTTAATGAAACAAAATATGCCCTAAGTGGGGGCAAGCCCCCACTCAATTCCTAAAGATTAAGGGATAATAAATAGGACCAACAAATTTGAGAGATTCCATGATGTGGTACTATTATGAACATTAAAAAAAAAAGTTATGCCATTAAATAGCTTATCAATGAAAATTGGAAAAATTATCCAATCAATTTCAAAATATATTATACTTATACAAATTTAGTTTTAAATTTTCCAAATATGCCACTTTAGTCCTGATTAATTTTCCTGGAAAATTGCTGACATGATGGTATGACACATATAATGACCATCGATAGCTAAACTTAATAGGAATGATGATAACCATGCTAAATAAAGTTCAAAAGGGAATGTACTGTCCATACTTATCCATCAAGCTGTGGGCATAGGAAATATCAAAGGTATTCAATTAAATAGGTGGTGTCCTACCCTTTCTCATCTATTTTTTTTGCAGATGATGCTATATTTTTTCTAGATGGCAAACTACAGGAATGTCAAAACTTAGCCAATATCCTCAACCAATATTGTTTAGCAACGAGTCAAGTTGTGAACCAGAACAAATCTGCCATTTTCTTTAGTAAGGCGTGTCCCGTTCGTCTACAGGAAAACCTGGTCCAAGAACTTCAAGTACCTGTGCTTACCAAGTTTGGTAAATACCTAGGTATACCATCTGATTAGGGGAGATCAAAAAAGGAGGTGTTCGCCTGGATTTTGGGTCGAGTGAATTCAAAACTGGAAGGCTGGAAAGAGCAGTTCATCTCCAAGGGTGGTAAGGAAACTTTAGTTATGACAATAGTCCAGGCAATCTCACAATATGCCATGTCTATCTTTAAGATTCCTGTGTCTCTCTATAAATCTATTGAGCAGAAAATTACCAAATTCTGGTGGCAAAATCATTGCAACAAGAGAGGCATCTATTGAAAAAGATGGGATATACTTAAGAATAGAAAGAACACCAGGGGACTTGGCTTTCGCGACCTCATCACTTTTAACAAAGCCTTACCGGGAAAACAGGCATGGCGTCTCATACAAGAGCCATCCTCCCTATGGAGTCAACTTTTTAAAGGTCTTTACTATCATTCAAAGGAGTTCTGGAATGCCGAAAAAGGGGCTAGACCATCCTGGGGCTGATAGACTATACTGACCGGCAGAGACACTATATTGAATCACATACAATGGTTAGTTGGAGATGGAAAACGGATCTTAATACAAAAAGGTAAATGGCTTGCGAGAGGTATAATCGAAGGGCCTGCGTCTAGAGGAGAACCAGTGAAGGTTGCAGATTTCATCCTACCGGGTCAGAATAGCTGGAATGAATCCTTACTGCGCAGTAATTTTGATGATCAAACTGTCGAGGAAATCTTTACTATTCAGCTTCGCACTCATTGTACAACCGATCAACTCATTTGGAAGGAAACTTAAAATGGCGTATATATAGTAAAAAATGGTTACAACTCCCTCAGATTTACGGACAACACTAATGCACACAGCTGCGCCTCCTCCTCCTATCAAACTCCATGACAGCTTTGGCGCAAGATATGGAATATGAAGACCCCCCCCCCCCCCCCGAAGCTACGAATATTTATGTGGTCCTTATGCCACAATGCTCTATCTACAAGGGATAATCTCTACCATAGACGCATCATTCCAGATCCAGTGTGTCAACTTTGTCAAGCGCACAGCCCAGAAACAACAGAGCATATATTCCTATTATGTCCATGGACACGCATTGTCTGGTCTCACCCACAGGTTCAAATCACACCAGCAGCATATCACACACAATGCATCAATGCTTGGTTAACAGATCTGTTAGATAAACGAGATATATTACCTAATCTGGAGACTCTTGTGCATATATTGTGGCAGATCTGGAAAACTTGAAATAATTTTGTTTTCCGCAGGCTTCTCCCTAATCCAGCACGGGTAGTTGTAGTGGCTTTTGTGAATGCCCACGTTGCTCGTCGCTGTAATGGAGCAATGTCGGGATCTCAGTTTCGCTCCTCAAATTTAAATCGGGTGTGGCGCCCACCGGAACCCGGAACTCTGAAGATCAACATCGACGGAGCCTTTCCCACTACACCAAACGAGGGTTCGGTGGCGTCTGTCAGTCGCGATCACTCCGGCCGGCTCGTTGATGGATTCATTAGCAGTATTATAGCCTCTTCGGCTCTGCAGACAGAGGTACAAGCCCTCACACTCACCCTCCAAAACCTATTGCAGAAAAAAATGGAAAATGAACAACTTATCTTGGAATATGACTGCCTGGTACTCGTAGAAGCCGTGCATCTTCCTTGCTCGACGCCATGGGAGATCCGTGCACTAGTCTCAGAGGCAGCGGCGCTGCTCCCTTGTTTCCCTAACTTACAACTTGTGCATTGTAGGAGAGAAGCCAATCACATTGCTGACTGGGCGGCGAAAACCCATGGACACCGAAGTCTCCCCACGAATTGGGCTGTTTCCCCTCCCCCACCTCTTTTGGACCTTCTTTGTACTGATATTCTGGCAAATGGTGGCACTCTTGGTTAGATTATATAATATTTCTCCGTTTTCAACCAAAAAAAAAAAGTTCAAAAGGGAAGGAGCGGGAGGAAATTAAGTGGTCGAAATTTTTATTAACCTTTTATTCAAATTAAAATTGGTTAGAAATTAATTTTTGAAAATAGTTGAAAACACCAGAAGCTATCTCTCCCTCAGTAATAGTGACAGGTCATGAGAATCTCTTTCCATTTTGTTGGGGCATCCTTGAATAGAATCTTAGTAATCTCTTTTAGCGTTGTCGTGGCTCGTGACTCGAATCTAAGTGGTCATAGGAGAAAAAAAGGGGTGGATGGTCGCTAAATAATGATGTATTCGCCCCTGTTATGTACAAATGTGTAAAATAATTTTGTTATGTCTCTCACGTATTTGAATTTTACAATTTGAATTCTATTTTAACTTATGAACAACCTTATAAGAAAAATTCAAATCTTGAAATAGTTCTCTCCTTCTACATACATGTGTAATCTCTTCATGCTGCGTCAATAAGCTCTTTCCATTAATTAATACTTAGGATATTGTCAAATAAGTCGATTATGCAAAATACTTTAAATATCAACTTTTTGCATATACACGACACGACAAGCGTGTACCTTTTGGTAATGAGATGGAGGCAGGGACAGGACAAAGCTAGATGTATTAGCCGACCCCCTCTATTAATACATGTATACTTCAAAAACAATGTTTTATTTGCATTGAATGTGGAACCTATTTATTCATAAAATTATTGATTAAAAAAAAAAACATTTGCGAAAGAAACACTCAAAACTTGGTTATGTGTTGGGGGGTAAATTTTAGTTGCAAAATGTGATTGAAGGGCTTTGAGCACGTTATTGTTCTAGTTCTCAAGTCATAATTGTTTTAAGGGTTAATACCCTAAAAAATCCTAAACTGGTACACCTATGACAAATTCATCCCAAACTATTTTTTTGACCACCAGAAATCCCAAACTAGTATACATTTGACAAATTTACCTCAAACTGGTACACTTGTGACAAATTTACCTTTTGTTAGTTTTCACTACATTTTACTGTCAAATTATTAAGTTAAATGACATGTGATAGTTGACTGGTATACCAATTTGAGATTTTACGCTCCGTTTGTCATAGTTTTACAATTTTTTTGATTTTTTTGTGGTATTAATCCAATTTAGCGAAGGGTATATTTGTCACAAATTTACCAGTTTGGGGTTTTTTGTAGTCGAATAAATTAGTTTAGGGTAAATTTGTCATAAATGTATCAATTTATGATTTTTTATGGTCAATCGGGGTAAATTTGTCACAGGTGTACCCGTTTGGAGTTTTTCATGGTCAAAAAAATGGTTTGAGGTAAATTTGTCACATGTGTACCAGTTTTGGGTTTTTCAAGGTATTAAGCCTTGTTTTAAATAGGATCGTGATCTTGGAGTGCATTAGCATTGACTTTTTGCATATACACAACAAGCATGCACCTTTTGCCAATAAGATGGAGGCAGGGACAAATACTTTCTCAGGATAAAGGTAAATGTATTAGTCGACCCCCTATATTAATACTTTGAAAAAAAAATGTTTTATTTGCATTGAATGTGGAACCTATTCATAAATTTATTGATTAAAAAATATGTATTTTTCATATCTTTTATTGCAACATCTGCGAAAGAAACACTCGAGACTTGGTTAAGTATTTAGGGTAAATTTTGGTTGCAAAATGTGATTGAAGGGCTTTGAGCATGTTATTGTTCGAGTTCTCATGTCATAATTATTTTAAATAATTTCTTGGAATGTGTCAGCATTGACTCTTTGCATATACGTAACAAGTGTGTACTTTTGCTAATGAGATGGAGGCAAGGACAACTAATACTTTCTCGGGATAAAGCTAGATGTATTAGTTGACTCCCTATATATATATATATATTTTTTTTTTTGATGACCCGGAACCGCATACAGACCCAAGCAACCGCGACGTAAACCCGGGGCGACCCACGGGGACCCACCTCCCACGGACCGCAGTTTAGTCGAACAAGCGAACACGGGGATTTGAACTCGCTCCCTTCCAGTAGAGAGATTGAGCACAAACCACGAGACCACCAATGGGGTGGATAGTTGACTCCCAATATTAATACATGTATACTTTGAAAAAAGTTGTTAATTCATAAAATTATTGATTAAAAAAATGTGTTTTTCATATCTTTTATCACAACATTTGCAAAAGAAACACTCGAGACTTGGTTATTTGTTCAAGGGTAAATTTTGATTGCAAAATGTGATTGAAGGGCCTTGAGCATGTTATTGTTCGAGTTCTCATATCATAATTGTTTTAAATAGGATCATGATCTTGGAGTGTCTCGGCATTGACTTTTACATTTTGCCTTTTACTTTTATTTATTAAGAATTTGCAACTAAAGCACTTTGAATTGAATTTAACCTAACAAATCTAAAACTTTCATGATATATAAAAGAAGGTGTTGGAAAAGCCTCATACGACACTTTGAAGTTGACAAAACCATATATTTCTCATTAATATTCGAAAAATGCGTATGTTATTTGATTTCAAGTAATGTTGATATAAATGATACTCCATCACCATTGATGGACTTCCAAGTACAAAATGAGAAGACTAACTGAAGCTCAATGCACTATCATAAAGGGTGAACAAGTTGAGGAGAGGGAAGTCCGTGAAGAATTGGAGGTACCTTGATGAGATGAACATCTTAATAAAGTGTAAATCACTAACGCACCAAGGATAACAAAATGGATGGCAGCTTGTAGTCAACTACAGGGGGTGGACGGAGCTTGGATAGACTTGCGAGAAGATGATAGAGGTAACTCACTATATCATACGTGAGAAGAAATTCTTCACATGATTTATGTAATCTGAGTAAGAAGATCTATATATTTCTTTGAACTAATATCGCAGGTGAAAAAAAGATTTATAACTAGCCTATTGAAAAACTAGAAGAAAAATATGAAGTAGAATCGAAATGGTTACTATAAATTTGGAAGAGTGGAATATTGCTAGGAATAGTCAATCTATTTTGGGGAAACATCACATCACTAGGAAGATTTGAATATATGGGCAATAGGATATCCGGTAATTGTGTCCGTCATCTTCGACGGAAAATTAATTTTATTGAAAATTGTCCAACGGCTAGTTTGAGGATCAAAGACCATGGCTGCATTTGGTGTTGGCTTTGGAAAGGGGATAAGTACACTAATGGTGCCATAAGTTGTGTACAGCGCTCACTTTGGTGCCAAAAGTTTCTACCGGATCACTTAAGTGCCAAATCGGAGAAAAAACGATCACTTTGGTGCCATCGGCGAGAAATTCTGGCCAAAATGATTATGTGGCTTTATATTATTTTTTTTAAAAATCGATAAACCCTTTAAACGACGTCGTTTTCTGTCCTACTTTAGAAAATGACATTGTTTTGCCGTCCTATGTGGATGGCTTAGGAAAAACGACGCCGTATAGCTCATTTGTGATTGAAATTAGGGTTTTTTTTGTTCATCCTCGCCGACCTAGCTTGCTCGGCCACCGTCGCTCGGCCACCGTGCTCGGCCACCATCGCTCGGCCAAGAAGTGATGGGAAAATAGGAGGTGAGGGCGGAGGAGGAGGAGGAAGAAGGGGGTTGAAGGTGTAGAGAGAGAGAGAAGACGAGGAGTGTGAGGGAAACAAGGAGGGCGCAGATGGAGATGGTGGATTAGGCTCTGTTCAGAGAGTGGCTGGTGCTGGTGTTGTTCTTCGAGGAAGAAGACGCCGCCGCCATGGCTTCTCTCTCTCTGCTGGTGTTGTTCTTCAGGGAAGAAGACGACACTGCCATGGCTTCTCTCTCTCTCTCTGCTGGTGTTGTTCTTCGGGGAAGAAGACGATGCAGTCATGGCTTCTCTCTCTCTCTACTGGTGCTGTTCTTCGGGGAAGAAGACAATGCCGCCATGGCCTCTCTCTCTCTCTCTCTCTCTCTCTCTCTCTCTCTCTCTCTCTCGATTTGGGGATTTAGAGTTTCGACTTGGGGTTTAAGACGCCAAACAACATCGTTTAGTGGTTTACACGTTGACTGGACTCTCCGGCAAGCCACATCAGTATAAGAAATTAATAAAAAAAAAGGCCACGTCGGATTTCCGGCCGATCAGATCGGCGTTGGCACCAAAGTGAGCGTTTTTCAAATTTTTTGGCACTTAAGTGATCCGACGGAAACTTTTGGCACCAAAGTGAGCGCTGTACACAACTTATGGCACTATTAGTGTACTTATCCCCTTTGGAAAGGGATTTTGGGCATCTAAAGATCTTTGGGCCAATATTTGGGTGTTCGGTAAAATTTTTGAAACCCACATTGAGGCAAAGTTTGCCTTTGAAAGGCTGAAAGCCCAAGGCAGCGGCTGAAAGCCCAAGGTAGGTCCTAGGCTGCCTTGGGCTTTCAGCCTTCTTAGAAGGCAAAGGGAGTAAAATTTCTTTTCCAACTTTATCCTCACTGATTTTTTGATTTTGCCTTTGTTTGCGACTATTCATCTTCTTCTCCTCGGGGCTAGCCGGCATGTTTGCTGTGATTGCGAGGGTCTGGCCATGGGCTAAAGAGAGGCCAGCGACCTAGGTGATCGTCGTAAAGGGGTCACACAACCTAGGTGAGTGCCATCTAGGTTGCGCGACCCTCACGAGGTCGATTGAGGTCGCCAGATCCAGACGGTAGACAGGCTTTGGTGGTCGCACAACACTAGCAAGGGGCTGCCTAGTGTCGAGCAACCCAGTTGGCCCTCGTCGAGATCGAGTAACCTTCGTGAGGGTTGCGTCGGCAAGGGCTTGGGTTTGTGTGACCCACTTGGCCCTTGTAGGGGTTGGGCGAGAAGGGGTTGAGCGAGCACCACCCAGCTAGCTCTTGCTAGGGTCTAGCTGGCCCCGACCCACGCGACTTAGTAGCCTTCGTTGGAGTTAAGCGACCTCTACGAGGGTCGCATCGGCAAGGGCTGCCTAGGTTTGCGCAACCTAGGTGGCGCTCATCGAGGTCAAGCGATTTCCGTGAGAGGTTGTGCGGATCTCACGACCCTCGTCGGGGGTCGCCTAACCCCAGTCGACCTTCGCTAGTGGTCCACGGGAGCAGATAACGATCACTAGCGATCCATTGGTGACAGATTTGGATATCGGCAGCCACCTGATCTGTTAGGGCCAACTTTTTTCTTTTCTTTTTTTAATTGAAGTGCTTTGTATAAATATAATTTTCCCAAACACAATTTTATTTAAAGGTATTTCATAATGGACTTTTAAATTACAATTTAACAAACACAATTTGTATTTGGAAAACTCCTTTAACTTAAAGTCCTTTGTATTTTTTCAAAGACTTTCCCAAAAAGTCCAACCAAATGCACTCTAAAAAAAGACTCAACGTATATTGAAGGACATGGAATGAGGAGTGTTGAAATACACGTGTGAGTTGTGTTAGAGAAATCTTATATAGAAAAATTGGGGTTACGTAGAACGGTCAAAACATCCCAATTGATCATAACTATTGGTTTAAGCTTTTAAGTGAAAATGAATCTAACTCAATATGTTGACAGGCTCGGACTTGGGGCTCTCTCTTTGCTCCTTGGAAGAAGGTATCGAGTTTCTGTTGTGTACTTCCAACAATTGATATTAAAGTCAATGGTTGATTGGTGGGCCCTTAATTTGTTCCGATGTTTGGTAAATATCTTAAAGAAGAAATCTCATGATCGATGCTTGTTTTGGGTGGAAATTGCCATCACTATTGGTTTGACAAGAAGAGATCGTGAATAGTTAGTCTGGCCTAACAACGCAAGATAAAGACCGTGGACAGTTAGTTCGGCAACACAAGATAGAGATTATGGGTGACACAATCCCAAGTTAACATTTGATGATGGTTGTTGTGCATTGTTTTGGGTGCATTCCAATTAGGGGTATGCATGGTCCGGGCAGGTGATTCCCGACCTAGAACCGGGAACCGCCCTCTAAGGACCGGTTCCATAAAATTGGAACTGGGATCCACCCGGGAACCGGACCGCCGATCCGATCCGGTTCCTAGGTGAATTTATGGAACCGGTCTCACCAATAATAATATCATTTTCTAAATCCCGCCGTGAGTACTCTTCCCTACGAACCCTAGCCCGAGGGGGTTCCTGGGTTTCTCGAAAGCTCCGATCTTGACGTGAAACAACTTTGGTTTTTGACTGAAATTACTGGTTCTTCGCTTGACCTATTCTTCTTCTCCTCCTCCTGCTTCTTTGCATGCTTGATTTTTGCCCACTAACTACTCGGCGTTTTGTCAAGGTGTGTGCTTTGGACTTTTCAACTTCAGGATTAGGACCTCTCCATTTGGTTTGACCGGCATGATATTAGATTACCCACTTTAATTAATTTTTTATGATTTGGGTTTGTTAATTAGTAATTTCAAAATTTTTTAATATTAAAAATTAATATATTATCCTAATATAATCGGTCCGGTCCCGGTGGGCAGGTGGACGGATCCGCCCATGGAACCGGGAACCGGACCAGTTCCCTCAAGAACCACCGGTTCCGGGCGATTTCGGTTCGATTCCAGGCGGGTCTCGGTTCTTTTGCACACCCGTAATTCCAATAACCTGGAGGTTTAAGTTGAGATAATGCAAAAAAAAAAAAAGTACCTCAATTAAAAGGAAGCAAACCTAACAATAAGTTCACACATGAGGAGGAGATTGTTAAAATATGTGTGTGAGTTGTGTTAAAAAAATCTCATATTAGAGAATTGATATGATGTAAAGTGGTTAATATATATTCTAGTCGACCCATAATTCATTGATTTAATCTTTTGAATGAAAGTGAGCTAAACTGGATATGTTAACGAGTTTAGACTTGGGCTTACTCTTGGCAATTACTCTGAAAAAAGTTATCGGATTTATGTTCCTCGCTCCTAACAATGAGAAAGTTACAAACTTTTAAGCTTTGATATAGTCAATTTACTCTATGTTACAAGCGTAATTCTATTCACTTGTGCCTTACTTTGTCAAGAATTGTTCTTACTCATTATAAATCTTGTTTCGAGAAGTGTACAAGTGTGTGAGCAGTAAGTTATTGATAATGTGGTCTATCAACTTTAGGTAGAAGTGGTATGTGCTAAGTTGTAACCATTTAATGGATTATTAATGGATTCTAACCAGTTGGTAACTGTTAGTTTGGAAGAGTGGACGTAAGCTTGTTCACAAGCCAAACCATTATAAACTATGTGTGCATCATCTTCTCTCTTCATACATATTTTGTCTTATATTTGATAGAAGCATCTTGCACTTGATATTCCTACGTATATTAAACTAGTTCAGTTTATATCAAACTTAGCTCGTCTTATTCCGTAAAAATTGTTAATTTTTTTTTTAGTATTCGTAAACAAAGGTGTCAATTTGTTATTTAATACAAGACCTCCACCACCGTGATGGTTGGTAAAGTAATCAGGGACTCGGCTTGCAAGCCAAGGTTCCAGTTTCTTTTCCTCAGTCTTCTTTAATGTCAAGAAATCTTGACTAATCTTCGAAGGAGGGGCTTAGGCTTTAGGTACATCATCTTAGTGGATTTCCGACATGCATCGTGGTGGAGCCAAGGAGGACAGCCTCACGCCAGTGGACGGTGATGTACGGGCCAAATAAGCGGCCTTCTATCGGACATGTTCTTGCTCTTGAACCGCAATTTGTCAATAGGAGACAGAGACCCTTTTCACTGTAAGAAAAATAATATTTGGAAAACTGTCTCGTTAAGTAGAATATTCTGGAAAACATTAAAAATTACTGCAAAAAAACAACATATAAAGTTAAGAAAAGAGTGTATATGATAGAGATTAGGATAAAGAAATAAAATGGTAAAATTCGCGAGTCATCTTATCTCAAAGCCGTAGGAGTAGGACTCTTCCCGAAAGTTTAAAAGCGGGATGAAATGGAATGCCGTAATTGAACCGACGGTCTATAATTTAATCCTACATCAACCCTTCGCCACGTGTAAAGATGGTGATTGAATGGGACAACTTTCTGCCGGTCAGCTCTAGGAGTCAAACCTAACGGTCTCGTCTCGGTGATCTACGTGATAAGTCTACGGGAGACAACTTCTCGATGATGAAATTAATAGATGGAATGATGTTGAACTGCAACATAACATTCTAAAGACGACTTTATGTTTAAGTTTGACTCCTTCACAAATAACGCCGTTAGTCCCAATGACGTTTCATTTTGACAAGGTGGCAACCCCTTCAGGTCGTCCTACACTCGAAGACAGAAGTAAAAGAAAGGGGAAAAATATAGTGATAATTTGACTTTTTGTCACCATAGTAAAGAGGGGAGAAATCTTAATATCATTCTTGGTCTTTACAAAAATAAAAATAAAAATAAAAATAGGAATAACATCATACACTTTACTAAATGCGAGTGGTGAGGAGGAGGAGATTTATAAAACGTGTCATGTTGTTGTATACATCTCGGTAACTATATTGATTTGTATTGCCATTAGAATTTTACAAATTTTGTTCGATTAACCAAAACACATAAAAAATAAGTAAAGTTGTGTCGATTTAAATTACTTGCGCTTGTGTCGTGTCTTATTTGAATGTCTCTAAATGAAAATATTGATTCAGAAGACGATTGTTGTTAAATAAGAATATATCATGTTTTTGCAAGAGTTGCACAACATATAAGAGCCGTCGACAAGTCCCAGTTTTTAAACCGAGCTTTGGTCTGTTTTCTTCGCTTTCTCCCTCCAATCAAATCAAGATTTTCTCCCTAATCAAATTGAGGATACAAGTAGTATGGTTACGAAGGAGGCCCAGTCCACATGAATAAAAGTAAATCGCAACCGCTAATTATGTGAATTTTACGTGGCTCCCATCAAAGATCGATGGCGATTGTACATTATTCATGAACCTAGGTCCATATAAATATTTTCGCTCACGGCGGCGCCGCTAGCATGTCTCTGTAAAAATTGCTGACTTCTATGTGAGACGCGGGATACATCCCAATGGAAAGTCTTTTATATATAGTTGTTTATATATATAAGTACATATACGTATGCCGAGAGCCTATATTCATTTCATTTCATGCAATTGAATATGCATCAGCGATGACGATTTCCCGCCCACCCCCAATCTTGCCCTTCAAGCAAATCTGAGCTTTTCCTTTCCTTATTTTTCAAAGAATTTTTCTCTAATATTTTTTCCCATAAAAAAGAGACGCCCACGTTATCGCCCAAAGAATTATTAGACCGAAAATAAAATAAATGAAAATTTTGACTGTGATTCAGCTGTCGTTGAACGGCACAGTAGCAAATTGTTGATCGGGGACTCGAGCGATCGCATCTTCTATGTGACCTTCCACGTTTCATATAGCGTTGACCGGTGATTTTAAATAATATCTCGAATTAGTGGGTAAAAAATAAAATAAAAAATAAAACACTAACAATCAATTATTGAAAAGTAATTCAACTCATTCAATTGACATATAAATAGTCATACATATAATGCTGACTTGGTTTTTCAGTAGTTTTAAGTTTTCGAGTGAAACGATTAGTCTAACATGATATTAAAGTATGAATAGGGGATTTGAATATGGGTACTCATTTTTATCTGTCCTGTTGTTCTTGTATAGTTATGCTTGTTTTTCTATTCTCGATTTTCGTGTTAACATGATCACGTCCGCATTTGTATTGTCTAAACAAAATGACCAAAATGTGAAGCACATATGACTCTAATGATGCTCCATCTGCTTTAGCTTCCGTATAAGATACAAAGACTTAAATGTGAAGAAGATAATGTTGAATGCACATGTGAATTGTGTGAACGAAAGAAGTCTCACGTCGAATGCGACAGCAACTAGAAACAATTAATGATACTAGTGGACCCGTAATTCAATAGTTTCAAATTTTGAGTGAAGGTGCGTCTAACTAAATTATCAATAGGCTTAAGTTATAGGTTCCTCTACCTTATAAAGGTATGGAAAATCTATGGTACTTCCCTCAATAGTCCCAGCCGACTACCATTTTCCAACAAGGTCTCTTTAGGGCTGTGTGCTCGTAGGTGAGCCATAGTTGGTGGACTAGTAGAGGTGGATCTCACATGGGTGATCATGGTAGATCTCGCCGTTGGTCTACTAGCTTTCGCTAGGGACTATGTGACCTTGGCATCACCCTGTGGAGGTGGTGCAATCCCAGTCGATTCACTCATCGAGATTGAGTGGCCCCGGGTGAAATCTCATCTGGTCACTAAGTACCCTAGGCAAGCCACAACTTACTAAAGGTCACCTGACCCCAACGTTTTCCAGGGTCGGACAACCTTAGCGTGGATGACCCCGGAGCACATGGGTTTCACACTTCTCCTTTATGCATTAATGAATATACACTTGTCATTTTTTGTTTCTTTTCTTTTTATGTTTTTCTCAATTTAAAAAGCTGATTTTCAGCGAGTATTTCCCATATCCTCAAACCCTATTAAACTCGAAGAGAAAAGCATTCACAAAACTTGCTGTAAGCACAGAGTTATAGAACTAGTCTTTAACACTGCTTTCTCTGTGGTCTTACAAACATGCGCGCACGCAAAAGGTCTCTCTTTTTGGCCAGAGTACACTCGTAAGCTAAAAAAGTCAAAATTGATCAAACAGATTTTTCCAAAAAAGAGGAAACCCATTTGGCCAATAGGTTAGGTAGGGACAAAATCGTAAATAAATGATCTTCCCGAAAGAGGCAAGACTGAAAAGTGAAAATGCTTTTGGTAATTAGCCCGAAATGGAAATGGATTTGCTGATTAGAGTGATAATGCATATTCATTTCCGAGATTATCAATTAAATGTGGTTTTATACTTGAATTACTCGCATAGATTTAGGTTTGCTCCCTGCCTGATTAAGAATTTGATGGAGTACTTGGGGTGTCCAAAGTTTATCTCTAGATGTTTGTCCTCGACATGAAAAATAAATCGTGTTTGTCGATATTAAGTCATTCTTTAGACACTTAAAATAGTAGAAATACGGAATTTCAACAAAAAAAGAAGAAGAAGTGCAATTCCATAGTATAATTATTATGCATCTAAGTGAATATCTTAAAATGCCATTTGTTTAATAGAAAAAGAATGATTTGGAAGATATTTTTCCTAAGAATAATTGCTTGTATGCTTAAAATAATTAGTTAATGGAAATTTTTTTAATATTGACGACAATTTATGTCTGAACATTTTCGTGAATCATGATATTTTTCATTCATTCATTTTTGTAATCAACAAAAACGATCACTATTAAGAATATTTTCTAAATCATTCATTTTCAAACAAGCGAAGCCAAACACTAGCTAATATTTACTTAGCAAAACAAATGACACCATCTAATATTCGCAATTTCGGCATTTTTTGTTCAAAACAACATTTGGGTAAAGATTAAAAATATGTAGGAAAAAAAGAGGTCGAGGTGTGCACACAATTGTTCCAAATTTGTTGGCAAGTGTCATACCCTTGCTGTACACACCACACTTTTGCTTGTGGCAATTTAAGTTGAACCGTTGCATTAATAAGATCTTTCAATCCACCTTTTGACAAAGTCCCGTTGGCTACCTTGATCCCTTCCCCATCAATAATATGATATAGGCAGTTTTCCCTGATGTTGACTTTGATAAGCTTTATGCCCCTGGACTTTTTCACGTGGGTTAGTTCCCTTATTAAGTGTTCTCTAAGCTTCACCTGCCCTACCCAAAAAGCCTTTTTTGGTACAGTACTGCTAGCCAGATAGGCACTTATCAGAATTTCTTTTCTCAGGCTAGGTCTTGGCTCTTTTTTCCACAACACTAACTTCGGCCAGGTTCACATATCCCCGTTAGGGAAAAAGAGACCTAGTTAGCCCTGGAAATACTTGGAAGCGAGAAAGCGAGTAGCAAGCTAAAAAAGCCCTTTTCTCCTTTCTCTAATAGTTCTTGTTGCTAAGCTTCATAGCTCCAACCTATACAAGGGGCAAGCCAAAACCAGCTGAAGGAAGGGCGGCCCCACCCTGAAACAAAGGTGTACATACATAAAATAAATAAAGAGAATGGTTATGGCCTTTACTTGATGGGGCTCCTTCCCATCTATCTTGACCGGGATTTGTTTTTCTTCTAAGACAACAACAAATAGAATCGGAGCATTGTTCGTTTTTCCTCTAGGACAACATTAACCATATAATTAGGAGAGATGGGCTTTAGGACTACAAAACTTGAATCAAATGATGGGTGGTCTCGGCCTTTCTCACTCCAAAAGTTAGCTCAAATGGTGATGTTTTCTTTCACACTTATAAACCAACCACCAGCCTCTTCTACAATCAATGTAGGATAATCTTAACAATGTCCCTCTCACACATTGAGCTTAATTGGAGTAAGAACAACCCGTAACTCTCTCATATGACTATTAGATTGAGGCTTTTTTGCAACCTCGGTTTTGATAATAGTGTTGGGTGGTATGGGGTCTCTCTTAGCCTAAAAACTAATTTAAATGGTGAGGTTTTCCCTCATACTTAATAACCAATCATTAGCCTCTTCCATAATAGATGTAAGACAACTTCAACATCAAACTAGAGTGAGAAGCATGACATCGAAGGTGGGTTGGAGCCATTTATTTCAAAAGGGATGAGAGTTCGAGAGATTGAATTGGATTTTGATTTGGAACGGAACAAAGGGTTGCTCTCCCTCACTTTTTGATTCCTTTTGGCTTCTTTTTTATTTTTGGATTTATTTTGCTAAGTCAAAGAAGAGGGGACCGAAACCGATATTTGTGATCAAGTGAGTCCATCCGGAAGAGGAGACCGAAACCGACCTCTCTCATCATCATCATCATCATCATCTTCATCTTCATTTGGGTCATCTCATTCTTGGTTAGAATTCATTTGTTCTTTTAAATCTTTATCCAGATTTTATTTTGGACAGAAAATACCCCATTCTGATCACAGAAAAAATCAAATGCTGGCCGATTGGCCAGCTTAGGCCCTTATTTGAGATTTACTTGTAATATTTGGCTCTTATTTAAAATAAAATCCACTTTAAACCCCTTCTTAATTCGGATTTTCATTTAAAAGGATTAATACCACGAAAAACTTAAAACTGATACATATATGATAATTTTACTAAAAATTATTTTTTATTACAAAAAACCCCAAACTATAAAAAATGTGATAAATTTATCCCACACTAATTTTATTGACAACCAAAAATCTTAAACAAATACATTTGTGATAAATTTTTTCATTAGTTTTTGCTAAATTGGATTAATATCATGAAAAATTACAAATTAAGACACTTGTGACAAATGAAGTGTAATCCGTCAATTGTTACGTGTTATCTAACGCAATAATTTGATAATAAATTTTACCAAAAACTTTCGGAGGCTAAATTTGTCGGATGATAAAAAATTAATTGAAGATAAATTTGTCACGTGTTTAGGGTTTTTCTGGTGGTAATCCTATTAATAAAAATCCTAAATTGTACACACGCGACAAATTTATTCAAAATTAATTTTTTGACCATTAAAAACCCAAAATCGATATATTTGTAATAAATTCACTTACCATTAATATTCATTAAATTAAATAAGTATCATAAAAAATCATAAACTAATATAACCATGACAAACCAAGGTAAAATCTCAAATCGATAAGTTTGTGAACTATATCAAATGACAAATTTATCATAAATATATTAATTCATGATTTTATCGTGATAGCTCCGTGAGAAAGATAAACAGTTTTTCGTATTCTCATTTAAAAAATTGGATGAATAAGCCAAAATCTGTCAGCCACCTACCCACCTCCCCAAACTTACCACTTCAACACCCCCCTCTCTCTCTCTCCAGGCCCTCCACCAATTCCCATGAATTTCCATCCTCATCATCATCATCATCATCATCATCATCATCATGAACAGAGCTCCAAAATCACCGGGCCACACGATTTGTAATTTTGTACTCCTCCCATATGATAAAATACAATAACATCACCTCCTCTCCCCCACTTCCCCCATCTTTTTCTCCTCCCTTTTTCCCCCATTTTGCACCCCCCCCCCGGGTCCGCCTCGAAATTCGAGCCCTCCAGATTCGTTCATCTCGAACTTTTTTGACGTCAGCATATACGTAATACCGCAGCATCCCACCACCACCTTAGAAAACTCCATTTCTCTCTCTTGTTCCTTTGTCGTTGGCCTGCACAGCGGAGCCAGGGACAACGTTGTTGTTGTTGTTCTTCTTCTTCTCCTCCGATTCCTTCCGCAGCCGCAGCTCGCAGATATATGCAGAGGGAGAGAGAGAGAGAGAGAGAGAGGGGAGGAATGAGTGAAGTGGGGATGCATTGAAAGCTCCTGCGCCCGAGGACAGAGATTCTCCAACCAATCGCATTCCGCGCTGCAATTTGGCGGGGGCAGGTTCTGATTCTCTCTGGCTCCCTCTTCTCCTCTATTTCTTCCGTCTCTCCATCGTCGAAGTCGTCGTTTTTTTTTTAACCTTCTGGGTCATCTGGGTAGCACTCGTTCCTCGTTGATTGGGCTCGCGGGAACAACGCCAATCTCGTGAGCTCCGCTCTTTTCGCGTTTTTCCCTCCTTTGTTATTGCGTTTCTTGTCGGGTCAACGCGTGAAGGCGTGGACTTTTTCTCTTCTTTTCTTGGGTTACCTCCGGGATGGGGCGGTGGGTTTTCTCACGATGAGATCTTGTCTTGCGAAATGGGCTGTTGAACCGACCTGTTGGCTTTCTGTGAAGATTGTGGCTTCTGGGTTTTCATCGAGACTGCTAGTTTTGGTGTTTTTCCTCGTCTTGGGCAATTGGTCCTTGTTCTTTTCAGCTTTTTCTGACATTTGTGTGTGTGTGAAAAAGAGAGAAAGCGAAGATTGGGTTGCTTTTTGAGTGGTTCTACTTTTTGCTCCCATTTTGCCAGTGTAAGTCGCTGCTTTAGCTTCAATGAATAAGTGAAAATCATACGCTTTTATGAGTTAAAGCTGGATTAATTTAGCTCTCCCCTTTTTTATGATCGCAGCTTCTCCGATGAATTATGAAGTTTAATCCGTCAGTCAAGTGAAAGTATATTATATTTTCTTTCTTTTTTCTTTTTTTTTTCATTTGCGAAAATGGGTTGTTGGCCATTTCTCTTCAAATTTCCACTTGAAATCTGTTGGCTTCCTGTAAAAATTGTTTCTCCTGTGTTTTCGTCGTACTGCTAGTTTCATGTTCTTGTTCGTGGCAATTCCTCCCTTGCCGCTATCTGGTCATTAGAGATTGCGCACGTTCTTTTTTTAGCCTTTTCAACTTTTGGGTTGCAGATAAAAGAGAGAGACAGCCAATATCGGGCTGCCTTTTTGAGTGGTTTTACTTTTTCCTCCCAGGTTTCGGGGGTAATTTGCTGCTGTTGCTTCTAGTGAAAATCAAAATCTTTTATACTTTTAAAGCTTAATCGATTTAGTTCTTTAATTTTGTTATAATCATTCTATAAATCATCATCATTGAATTTCTCCGAGGATTCCTGTTCGGTCAGTGAACTTTTTCGCTCTACTTATTCTCTTCGTAGTATATTTTCCATAATTCCTCTTTCTGATTGTATTTTACTTGTCTGAAATGAATGGTATTTCATGGGGAGTGAAATTTTGTCCCATGAATGTTTTGGAATGTCTTTAATGGCTTGATTGTTTTAGCCATTGTTACTGTTGATGATATAGCGGACTGAAGCTGCTTCTTGGGTGGATTTCCGGTAAAAGATACTAGTGAAAAGCGCCAAGTCCTTTTCATCTGTGCACAGTGCTTCAGTGTTTCATTCTCCTCCTTCCCTATCATTTAGTACCTTATATCTGTATAATTAGATATTTGATGCTTTTGCAGGAGTAGGCTCGCATTGGACAACAGTGGTAGACTCATTCCTCGCACTCGAAGCAATTTTATCAGGATCGGAAAGTGAAGATTCTGCTCTTGAGGTGAAGAATAGCGATAGAGGGAGCAACAATGGCTTTCGAGCCGATTGTTTGGTACTGTCAGCCAGTGGCTTATGGGGTGTGGGGGAGGGTTGTCCAAAATGCCTTTGGTGTGTACACTCCATGTGCAGTCAACTCTCTGGTGGTGACTGTTTCTTATGTGGTCCTTCTCGGCCTTTGCTTATATCGAGTATGGCGGACGAAGAAGGATTTCGAAGTGAAGAGGTTCTGCTTGAGGTCAAAGTTGTACAATTATCTTTTGGGGGTGTTGGCTCTCTACTGTACTGCGGAGCCATTATTCAGATTGATCATGGGAATTTCAGTCTTCAACTTAGATGGACAGAAAGGCCTAGCCCCATTTGAGGTGCGTTTTTTCCTTCTGCTTTTGTTTTTGTTTGTTTATTTTTTTTTTCCCCTTCAATTTTCCCTTTTCCCTCTGATGGGCTTCTTGTGATCTGTTATATTCACTTTCTGATGCTGCCACTGCTTTGGCATGCTATGGTGCATGGTTATTTAATGAGTTGACTGATGGTCATTTGCCTTGGTTTGAATATGTGATAAATGCATGGCATTTTGACAAGAAGTGTATCAATGGGCATTTAATAACTTCTGCTACTGTTCTTACGATAGCATGGTAGAAAGTTGTAGGAGTTCGAATTTGATAAAATTAGGAGTAGGATTACACTTCTGAGATGCTCCTCATATCCTTGTATGCCCTCTGTCTTGTCTTCTGGAGTTGGCTATAGCGATTTCAAATTGGTTATTCTACTGGATAAACAACTTTTCATAGCTCTGTATCCTACTCTCGATGTTTTTCACTGTTCCTTCCCTTATGGCATGTTCTACATCCTTAAGTATTATCATCATCAATTTTTATCACACATTGCCTTTTTACTTTTAAGTTCCTTTTTATGAATTGGTAATGGTTTCTAATCAGAGATGCATGTAGCAATAGGTCTATATGATGAATTTATGGTATTTTAAGGAAAGATGAAATGGTGCTTGTCAAGAAAAAGAGACAGAACTGTGTACCAGGATCTTCTTTAGCTAAAGTTGATTAGCCAATACCCACATATATTCTTTCAAACTAGTTCTGAGTTTATTTATCCAAGTTAGTTGTTGGAACCTACATATTTTGCAGCTTCCTGCTTCTAGCTGCTGATATTCGTAGTCAATGAAACTGTTCTTTATATACTTTTGTAGATAATAAAAAACACCGAGTTATCATCAAAACGCGTATAGCTTACTTAATTTGGTAGACTTATCTTTTTATGCTTAACATTTAATGCTGATCCTTCTCCAGATTTTCTCCCTAATGATTCAAGCGCATACTTGGTGCTCAATGCTGGTCATGATTGGTTTGGAAACTAAAGTTTATATCTATGAATTTCGCTGGTTTGTGAGGTTCGGAGTCATTTATGCCTTGATAGGGAATGCTGCAATGTTCAACCTTATTTTCTCTATGAAGGATTTCTACAACAGGTTCGAACTTTGCACTACTGTTTACGTGCTCCACTTCTTTTGATTGTACAGTACTTGTTCTTTGTTTTAGTTACACAGTCCATTCTTCTCCTTAAAGTATCAAATGTCCTCCCACACAACAGTCCATACATCTCATCCTTTTGGCGTCCATCAATGAAGGGGCCGAAATTGTTAGTTTCAGTAGATTTCTAGCTGACGTGTCCCTTGGGACATGTACATGTTATCTTGTGAAGCCTTGCTAGCAAATTTATAACTTGAGTTCCATTATATGCTGTGAAAGTATTACAACACTCTCCTAATCTATTACAGTACACTGAATCATGTGCTTTTTGTTGTTATGCAGTTCAATACTGTATCTGTACATCAGTGAGGTTGCTGTTCAGGTATGTTCGTCTGCAACTTCCTAATTGCTGTCACTTCACATTTTAAGTTTGATGCTGAAAATATTTTATCTTTCTCGGACAAGAAACGAAAATTCTTCACCATAAGGCATGGGGAGAGAGCTACATATAGTTAATGCATGATCTTAGATATAGCTTAAACTATATGGTTGGTGCCCAAAAATAGGTTTTTGGTTCTTTGGTGTTAGCCAATGATAACTTTGTTGCTAGCGAAGGAAAAATTTTGCCATTGTGTATTTGTACAAGTGAAAGTGTAGTTCAGGTTTATAAGGGGCATGCTTATTAGTTTTTCAGCTTAAATTAATAGGGAGGAGACTTGTTTATGTTCTATAAGGTACACTTTTTCATAATCTCAGGAAAATGATGGAAGTATGAACTGATCATATTATTATTAAAATCAGTTGCTGATGTTCCCAAAGTTCATATAGCTGAATTTCGTGTCATTAGGCTGGCATGGCCAATTACTATCTTCTGTATATGTCCGTGAAATGATGGAAAGAAAATACTAGTATAGTACCTATCTAAATCTCAATGCTCGATAAATGTCTACTATGGCTTATCATGTGGTATTGTTGTTTTGGCGTAGCTTTTGTTTGGGATAATGCTGGTGTTTTATATGCCCACTTTGGATCCTTATCCTGGCTATACCCCTGTGCGGACTGAATCAGCCCAAGAAGCTGAATATGAAGAACTTCCAGGGTCAGAGCAGATATGTCCGGAGAGGAATGTCAATATATTTTCAAGTACGTATATATTCCCTAGCATGCCTATCTTGTCAAGCTTGTGAATGTCATGTTGCATTTTGCTGCTAAAAGTAAATTCCTCTTCAAAGGATAGGGAGCTAGATCTGTAAGTTGTAAAGTGTGTACCAACTTATTTAGGAGCTTTAGCCTTCACATGAAGGCCTGGTGTCTGATTTAAATGCTTTAAGAATCTCCTTCATTCTAGGTTGGGATTGGTTGAAGAATAAAGCATAATTGATTATAATTGGAAAGGCAAATCAGGGGCCTAGAGAGATTAAAACACGAGTTTTATTGTTTTAATTTTTGTGTAGAGACTGAAACCACTACTAATTTATCCAAAAGCTTAAGTTGATGATAGAGGTGTGGTTCAATATCAAATGTCATATTTTTTGACAAAATCATATGCTCAGTAGGTTGTCCACGTTTGCAGTAATAAACCTATCATGCTCTGCTAAGGACTGTCTATGATTCCAACTTTCTTAAGATACCTTGCATCAGCATTGAGGTTGAAACCAACCACCCTATCTGCATTCGCATATCCCATGACACTATCATATCCATGGTCCCTGCACAACACTTCTTCCCTCAGAGCACCTCAAATACATTAGGGAATGCAGACGGCCTCCACGTTGTGGCCATGAGCTCAAGGGCTGACATAATAAAGTAGCCAGCTTTTCTCAGTCTAAATATGTAGATTCTAACCTAAATAATCTCCATACCTGAATTTACCTAGAATGAGTTGTAGTTTAATGTGAATGTTTTAATGATTGGACCTAGTCTTTATATTTGCATGGGCATTGACAAATTCTTCACTTGAGCATCATACTTTTTTTCCCTTTTTCCTTTTTTTTGCTTTTTGGTAATGAAGAGCTATTTGGAGAACTGAAAGCCACATCAGGACAGATTGAGTTAAAACTCATTAATGAACTTTGTTGAAAGTTTTTAAAAGTATTCGCAAATGCATTTCTTTATTTGATACTTTCAAGGCAATAGAGCACTTATATGCTTAAGGAAAAAGTCAGTCATCTGGATGTTGAAAGTTTAGTACTTTTCTGAAATACCTGTTTTTTGATTGATGGTGACAAAACTCTTCAGTTCAGAAAATAGGTCAGTACACCCTTACATTAAAATAGATTTGTAAGACAGGACCTAGGATGACCTTATTCTTCAGAATTTTGTTTCGACAAGAAAAGTTTCCTGTATGAAGTTTTCTCGTGTATCTTCCCTACAGTGAGACAATGATCAAAGGAAAACAATGGAAACTTAATTCAAAGTTGATCTTCTTCCTTTACATTTCCCAACAGTGCCTATCCCAGGAGCACAGACAAAATAAGTTTTATTTGACTTTATTTTCTTTGGCTGTTATGAATATGGTAAAAATTCTTCAGTCTTAATAGCTAATCTTACTATTTTTCCTCAAGATTGACTAATCTTAAGTATGGAATTTACCCATGATTATGTTGCTTCCAAATGTGGTTTCCAATCGCTTTGCACTTCCTCTAAAACATATATTTCTTGACAGCTACAAATGGGGTACTGTTTTCACCAAGGAAGAAAAGATTATTATCATAAGAGCGCATTGAAATTTGGCAGTGTGGAAAGTATATATTATATTTTCATAAACTGGTTGATAGGCAGTTATCCTCTTTGTACGTCCAAGTTGTTGCTGTTGTTCCCTTGTATGAAAAGTATGAACACTGGACAATGAGGGTCAGAAATCTCATTCTGCCTGCATTAATTAGTCCTTCAATACCTTATTACTTCTCCATATTAGTTAAGTCTATCTTTTTGTTTGCTTGCTTTCTAATACTTCAGAGAGATGTTATAGAATATGTATCTTCTTAAGAATATATTTGAGGACATTCACATGTTTGAATACAATTGATTTTGCTTTCCTGTGTATTTCTAGGAGTAACTTTTTCATGGATGGGTCCACTCATGAAGATGGGCTATCGAAAACCTCTAACTGAGAAGGATATCTGGAAATTAGATACGTGGGATCGAACTGAAACACTGAACAGCAAGTATGAATACTATAGTTTCTTAATTGTGGCAATCTATATGATCTGTATGAGTCCCACTTAAAGTCTGCTAATTTTGTAGGTTCCAGAGGTGTTGGGCTGAGGAGTCCCGGAGGTCCAAACCATGGCTTTTGAGAGCTTTGTTTAGGAGTTTGGGGGGAAGGTAAGCTTAGAGGTTTAGTGTATATTCTTTGTCACTTTGTGAACTATCCACATCGGGTCCTTAAATGTCGACCCTGCCTAAATAAGTCATTTAGTGATTTGGAAAAGGGGAAGAAACAAGTCCTATAAATTATATCACCTGGACTCAAAGACAAGAGAAACAAAGAATTACAGACCATTGCTTGAATTACTTAAAATGTAAACTGATGAAATTGAACAAATCTTTGTATTGCTCATGTTTTGGGTACTTTTCATAATTCCACAAAAAAGCTAGTTAACGTTGTAAACGTGGCCCTACATGGGAGAATCTGCTGACTCTTCTGAATTTTTCGCATTAGCACCATGTATCTTTTTGACTTCATCTCTTGTACATTTCCTTTGAGTGCTAAATAAATAGTTTAGTTATGTGGTATATTTCCTCAATGGAGTAGTTCCCAAAAGCTGTTTGTCTGTGTGAATGCTATTGATATATAGTATGACAGTGCATCTATGTGGATCAATTTCCAAGGACATGCATGTAATGGTGGACATGTGTTTGTTTATTAGATATTCAAATAGGAAAACCTAGACAGACTGTAAGTGTAACTTGCTGAATTTGATGAAGGGCCATTCTCCTAACCAATTTGGTTGGTTGGGCATTAGATATTTGTTTTCATCTATCAAAATTTGGAGGTTAGCCATAAACCATAAAAAGTTTGCAGAGTTGTGTTGGTGTAGTATGTTGGTGAGAGCAATAACTCATTAGCGGAGATTGAGTTTGTTTGGCTATGGGTATCGAAATTTATCTGTAAGTGCTGCATCTGTCCTTGGAGACATGACGTTGGATATGAATAGATGAAATGAGCTACTCGTCTTGATAGATAAGAGGATCAATAGTCCTCCTGGTTTCTGAATCTCTTATTGCTTCTTAAAAGGAGGCTTCACACTTTAATGTACTTGAAGCATCGAAATACTTATAATCCACCTTTGTAACAGGAGATTGGAGGGTTTCTTTGGCTAAGTCTATGAAAATTCATCTCTAACACTTAGTTTGGGAAGGAGGTAAAGAATAGGAGTAGAAATACAACCTAAAGAAAGATTTAGATCACCCTATTTGGAGAACTTTTGAGGAATGTGGGTACGGATTGAAAATTCAGGGAGAAGATGTCTGTGGGCCCTACTCGTGTTTTTCTTCACCAAATGATGAAGAAAACCTACGGAATTAATATTTGAGTGACTCAATATACCAAAATATCCCCTTCTTTATCTTGAAAATAGATACAATAGATGACTTGAAGGTCAAGAAATTACTTTTCTACTCATTTTGTATCTCTTTCCAATCATAATAAACTGTTAATTTAACCATTTCTTCACCTCTACTTGCCCCACTTTCCAAACAATGATAAGTAATAATTTCCCTTGCCTTCTCTTTCTCCACCTCATTTTTCTACACTTAACATTTACCCGCTAAAACTTTTCCCAAACACAGTGTAATGCTTCCTTTGACAGATGTTAATCTAATGCGTCATTGCAAGAGTGTTGATCTAGATAGATGAGCTGAGTTATTGGTTTCTGGATCTCTCCTAGCTGCTTAAAAGAAGACTTCGCTCTTAAATTTCCTTGAAGCATCGAATACTTACAAGCCAGTAAAATTTTGAGAGAAGTTTGTGTTCTGTTTCAGCTCTTTTGTAGGACTTAGTTAGCAATTAGATGATAAAAATTGTGTATAAGTTGAAGGAGAACCTGATTATCTAGGTTACCAGTTATACTACTCTTTCTAGGAAAGATGCATAAATGCATTGAGGTTTCTTGCATTAGAAAGAGATTTGGACTTGTGCAGGACAGAGTACCTTGTTCCTTTGGTCTGTAACGTGGGAAATTATCTAACCATGGACAACATGAGAAAGAGTTGAATGGATCGTGTTTTCCTTCATCCTTGGTTGGAGGAAACTTCATGCAACCATGGTTTCCTTTGATTAGTAGGTTACAAGATGGACAGCGCTTTCATTTAATTTTAGTTAAGTTTGCATGTGGGTGATATCTATTACTTGTGACCTACCAATCAAATGCGTGGTTGGAAGAAATTTCGGATGGAGGAAAATATTGGCCTAGGTTAATTGTATCTGTGGTTGGCCATGCTTTGTAGGGAAGTCATATGTTTTGGTGCTACTTCCAAAGGTAATATTAGCATCTTTAGTGCTGGCCATGTGTGAATTAGCTGATAATCATTGTTCAACTTTTGGAAAAATAAAGCAGCTGATGACTTGCTTGAGACAGTTGCAGGGAGTTTTTCCATTTGGGCAAATTCTGGTTTCTGTTTATCCTATTCATGTGGACTATATGTCACTAGATAAATAACGTTATGTTTCAGTGGGTTGAATATACTTTTCAGAAAATCATCATATGAAGCTGTTAATTTTTTTATTGTTGCTGTCAGTCTTCTTGAGTGAGGAAATCACATATTTTTGGGTTTTCATGATAGGGACATTGGGTGCTCCTGCATAGGTCTCCATGCTTGGGTTTTTCCTTTTCTTATCAGTTGTGTCTACATGACAATGTTTTGAAACTGATCTAGTCCCAAGACACTCGAGATGCATACCACATTCATGACGACAGGAACGACTTTTTATACCTTGAAGATGGGCTTGCTGTTCTTTCCTAACTTGATACATCAAAGAGTTTCAGTACCCTTCCCTTGGATTGGCTGCCTTTATGTGTAACCTCATGTCCTTTCTTTTTGGCCAATGAAAATTTGTTTCCATGGTCTATTTAAACAACGCGTCAGTAAATTCTATGCGTAGACAGCAATCAGTTGGAGAACTCTAATTAGAATTCTTAGATTGACACTGCAGGCTGAGAAATGTAAAGCTATTTAGCAAGGTCATAAATGGCCTTTCTGAGAATGGTTGTCTCTAAACTGACCTCTGTGGTTGACTTCTAGATGAAAGTTTGGTGTAAAAGTAATTATATAGATGCGTAAACATGCTGATGATGGAACACAGTCAGACAACTGTTTTATCATATATAATTTATGTATACAAGTGAGATTATTCAGTATAAACAGCTGAAATATGCTGGGAGTGATACTGTTATGAGCAAGATATGAGCAACATTTGGTGCTTTTGGCATTAAGGACTTATGAGATTATCAACTAGTAGCTACTGCATTTCCAGGTCTTATACAAATCAAGAAAAATTATTGTCTTACATGACTAACTCTGTATTGACATCGTGCTTTCAAAGTAATAGAAGCTGTGAATTACAGGGATTTGCAGCTTTTAAAGATCCAGGAATGTGGCTATGCTGCTACCATGCCATAATCTATGCTTGTGAATGCTTTTTTTTCTATCTTTTATGTTTTTTTATAAAAGAGTGAAGAAAAGATCCTTCATTCTTCTGTGGCATTATGTTTGTAGTTATCTATTGTTGATTGCCTCTTTAGACTAGTAATTGGCTGGTGAATACTATTCTTATTGCATTTTTCTTCATTTTGTAGGTTTTGGTTGGGTGGATTCTGGAAGGTATAGAACTAATGCACTTGACATTATACTTATGTAGATTTAAATTTGCACTTGATAGGCTGGCTTTAATGGAACTCCAATTTACATGCATGATAATTGGTGCAAATAGAGTTGAAAATCTTTGTCGTACTTCATAATACGTCTCTACACTAGTTCTTCTATTTTTGTTTGGGATGACTTTTAATTATTTTTTTTACCTTTTTTAGATTTTGCAGCTCATGCACTTTTGACTTTTATTTTGACATGAAGTACTTGAAACCTTTCCAAAGTTACGAATGTTGACAAGTAAATTGGTGAATAAATTTTACATAAATTTAAAACATAGTATCATTTTAAAATTTTGGCGAGAAAATCCGCAAAATAAAATTGAATGCACCATCACAATCAAGGGTAAATATTTTTCACAGAAATGAACATTTCGGAAAATATTTTTCTAAAAATGATTGCTTAAATAGCTCACATAAATGAATTACGAAAATATATTTTCATCATCAACCAAAAGGTTTAGGTGTTAAGTGTTGTTGATCATGAATATATTTTCTGTTGACTAATTTTTCTAGATGATACAAACAATCATTGTTGCAACGATGTTACTATATTTTTTATTTTTCGTGAAAAATTCCCTGCTTTTTATTACAGAGTTACATTTTTGTCCTTGTACTTGCTGCTGATCATGCTAAAAAGCTAATTTTTGTTCTGAATATTAAATTTTGGGCAGTCCTATAGATAGTCACTAAGTTGTTAGTACTTATATATCTCATCCATTGCTAACAATTTGTTATGATTTGTTGAATCATGTATAGATTGGGAATGATTGTTCGCAATTTGTGGGGCCACTCATCCTGAACAGCCTTCTACTGGTTAGTTTCAACCTTTGATGATTTTTATCTAGCATTCCATTAAGATATTCCGAAGAGAGAACTGCATGCACGCGCGCGCGAACAGACACATGCAGACAAATTGACTGACATAGAGAAATGGCAATTCAGTATGTTATTACCCACAAGTTTTGTACACTTGGGTGAAACAAGTTGGTGGTTGCTTCTTTTTGTGCCATTTCTTTTTGGGCCCTCTGATTGACTTTTCTTTTTTTAGTTTAGACTGGGTTTATATAGAATCTTAATGCAAGCCTATGACTTGTTTTTCCATCATATGCAGGTTATGTAGTGTTATGTTTTGATCCGAAATTTCTCATTGTTTATTATCTGCAGTCTATGCAACGTGGGGATCCAGCTTGGATAGGTTACATATATGCGTTTCTAATATTTGTTGGTGTGGTATGACATTAATTCTTCCTTTCCCTTACTATCAAGTACCAATTTATTGTTTGTCTTATTAACTGCTTCAAATTTAGTTGATTTGCTTCTAGTAATTTTTTTTAAGCGTTGCATATGGTAATATACCAATTTGCTATTGATAGTTTTCTCTTATGTTGGTTATCTGAGATTAGTCATTATGCTATTGACATAATGAACCTCGGAATCTTATTTATATCCTTGAATCTAAGATTTCTGATTTTGAATCCAGGTGGGGGGTGTGTTATGTGAAGCTCAGTACTTTCAAAATGTCATGCGTGTTGGTTACCGCCTGAGATCTACTTTGGTAAATTTACTTCCCTTTCTCCTAGCTGTTACTAAAGTAGGAACTCATATTCTTATCCAAAATTTTTCTATTTTCACTCTGAAATTTTTCAATTAAGTTCTGTTTTTAGACATTCCCTTTGTTTCTGTTTTCTTCTCCTCCATTCACATTTGAAAGACAACTGCATAGACAGCAGCGCGCACATGTGGGAGTATGTACATAATGAAATGCATCTGTACTTACACATAGCTTCAGTTGAAATTTAAGAGTATGGTGTCAGTGACTGTTAATTAAAATTTATCTTCCCTCTTAACGTGCAGCTTCTATTATGATCTGTTTCTCTCTAGAACATGGACTAATGATATCACAATCGAATCCCCATATATCAACAATCAAGCTGCTCCTAGTGCTGACAAATTTTTCAATTGTGGCCCTGTTTTGTGCCTGGCCTAATTTTCCTTTGTGGTATACTTAAGCTTCATCATAGTTTACCTGTATTGCTGACTTCACTGTTTGTAGATCGCTGCTGTCTTCCGCAAATCCCTGAGGCTAACTCATGAGGCTCGAAGAAAGATTGCATCTGGAAAAATCACCAACTTGATGACGACTGATGCTGAAGCACTTCAGGCATGTGTCATATTCATTTATGAGTAAACATACTGCTCAATATGTAGCCAGTCACAGCTGAGTCCCATTTGAATTAGCATTCCTATCTGGAAGTTGTAGTTGCTATTTCTTAAAGTTGTTCCTTTTTCCAACAGCAAATATGTCAATCCCTCCATACTCTGTGGTCAGCTCCGTTTCGTATAGTCATAGCAATGGTGCTTTTATACCAGCAACTTGGGGTTGCTTCACTGCTCGGTGCTCTCATGCTTGTTCTTTTATTCCCTATACAGGTACCCCAGTTTTTTACTCTGTTAATTTTATATTAAGTTCTGCTGGCATACTGGGTAATAACGCTAATGGTGCAATAAAGGTTAATGTTGATTGTAAATCAAATCAGGTTTAATGATTGGAAATTGCGAAACCTGTCTCCTATTTCTCGTATATCTTATTACACTCTTAAACTGACATATTAAGGATGTTAGGCACAGGTGGTTTTAGTGTTTTTCTTTTTAAAGTGAAAAGATAGCTAAACTATCTAGAATAAATAAAGAACTCTCCATTGTTTTGGATGATATTTCGTCGAACAAGTACCCTGACCTTTGAAGGAACTACAAGCAGATAAATAATTGACCCTCGAATAAGTTTACTTTGTCTGTAATGGTAGGTGATAATTCTAGTCATTGGACTAGGTCAAAAAGTCTTAGCTCTGATTTGTCATGTTTCCTCTGGTGTTATAAAAGGATGGTGCATAACATCTTATATGCACATAGCCACTTTATTTTAGATAAACTACATCGATAAAGTTAACACGTGCTTGTGATATAGCTTTCTTGAGCACTATGATAGACAATTTGTTCTGTATGGTACATAGTTCACCCTAGTCTGGTTCGGAAGTCAGGCGGCTCAAATCAGAATGAATAATGCATGATTATAAGGTGAAGTTGCAAAATGCTTGGCTAGGATCATCATTTATACTCTACGAAGTGCACTGAGGCCAATTTTCCTTCTATATCTAAGCCATAATGTTCGCAAAGCATAATGTAGGTGACTAATTTGTTCCGAATAACTGTCTTTTTTGAAAGCATAAACCCCTAGGAAAAGGGCTTACAACATATATCTGGCAATTTTTTTAAGAGTCCCCTCATATTTAAGCTAGACCTATTGTGGGTAATGCAACATCAGGACTAATCACATTAATGGGAAAATTGGAGACCAGAGCACTATGACAAGAAAAATGTAGAATGACTGGCAGATGGAGTGCCAAGAGTTCCTGGCTTGTTATTTAGTACCATGTTGACCATCTGTTTTTTCCTAAAGCTTAACCTGGTAGGAAATGGGTTCTCAATCCGTATTTGAGATACGCTTCTTAAAAATTTGTTTGGCTTACACAGTTTGATGATTAGATTGAACAGTGGAAATGGTCACTTACCTAAACCTAATAGTGGGGATAAAGGTAGAAGCCCTGCAGCTTTTGCTGTGTGTGTAAAGGAATACAAATGTTGCAAACAGATGTTTTAAATGAGCAATTTTTTGTTAATGAATTTATCTTATCTGCTTGCACAGAAAGCGGACACTTCATTCACTCCTTTGTTAAAAAGAGAGGCTGCCTGTTCAACATTTGTGATTTGCTATCTTTAGAAGCACTGGAGTACATTGATGAAAATGTAGGGAACTTTCTCTTCATTTGAGGAGGTGTTTTGGGATGCTACTGTCATGCTGAAAATGAGTTTGAGAGCAATTATGGGACAAATTTTTTTCTATAATTCTATACTCCTTTTCCTTTAACATCTTTTATGTCTTGCATGCAATATTTGCAGATATGTCAAATAAAGTTTGGTCTAATAAACTAAAAATTAGAATTTTATTCAGGTGATATCCTTGGTTTTAGTATATTCTTATTGATTCAATTTATTTTTTAAATAATTTTACTTGAGAATGTCAGTAATAAATGCACTTTATGGTTCTGCTACTTGTCAATTAGCCTTCACTGTCTTTGAATTTCTTCATCTAATAACTTCTTTTAATCTTACTTGAAACAGACTTTGGTCATAAGCAGAATGCAAAAATTGTCCAAGGAGGGGCTGCAACGAACAGACAAGAGAATTGGCCTCATGAATGAAATTTTGGCTGCAATGGACACTGTAAAGTATGATTTCATCTTTTAAACAACTATTTTTGATTCATCATGAAAATTAAGCATTTGACACTTTTTTTGGGCTCAATGTGCTTCAGATGTTATGCATGGGAGAATAGTTTCCAAGCCAAAGTTCAAAGCGTTCGGACTGATGAACTATCATGGTTCCGAAAGGCTCAAACATTAGGAGCGGTATAGTGCTATAATCTATTTCTGTAATACCCATGCTATTTAAGACTTGGAGTGTGGAGATTCTTGTCTATACTTTTAAAGAGGTTGACTACTACTGTTTCGTATCTTATAGCATGGTTTAGTTTATACTGTGTCATGTTTCAAGTCCAGGGACCAAAGCAAAATTCTTGATGTCAGAGCATGGTTTTCACTTCTCTTTCCACAAACTTGTATTGATTTTACTGGAAGTGAAGGGAAAATGAGCTGTTATGCCAGACTTCACTCAGAGGACAGCTAATAGATTTTACCAGTTGTTACAAGGACAACAGACTATTGGAGCCTGAAAATAACGTGAGATAAATTATCTGGTCGCTCAAAAATGTGAGCAAAGACATTAAGCCTAAATGGAAACACAAATTAGGAAGGGGCTAACTTTGCTCGGCTTTCTTCTTGGTGATTAAAAAGCTGATGACATTTTTTTTTCTAGGACTAGAAAACTAAGGGAATATCATGATTACAACGGAGAGTTTCTTATATGGTGCCCAGCTCTGTCTTGAAATACTATGTGACAGTGGTTTACTATTGGTAGAAACTTTGACGACCATAAGGTTGGCATTTTGAGTACTGATTTTCTGTCTTTTTCCACAGTTGAATAGTTTCTTACTGAACAGCATTCCAGTTGTGGTGACTGTTATTTCTTTTGGAATGTTCACTTTGCTTGGCGGAGATCTGACACCAGCAAGGGCATTTACATCTCTTTCTCTCTTTGCTGTTCTCCGGTTTCCACTGTTCATGCTCCCTAATATAATAACTCAGGTATTTCAAAGTTTTCTTTATCATTAAACTGCTCTAGTCTTTGCTGCTATTTTGCGGTGTGCACATAAAGTATTGATCTCTCTGATATAAGTTTTCTGACTTTTAAGTGCTTACAACCTGTGTAATATTAGAGTTGTCTTCTATCTTTTACATGTTCTCTGCTAAAAAAGGTTAAGAGAAACACATTCTCATTCATCGTGTCTTATAAAGAGTATGGCAGCTTGTATTTTCCTTCTTTTTTCAGGTCCCCTCAATTCAGTTTAAGGAGTTCTATATGCTTGGAGTTTAATTACTTGAATCATTCTTTAGAAAATCGCTGCTTGCTCAAATCTCTTGTTTATTGCTTGGATGTGTTTATTGTGATGCAATTCTGACTTTTATGTGCTTTGAAGAGATGGAAAATTCTTCTTCGCCGACATTGTCTGAAAATGGTTCATACATGATGATTTGACAAAATGCTGAGTTGGTTTTCTCATTCTATCAGTAGAATTACCCTATTTGAAGAAAATATCATTGACAAATATATGGGTTCTATGGGTGAGTTTTCTCCTTAATTGATCTTGTCCTAGTTTTCTCTAGAGTTTGGGTCGTTTCTAGTCAACTGTCTTTAGCTCGGAAAATATTTTCATTCTGTCAGAAAATTGATGATGGATGTATATGCTTTCAAAGTGTTCAGAGTATATTTGGATTTTTTAGTAGCAACAAAAGTTTTAATATGGCAATGGCAATGATTGGTGGTAATGGGTGTCGACAATACCACTAGTTGATGTCGATTTCATTTTTGTCCATGAACCTCTCCTTATAACTTGCGTGGCACACTACTGACTGAATATAAGTCTTCAATACAAGAGAATTTTGATGATAAGGAAGAGTAAAATGTAAGATTGTTGAGCTTCATTTCCATTTTTCCTCTTTTCATTGTTCTTGCAATTTATCTTTAATGTAGTTTGTACTTAATCTTTTATGTCGAGCACTTCATTGTTGTGGCTGATATTGTCGTCTGTTAGGTGCAATGCATGATTAACCAGCTCTTAATGTTTCCATAATTTTTTCAAGCTTCTGATGCTGTTTTACATGAGCAGACCGTAAATGCAAATGTATCCTTGAAGCGACTGGAGGATCTTCTTTTAGCTGAGGAAAGAATTCTTTTGCCTAATCCACCTCTTGATCCCGGACTACCAGCGATAACCATCAAGAATGGAAACTTTTCTTGGGATGCGAAGGTCTTGTTTTTAACTTGGAAGTTCCTGAGTATGCATGCATAAGAGGACATGCATTGCTTTTATAACAATTGGTCCTTGCCGATGGCAGAACTGTGTGCATGCAAACGTTAGGGTACTATTGTACAAAGCCCTCTGTGCTTTAAGCTTAGATATGCAGTTATTTCACCCCATATTGATAAGCTGTTTCCTGGAGAAGGCAAACATATAGATAAATTGAAAACATTAATTATAGAAGAGGAGGAGGAGATATATTGAAAAAGAGCTCAGATCTGTCTAAATTATTAATTGCTTAACTATTACAATTGTAAACTCATTCATTTTATGGATATTCTTTTACATCTCGCTTACAAGCATTTGTATCATGCTCCTTTAAATAAGCAAGAGATACCATTTTCTGCTTGTCAATATGTACAGTGAGGATGTTTTCCATAGCCAGGCAGTCTATAGCAATTTGCATCTTCCCTTGCCATGTACTCTGTAGCCTATATCTAGTCCCAAAGGCAAAATACTCTTGCAAATGCAATTTTCTGTTTCTTTGCAATTGCGTAGATACACCTTTGAAGTGCTTGATCTTGTATTTCAGGCAGAGAGGCCCACACTATCAGATATAAACTTGGATATTCCAGTAGGCAATTTGGTTGCGATTGTTGGTAGTACTGGAGAAGGAAAGACATCATTGATATCAGCAATGCTTGGGGAGCTTCCTGCAATTGGAGATGCAAATGTGTTTATTAGAGGAACAGTTGCTTATGTTCCTCAGGTTTCGTGGATTTTTAATGCAACTGTGAGTATTAAAGCTTTTCTAATTCATTCTCATGAATTTCTTTTTGCTTATATTACTGTCCTGTGAACATTCACTTTATTATCTGAACATAATGAATCTTACCACTGGAGTGTTCTTCTTTGCACTCTAATATTAATAACAATGTGGACCTCTTGGATTATTCACACCCAACTAAATGTTGTAAGCTCTTCCATTCCTCAAAAGCATTAAATTCAGCAGGGACATAAATGACCTCTTGCAGGTACGTGATAACATTTTATTTGGATCTCCTTTTGAATCAAGAAGATATGAGAAGGCAATAGATGTGACTGCATTGCGGCATGACCTTGACTTGCTACCTGTAAGTTTAGATCTGATAATTGTATCTTTAATGTAGTTCTTTTGGACTTGGATTGTGCTAGCAATCCCATGCTGTTCAATGCTCTTTGCCAAAATCTTCAGCATTCTGACATGAATAATTACCAGGGCGGTGATCTAACTGAGATAGGTGAAAGAGGGGTGAATATAAGTGGTGGACAAAAGCAGAGAGTTTCTATGGCACGGGCTGTGTACTCAAACTCAGATGTCTACATATTTGATGACCCACTAAGTGCTCTAGATGCACATGTTGCTCGACAGGTGCTTAATCCTTCTAAATAAGTTTGCTCTGCATTAATTGTTTCTAATTTTAATTTTACTGTAATTTTTTTTCTTCTGATCTTTTATCATGTCAAGATGGCTTGAACATATAAAGATAATTTTCCACCTACTGTTATCAGATCCTTTGTCTTGTAGTCTTGCAATTGCCTGAGATTCTTAAGATTGTTTTTACCTGTCTTTCTCCCTCTGAATTAGTAAAACAACTGATTTTGATATGCAAGCATAAATTGCGTGGGCATATGTGATCTACCAAAACGCATCTTGGTTGCTTAACTTCTCTTTGCAACTTATTAATATATTCCATGATAGTTATCCCCAGATGTACAGAAGTTTTGAAAATGAAAGAGTTCATGATTCAGAAGTAAAAGGTCCTCTCCATTTGTCGATGTTATTATATGAGTGCATGTGCAGACAGATACGGATGCATTGCAGCTTGGGTGTAGATTTTGTTTCCACTTCCCATGGCTCCATATCCTGGCTTTGTCTTTGTGTGATTTTAGCTTGTTCAGTATATGCACTAGATGCAATATAGTTTATTCTTGCTAAATCTCCATAGTTCTTCTCCAGGTATTTGATAAGTGCATCAAGGGAGAACTAAACAAGAAAACAAGAGTGCTTGTCACAAATCAGCTTCATTTTCTATCACAAGTAGATAGGATAATCCTGGTACATGATGGGAAGGTTGAAGAGGAAGGAACATTTGATGAGCTCTCTCGCAGTGGCAAGCAATTTCAGAAGTTGATGGAAAATGCGGGTAAAATGGAGGAATATGTGGAGGAGAAGGAAAATAGTGATTCAGTTGATGAGAAGAGTTCGTCAAAACCTGTCGCTAATGGGGTTGCTAATGATGTACCCAACAACTCAAGCAACCCAAGTGAGAAGAAGGAAATCAAATCAGTGCTTATTAAGCAGGAAGAAAGGGAAACAGGTGTTATTAGTCTGAAAGTATTGGCCAGGTAATAATATGTTCTTTAGGTACTCCAGAACTAAAACGTAGCACAAATTTTTGAAAATGGCTTAATTAGAAGTAAAAGTATGCCCGATTAATTCTTCTAATATCCAAGGTCTTCAAAGTACCAGTCTATAAAGTACTTTTCCTCCGAAGTTAGCTACAGTTGCTGGAGGAACTTGATGATATTAGAAATCTTTGTAGTCTAATTCACATCCTTTTAAATTTCTAGAAGCGTTTGACACAAAGAAATTTGGGGAAGATGCTTTATTATTCATGTCTTTCCAGCTATGTTTCTTGTTTGGTAGCAATGTGGTAGAAAATTGAAAGAGCAGCAAATGGTTCCGTTAGTAGAAGCTCAAGCTTAATAGTTTCTTACGCCTCTCAATTCTATGGAGGATGATAGAGCTTATTTTACTTGTATTTACATTTTTGTTCAGATGGGAGAGGTAGGCTGGGAACTAAGATGGAGAGAGAGAGTTTGGGAATTGTAAATTAAGGAGAATTAACAGAGGGCAGAATATGTGTACTTGACTTTTTCCTATCAAAAAGAAATGAGGCTAGAAACATCTTTAGGATTGGATGTCTATGAGAAAATGTTTGGAAAAGAATTCTATGCCGATTTTATTAATTTTCTGTTTTTGGCATCGTAATTAATATTGCAAGTCTTCCTTCTCAGGTATAAAAATGCATTGGGAGGCATGTGGGTGGTTATGATCCTCTTTTCATGCTATATCCTTACTGAAGTTTTAAGAGTTTCAAGCAGCACATGGTTAAGTTATTGGACAGATCAAGGTAACCAAGAGAGTTACAACGCGGGCTTCTACAATCTGATATATGCACTTCTATCGTTTGGTCAGGTATAATGCCAGATGGTTACAGTTAATCGACTATTTTTGCAGTCTTTTCTTTTCTGCAGGAATTTATGTGCAAACACTACTTTCTCTAGTAATATGACCTAAAGAAAAACCGGAAAGGACTTTCTTTTTTTTTTAAATAAATATTTTTGCTTTGTTTGCCTGCTGCTATTATGTAGACTTATAAGTGCACAGACTACATTGACAAGATCATTAGTTTATTGGAAAACCAAGAAAGTATCTCCTGAAATCTCTATACTAACCATCCGTGGATTCATTTTCAGGTTTTAGTGGCTCTTGCAAATTCATACTGGTTGATCATTTCAAGTCTGTCTGCAGCAAAAAGATTGCATGATGCCATGCTTAATTCTATCCTAAGAGCTCCAATGGTTTTCTTTCACACGAATCCTCTTGGCCGTGTCATTAATCGGTTTGCCAAGGATCTTGGAGACATTGATCGCTCTGTCGCACTAATGGTTAATATGTTTCTGGGTATGGTGTCGCAGCTTCTTTCTACATTTGCTTTGATAGGGATTGTGAGTACAATGTCCTTGTGGGCTATAATGCCTCTTCTGGTCTTTTTCTATGGAGCCTATTTGTACTATCAGGTATGTCCATTCTTCCATGAATGTTTTCCCACTTTTGCTTATGGAGTAATAGAAGCTGGTACTTTGTTGTTTAATACTTTTCATAGTTTAGTTTATGTAATGTCTAATATTATTTGGCATGATAAAGTGATTGTAGTCTGACAATTTCAAAAGGTTAAAATGGATTATAGCGTTAAATGCAGAGAAACTCAAATCTATTTTATTAAAAGTTGAGAAACTTATGTTATCAAGTGCTGTGACTCTTTTGCTTATGAAATTTATGACTGCTTCCTTTGATCTCATCTTTAGGTTTTGTTGGACATAAATATAATCACAATGAAGCCACAAAAGTTAAAGATGGATCCAGTTCTTTGGCTTCCTCTTTAGGCACTTGTCAGTTGCTAAAAAATGCAGATTTGTTGTTGCTTTTTTTTTTTTTTGTTTCATAGTGAAAACTGATAATGTCCAGTACTTTCCCACTGGCGATTTATCATTCTCATGCAATTGCTACATTTTGGATATCCTGATTCCTGACTCAAAATTTCACTATGTTTATGTGGAAGTTGTAGCAAGCTACCTCAAGTATTAACTATTTGCACTTTACAAAAAACAAAAAAATTATAGACCAGTAAGTTGAAGATTGGAAAATGTTGCTACCAATGATTTCACAAATATTCAGCACTATAGTAATTTAAATTGCTTACATCATATTTTGAATCAAGATTTTTCATGGTAGTAGTACTTGGTTGCTATTTTTCAACTCTGAGTTCTTCCATGCCTTTGGTTGCAATGTCTGCTGAATTACTAGTCAGCATTCAGGTTGCTGCACGTTGATCCCAATTCTTCAGCCTTCCACTACTGCTATGCATAGTAATTTTAGACTGATTTTTTTTTTTTTTTACACTGAAAGTCATCTGTTCTTTTCATGTAGAGCACAGCTCGTGAAGTGAAACGTTTAGATTCCATAACAAGGTCCCCAGTTTATGCACAATTTGGAGAAGCGCTGAATGGTCTATCAACTATCCGTGCATACCAAGCTTACAATCGCATGGCCGAAATAAATGGGAAGTCTATGGATAACAACATTAGATTTACTCTTGTGAACATGAGTGGAAACCGTTGGCTTGGAATTCGTCTCGAATTTTTGGGTGGCCTTATGATATGGTTTACAGCAACATTTGCAGTCATGCAAAATGGAAGAGCAGAGAATCAGCAGGCATTTGCATCCACCACGGGTCTCCTTCTTAGTTATGCTTTAAACATTACAGGATTGTTGACTGGAGTTCTGAGGCTTGCAAGTCTTGCTGAAAATAGTCTAAATGCTGTTGAGAGGGTAGGCACATATATAGATTTGCCTTCAGAGGCTCCACCTATTGTTGAGAGCAACCGCCCTCCTCCGGGTTGGCCGTCATCTGGATCCATAAAGTTTGAGGATGTTGTCCTACGTTATCGTCCAGAACTTCCTCCAGTACTGCATGGGCTGTCTTTCACTGTTTTTCCAAGCGACAAGATCGGAATAGTCGGAAGAACTGGTGCAGGGAAATCTAGCATGATTAATGCTTTGTTTAGGATTGTTGAGCTAGAAAGAGGAAGAATCTTGATTGATGATTATGACGTTGGAAAGTTTGGGCTGATGGATCTACGCAAAGTTCTTGGTATAATACCACAGTCACCCGTGCTCTTTTCAGGTAAACCCTATGTAATATATTGTTAATTGATCTTAATATAATAAAGTTTACTTTACCAGGATGGCAATAGCCTTTCTTTGATAATTTGGGTAATTTTCCTTGTGACTAAATCTGTTCCCTTTTTGTCCAGGATCCGTGAGATTCAATCTTGATCCTTTCAGTGAACATAATGATGCTGACCTTTGGGAGGCTTTGGAGAGGGCACATCTGAAGGATGTCATTCGTAGAAACTCTTTAGGCCTCGATGCAGAGGTACATATTTTGTTTCTTCCTATTTTCTATCAATTCAGGCTGTCACAACTGATCAACTAGCATAATAAAGCACATGGAATTGGTTCCACTTAAGTGCACTTTTGTGTGGATAAAGTTATGTCATGTAGTAGATTTCCTTAAATTGGCTTTCCCTGAAGCGATATGATTGGGTTTTGGATCTCCTTTTCACTTGGGAACCAAATCCGGTTTGACAAGAACACCAACAGTGGTTGACATTGATATTACCTGTGCATAGTGTACTTAGGATGAGTTCCATGCTCAGATTAGGTATGGATTTCTCTGCATTCACGACATGCGTTTCTTTTATACTATTACTTCTTCAACCCTGATGTTATCAACATGGATATTAAGTATTTGCTGGTAGTAAAATATCACCATTTAGCTGCAAGGTAATTTACTTGTCATTCTCTTCATTTTGAGGTTGAAGTAGATAGTTGAGGATCAGCAGTTTTACTTTGTCCTGCTCCTACATATCCATGTCCACTTCCTTTCTCGTTCTGTTGCCTCAAACTTTCCATGATAAAATTCTTTGAATTACCAGCATGTCTGCTAAGTGCTAGCATTGTTTGACACACGAACTTAGAATGATTTATGTTTCGCATTCTAATGTAGGATGATGAGTTACTCAACAAAGAAAATATCTTTAGGATTCACACCCAAAGCTTCCTATGCGTCGCATCTAGGGTTCCTTGTGCATCACACCTAATAGAAGCATTGCATCATACAATCTCAAAGCAAATACTTGCTAAATTCTATAATATATCACCTCTGATGACAAGAAAGATTTATAACAATTATAGACTCTAAAAGTACCACTCCAAGTCAAAGTAGGAAATCTTTAATGCCCTATTAGAATTAAGTATTTGCATTCAATTGAAAACAAAGAAAGCCTTTATATGTGCACTAATTTTTGTGTTAAGTTAGATATCTGATGTGTGATTTGGTCTTTTCAATTCTCAATGCAAGTTGATATGATCAGGCCTTTCCAATGCCTCTCATATGCATATAAGGAACATAAATTTATATCTTTTATTATCATATTATTAGAAGATTTTTTTTGGCAATCACCTCCATTATCATTTGGCAAAAGCATTGTTATAGACTCCAAAAAGATGTTCTCTCTTGATGATTTTAGTTTTGTTGACTATTGTGTGAAATTATGTCACATTATATCCAGAATAACTTAAAAGAATTTATGTTAGATCATGTTTTATCGGAACATTAATGGGGCATATTAAATGGAATTAATAGCTTTTTTTCCCCCTTTTATCTCATCAACATAAAGAATAAGTAACATAGGAGAAGTGGGAGGGAATGGAGTCTGTGATGAAGTGAATCAACAAGCCCATTCTACCCACTTTTCTTATTATTTATAGATTTTGATTTTACTGATCAAGAGAAGTGTAACTTCACTTAGAAGCAACATTTTTATATTGTTTCCAGGTTTCAGAAGCTGGAGATAATTTCAGTGTTGGACAAAGGCAGCTTTTAAGTCTTGCTCGAGCATTGTTGCGAAGATCAAAAATACTGGTTCTCGATGAAGCGACAGCAGCTGTTGATGTTAGAACGGATGCATTAATCCAGAAAACTATCAGGGAGGAGTTTAAATCATGTACAATGCTTATCATTGCTCATCGGCTAAATACCATAATTGACTGCGACCGCATCCTTCTTCTTGATTCTGGCCGGGTAATAAAATCCTCTTTCCACCATGTGTGATTTCATATCATAGATGAGCTTGCTTAAGCTTGTGCTTAGTATTTAGGAGTAAATGAAACCTGCATCTAAGAGTCACCAGCACAAGCTTGTTTAAGCTGGATGATAGTTTTTTTTTCTATGTTATCCCAGTTCGTGCATTAATTTCTCTGGCTTGTGCTCTAGGTTTTGGAATATGATCCTCCAGAGGAATTGTTGTCTAGAGAAGGAAGTGCCTTCTCTAAGATGGTACAAAGTACTGGGGAAGCTAATGCTCAGTATTTACGCAAGTTAGTCGAGGAAAGCAGATCTGGCAGAGAAGAGAACAAGCGGTTGGATGGACAGAGGAGATGGCTTGCATCATCACGTTGGAATGATGCTGCTAAGTTTGCTCTGGCTGTCAGTCTCACTACTTCTCAAAATGATCTTCAAAAGTTGGAAATTGAGGATGAGAACAGCATTCTGAAGGCGACCAAGGATGCGGTCATAACTCTGCGGGGAGTTTTGGAAGGAAAGCATGATCAAACAATTGAGGAATCGCTAAATCAGTATCAAGTCTCTAGTGAAGGCTGGTGGTCGTCTCTTTATCGAATGGTTGAAGGTAAAACTCGTCTCGCTGCGTTGCTGTCAAAAGTAATTGTCATAATTTGTGGGACAGAAAAAATACACAGATCCAATATTGTTCATAGAAGAGATTTCAATTGCATCTGATCAAATTTGTTTAGACGTGATTAAATGGCTTGTGCTTTTACATTATCCTCCCATTGAGAAAAGCCTTAAACACATCTAACAACTTGAATATATTACTCTATGCTTTTCTAGTTTGGTCATAATGAATACGGTTTTAGATGCTTTTCTTTCTAATAATCTTACCTGAATTACTAACTTCTTAAGTGAAGGCAGAGCAATGATAACTTCACAAAGTTATACGCGGTTGCTTTCTTATGCTTATATGGGGCCTGACAAACTTTCTTTTCTATGTTTCTGCAATTAGGTCTTGCCATGATGAGCAGGTTGTCGAGAAACAGACTTCATCGATCTGAATATGGTTTTGAAGACGGAAGGTTTGACTGGGACCAAGTTGAGATGTAGAGAACAGCATGCCACGGTTATGGCAGCAAAAACGCCTGGACGTCTGTTTTTTGTACATTTGACTCGTTACTGTGGCCTAGGATCAACATAAATGCCGGTCTTCGATAATATGAAGATTGACGAATTGAGGAACTCAGAACTGTAACTATTTCAACAGAGCTTTCGTCTAGAATGGAAAACATTTCTGTTTTCCAATTCGCTCACTTGGTGTTGGCTGAGAAGCAGCTGGATTTTCATAGTTGTTGCTTTGGTCTTATCATATTAAGGCGACATAAGTCACCTCATTTTCCTATTCCACCACTCTTCACTGTTACCACCATGACCATCATCTGGCCCCCACCTCTGCTCGATCTCCACCACCATTACCACAACCATCTAGCACTGTCACCATCACATTGCCAACAAGTTGCACTGGCAGTGACGACGGTGGAGAAGTTGGAGGAGCGGTGGTGGCAGTACTTGTGGTGGAGACAGTGGAGAAGGTAGTAGTTGTGGTGAATGATGTGAGACTACATTTTGATGTTATTCTTTCTCTTCTTTGTTTGGACGGATACTTCAATTTGATCTTAAAACTTTCTTTCTCCGGACAAATGTTTTGATAACTTTAAGGGACAACACTGAGTGGTCCTTCAACTCCTGCCATTTTCGAAATTGGGTCCTTATTCTTGGGAAAATCATTGTTTTACTCAAGAGTGATCAATTTTGTTGTGTGATTTTAGTCTCTCTTTATTTTATGAAACCATTCTTAGATCACTTCTGGCTTGCCTGCGTGACATAATGAGGGGAAAAATGGGGATGGCACATAAGGACGCAGGCAAGGAGTTGGCTTATAACCCTGGGTTGCATTCACGAGAGAACTGTTGATGTCGCAACCCAACTTTGACAAGATAGGGGAATCGGTACAGCCGTCTTCCTACTTGAAGGACACAAATTCAAACATAACCAACATTAAGTTGTTATCATATATATTTTTATTAATATATCTGATAAATGGAAATAGGGTTACCGATCGGAATTCTAAAATCTATAATAAGAAAATATACTCTTCCAAATCAATAAACTAAATCTCAACAAATACCATTTCAAATATACATTCAACTATCTCAATCCATACCCAAAATTAAATTATAAAAAGTTCCATGTCAGTAGCGTTCTCATCCTATTTGCCACTAGTTGAAAAACTTGAAAAGCTTAATAAGTAGTACAAATCTCTTCGAAACAAATTGAATATTCACTATGCATATTTATTAAGCAATATAAGAAACTCAATATTCCGAAATATAATCTGCGTATTAGATTAATATGAGTTATTTTATTTTAACAAAACTTTATACGTATTGTTAATACTCATTTTATCAATAATATCAAATCAAACATCAATGGTTAAATTCATTAATCAATCTCTATCAAATCACAAGAATGGTCTATTTTATTAACCAATCTATTGCTTATCCAACCATGATCATAACATAATGTCCAGTGACAAGGCAAACAAAATTCCCCTCTCGATAAGATCCCCATCAATTGTCATCCAATGCATAACCAATGTGGTTCACGGCGATAATGAAATTCACACCATCATCTTCCAATATCTCCAAAGTATCATCAACATAACACCTTTACAACAATTTTCTCCATGACCTTAATATTTGTTATCATTCGTCGACACTTGAAATCCAATATTTGCAATCATACTAAAATATAATACATCTTCTATAATGATCATAAACATTTCTTCATTTTGATCACGTACATAGCTTAAAATTATCACATCATTTACTTGAAGATATATGTAGATTAACTCATATCTATTTAATAAAAAATTTTAAATACTTTTCATGTCCTTATTTGTACTTTGAGTTGATACATGAATAATTAACTTTTAATACACCCAAGAGAAGACATATAATGTCACCATATTAAAATAATAAATGTGTACTTCTAATCGTAACACTAGAATAAAGATCAACTTCTTCAAATTTCAATCTCAACAATCTCCCAAGACAATTGGCCATTGTTCTCTTTATTGTGAGATTTTCAAAACAAGAACAATCTTTGAACCACAAATCTTAGCAAAGAATATCACCAGTTAAAAGATCATCTTAAAATTGACTTCTTATAAATTCCAAATCACCAAGATAGTAACGTATCTAGCTTAAGTACTTGCCTTGCATAATCATTTTAAAGGAAATTAAAAATGAAATTGACCAAGTCTACTTGCTCCAAAAAGCTCTTTAAAAAAAGATCACAACTCGCGACTTAAAAGTTCACAAGCTACAATTATGAAGATCACATAGGTTACTATGACCTCTATATATCACATGTAAATCTCTGTCTCACAATTCAAGCTCATAACTTCTAACATCAATTCTTATCTTCCCAATTATCACCATGTAACACTTTAACATTTTCAATAAAAATTCACATTTTCTAACCACAAAATTATGACATATCACAATTAGTCGTAACATAATTCTCAAAATCTCAACTAAATAGTTAAATATCATAACAATGATCATGACTTATTACTGCGGTGCTTTTATACTGAGAATCATAACTTAAACTTTATCATCTAAATCCACTTAGTTAAAACAATATTGGAAACTCAACCATTTTCCTTGGGGAATATGAATCTTTGCTTCTTCAAATAAAAAAAGAGTTTCTTCCACATGCAAAGATGATAAATCTCTATCTTGAAAGTATGGCATCAGCAAATATAACTTTGCTCATAACAAAAGCAGTTTATTGAAGTCATTTTGCCAAAAGTTGAAAATGGAAAGCACAAAGAGAGACAAATGAATGCACACTCTACAACTTTTGAACTAGAAAGCAATGAAGCAATCTAGCTAATAGCATAGCTTAGAGCAACAATCTTCAATTATGTCTTAACTCCACGCCCTCAACTAGCTAGAAAAATGCCGATACATATGAAAGAATCCCCATAATCCCCGCAAGCATACATTCGACCCAATAGATCAAGGATGAGCTATGAGCGCTTCGTGACAAATCCAACATACTATCAATTCCTTTACATCTTTCAGCATACCATACGACTTTCTATCATGAAACAAACCTAAATATCCAATGCAACCTCAAAGGCGTATGAAGATGTTCCACTGACTCCCCGTGCTTGCACATAAAACACTTACCACGATGATACAATTGATTTAGACCTTTTCCGAAGTTAAAAATGTGTATTTTATTCAGATTAGCAAATTTGGTAGGACTTCATTCTAGTATTAGCATCAAATAATTGGAATCCTACATCCACAAAAGTTAAAACATAATTTTCTATCATGCTGATGAAATTCAATATTGACCATCCACAATAAGACTTCCCATATCTCCTAACACGGCTCATTACATCAACCTATAGACATCTCTTAAGCAATGCGATTAATATAAGACTAAGGATCTATCATATGCTTTGTGAGGTTTCCTATTCAAGCTTCTATCATAATGATCCTCATGTCTTCTTGTCGAAGCTGCGCCTCGAGAATTTTGAGGCACATATCTCATACTGGAAGTTATGACTCACTTGATTATTTTTCATAAAGCAAACAAGAGTCTCTGAATCAGAACCCATGATCACCTGGACTAAAATGAGATGTCCATCTTAGTGACTAACAAAACACTTGTTATAAATTAACACACAACCTTATGTCTCATAAAATCAACACCCAAAAGATTTTTTTTTTTTTTAACAAAGCAAGCTTTGATACCAACGAATGTCATACGCTAACTCCTACGAGAATAGGGGAAACGACGCTGCTATCCTCTTACTTGAAGGATGTAGCCTCGAATGTAACCAATAATAACCTGTTATCAAATATATATTTCTTTCCATATTCTGATATATAATTATTTGGTTACAGGATCAGAGTTCTAAAATCCATAATAAGAAAGTAATTCCCAAACTAAGAAACTAAAAGTTAATAAATGCTATTCCAGAGATTTATCCAACTATGTCAACCCATATGCAAGATTCAACCATCAAAAGTTCCTTGTTGATATCGTTTTCGTCCTTCTTGCCATTGGAGGGAAAACTTGAAAAGATTTCAGGTGAATGGATAAACAACCGCGTCTCAGTGAGTAATATAAATCCCTTCTAAGTAGATTGAACATCTACCGTGCATATTTATAAGGGATAAGTGTTCCAGAAGTTCTAAAACTTGTCACGAAAATGCATTTCAGTCCTAAAACTTGCAAAAAGTGCATTTAAGTCCTAAAACTTGTCAAATTGTTTCAAACGAGTCCTAAAGTCAACGCCGTTAGCCTTTTCCGTTAAAAATGCTAACGTGGCATTTTAAATAATTTTTTAATTTCCACGTGTATTTTTTTAAATTATTTTTTATTCATTTTTTTATAAAAAAATTTAAATTTAAAAATAAAAAATTAAATTTATTCTTATCTTATTTTCACAAAAAAATAAAAAGAAAAGTTAAAAAATTTATTTTTACAAATTGTTAAAAAAAAAAATTAGCCGCTTCTTTGTTTTTAAAAAATAAATTTTTGAACTTTTTTTTTTAGTTTTTAGTGAAAATAAGATAAAATGAATAAATCTAATTTTTTTAATTTTTAAATCTAATTTTTTTAAAAAATGAATAAAAAATAATTAAAAAATCCACGCGGAAAATAAAAAAATTATTTAAAATGCCACGTCAGCATTTTTAACGGAAAAGGCTAACGGCTTCGACTTTAGGACTCGTTTGAAACAATTTGACAAGTTTTAGGACTTAAATGCACTTTTTGCAAGTTTTAGGACCGAAATGCATTTTCGTGACAAGTTTTAGACTTCGAACACTTATCCCTATTTATAAAGCAATACTAGAAACTCAATAATTCAAACCCTAATAACGATGTGTGTACCAAATCAAATATGAGTTATTTCCATTTCAACATAACTTTATACGTATGAAGTGTTGGAAGCACGCAATAGAAGCCTGATATCTTCACTTGGGGAGATCGCCAAAAGGGAGCCTAAACCTGAGCCTGTCAATATATCTAGTTGGACCCACTTTCACTCAAAAGCTTAAATCAATGAGTTATGAGCCAATGGGCAATGTTGAAAGCTTTTTCCTTAGTGAAAATCTCTTTCTACAAGGAATTCAAAAAAATAAATAAATTGTATTACAATTAGATAGTCAAAAACTAGATTCTAAAAGTGGTACTTAAAAAAAGAGAAGATATATTAACTGCTCTATACCAAATCAATTATTTGATATAAGTTTTCTCCAACACAACTCACTCACACATGCATCATAACATTCTTCTCTTCACTTGTGAACTCAGTGTTAGGTTTGCTCCTCCTTTATTTGGGTATCATTCTGTCCCAATTTCATCCTTAGCCTGATGTTACACCACAACCCACATGCCCAGAAACCGTAACGATCGACTATGATACAATTGTTATAGAAAGTAAGCAATCAAATAATAAAATAAACAAAACAAGATAATAAATTGGACACCAGATTTACATGATTCAGTCGTAGTGACCTACGTTCACAGGAGAGTGACAACAAATTTCACTATAAATCAAACAATATGATTTGCAACTGATGCACTTTCGCTTATTTGCAAGTTAAAGAGATGTCACATCAAATAGACCTTGTTAATGCAGAGGGCTTCTCGTACATATTCGATAGGGTTTTTATCAAACCCACAGTGGTTTTCTCCTTCACAATGTTAAACGCGATGTTACAAGCCAATGCCAGCGAAATAACACCCACAACATGTTTATCCAGCACTTCCCAATTAGCTTACTCCATTGTCTCTAGCTTCTCTCCAAATAAAGGCAAGTGCAATTTCTTCTGATAGAGATAATCGTCAATCTGCATCTTATAGAAACCAAAATCATTCCTATCAAATTTGTCGATTCTCACTTTTCCTTCTTCTATCGTCATCAATTCGCTCCAACTTGACCAAGTTTGGCTATGATACCATTTCTTAGGAGCACACAACAGAAGCTTGATACCTTCATCAAGGGAGATCGCCAAGAGAAAGCCCAAACCCGAGCCTGTCAATATATCCAATTTGACCCACTTTCACTCAAAAGTCTAAGCCAATGAGTTATAGGCAACTAGAATGTATTAACTACTCTACATCATATCAAGTCTCTAATGTGGAATTTCTCTAACACAACTCACTTACACACGTATCCTAACAATAAGAATTATTTATTTTATCAACATTATTTAATCACACATCAATAATCAAATCTATTGATCAATTTTTATCAAATCACACGTCAATGGTCTATTCTATCAATCATTTTGTTGCTTATTATCCAACCATGGTCACAATATAATGCCTAGTGATAATGCCATCAAGATTCTCATTTGGCAAGGTCCCAACCTACATGCATACCTAAAAACTCATTACCGGGTTCACAACAAGAATGAGTATCAAATCATCATCATCCAATAATCCACAAAACCAAATAGATTATCTATTGTAACTGAATTTATTAGTCAGAATACCGTTCGTAAAACATTTGCCAATTCATTTCGGAATTCATTTTGTAAACTAGATTCGTAAAGCAGTACCTATAGCCTTTTGCAATTCCTTTTACAATACCTTTCATAAAAGGCTTCTCAAATCATTCACAAATACTAGAATGTAGTAAAACCGCAATCCAAATTTTATGCAACAAAAATGTTATTTCGTAATTCATAATATATTAAATCCCTATCTTCAAAAATGTTATTTCGTAATTCATAATATATTAAATCCCTATCACTTTCAAGACTTGAATTTCCAAATTGATATAAGAAGGAATAAGTGTATTGGAAGTCCTAAAATTTGTCATAAAAATGTAATTGAGTTCTAAAATTTTAAAAAAAAAAAAAGGAAAATACAATTAAGTCCTAAAACTTGTCATAAAGTGCAATTAAATCTTAAAACTTGTCAATCTAAGTCATTTCATTGATTATACTTTTTAAAAATTTTAGGACTCGGTTGCACTTTCGAGATAAGTTTTCAGACTTGATTGAATCTTTTGAAAATTTTAAAGTTCGATTGAATTTTCATGACAAGTTTTAAGACTTAATTGCACTGTTTGAAAGTTTTAGAACTTAATTGTATTTTCATGACAAGTTTTATGACTTCTAATGCACTTATCCCATATAAGAAATAAGCACCACTCATTTGGGATAGCCTAAAACCAAACAACGAAGATTATTGGAGCCGATGAACTTGCAATCCTATCAAATAAGTGATAAATAATATCAAAATTAAGTAAAACACTACCTCAATTACAAGTCGACTAAACCAAGCTTAATCACTAACAAAACGACTCCGACGCACCAATAAAATACTCGTTGAAAGTAGTTATTTATTGTTGTCTGCTACGCAAAACTTAAAATTCGTTCTGATCAAACTATAACTCAAAATTGGTTTTCATCAAACCCAACGAGTCTATCTTAACTATCATTTTCATAGCTCAACAACTCGTAAATTGAATCAAACAATTAAAAATTCACATAACACTGAATTTAAGACTTAACTCCAAAAATTACTTTGATTAGATGAACAAAGGGCTCAAATCATTACCAAGTGCTACAAATGAAGTAGGCTTGACTGGACAAGGTCTCCAAAGAGCCTATGTGCAAAACTCTCTCTCTTTTCTTTTCTTTTCTTTTTTCTTCCTTTTGTAATATATGAGCTTTGGGAAAAAAAAAAAGGAAAAGAAGAGGGTTGGAAAAGTCAACATAAGAAGCTCAAGGAGAATAGTGGAAGCTTTGGCTGTCTTTAAAGAGAAGAGAGAGGGAGGGCTCGGGCAGAATCGAAACAAGGGAAAGAAAGAAACAAGCGAGAGGAGAGAAAGAAGAGAAAAGAAAAAGGGGAAAATGGAAAAAAAAATTGCCACACTTGCGATCCTGACGCCTCATCAAGCTGACTCAAGTTTGTTTTACAATCCGGTTAGTGATCGAAGCCTTTAATCATCTATTCGAAGGAATCGTCACAATTAGGGCTCGAAATTCGGATTTCTTGGATATTTGTGCAGCGAAGCCCTATTTTTGAGTCGTTGAGTTACATATTTTTGTAAAAATGGTATTTTAGGGTATTGTGAAGCTATAGCATTTTACAAATCATGATTTGAATTTACGGTTTGTTTGGAACAGAATTTTCAAGTTGGGGGTGCGTTCTGAAACTGTAGCGAACAGTAGCTTTGGGCCCAATTTTTAGCCGTTTTCGGAGAAGTTTTGGGGTGGCTGAGTTGGGATTGTTGTAGTACATCAAAAGGGGTTTCTAAGGACTATAAGATGGCTTGAAAGGGAATTTTGTGGAGGAAGTTATGGCGCGACAAAATTTAGCGCACGGACTGTGCCTAGCGAACAACAATAGGTTGCCGCTAGAGGTGGGTTTTTAGTAGCGTGTAGGTGTTGTTTTATCGATAAATAAGACTAGAATAGTCGAGTTATTCATTAGAATATCGTTTTACTTGGTCTTTTAATATTGTTTTTTAGTTATTTGTTAGGAATTCAAGTGCGCCGACTCAAGTTACCACCGTAATTGATTTTTGACTTTTCCTTAGGTGAGTGACACTATATATTCTTTATATTTTAAACTCATGTTTTGAAATAAAAAAAAAAATCATGGATTATATATTCTATGAGTTGATAAAAAGCATATTTTGTTGTATAAAACAAGATCAAGCTATTAATGTCATTTTGTTGTTTGAAAGAGAGAGTTATATTTCAAATTCAATTTGAATGGTTGTGTGAAAATGGTTTGTGAAACTCTTTATGAAATAATCTTGAAATGTTTGTGGTTTTTGAAAAATGCTTTGATATTTATATATCAAATGCTTGAGTTGTGATATGACTCTCATTCTGATGTTGGATTACTGGATTTTGTGATTGCCGGTTGATGCTCATTGTCTCTGTGAACTATTAGAGGTGTGTGGATATGCGCATACTAGTCTAGGATATCCTTGTGGGCCAAGCCATCGGCTAATAATGAGTGGAGACTTTGCCAATGGAAGAATCTTGATCATCTTGTTACGGGTGTTACCCGTGACCATGGCTAGACATTTGAGCATGAGTTGGTTAATGGAGTGGACCATTGAGCTTGGTCGATGGAATGGACCATTGAAGTGTGGTTATAGACCATTGATACATGTTTTATGAGATTAACCAAGGAACTAGATTATTAGTATTTTTGGTATTTAAGTTATGATCATATATTATGTTAAAGTGAATTATGGTTGTGTTTTAAATGTACATAGTGATTTATCAATCCACTTACTCACTGAACCGTGGTAACTCACTCATCATCTACTTGTTTTTCAGGTTCTTCAACGAGCCTATGTGAGCGTCCGTTTCGAGGAGGACTTTTTGTGGCAGGGAATTTTTACTGAGTTATAAATTGTTGATAAGTTTGTAAGTTAGTATTTTTAGTGGAGGTGTATATTTTAGTTTGATTGTTTATAAAAAAACTCGATATTGTAACCAAATGCCATTTTTGTCTCATATATATATATATATATATATATTGATATTAGGTTCTTTTTCGGTTATATTAAGGCCGTGTTATTTGGTGAAAGGTTGGCCGTGTCATATCCTTGTTCTTGTGAATCAAGGTGTGACACCTTTCTTTTCCGTTTCCATTCATTATTCTTTTCCTCTTATTGATCGTGTCCTCCTTTTATTTCTTCTTCTTCTTTTCTTTTTTTTTTAAAGCCGCCTACCCCTTTTTACCCCGTCAACAAAGGTCATGTTTTTTTTTTTTTTTTTTTATAACACCAATTATTACAAGTGAGGACTAGAGGCACTAAAGTCGATGATTTTTCATAGAATGGTGTTAGTTAAAAATTTGTCATCTCTAATCATCACCTGGACAACATAGACTAAGGAACTAGATTCATAATGTCGAAAGTCACGCCATAGTTTTGTACCTGATTGATAGACGATTACAACCAAGAAAAGACCAAGAACTCCATTTATGGGTTCACTAAAACGCGGGACCACTGGTGGTAAACAACCTCAAATTTCAAGAGCAGGGATAGGCGAGCAAGGAACCATGCAAACAAATTGCAGCAAAGTAAACTGACTGGAAAAGAAAAAAATAAATTGACTCAAAGCAAAATAAGAAAATCTTGTAATTTGGGCGTTCGTGTGTGTGCCTTCTCCTCTTCAAATATTATTTTTTACTGAATAGATTTGCTTTAAAGGATGTGAGATATATTTAAATCAAGTGAATTTCATGAGGACCTAAAATCGAATGAAATGTCAGATGCACGTTTCAAGTTAGTAAAAAATATTGAACTTCTTTTTTCTGATAAATTATTGTTATCGAAATTTTTATAGTTAGAGGATATTGAATAAAAATTTTCAACATAACCTATCCTTCTAATTACATTTGTATTATTTTAAAATGTGTAGTTATTCACATGTTGAAATATCTCATACTTCGAAATATGCATCTTATTTATCTAACAAGATGTACTTCTCCTTCTAACGTATTTATGATTACCTAGACAAATTGTATGGCTATATATATACACCAAACTGTCAATTTTAAAATTGATTAGAGATAAAAGTTGAAAAAGCTCAGCCTCTCAAAAGGATAACGATGGAAATTTTTGAAAATATCTTGCCTCTTTAATTTTTTTTCTTTTCAAGTTTAAAACAATGAGAGAGAAAAGTTAAAAGAGATAAATATGGGAGAATATATTTGAGTTGCTTACTTTTTAACCAATTTGTACTTTCAAATTCAAATTCAATCAAAGAAAAGAGTCGGGAGATAACAAATCAATAAACCGAAGTTTATTGGTAGAGCATGAGACATGTGACAGAACCATACCCTATGCTCTTGCCACATGATGATCATAGAAGTAAAGCAAAATGCCATCAAGCTATTTTATTCAAAGAGATAAGTATTAGAGAGTATATTTGGAATACTTTTTCTTCATTTGTTTTGTTCTTTGAAATTCAACTCAATAAGAAGATAAAAGTATTGAGATAATAATTTATAAAACAATGTTTATCGGGTGGTATGGTACAGAAACAAAGTGATTTGCCAGATGGCGATCACGGGAGCAAATACTTTCCTGGCCTTAACCAATTTTTGCCAGAGATCTTATACCCCACGGGATATGTCAAAGTACAAACACCGAATTAAAACACACAATTCATACTCTTTTAAAATGTATTTCTTCTCTCTCTCTCTCTCTCTCTCTCTTTCTCTCTCTCACTCATGGGCTGGAGTGACGGTGGAGGAAAAATACGTTACGGCCCTGAATCTCGGGGGAGAGGTAAAGTACCTTTTGCATGTTCCAAAAGCAAAATTCCAAGACTTGCACATAAACATCTTTGCTATGGAGTTCAACATTGATAGAAGAAAAATGAGCTCTCTTTTTTTTTTCCTCAAAGTCCTGCGGTCAGATAATGCGATTCACAAACTCTCATGAAAAATTTCCTCTCTTTAAGTTTTCTTCTCTAGTTCTCTTGTCTTGGTAGGAAGCAATATCATTCAATCTTAAAGTGAATCGTGGTTTGACAACTCATTAGGATTTACACACCTCTTTCATGCAAATTAAGTGAAGCTTCTTTTTCTTTGCTAGATCTTCAAGGCGTGGATCGCATCATCCTCATGTGAGCTTTGAAACTACTAGAACACAAGGGGAAGCTGGTGATTTTTAAGGGGAATTCTGAGGATGATGATGAAGGCGTTGAATTCTTGAGTTAATTCAACAGGTTTTTTTTCGTAAGTGAAACATTATAGAATCTCCCTCCTACTTGGGGACTAACTTTAGAATGTGCAAGGCAATAGAAGAGGAGTGCCAAGAAACTATGGAAGTGCTACTTCGATCCCCATCTCTTCCATGGATCCAAAAATGGCAATTTGAACTACCAATGACTCAGAAATTTGCGACATAGATGCATAAATAGTTTGTGGAACGACGCTTGGTGACCATAGTTTGCAATGCCTTTAATGAATTATTTGTGAATTGAGTTATGGATAAACACTACTGTATTGGATTGGAAGACTGATCAAAGCAAATGCTGGCTTTGATAATATTAAAGGGATTTTCGATAGATGAGTGCGTCTAAACAAGTGGGATCACAAAATAACAAGTTTTACATGTAACCTATATAGAAAACTAATTTAAACTACTTCATGAAATCAATGATCTCCTAGTATGGTTAGTAACTTTTAATCTCATCAAAAAGTCATTTCGACTTTCAAATTTTACTTCCCAAATTTTATAGGAATGCATATATAATTTAGACAATCAGATCGATGAACAATGTCACAATATCCCAATCCAAAGGTAGTCAAGATAAGAACAGGAAAACATACGGAAAGATTTTTGATCACCTTGTTTGGGAAGCTATGAAGCATGTGGGTGGGGAATGAGAAATCAGGGAAAATTTCTCTGAGAGCCCCACTCATTCATTTTGTTCTGCAAATTATTAAAGTCAAGAATTTACATAAATATTAAAATCAAGAGAACAATCAAAATTTGTAAAAACCAACTTTCTGGCCTTTCGCTCTGCAAATTATAGATCTTCAAACCCACGGAATGGGAGTTCGAGCAATTTGGTTTGACAATCATTGTGAAAATGGATGCCACGTATGGCTTGAAGATCTATAATTTGCAGAGCGAAAGGCCAGAAAGTTGGTTTTTCCGAAAAATGAGTAACTTAAAAAAATTCATGAATTTAATATTTATGTAAATATTTTGATTGTTAACAAAAAAAAAATTGTTCAGGATAGATTTTATTGATAGTGAAAAAAATTTGTTATTTAACTTATTTTTCTAAGCAATGAGAACAATCAAAATTAGGAAAGCATTTTCTGAATTGTCGATTCCAATTATTTTACAAAAATTGAAAATTATTAAATAGATAATTTCCAAGGAAAACGATTCATTTTCTTATTTTTTTTTTCTAAAAGATGTTATGTTTTTTATTTTTAATAAAATGATCCATTGTTTACTCATTTTCCCTTACCTCCTCTTTTTCCACCAGGTTTACTACATTTATATTTCATTAACCCCGATACTTACAAGAAATACACAAGTAAAAGCGCTTTCCACCCTATTTAAATTAAACAAAAATAACTTCCATCACCTCCTCTTTTTCCACCTCATTTTTCTCCGTGCTTATATTTTCTTCACCCTCGATTGTAAAATATCTCTAACACTTTCGAATCGAAACTTAATAAAGATATTCTTATATTTATCGGGTTTTTTTCCCTAAATCGACTAAAATCTTCTAGAAATTTATCTTTAAACCATATTTAGTTTTTTATATTATTTTCTCACTTTTCCAATTAGAAAATCAAGATACGACCAAAATAATAATAATAATAAAATAAAAGAAAATCGGGATTGGTAATTTCCAATATTTGCACCCCGCGTGACGCGAACGCGGTTTGGCTTCCTTATATAAGAAGAAGGCCAGTCGCCAAACTTCCCATCCAAGATTTCTTCGCTTCTTCGTCTTCTTTATCTTCTTCTTCATCTTCATCTTCATCTTCATCGATCGTCGGTTCGTTGCTTTCGCCGTTTTCGTACAGGTTCGCTTCGCTTCTCTTTCCGACGCGCTCTCTCCGTATCAGTTTCTAGCGAAGTAGCGACGAGGAAGAAGTTCCCCCCCGGTTAGGGTTTTCCGTCTTCTTTCGACGATGACGATCTCCCGCTCGCCGCCGGTGGGTTTTCCAGGAAGTGGGTGCCCGCCGCTGACGACGGCGATGGCCGTCGGGCTTGCGGCGTTCGGTAGTCGTTCGCGGCGATTGTTAGGGTTTTTTCTTAATCCCGAAGGAATCGGGGGTTTTGTTCCGCCTTGAAGGAGGATCGGGAAATTAGGTTTGATTACTGGAATTTATGTTGGAAAGGCTCGGACGATGCGACGTGGTTGTCGACATCTACTGTCTCTACTTCGTTTTCTAGAATTTTATCCGCTTCTGCTTCTGGTTGAATTTGATTTGGTTGGAACCGAAACGAAAGAGATGGGAATCATGATGGATGGATGGATGGAGATGTTTATCCATTCTCTTATAGGTCGATCGTTCGTATTGTTGGTGATAAAGAGGAATTTAAATGCTTGGGATTGCTGACTACAGCGGACCTTGGCTTTTCTTCTGCAAAGGGATCTTCTTGCAAGAACGAGTTCTGATGCTTCGAATTAACTTTGGATAGGTCGTTCAGTTCGACGATTGATAGCATGGCTATTAAGACAGCTAGGAGTACTGTGGGTTGGCCACACGATTCAGCTGCTCACTATAAAGCGCCAACAAGCCGCAGAGTATGCACTTACTGGCTCGAAGGGAGGTGCAACCGGAATCCCTGTAGGTTTTCGCACGATGCATCTCTTCTGCGCAATGTTTACCATCGACCTGCAAAGCAGTCGAGTCATGTGGCTGAGGATTGCCCTGGGAGGAAGGGCCCTGAATCTAGTCCAGTGAATTCAGCAAGTTCGACTTCTGGAGAGAGAAGTGATTCGTGGACAAATAAAAACCCTCTGAAGCCCCAAGAAAAACTATGCAATTTCTGGATAACAGGCAACTGTGTGAAGGGCGATGCATGTCCTTTCTTGCATTCGTGGTTTCATGGTGTTGATTTTGCTATGTTGGCAAAGCTTGAGGGCCATAAAAAGGTACCATTTAGAGATTAGTTTTTGCCTTCTGTGTTCTCCAGACTATAGCTGGAGAAAATTTAGTTGCAACTCTAATTTGTTTCCGTCCTTTTTCTAATTAAGATGTCAAATATGATTTGCCTGTCTGGCATAAAAATGGGTCTGGACTCACCTGATGCTTTTTATGACAGGGTGTTTCTGGGATAGCACTTCCTTCCGGATCTACTAAGCTCTACTCTGGAAGCAAAGACGGAACGGCTAGAATCTGGGACTGTCACACTGGTCAATGTGATCAGGTGATCAACCTTGGAGGAGAAGTTGGGTGTTTTACTTGTGAAGGTCCTTGGGTGTTTGTTGGCCTGCCTAATACTGTTAAGGTGAGCGGTTGGCTGGGTCTACTTTGTCCTTCGTTATTTTTTTTCTTTTTATGGGGGAATTCTTGAATTGGTGAACTGCTGAACTCTAATTCATTGCTTCTCTTGTATTTCTTGTAGGCATATAATATCCAGAATGGTGCTAGCTACGATATCAGTGGACCAGTTGGACAGGTCCATGCTCTGGAAGTTGCTAATGACATGCTTTTTGCTGGAGCCCAGGTAATTTATTATTAGAAAGAATTTAATCAATTCAGGTGATTCATCTGCCGTAATATTGTCTAGTCCGTTTCTTTGGAATCTCGTTCCTCTGTGAATTAGCAACATAAGTGATATAAAAGTTGATGGTGAGTGTGAGGGTGGATTTTTGGTTCAGACCTGAAATTCTTGTCTTCTTCTTCTTTATGTGGGGCCCACCTGAGTCAGCATTCATCTGATCACTGACTGCCTCATTTGTTGATCCTTGTGATGAATTGCATTGGCTTTCGATGATTATGCTGAACAAACTTTCCTTCTAGGATGGCACTATCTTGGTGTGGAAAGGAGGTAGTGAGGCTGATCCTTTTCAGATGGCTGCGCCTCTCAGGGGTCACACGCAGGGCGTGGTATCATTAACTGTTGGGCGCGACCGGTTGTATTCTGGTTCCATTGACCAGACCATAAGGGTAAGCTGGCTTATCTTAGATGTCTCGCCCCTGATTTAATCTAGTTGTGTGTCCTGGGAAGGCATGACTTGGCTGTTGGAGTTTATGTTTTCTTTTGCATCACCTCTATTGGTTGCTACGTCCTCTCTGTATCTTTCTGCCGTGCTCTGCTGTAATATCGTCCTGACCCCTCATGTCTTTCTTGTTTTCTTCTCCGCAGGTGTGGGACTTGCACACTCTGGAGTGTGTTCAGGAACTTGTTGGACACACTGACGTGGTAATGTCACTTCTTTGCTGGGACCAATACTTGATATCCTGTTCATTGGATGAGACAATTAAGGTCTGGGGGGTTGCCACTGAAGGAGGCAGCTTGGAAGTTGGCTATACACATCACGAGGACCATGTATGTTGCTTGCTATTTATTTATTTTTTTTTTTTTTTGGGCACTCGTGTGGATTAGGGTATTTTGTGGTTGGTGGTACTTTAGGAGAAAGTGTAGATTATAGAGGGTGAAACTGTGTTCTCTTTTATTGTCTTCATACGTGTGAAGTGCATGGACCTGTTTTACAATCTAAGATCACAAAGATGCGCCTTATTGCTTTTTGGTTTTATTCCTGCAGTTAAAATTAACTACGTGAATAATGTAGACTGAAGCTTTGTAACATAGCCATATTGTCAAGTAGCTTCCATGTGCTTGCTCTATGTGGGGAAGACATGAATTTTCATCTTACACCTGTTGGTGTTTTGTCAGTTTCTTATTGTGCTAGTCTCATGGAAGTGATGTGGTATTATTTGTTGATGTTGCAAGTATCATTTTGTCTTTCACAGGGTATTCTTGCACTGTCAGGGACAATTGATGCACATGGTAAGCCGGTCCTTCTCTGTGCATGCCTTGACAACACCGTTCGGTTGTACGAGCTCCCATCGTAAGTACAAATAATTTCTCTAATTGGTTTGACATCCTGTCTCTCAGTGAGACTGTTCTCTTCTTCTGCTTGGCTGACTTGGTGCATCGTACACCAGGTTCGCCGAAAGGGGCAAGATATTCTCAAGACGAGAAGTTAGGACTCTTCAAACGGCTCCCGGAGGCCTATTCTTCACAGGAGACGCTGCGGGGACACTGACCGTTTGGAACTGGTTGGATCGTCCAAAGAGCCAAAAAGAGCAGCTTCCTCAACCGATGGAGTCATGCTAAATAGGACAGAATCAAGCTATTGACATTGGAGTTCAAATTTTGCAAGGAAGACAATGTCATCTATGCTACACGATGCAACTGGGATTGTGATTGAGAGCAAGAAACGGGACGGCTGTAGCTACTTACTGTCTGCCCCGCAATACCAGTTTTGGGCTGTCTTTTTTGTATAGACATTGATTTTTTTGACAGCAACGGCTGGACTTGTATATGATTCCTGATTAGTAATTGAAAATTCCTTTTGCTTGTCGAATGGAAACCTTTTTTTTTTCTTTTTGAGAGAGTTTACAGTGGAATTCTGATTATCGTTTTGTCTGTACGTTTGTTCAAATCTTATTACTGAAAAAGCGAAATTAAATAGAAGCGGTAAAAATAAATGATGAATAAACTTTACTTCAAAATTGTTGCATTTGCTTCGCACTCTGATGAAAAGAAATTCACATCGCGCAGGCAGACTTCCGTATGGATAAAAGTTGTTCGATGAGAAACTGATAAATGAACTTCATAAGCTTGTGACACTCCATGTACCTTTGAACGTGGAGTAAAAACTCATTCATTACACGCTACAATTCAAGTGAATAAATCTTATAAATTAAAACTGATACACGGGATTTCATTAAAGCTTATGAAACTAATAAGAAGCTCCCTCTTCAAAGGCATCAATCTATTGAACAATTATGAGTGTATCAGCTCAGCAAAGGGATTTCAAAGGAATGCATAAATGTGAAAATTTGTAGAATTTATATTAGGAAAATGGTTAATATCCTGAAAAGCCCCAAACTGATAAACTTGTGACAAACTTATCTCAAATTAATTTTTTAACCACCAAAAAACCCAAATTGGTATATCTTTGACAAATTTACCCCAAATTAGTATACTTTTGACAAATTTTCCATTAAATTTTACAATCAAATTTCTAATTTAAATTATACGTGACAGTTTTTTTTTTTTTTTGGGTCAGTACATGACAGTTGACTAGTATATCAATTTGAGATTATATTCTCTGTTTGTCACAATTATACATTTTTTGTGATTTTTTGTGATACTAATCTAAGTTAATGGGAGGGTATGTCACAAATGTACTAGTTTTGGGTTTTTTGGGGTTAAGTAAATTAGTTTGAAGTAAATTTATCACAAATGTACCAATTTAAGGTGTTTTATGATCAGTCATGGTAATTTTATCACAGGTATACTAATTTGGGGTTTTTCGTGAAAAAATTAGTTTGAGGTAAATTTGTCACAGGTGTACCGGTTTAGGGTTTTTCATGGTATTAACCCTTAGGAAAATTACTAGTTAACATATATCGATAATGTACCTTTACATGTATTATCCCGTATGTATTAGTATCATTTATAGCCCATTGAGGACAGAACAAATCAGCCAAAAAATTTATAAAGTGGACACAAGCGGCTTGAAAGTTTTTTTTTTGGTCAAAGCGGCTTGAAAGTTTAAATTAAACTATTTGCTGAAACGCATGTATTAGAAAAAAAAAATTAGAAAACAAGATCTTAATTATAGCTTCTTCTTCATGAATTTTTAATTTTTTTCAGTTCAGAGTATGTAGATTTCCTTCGTATTGTGTATTAGAAAAAAAATTAGAAAACAAGATCTCAATTATAGCTTCTTCTTCATGAATTTTTAATTTTTTTCAGTTCAGAGTATGTAGATTTCCTTCGTATTGTTTAAAGGTCATTCTCGTTTAATCCTTTGAATTGCTAAATTAAAACTCGAGATCATCTCTTTTAGTCCAGCACGCATGAGATTTTAGATAGCTCACAAGTTTGTATATTATCAATGTAATATTCTTACTTTGGCTAAACACACATTTCCAGAAAATTTATTAAATCCCATCAATTAAGCATTTTGGTGAATAAATTGACCTTTTATTTAGAAACAATAGAAGTATAAGGGCGTGTGGTAACGATTTTGTTCCGGGAAACATTTTTTTATGATAAATGATTTTTTTCTATTTCTGTTCTTGGGAACAATTTTTAAGTAAAAAAATGCGTTTGGTAACTTCCCAAAATTTCTATTCTTGAGATAGAAATACGTTTGGTAAGATTCTTAGATTTTTTTATTTCTTTTAATTTTTTAATTCTTTTATTTTTTTCCTTTTTTTCTTTTTCTCTTTGGCCGATCGCCGGCCACCACCGTGGTCGGCAACCAGCTGGGCGATGTCCAGTGAGCTCGCCAGAGCCTCACCAAGCCAAGGCAAGGCCCAGTGAGCTCACCGAAGGCTAGCCTGGCCTAGGCGAGGCTCGGCCTCGCCCTAGCCTAGCGAGGCCCAACCTTGCGTAGCTCGGGGAGGCTGAACCTCGCCGTGGCCACATGAGGCTCGGCCTCGCCTTGGCTGGGTGAGGTCAACCTTGCCCAAATCTAGCGAGGCCAAGCTCGCCCAACCACTAGAGAGGCTCGGCCTCACCGGGCCACTGCCAGGTGACACCGTCCTGGAGGTGGCCCGGCGAGGCTTAGGCCGACAAGCCTCACCGTGGTTTGGCGTCTCCAGGGGCTAGCAACACTCCGGCGACCAGCCAAAAGGAAGAAGAAGAAGAAAAGAAAAAGAAGAGAGAAAAATAGATTCTAGAAATTGTTTTCGGGAACAAAAAGTTACTTTTTTCTATTTCTTATTTCTGCTCCAAATCTATTCATGGGAACAAAAGTTGTACCAAACAGGCTTCTATTCTTTTTTCGTTTCCTAGAACAAAAGAACGAAAATTTTTGTTCCAGAAAATAGAAACAAATTTTACCAAACATGCCCTAATTAATCCTTCACAAAGCAGTCTCAAAAAGAAAATTCTTGAAATCATTAAAACAGATGCCAATGCAATCTCAAAATGAATATGAATGCATAAAAGAATCGTTTTTGCAAGCTAGCCCTTGAAAGATCTAGATAAATGTCTAACTAACATTGAAGGCTTTCTCACTCTTTTTGGTGTCAAATTTGAGCTTGATGGTTTTGAATGATTTCATTTCGACATTTCTAACTAATCTTACTTCCTACAATGGCAAGAACACTAAAGTATGAGACCAGTTGTCAGTGTGTTTTACAATGACAAGTGCCATTTCTTTAACTCCTCGTACTCTATATATCCAATTTAGTAGAAAAGATCCATAATCGTTGCTTAATGTCTCTGTACTCTTTACCATTTCAATAAATCAATCATCATTTCTAATCTATAGGCTAGGAAATTAACCAACTCTAGCAAAACGTTTTATTATGTATTATCATGGTCATCTTTGAAGGAATGCACGCAGGTTAAGTCATTACAGTGCATCCGTTATTACCAAAAGGCTTGATCTTCGCAAATGCTTCTGTACCATGGATTCCAAGCTCATTGCATGAAGGAATGCGACCGCAATCCCAAAGAATCTTTTATATTTGCATCGTCAAATTCGCATTGCATCAACATAACTAACACTGTCTAAAGCGATATAAGCAATTATCCAATTCATCAATTGAAAAAAAAAATCATTTCAAGAGATAGTCAAGCTTTCAGTCAAATTGCTAAGGGAAGTCCGAGTAAGCAGCTACTTTATACACTCTCGTTTCTTCTTAAGAAAAATGGCCAATTAAAGTGCCAAATTTGACATCAAATTAGCTCAAGGAGTTTGCAAAGTTCCAATTACTAAATAAAGCACAAACAAATGTCGAAAACAAGCAGCAAATTGTATGAACTTTTATTGACTTAGAAGGAATGGCTTACATTCTTGGAGGCTATGTTTTCTCAATGAGTGAATTTGAACATGAGCTGCAAATAGGGGTGACTGTAATATGTATAGAAGGTAATAAGTTTACAAATATAACTGGAAAGATTTTATAATCAAAGAAGCGCACTGGAATTGCAAAACCTAATCTAACTCGAATTTCAAATTCAAAGTTAGACAAAATCTAATCTAAATCATTTTGGTACAAACGATCATCTCATCTCTACATCTTCAATATCAAAATCTGATGTATTGCAACCACTTAATTCTTATTGTATCTTTAAGGGTGCACATGACAAAATTTCTGGAACAGAAATTGATTTCTTAATTTCTATTTCAGAAATTGAGAAGTTAAAAATTTTAGCTTCTGATTTCTTCTTCAAATCTATTTCTGGAATAGAAATCTGTTCCAAAAATAGAAAAATCAAATTGCGTTACCAAACGGATTTATGTTCCAAACTTGTTCTAACGTAGAAACAGAAAAATTGAGAAGTATAAATTTTATCATGCGCGCCTTAAATAGACCACTTCATAGTATGTTTTATCCCCACAAGAATTTCTAGTTGTCTCGAATTTTACACTACAATAAGGATGATTTGTAAGTACTCTCGATTCTTTAGTTACAGTCATCCCTCGATCGATGGATCCTCCTTAACTCGGTTTTCAATTTCTGTGCACACTTCAAGTCGATCGATCTGTTATGTCCTTCACTTTTAACTTTACCCATTGCAAACTCAGGGAAGAGCTCATAATTTATTCCATTGATGGGCTTTGCAGGGAAAACATATCGTCATGCCATTCATGATCAAAATGAACTTATTAGGCATGCCATCGATCTGATCTTATGGGTTAACTATATTGTCATGGCATGATTCAAGCCATTTTTTCTTTAAGTCGGGCTTGGCGTCAACATACGGCTCCTTTTTTTGACCCAATGCTGGCTGAGTACTGGCTGAAATGCAGTGGCATGTTCTATTTAGGTAAAGACATATTTAAGCCCCCAAATTCTCTGCTTTTGAATTTGATTGCTTAAACCTTGGACGAAGTACCGTCCATTTCAAATACTCTAATCGGTGGTTGAAAGAACAGGTAGTTTCCCACCTAATGCGATGGCGTGAGGAACACGCATCATCAGGTACAAATATTTCAATGATAATACAAATATTATATTTTTTTCGCTTATTCATTATTATAAGTAATAGCGATCATTTTTATGAAAATATATTTTAAATCGTTAATTTTTTGTGACGTGTCCTCCATAAAGACATGATTCTCCTACTAATCTCTTTCTCAGTGGTTGACCTGCCTAAGGTGGCCTTTTTCGCCATAAGAAGAAACAAATACATGTCTTTTTTCTTGATCTCGCGGGCGTTGATTTCAGGAATTATGCAATCTTCGCACCTAGAATAACACCCACAAGGCATCAAAATCAAGCTAAGATCAAACCAAAATTAAGAAAGAATGTCACAGTATTTCTATGCAAATGTGCAATGACACCTTATCAAGGTTACCAAATGTTGAAACAATTTATACACACGGCCTGAGGCATCCATGAAATCACGCGGGCAAAACCCGCGGCTCATTCTCACGACTGCCTACCTGCTCGCCGGGGTTATTCAGAGCCTCGAATACCTTAGTGCAAGCACCAGAGAATTCCATCAATGCCTTAAAAACGCGAGGCAGGCCGTTCTTGAGGTGGTTCAGGGCCCTGGCCTTGGTGACCTCGACCGAGGTCGCATACTTGGCATTCTCATCGTCCAACCGTTTCTTCAGGGCTTCGATCTTCGAACGCTTCAGTGATATAGGATGATTAGGACCCATCTCCAAAGTCGGGTTATCTGCGGAAATGCCTCGCTCGAGCTTCTTCTCCATTTCATCCAGTGAAGACGACTCTTTCTGCAACTTCTTTTCGAGCTTCTTGGCTTTCCTCTGCAGGTCTAGTTCCTCAGCCTGTTGCAAAAGGATAGAGCGGACACCCAATAGAAGGCTCTTGAGGGCATCTGAAGCCGCCTGTAAACGATAAAACGGATAGAATAAATGCGGCCCGTGAAGAAAAATATTGCAGACGATGATATATTCCGAATTGCTGGGATCATCTGGATTACAAGTCAATGGACACTTCTTGATACTAGCTCATCAAACAAAATTTATGATAGACCACTTAAAAGTTGAACACATTCCAAGTTCCGACAACAAATAATCGTGGACATTTCCATATGGTACAATCAATATCAAAGTCGACCATACATGTGATAAGCAATGAGAATGCTGCCGAACAAAGATATCTCAGCTGTAACCCACTGAGCGCAAGATAATTGACATAAGAAACAAGAATAGAAACTTCATGAAAATAGAATAACATACTGCCATCCACATAAAACCAATAAAGAAGAGATGGAAGTAAGGAACGATGCTCTGAAACAAAGTGCATATTTAACAGATGTCATACTGTACAAGAAAAGAAGAACAGACCGTGCCCTCACATCGCTGTGCAAGAGATGATGATGCAAGTTCTACCAGCAACTGCAACTATGAGTAGGTAATAACTAAATAAAAGACACTAACTATGACCATGCCTTTGCCCGTTTCAAGCTTGGTTTTACTATAGTCATAGCCAGTATTAACCATCCAGGTATCTATTTACACATTCAGACAGTACATTTTAACACAATTGGCAAAGAAAACACCAAAACAACATGAAAAGAACTATCGAGCAATTGTATCAATAATCAATATACAGTTTCCAATCGGCCAAGTGGTGGGGTAGCTCATTCTCATTCATAAGCATTTCAATGCATGCATCAGATTCTTAGTCATTAGCATAAGGAGATTAATAGGTTAATGGCACTACCTTATCAGGTACTCTTTCAAGGTGAATCTGCCAATCCTCACAAAGTGTACAAAGCGCAGAAGAGAAATTACTCTGGAGTTGATCATCCGCAAGGCAATCCGTCAATTTTAACCACCTTTGGAGAGTGCTGACATAACCTTTTTGAGATGTAACGAGCTTGCAGAAGCTGTCGTACCATGATTCCACCTCAGTCTTGAGCTGTACTGCGGCCTGGCGATGGAAGTCTGAAGAAAGCTCTGTTACTCGATTAACTGAAATATGATTTAATTGGAGTGCTATATGGTTTTGAAGTTTATGGCATCTACACATTGTTCTCCACATGTGCATCAGCCTGTAAAATCAAAACAAGGTGGAGGCAGAAAAGTAGCGATGCCAATGTTAGATTCATATTAGAAACAGCAACAAAAAAGCAAACAAGAAGTTGCCATTGTGGCAACTTATACCATAATTAGAGAAACAATTGGACATACGTAAGTTTACTTATTTATTTCATCACACAACGTGAGATATTAAGTACACTTGACTGTTCATCTTCCTAGTTGCTTCTTCTCTTATTTAATCCCAGGTCACATCATCAATAATTTGCACTGTCGACAGAGTGCAAAACTACACAGGAGTCTGATTTGCAACGTACCTCCTAGTGTCCAAAAGTAAATACTTCAAGTGATAAGATATTTATTTTTTGGCAACATATCATGCCATAACTATTTTAACTTTTGAGATCTCATTATCGATTTCGATATGAAAAGGGAACTCGTGTAAAATCAGTGCTTAACAACTTTTACCCGGAAGTTAATGCAACCAACTGAGGGTGAAGCTCCTCATCTATTAGAGTCACTATTACAGCACAAGTTCTACTAATGGATTCCTGCAGGATAATTAGGTCAGACTCCAGACCCTCCACAGTTAATCTGGTTTTGTCCCTCTTGGCCCAGTCTTGGTTTTCATCTTCTTGCTTTTGCAGTAACGAGAGTTTTCTCTCGTACTCTAGCTTTGTGTTTTCTTCGTCCTGCAGAACATATGAGGGAGAGAGAAGCATTGAAGCGGGGACGTGGAAAAAACTAGAAAGTAGCTAATGATATGACAATCAATCATTTGCCATTGTAAATCATAACACATACATTTGGGAGAAAAGTTATTTGCAGTCCTAGTGCACTCGATGCAAAGTTAATCATGTCAAGACCGTCTTAATAAGGTAAGCGCAAACAGAAGCATGTACCTGTCAACACTTAATCTCAACTATGCCAATGCTTTATCAACATTTACATTCAGGATTACTTTAAAATTAATTTTGCAATGACAAAATCTTTTAAGCAAAATCATGAGTCTTGTAGTGTAACGGTATATTTCCCTAGAAAACCATGCATATCGACTTATACTGCATTCAGGTAAAGAGATCAATATTTCAGAGTTCAAGTATCAACATCCAAACTTACACCAAGATCACATGCTCAAACACTACACTTGTGCTTGAACTTCATGAATAACAACATTAATATCATCATGAATAACAACTTTCTCCTTCTATAACTGCCACACTCCCAATTTAGCCCGTGACTCCTAGATCGCAGCATTCTGTCAAATTGACAAAGGATCACTCACGAGCATAATCAACTTATCCAGATTAAACTGTGATAATCGGCTCATCTACATAATTGCTACTTCTTGACCTAACAGTATGCAGGGTTATTAGGTTACATATATAGCAAGGAGAAAATTTTGAATTCATGGTTTAACATGGGAGAGTACATTCTTATCCCACATGCTCAGGCCACTGGATGTTAGAACCCAATATCAAATATTTCACAACCATGCTTTAACTAAGGTGGGACTTTCTAAGAAATAAATAAGCATGACCAAACGAAAAAGTTAAGCATGCATATAGAGCAATGGCTATGGCTAGGATATCAATTCACCTATATTCCAGAAAATTTGCAATGTAAAATTAAATTATAGAAATGTTCCATTATTATTTCTAGGTGTTGGTAATTCTGATATGATTAATACAATCCTGACTTCTCACTGTTGATCCCGATTCTAATCATCCTAGTCTGATTATCATTTCCCACTAACTAGATGGGGCCTAAATTTCTATTTCGGAGATCTATAACTTAGGAGAAAATGCTTGGCTTCAATGAGTCAAGATGACTCATTTCTAAGTAACACTCTTACTAGAGACAGGAAAAGAAACTGGATAGGGATACTAATGTGAAGCTTGAGAGTGGCAACCGACACCAGTCATAATTGCACAGAGAAATATCTATCATATACAATAAGGCCATAATTATCTTGAAAATGAGCACAGCCATTTACTTTTCAAGCTAAGCTTTAATTGTACACTATCTAGTATACATCTGAATGGCTAGAATCACATATAGAACATCTTCTCAATAAAATTGGAGTGCAATCATGGACAAAATTGTACCTTTAAGTGTTTATAAAGGTTATGCTCTTCAGTGAACAGCTTGTCAAGAGTGATCCGATGAGCACCCGGCATGCAGGGTTCACTAGGACGAGGATACTCAGCAACATCTCTTGTAAGCTGAAGTGACTTAGATGACCAGTTCCATGAAAGAGCACTCACAACCTTAGCAGAACTGCTTCTCTTCCCTGTACAAAGTTGAGTTACATTTAAGCACCTACAGGAAAATTAAGCAAATGGTACATGATGGTAGAGCAAGCAATTGACTTGGAAAGTAATGGAGGCAGAGCCCAACTGCTTAAATTGTACTGGACACAGTAACTTCAGATCTAGTTGAAAAAGATTAATCCAAAGCAATCCAGCTGATAAAGGATATTAGGGTCGAAATATGAGACTCAAGTTTTTAGTTTCCATTATAGCAACATAGACAAAAACATGAGCTTCCTATTTTAAAGTGTACATGCTCTGGTCAACCAAAAACACTAGAATATATATTAGGGAACCAATTATAACAGTGCATCGCATGACTAGAAACACTCTGAAAGTAAGATACAAATCCAAGACAAATCAAAGTCAAAAGGAGTAATAGAGGAAAACTCTCTACAGATAACTGCAAAAAGAAAATGCACTAAATGTCACTATACCCAAGTCAATCACATCAAAGTCCATGAGTTGTTCTCTCTATGTTATGGCCTCAAGATTCAGAGGAATGACCTTCATTTCTGAGAGTTTAATACCAAAATGACAATAAAAATACAAATCCTTTTACATGCGGAATCAGATTTGAGCAAGAATAGGCCTTACTGAAATAGCTGAACTACATCAAACTCATCGGAAACAGGAACTGCACATATCTAAGCAGACTAAAGCTCTACAATCACATCAAAATGTATATTGAACTGCAAGGGGGAAAAAGGCAGAATCCAGTAAGAACAATATCAAAAAAAGAAGAAATAGCATCCTAATATGGCACTTACTCTTGTGTTCTTTTGTTTTCTTGGGTGGGAAACTATCCCATGAATTGATGTCCACAAGAATAGCTATATCCCTGCCAAGAGCTGATGCTTCCAGAAAATGTCCATCCAAGTTCTTCACAATACCCTCCAAGGACTTCTTGCTCTTCCAAACTTCCATGGTCATATCAGCACTTTCATTAGTGTCCCCGCTAATCTGTGATGAAGTATCATCGTCCGACTCCACAGCTTGTTCATTCTCAGGCAACAGATCTACCGTCCCCCTTTTAAGAGTTTCCTCTACCCCATCTCCTCCCTCATTCTCCTCATGGAGAAGGCCAGGGATAGGCGGAGGAGGCGGTTTGCAAATAAAATCCTCATCAATCTCTATACTTTCTTGTGTGCTAGTAATCTCTCCCTTACTTTTATTGTGCCTCCTATTATCCGGACTGAAAACCGGCGGAGGTGGAGGTGATGGAGGCAAAGGGGGAGGAGGAGAAGAAGGCGATGCCAGGCCGTACAAAGTGTTCTCGATCTCCAACGACTCCGACTCAGTGAACTGCCGGAGTGTCGCTCCCGTGTTCTTCAGCGCTCTTAAGTAAGCCAACAGGGCATCAGCAAATTCTTCCCTAAACACCAGCAACTGCTTCATCAGCCTCTTTCTCTCCTTGCACGCCCGAACCCTCTCTTCTTCATCAATTCTCGAAGCGACGCAACCCATTACGAATAAGCCAATATCGCAATTCTACTTGGGGTTCACCTACATTCACCAATTCAAGGACTTGAAGCACGCCAGGAGAAAGCTACTGCCCTGAGCAGACCATATCCCATAAATTTCGCTCAGCCGATGCTGATTTCAAGAACCAAGACCCAGTTCCCACAACCCAGGATGCTATTCGCATAGATCACGATTCTCTCACCAGATTCCGCTTCCTTCTAAGTAACAAGCGCCACATCAACCACAACAAGACCAGATAAACAAGAACAGCCTATATTCGAATTCCATTCTCGAACACGGAAAGTACACTCCAAACCAACTAAAGGACCTTCCCAGAGAATATCCCAAATTCTCATGACTCACGAAGTCGTACGCATTATCGAAAGAATTTCCCAGCAAGCCAGACGACCCACCTGCACCTTCAAGATCGCTTGAATTCCCACTCAGCCACGACCCATCTACAGCTCAAAACGTGACTCACCCGAGATCCAGAAATTCTCTCCGAAACGATGCAAAGAAAAACAAAGACAAAAAGACAAAAACAAAAAGGAAAAAAAAAAACTGTCCTCCGTCCACCTCCTCCTCTTTGCTCACCAAAAGGGAACACACAGCAGCAACAACGACAGAGCACTCCAAGAAAAACCCAGAAAAAAAAAAAGGAAAGGAAAAAAGCAAGAAACGATATCCAGCTGCAGAGTCCACCAGTCCAGACCGTACTCTCCCTCTCTCCACCAGACACTCTTTGCTCAGAGCAGACGCTCTGACACGGTACTATCTAATGCAAAACTAATCGAACAACACACACCCAATAAAAAAAATAAAGGGAAAGAACCAGGTGCGGACAAGAAGAAGCGTAGGTCAGAGTCTGACCTGGAAAATGTCCTCCTCCGACGACTGCTGCGGTTCCTTCCTCCCTCTGCCTCCTCCTCTCTCTTTCCCTCCCTTAACAAAAAGAACCGTCAGATGGGTTCTCCCTCAGCATTTCCCCCGTTACGTGGGCGTGCTTCTTGAAAAGGCTCAAGACCCAATCGAGAAGATGAGGAAGGAGAGGTATCCAAAGCAAAGTTCGAGGGGGAAAAACTTAGGAAAGCTGCTTTCATGGATTTTTCATTTTTGGTCGGGACAGGAACGTGCCATTACCGGAACATAGCCAGTGACATAGGACAGGAGATGTGGCATTCTTAGCAAAGTTTGATAGCCAACTTATCCTATACATTGGTCGGACGATGTTATCCTCGGAAAGACTATTAGGTAAGTTAGGACATTTCCTTTCCAATTTTACTAGAACGACAATAACAACTCAACTACTCTTGAACGACCTCTTTTTCCAACTCTCCAGCCACTTCTTCCACGCCTATTATGTCTTGGAATCTTACTTTTTATATTCCACTCGCGTGACAGTTTAACTACCCGACGGAGTAATGATAAGCTAGTTTAATTTGCATTATTCATCCCTAGATTCTCCTTCATGATTGTGAATATTTCGATTTCGATCTGCGATGTAAATTGATGAGAATTTATTTAAAGATTGAATCTTGCGATTGATCCGAACATTATACACGGTATGTATTCTCTATTATCAGTTCAGAGAATTTGATCCTTATGACTATATGTACAAGTATGAAAAGTCTGAAAAATGGCTTGTTAAGACCAAACAACTTAATAAGTTTTGCATTTTGTAATGGTTGAAACTTCTTGTTTATTTTTTTAATTAGAGTGATCTTTTCATTATTATTGTTTTTTGTAGTGTAGTCACTATGGAAGGTATCAAGAGGACTCAAATTGCTTTAAATTATTTATTGATGACAAAGATGTGACTTGGAAAAGAGCAATGGATAATGTAGTGCGACATGAATAACGAATAAAAAAAGGACTATTAAATTAACCAAAAAGAATGAAAGTTGAGCAATTAAAATATGTGAAATATAGTGTAATGACATATATTAAAGTTTTAATTAAATCAAATTCATTTAATAATACTAATGGACAATTCTTTTCACTTTTTATTGTGCTCGTGTAATGTTTTAAATAGTGGATTCCTAGTACAATATACAACTCATCAGCCATCTCCCAAATAAACTACTTTCTTTTTTGTTTTTCTAGAACAGGGACACCATTTTTGTCTCAAATGGAAAAAACGTGAAAAAAGAAGAAGATGAAACCAAACAAAAAGAAGGAAAATGTAAGAAATAACCTCTTCATTGCGTGGGTAGAATTATATTGAATATTTTTAAGTTTTGAAAGCATGCTAAAGCGTAATCGGCAAGGAATAATATGATTAATACAAATGGTAGAGGGTGTCTACACTCAAATATAAGGTGGAAAAGTGCGAGATATTCTTAACATCTAAGCTAAGTTGAAATACTAGAAAAGAACCAATGCACAGGAAGATGCGACTATATAAAATCTCAATTAAAAAAAATTCCGAATTTTATATCATGAATTTTAAATTCATGATTCCATCACTACTTATCTCACTAACTCTAGTTGTTTCTAGTGGTTATATTTAAAAACAAAAACAACAAAAGTAAATCGTCATGCGCCGATAAAGAAAGTACACGTTTCTGCCAGAGTTTTAACTTGTGGCGCTCATAATATTCCACTTTATTTATGTCAAATCACATATTATCCACTTCGGCTGATCATTTAAAAACAGGTACATGATTTTCCTCTAGAAGTTCGTTGATTTTTCATAAAATTGGCAACTCAACATTGTTTATTTTTTCAAATACTTATGTGACAACTATAAAGTTAAAGAGATTTATGAAGAAACCAAGAATATCTAGATGATAAGTTAAAAGAAAAGTTACAAGTCACTACAAGTTCAGTAGTAACCCCATTGCATCGTGAATTCTGGGTAGTTTTGTTTGCTATTTTATCGACCCTTTTTTCTGTCAATGACATTAAATCCACATATGCATGAATCTTGTTAATAAAAACAATTATTTACGAATTGTAATATAGTGGGATATTCGAACTGTAAATATGCTTGAATTTAACCTAATATAGTTGGCATGTAAGAGGCTTTGAAAACTGTTGTTCATGGTAAACTTTTCTAACGTGAAAAGGAAATAATAATAATAATAATAATTTGTAATTCCATTTGTTTCACAAAAAGTAAATGATTTGAAAAATATTTTTGAACAAATGATTGCTTATGTCATTAAGAATTATTAGTCAATAAAAAATTTTCATTATTAATAATAATTTATATCTAAAAAAATTTGTGAATGATGAAATATTTTTTTATCATTCTTCTTTGTAAGTGATTCAAGCAATTCTTTTAGAAATATTTTTTCAAATCATTCACTTTTAGTAAAACAATCATACCTTGTATTGGTTTTTTTTTTTTTTTTTGATATCCAAGATCCGGTCTGGCACACCTTACAGGTGCTCACAGCCGCCACTGAGCGCTAGCCCCACGGAGACCACCGATTATACCTTGAGGGGAACTAGTACAGGACTCCACCATCATAGTCCCCCACTTAAGACATTGGACACTTCGCGTTGCACTCGCCGAAGGAATCGAACCTAGAGCTTAACTAAGGCAAGAGCAACTTAAGCCAATTGCACCACCAGCCGGTGGGTCTTGTATTGGTTTTTGTTTTCAAAAAATTTAATAATGCTAATAGTCATATCGAATAGAAGGAAACGAGACTTTGGACACCATGCTCGCACAATTGATCACTTTACATTGTTTAATATATTAATCATATTGTTTCAAGTAGGAAGATTAGCCTATATGGTTAATTTGAATGGACCACCTATGAAGTAGTGATGTGGTCCATATTAAACCGGTGCTGCTTATGATCATTATTGTCAGAACACCCTTTTGCAAATGTTGATTTGTAGTGGTAAAAAAAAAAAATTTAAAAGGCTAGCAAAACTAAAATAAAAAAGGAAGCGAAGTGTGACATTGAAAGAAATTAATTAAAAAAAGAAAAAAGAAGCGTCAAACTTCCGCCATTTTAAGACTTAGTAATGGGAAAGGATGAACTCATTGCTACTAGAAAGTTAAAAAGCAAAAAAGGAAATCACTCACACTATGTATTATAGAAAATAATTTACCTCACCCGGTCTTGCCTACTTTTTTACTTTTCCTTTTATAAAAACGAAAAAGTAAGCAATTCACTCAAAATTGCCACATCACTCGCTTTTTAGTCACACCTCATTGAGGGCTCTAACTTAGCCATGACACTCTGGGAAAAAATCAATTGAGATAATCTATTTTATTGAAGCGTATCTCTGTGTTTTTAGCACGAACTCGAGGTGGGGAAAATGAACTCGAGCCAAGAGTGGGGACGCTTTGGGCCGAACAATGAGCCACACATTGCAAAGCTGGCTCTAGATCTTTTCTTCCCCTAAATTATTACTCTTGAGAGAGAGAGAGAGAGAGATCCAATTGGAAAATCAATGTGGGAATGTGTTGCAATGATTGAAATTCCAATATATCATCAATTGACCCGCACTCTTAAGAAAAATTTGTGATTGATTAGATGACAATTTGGCTTTATCTTCTCTTTTGACTTCCACCATCGTACGACATTTTATTACCGTTGCCGGCATTTATTATTGATGTTGCCAAGTCACATGTCGCATTGACAGTAACAAAAACATCTGTGCTTTGGAAGCTACTCGATGGTAAAAGGGTAAGAGAGATCGAGGATTAGGAAGGGCCAGTTGGAGGATTAAAGTTTTCCAAGCGTGGATTCCATTTCATAGATAGGTGATAGATAAAATATGGATATATCGAATTCTATTGAAGTTTCTTTTCTTGAATATTGAATGTGTAATCTTGCTTGTTCAACATAAAATTGACCATAGGATTAGAGTAGCAATAAGAATTTTGGAAGACTTGATGAGTATAACCCATTTATGATGTCTAAAGTCAAATTTTGATCAAATCTCGGTCAACCTTAGTTAAAGAATTAAATGTCTACACCACAAGTTCTATAATTAATGCTTTATGTTCTATGTATTGAAGTTTTTATTGTTTATTTTTTTGTGTTCATTTTTTTATTAGTGATTGCTTTTGAAAAGTGGGGATTTATACCATTGCTTTAGATTTCACTTTGCTTGACTAAGGGATGATTTGGACTCTTTCAGATGTGGAAAGGGATGAGAATGAGATTGATTTTTCCGGGATTTCTTGATAAGTGAAGGTGCAGGTTAATGTTTCAATGAAAGATGATTTATTCATTGAAGAGAAAAACTCATTGTTTTGGATTATTTGGTTTCTTCTTAGGCATGCGGATTATTTGGTTAGATAGCCACATCTGTACTCATGGTACGAAGTGCTAATTCATCGTTAGACATGTCTAATGAGTTCTTTGGGTTGGTTCAGATCCTCAGTCTTTGCAAATAGAGTGAATTTTATTTACCTTGTTAAAATTCTTGCATGAAAGATTGCATTAAGAGGAGAATTGGGTTATGTTAACTTTTGAGCATTTTTGGTGTGCATGTGATGTATCATTTGCATTTGGCCATGTCCTTTTAAAGAATAAAAGGTAAGGAACAAAAAAAGGAATTGGCCAGTTCCTAGATTGACCTTGGAATTGGCCTAGAATGGTGGTTTCGGATTTAAAGTTGGTTACAAGTTCAATAAGGTTGGTTCCAAATTTTAAAAACGGAAATTAGCCATAACAGGATAGATTTCAAGTTTCATATTTGAGACCTACTCATCCTAAAGTTGATTATCCTTAGGAGTGTGCACCAAATTTAGTTTAACCTGAGAATTGGACCAATTAATTTGAACTAACCACTTCAAGGTCTATTCTAGAAAGAGAACCAATTCGATACTCAATTCTGCAAATCAAGAATCAGTCCCCTAAACCTAGGATTAGTTCAGTTTCCAGTTCCCTGATTGTAAGGTAGAACTAGTTCTAAAACCTATTTTGGAAAATAAAAATACTTTAGTATCTATTAAGAATCGCATCATGATCTTTTAACATAAACTAACAATATAACCACTCTGCAACATATACAATTGTATTAGTGCAACTTTCATATTTATCATCAAAATTTGATTTTAAACACAAAACAAGAAGCGGCTGGTTGCCCGTTTAATCAAGAACGAGAGTCACGAAGGCGGTTCCTTGTTCAAGGCTGGACATAATCACCCATAATTTCCACAGCGAATACTATCAATCATCTTTCTCCACATGCGTTCCTGCGATACAGCTGGGACAATGGTACTATTTCCTTGCCAACCATCCACATGGTCCAACACCCGTCCAGACGATGCAAACGTTCGTGACACATTGGACCGGGTCTTGGCTAACATAGAGTGGCAGACTCGATTCCTGCTCACTGAAGCATCGCCACTCTGTTAGTATCACTTTGTAAAAAGTGCTTCGACGCATGGTGGATGGAGGACGATGCTTGCCTCAGACCCTTCGAAGAAAAATGGAATCACCCATCATCTCAAAATATCTCAAAGGCTCGCAGAAAATAAAATGTCGCACCAATTCAGCGGTTTTGGTGTCGCGAGGAGTTGTGCTAGGGTTTGCGATTGCGTGTTCAATGGCTGAAGTTTGGAGATCACAGCTCCAAATTCTGTCACGCTTCCACTATCCAGCGGGGACGGGGGACAAGATACCTATGCTTAAGTAAAATATAGAGGAATGGTGTCGCTATCCCAAACACATAATGATTATGACTGTGGACTTCTTTCGAGATATTTTCTCCATTCCAAGGCCCCGAGATTTGAATGCTTTTCTCACCCAGCCATCATGAGATCAGGACTGGATCTTTTGAACTCGCGGCGACAAAAGCTCCAGATCACAATGGTCTTAATGGCTTATTCTACTAGAAAAACTGGAATGTTATCAAGATCTCAATCCTTGAGACCTTGAATAAATTTCATAGCTTAGCCTTTTTCGAACGTCAGCTAAACCAAAACCCACATCACCCTCGTACCAAAAGTCCCATATCCAGTAAGCTTGTGCAACTTCGCTACAAAATCATCACCAAAACACTAGCCAACAGACTCAAATTCATCCTCCCAGAGCTCATCTCACCCACGAAAAGCGCCTTCTTTCAGGGACGTCAAGTACAAGACATGGTCTTCATTGTTCAGCAGGTGCTCCATCAGCTTCGTACGAGAAGAAGCACGCGTGAACTCGAGGTGTTTTTGAAGTTGGACATCCATAAAGCTTACGGTTTGGTCCGGTGGAGTGCGACTTTTTAGAGTGTCCCCCATGAGATGTGGGTTTGATCCACAGTAATTAAATGGATAATGAGCTGTGGCGTCGAACTTGATGGACAACTATCGAATCATTTCACGCCTTCTCCGAAAATGCGGCGAAGGACCCACTCTCGCCATGTACTTTAGTTGTCAATTGAACAAGGGTCGGTTAAAGATGCTGTGGAAGAATGTCGGTTGAAGGGAGTTATTCTCTCGCGAGCATGCCAAGACTCAGATTTAATGGGATATGATGGAATAACTAGCATACTCTCCATTTTGTTCATGGAAATGTTACATTTGGAAATCACAATAATATTAAAAAGAACTGGGAAATATTTTCTCTAGTTTGGAAAATTTAATTAAGAATTAATTTTCCTAAGTACACATACATTTTTCAAACGCTAATGATTTGCGCACATTCAGAGACTAAACAAGGGCACCAGAATGCTAGGTCTGGCCTCAATGAACCCCGACCCCGATGTCGGGGACCCGGGCATGGACACTTGGGTCTCGACCAAGAACACAAGCACCGGTCCTAGGTCCATAGAGGCCAAGCTCAAGACTCCCAGTATCTATGCTCTAATCTCTGGTGCCTCATGGTGAGCTTAGGTCTCGCTGGTAACGATACTATCCATTTTAGGCTGTAGAGTTTTGTTCTTCTAGGCTTTGCTAAGAAAAAGCCTAATTACAGGTTAAAACAAGCGGCAAAACACACACACACACACACACACACACACTTAATCTCACTATACCCGGCGGACGTGAGATTTGGTTCATTCCTACCCCTATGCCATCCTAAAGTCAGAGCTGCACCTTATCTAAGCCCTCTCTAGCACTAGCAATCACTCCTATCCTCATTGGACTAGGTCGTTACACCTAGGCTTAAGACCCCATTGCCCGTGCCTAGGCTTAATCCATCGAGGCCAAGGTCTAGGACCCTGATTCTCATGCTTACATCCATTAAGCTAAAGCCCAAGACCTGGTGCTTGGGCTCAAGTCCATAAAGGTCGAGTTGAGGACTTTGGTGCTCATGCTTGTGCCTAAATCTCTCGTGCTTGAGCACAAGTCCATTGAGGCCAAGGCTTGAGCTCCAATGCCTATGTCCTAGCTCATTGGGGCTAGGCTCGAAACCCCGGTACCCTTTTCCAAGTCCCTAATGATTGAGACCAAGTCCAAATAGGTCAAGCTTGGGATCTCAATGCCCTTGCCTAGATCCCTCACACCTGGGCTTGGGTCCTTAGCACCAAGTTTCCATCAAGGCCAAGACCCCGGCAAACAAGCCTGGTCAACAAGACATGGGCCTAGCATCCTGGATGAGGGGTTCGAGCACTAAGGACCCAAGCATTAACAATAGGTCCCAAGCCTTGCCTTGTTGGATCCAGGCACAAGCATCAGGATCCTAAACCCAACCTCAATAGACTCGAGCATGAGCACCAAGATCTCAAGCCTTGGCCTTAATAAACGCAACCTAGGGAGCCAAGGTCTTGGGCCCAGCCTCAATTGACCTGAGCTTAGGCACCAGGCTCTTGGGCCTCGACCTTGGTGAACATGAGCTCAAGCATAAGGGATTCATGCAAGGGCATAAGGGTCTCAAGCTCGGCCTCTGTCGGCGTGGGCCTGGGTGTGGAGGACCTAGGCATTGTGCCTGTGTCCTAAGCCTAGCCTCAATGGACCCATGCACAGGCATCGACACAGGGAATCCAAGCTAAGGTATAGGTCCTAGGCCCAACCTTGACAAACCCAAGCGTGAGTGCCAAGGACCTAGGCCCGGCCTCAACAGACCCCGGGCCATGAGTTATGGACCCAGCCACTGGCATTGGAGTCCTAGGCCCCACCTCGATGAACCCAAGCACAAGGGTCAAGGACTCATGTTGGGCACGAGCATTAGGGTCACGGCCCCTGCCTCAATGGACCTAGGCCCAAGCGCTGGAACTTGGGCATAGGCACTAGAGTCGTGGGCCTACCTTTAATGGACCCAAACCCAAGCCCAAGCGCGGGGGACCTAGTCATGCACACTAGGGACCTAAGAACATTGCCATGCCAAAACATGGAGTTTCTGATCTAAACACTAATATCTAATCTTGCTTTGGAAAATGTTTTTTTTATTTTTTAGATAAAATCATATTTTGAATAGTATAAATTCTTTGTTGACTAATTTTCTTAATCGATCTAAATAGTAAAAAGAATTAAGGAAAATGTATTTCAAAAAATATTTTTAGCGAAACAAATGGAGCGTGTTTAAAATTTGCGAAGATTGTCAATTGTGGGGAGGATTATTCCACGGTCCCCTAAATCAACATCAGCCCCACTTAGTTTCTTAGTTAATTGAACGTGACTAAGTTCAGTGGAATGAAGCCACTACCCAACCAAAGATTAACGTCGGATGTGGCACAACAGATCCTAGCAATTAATTTAAGTATAACTTTGTAATTTAGATTTTTCTATATGATGAGTCTTCAGAGTATTTGACATCTATTTGTACACGAGTAATGCTACACGTACTAAGACGTTACTGGGGGTTTCTTATTAAATGAGATGGTTGTTTATGTTGACATGCGCCGTGGAATCGGCTTTTCAAAACAAAGTTTGTCAAAAATAGAGAAAAAGGTTAATGGGGGCAACATCAATTAAATGACATTTAGCTTCCTACTCCACCATCATTTCTTCCCAGAATTGCACAAACGTCGTTTCAAGCACCATTACAATCTGCCATTGCTGCCAGCCTGACAATCGTCGAAGCTCTTCTTATGGATTTCAAATTCTTATATTTGAAATGTCATTCTATTTCACATTGATCTCAATTATTTCGCCAATAGACATGTAATTTTTATTTATTTTTTTATGAATTTTGATTTCTCTTCAATGGAGCTTGTCATTCAACTTTGGTCTTTGAAATTGCCCATAACTTTTCCCATTGCCAAGCACCTTTTGAAGTATAATCTGGACAACGCTGATTCCCTCATTTTTATGGTATAATTCTTGACACCCTTTTGGGCCACTTCCTGACAGATTTCCTAGAAGAGTTGGGCCCGGATCTGGTTTGAGCAATGATTGTAAGGATTTTGAAGTTACCAGTGAGTATAGTTGGCATTTTGCCCTCGGCTAGATATGAAGATCTTGTTCAGCTGCAAGTCGCTTTGCTTGAGAGCCTGGTTCCTTCACCGTCTGCTGCTTTCTGATCAGTTGATCTGGACTCATTGCTCCTCTGGAGTTTATAGTGTAGTTTGTGCCTGGAATGCTATTTGAGAAAGGAGTCCTCATGTCGAATGGCACAGTTGGGTTGGGTTTACTCTTTGTATTCCGAGCACCACTTCATCACTTGGTTATTCATCTTAGCTTGCCACTCGTGACAGGCTCTCCAAATTGTGTTCTCTGCCCTCTGCCACTTGCTTGCTTTGTGGACTACGTGATGAAAGTAGAGACCATCTGTTTCATGAGTGCTACTTTTCTGCACTGGTGTGGATGAGAGCTCTGGAGTTTAAGGTCCGTGCTGCTTGGACTGCTGAATTTCAGTGGTTTAATTATGCTAACGAAAGAAGATCTTTCTCTGCATTGCTCTTCAATATCTCTTGGCATGCAACTATTTATAGGTTGTGCGCTGCTAGGAATTAAAGGATGCATGATGAGAATTACTGGGTTAATGCTAAAAACGTTAGATATTTCAGCAGTTTTGAAATTTTTAATAGTAACGGTTTTGATAGTAGTTATGACAACCACGAAAGCCAGTATTTTGTAATGGTTTTGCAACGATCATATTAACGGCTTTCTAACAGCTTTATTGTAGTTTTATAACGGCTTTGTAAAGTTTGATTTATTTCTTCATAAACCTCCATTATTTTATAACAGTCATCATTGTAATTACCAATTGATTATGAAAAACGGCTTTCTCTTTTTTAACCTATTACTCCATATTTTGGAAAGTGATATTGATATATCAAAACAAGAATATTCTTGTTTCTCGTTACATATCTTTCTTTTTTTTATCTTTACTAGGTTATACCCATAATGTTATTTATGTTCCTTTTAATATTTAGTGCGGGATATAGAAAAATATCTTTTGTATCTTGGGAGGATAGTCACTAAAGTCTATCACATCGTATCGAGTTTCATATTCCGAAGGCTAGAATTATTTTTAAGAACAATGCTTGCACGCCTTAGATAATTGATTTTATTTCTCACCCTTTTTAATAGATTTCCAACAATTCTTATTAATTTTTATGTTCTCTAACATTTCTCTAGCAAAAGAAAACTCTAGATGCAACATCAGTGGATTAAAATTGGAGTTCTGACTCTAAATGTTGCTATCACATCTAAAGGCGCCTTTTGTTAGTTACATCTAGTTTCACATTTATAAGTCAATAACACTCTCTCCTTATTCAGTGCGCAATTTGGTTAATTCATACTCCCTTCTCCTTTTTGGAAGCCTATCGAGAACAGTTCCTCATTTAGACCCTTTCAACTTGGCAATCACTCTATGCCCTCATTGAACGGTATCTTTACAGAGAAGTATTGCTACCACTGTGAGACTGAGCCTTAGTCGTCGGAAGAGTGTTGAGTCCAAAGTTTTGCTGTCATAGCCGAACTTGTGAAGCTTGGGTTCTCACTTGCTAGTTTTGTGCATATGGGAGGTTTTTGTTGTTCTGTGAATGAGTGGCATTAGCATTAGAGTGAGTTGGGAAAAGGTTAGTAGCTGTTACACTTTATGGCCCTGTTACTTGTACCATGTCGCATATTCTTTTGAATTAATTGTAATACGAAGGATTAAATATCCAAATAAAAAAATGAAGAAGCTCTTCGCTGATCTTCTTATGTTCATGCTAAACTAAAGCCCGTGAAGATGGAGATTTGTCAAGTAAAATTCAATTAATAAAGAGAACACCACAGAAGTTTCAAGATAGTTCATCATAAGTAATTACATTCAGTGTGCAGTGGAACCTCATGCCCAAGATAAAATGCAATGATGTAAATCCTGGAGGTAATATACCACTTTGAATCATATTATATGTTCACATCTCATGTGTACTAACTCACTAATAAAAAAATTTATAGCAAAGTATTTTTTTTTAAATGTTGCCTCTAGTGTCTCATCAAGGAATGGATATTGCTCGAATGACCCTCTCCTTATTACAAGAAAAGGTTTTCAGACTTCCACCACAAAAATAGCCATCATTAGATCGGACCACCTGAATTAGGAACTGCCAGGTCTAGACAGTTAGATTCTACCCCTTAGTAAAATTTAACAATTTACTTAATTACTAAGTTGATTATTGACTTTGCTTTTCTTTCTCTTGTTAATTCCACAAAGTCAAATTAAAAGTTTAATTGGCATTTAGAAATATTTTTTAATTCCAAATATATTTTCTCTATTAAAGTAATTACATAACTCTCCAATAGCTTTCTCTTTTCAATTTGATTTAATTTTATGGAATGTCAGTGGAATTCACTTTGATTGCTATATTTTCTTTCTTACTTTCTAAAAAAACTTTCCTTTCGAACTTTTTTTCCAACCATCCTTGAGGTCCAACGAAGGCTATTAGCGAGAAAAGTTATCATTGAGACATGCATTCTATCTCTATACATAGCATATGATTTTTTCACTCAAACAAACGTACCTATAATTCAATTTTCAACATTTTAGTATACATAAATGTTTTGTCATAATTATAAGATTTTAGTTCATTTTCTTATTCTTCTTCTTCTTTTCTCTGTTGCCACTTTGCTATTTCTTTGTTTGATTTTGATCCCAGACCTCACCGGCCTAAAGCGCCAACCCCACCCCGGCAATTACCATTGGGCCGAGTGATCGTGAACCCAAAGCCCAATTAAAGATAGGTTAAATTGGCCCTCAAAACATGCCCCAAAGTTTGATCACAAAATCATGCTTGAATGGCCTGTACCTTCCCTGAACCTTACCATGCAAATTAGGGTAACTCAAAGATAGACCAAGGATTGGAAGCCCGGTCCGGCTTGCGTCGGTTCGCCCAACTTTGATCCGGATCCTAGATTGATCTGTGCATTTTGGGCCCTAAATTGATTTCGTTTTTTCTCCCTTTTTAACTTCAGAGTTCAGGATTGAGAAGCTTGAAGACTTGAACATGCACAAACTTAACCATATGATAAGAGAATGAATCGTGCATTTTCCACTCCTCATTTGGCTCAAATATTTCTTTTTTGTACTGACCATATTACCCTTTGCTTTTTCTTCTTTTAAATGTTGTACCCACTAGAGGTGTGCAAAAAAACTGGAAACCGCCTAGACTGTCCGGAACCGGACCAAACCGAACTAGATCGGAATCGGTGTTTCCCATGAGAGCCACTCTGGTTCCCGATTCTAGGCATAGAACCACCCATCCACCTATTTGGACCAAATTGATATATATATTTTTAAAAAAAGAAATTCTATTCACAATTACTTAATTTTTTTGTTTGTACCCTTTGAACATACATATATATATATATATATATATATATATATATATATATATATATATATATATATATATGTTCATACATGTCTATATGTAGCTATTAGATATTATTGACTAATTTTGTTTCTTGGGTGTATAATAGGATTAACTCCTTACTTTTTCTTTTTTTCATTCTAATAATTCATTCACTTACGTTTTCAACCAAAACAAAATAAACAAACGAAAAATAAGGAAAAGACCAATTGGAGATGTCCATAAATGCTGTAGTGCTTTGTTGTCATGATACAAAATTAAGAGCTAATAGCTCATTTTAAGAGCATAATTAAATCTCTCATTGGCCATTCACATGATAAAATTAGGTTAACATTGAAAAAAAAAGGATCAAGTGATTAATGTTTAAACTTATGTAAATGTTAGGACTTTTAACGTAGAGTCTAATTCTCCACATGTTTCTGGTGTTGGGAAATCCTGAGAAGACCATACCATGGCTTCAAAGAAATTAAGTTTCTAGCTAATGAGTATTGTCTTTTCGTTTCGTTCTATAGTTTTCAATCCTTAATTAAAATCAATGGCTTGCAATTCAACCCAAATATAATACAAAACAAGTTTTGGTGCTCTAAAATAGATACTAGGTTCAATCTAATATTAATTGATGAATGCGATTTTGTAAGAATTAGAGACCGGTTCCATGGACCCACCCAAGAATTGAATCGGACTAGTGATCTGATTCTCGGATGGAACCATTGAACCAATGAGCGGTTCCTAGTTTCAATTTTTCGAAACTGGTTCTTAATGGGTGATTTTCGATTCTAAGGTGAGAATTATCCACCTTAACCATACTCTCCTCTAGTACTCACATAGTCAAATGTGGGGCCCCTATGGGGTCCTCTGTTGAATTTGTTTCTTCTTTTTTCTTCCACTTTCCTTCTTTTGAAGTGTACTGCCTACGCTTCTTCATCTTCCTCCTCCAACACCTCCATGCACACCAACAATTGAGTGGTCTCACAGAGCTTCATGAGCTTCCTCTCTACCTTACAATTGCTCCTCACAAACCTTTGGCATGTCTAGCAAAACTATCCCTATGTTGGCATAAGCTTCCTCAAGATGTGCTTCTCTATAATGATCCTTTAATTTGTGATGATTTTCAAAAATCAGAACAAAATGATTGAGGTGCTCAAGCATGCAGGCAAAATTGACACTCTCATCAAGGAATCAATGTGCTTCTCAAAGGCCTGAACGTGAAGAAGACAATTTTGATGCATCTACAACTAGCTAACCAAGAGGATAAAAAACTTGACACTCTCATCAAGGAATCAATGTGGGAGACATGACGTCATCAAATCCAAAAGTCCTTAATCAACAAAACCACTAAGATGAAAAAGAAAAGTGCAAGAAAAAGAAGAAATAATAAAAATTCTAAATAGGCTCCACTTTTGACTCTTTGCAGATAAATCATGAAAACAATGAGGGGTAACACAGGAAATACACTATAAAAGGAGTGTCAAAGCCAAATGAGGAGTAGAAAAAGTACAACCCTAAAAGGATATCTCAAAATGAAAATTTATAAAAACTTGAAACTTCCCAGTAAAAACCAAAAAAAGAGATGAAATTTACAACTAAGTGGTAAAAACTAAAATGTACTAATAAACAATAAGAGGTGTCAAGGATCTCGAATACAAAAAAGGAGGCATGTACACAACAAAAAGAAAAAGTCGAGGTACGAACATATACAATCTCATTTACCTTCAGCCGGAAACCGGCCCTCGGGCATAAGAAAAGCAGGCACGATCTATTCGGGCCGAGCCCAATCCCGTCCCGACCCGTTGACACCCTCACTTATGGTGTCAAAAACGTTTTTTTTTTTTTAATCCCACATACGTTCTTACTCATCATTCTCCACCACGTGAGATCTCCCCACCAAGAAAAACTAATAAGTCCCTCTCACCACCAGTCTTCAACTCCTATTCAATGAGGTAGAGCAAAGGCAAGAGCCCCCGTAACGCATCATCATCCACCCCACATGGCCTCCCTGTAAAAAGGCAGAGAGATTCCCGTTACTCAAGATATAAAGAAACCGAAAAGAAAAATCGAAGAAGGAGAAGAAGAAGAAGAAGCAAGAAAAGTCTTCATAAATACGCCGCGCGTTTCTCGAGGAGGGGGTGGGGGGCCACTGCACTTCGGTCTCGCTTTGCCGTATCAAAGCTCGCGCTGCCTGCTGCGAAATGCAATGAGTGTGCTCCAAGCATCCGACCCCACATGCGTGTAAGGCCGTCAGGGGGTGGTGGAGCTTTGCTTGCTTAGCGACCCAACAACGTTTTTTCGAGTTTCCCGAGCGTTCCTGCCCGTGTCTCTTCTGGCGCCGTGCATGATTAGCCTCCGAAGTGGTCGTGGCCTCGTGGCCTCATTATTTTAATCGCTGGGGGCGGGAGGAGAAGGAAGAAGCTCGCTGGGCGCTGAGTTAAGCGTCTTTTCTTTAATGGGTACCAGCGGTTCCGGGCCCTTTTTGTTCTGCGTGAGTCCCAGCTTTGGAATCTTCTTGGTGGGTTTGGGACGGTAATTTAAAAAATCGCGGCTTTGGCTGGTTTTGCCAGAATTCAGAGTGGTTCGGTGGGCTTCTTGGAGCAGGGATGTGTCTTGTGGGAAGAGGGGTTGACCTAGATTTGCTGTCCCAACGCCGGAGGTAATGTGCATTGAGTTCGGAACGGGACTCGGGGCATTTGGTGAAGAAGGGTTGCAGGGGTCTCTGACTAGGAGTTGTTTGGTGGGCATTTTTGAATTTGTTGGATTTTCTGGCAAATTTGGTAGAATCCCACTTGTCTGTTAAGTGAGCTTATGCTTTTCTGGAGCTGGTTTGTGGGCGGAAAAGGTCTCTGAAGTGGCTGCATTTATTGGGAAGGGGGGGGACTTTGATTATCCTGGGTGATTTTTTATCTGGCAGTGGTGTTGAAGACGGATTCTTGTGGGCTGCAGCACAGATTGGATTTACTCTGATTGGTATAGGGATCTGGATTTGTTTGGGAGAAATGGCCTGTGTGAAATTGGGATCCAAAAGTGGTGCATTCCAACGCCAGGGGCAGGCTTGGTATGTGCCTCTTCGATTTGATATTTCGGTTTTGCGGTGGTTTATGATAGATACCTGTCTGGTGTTTTAGATGGGTGTTGACAATTTGCAATGCTGTTATCCTGCATGTGGCGTTGTCTTCCATTTATCTCTCTTGGTTTGATTAGAGAAATTTGGTTTGTAGACCTCAGTAAAGCTTAAAAACACTACAATTGTATGTTTCTTTTCAGTCTGACTGATTCATCCTACCCTTATTTTTTGCTTGAATTTTCGCAATCAGGTACTCCCGTAAGTTGTCAATTTGATCTAGGCACCCATTGTTTCACTTCTCCTCCAATGCTTTGGTGATCAGTGGAATATGAAATCTATGGAAAGTTCAGGACTTATTTTGCAGGCATTCGATTTGTTGCATTGTGTCGATTTGAAATTACCCCGTCACATTGCACTTTAATCATTTGCCGCCTGCTGCTTAGGTCACAAGGTTCAAACTTAGGTTGTAAGTTGCAATAATCCTTCTATGCACAAATTTCTTTCTTACAATAGTAAAAAAAGAAGCTCCTAATCTTGCAAAGGTTCTCTACAACTGGGCATAATAGAGTAGAGATATCAATTCAGGTAGTGCATCCAGGATACTGGAATGAGTTCTAGTTATTGTTGTTGATGCAGATGTCACAATTATAGTGTGGTTATATCCGAGATATTCATGAGTGTGTACTGAACAAGTTTCTCGAGCCAGTTAACTTTAACAATAATCAGGTGTGGCGGAGGTGTTTAGTCAAATTAAAAAGTTAAACAGGATAACTGAGATCTTAGCCTTTAGTTGGTGTGTCCTAAGTAACTTTTAGACCGTGTAAGACATGCAATTTATGGAAAGTCGGTTTTCTTTGGAGGTGTTGGGATGTACATTTATATCCAAGCTGCATCAGGAAAATTATATCTGTGTACCGTGTTCCTGAGTTTCACTCTAGAGATCTAGCCTATTCATTTTTGAGTGACCGGACCAGCTCTTTTTCTGTGTCTGACCTAGCCATCTTTTACTTCAAAACTTAATACCTATTGAGTTAAAGCTGGCTGTTTCAACTTCACTTGAGACGTAATTTTTACCCCAGTGAACACCTCTTTAGAGCTAAATCTAGTTGTTTCAACATCACTGGAATCATTATTTCTACTACAATGATTATGGAAAACAAATTTCCTGAAGCCGTCAGTGTCATAAGTTGATTGATGTTCAGCTTTGCCCTCTTGTTCATCAGAGTGGCAGGGGATGCCTTGCATTGGTTGTGGTGACTTCCAACTGCCTATTAAGTTGCTGCTTCTAGAGATGCTCCACTTCCTCTGCTGATCTAAAGCATTCCAAAGGACCTTTCTCATTATGACAATTTTCAAATGACCCTACCTTCTAGAACCAAGAAAACAATGCATTGTGAAAGTTCTTCAACCACGATCCTACATTTGGTTTTAAGTATGTATAAGATAGTTTGTCTGTATGGCATAATGCCATGTCTTTGGGACTGGGGTATCTTCAGACACTGCTCAGATCTGCTCTAATGTCGCTGCTGCGGTAAAACGGCTTATTGATATTGAAATGGAAATTACTCAGGATGCTTCTGGATTTTGCATCCTCGCATTAATTTGTATTAATTCTCCACTCCTCCAGGACTGGTATATCATCTGTTTTTGGCCATCTAACTTGTGATTGCCTTGTCAATATCAGATGCTCAGTTCAGAGATCAAGCAGTTGCCTGTGTTTCTTCTGTGTTCTTTCTTTTTTTACTTTTCCCTTTTTCAGAGGTCACCAATGCAGATCACAACCTGCAGCCTTGAGAGGAATGGAACTTTAATGCTTAAGAAATTTGTCCGACAACTTGAAATCCATATTAGTTGCTGAAGCTCAAGTCCCTTGTTACTCTAGATGAATAGGAACTCGAAAAAATTCACTCATGTTATCATGACGTTGAAAGAAGAATAGAAGAAATGTGGAGTTCTTTCTGTAGCAGGAAATGCAAAACATTCGTTTTCTTAATTGGATCTTTTAAAATGTTTTGGTCAGGCTAGTGCATTCTGTGTGCATTTTGTATCAGGACTTGAATCTGATTATATAAGTTGATATTTTCTAATATATCTTGCATCTCTTTCTCTGAATGCTCATAGGTTCTGCACAACTGGCCTTCCAAGCGATCTTGTTGTTGAGGTTGGAGAAATGTCCTTTCATCTTCACAAGGTGACAGTCCTTGCCAGGATGATTATCTATTGAGTGTTTCATTGGATGAATGGACTGCATATTTAGTACATATTTAGTGCAAGGAACTCATCAAATGAGCATATAAGCAAGAAATACTAGTCGATAAGCTTTACGCTAAAATTTGTTCGACATTTCTGTAAAGTCAGCATTAATTTTTACCTGGACTGATGTACAGGCCTTTACCTCTCCTTTTTGTTTTTCAACAAGCATCTTTTGATTCAGTCATCTGAATGTAGAGATGATGATCAGGATTTCGTATACCAAAACTGTTGGTCTTATTAATTTTGTAGGAGGTTTTATTCTTGTGGGGGTCATGAGAGGGTGTGAGATCTTGTCTAGTAGAACCACCGCAAGCTTCTAACATGCCATTGAAATATGGCACCACTAGGGGCCTCTGTGCAGGGTGCCTATTTATGATATAGTGACGCTCTTCAAAATTTCATGATGGGATTTGGTTCTGACTTATTGGAGCAGATATGACCTTGTTCTGACCGAAAACAAGGAAATTGAAGTAACTGCACTTTAAGTTCACTGCAAAGACTTGGCAACACGATGATTTAACTTGTCCTTTTCTTCCTTTTCTTCCTTTTCTGTGGCTCTACTTCAGTGCTATTTTGACATATTCTATCACATAATGAGTGGAGAAAACAATGCAGCAGTTCCACTTAGTTCATGTTGACTATGGTGGAATTATATGGGACTTCTGATAGATACTATCCCAGAAGTCTAGTAAATGTCTTTTTAGCAATTTACGTAACTCTCCTTCAAACAGGCCTTTTCCGTTATGCTTTAACTACATTCTTTCTATATCTTGATTATGTTTCAGAATAATTTTTAAAACCTCTTATTTGCAGTTTCCACTGCTCTCTAGAAGTGCGGTCATGGAAAAAATGATTACAGAGGCATCTGAAGAGGGGGAAGAAAAATGTTCCGTAGTCCTTCCGGATATTCCTGGTGGTGCCAAGACATTCGAACTTATAGCTAAATTCTGTTATGGGATGAAACTCGAACTTACTGCCTCGAATGTTGTGCCCCTCAGATGTGCAGCTGAGCATCTTGAAATGACGGAGGAGCTTGGGGAGGGTAATTTGATTATGAAGACTGATAATTTCCTTAACCAAGTAGTCCTTAAAAGCTGGAAAGACTCCCTAAAGGCACTCCAGACCTGTGATGATCTTATTTCTTATGCTGATGAACTCAACATCACTAAACGCTGCATCGAGTCACTGGCCATTAAGGCATCAACTGACCCTAATTTATTTGGATGGCCCATCATGGAGCACGGCGGACCTTTGCAGAGTCCAGGTGGCAGTCTTTTATGGAATGGGATAAGCACTGGCGCGAGGCCCAGGAATCTAAGTTCAGATTGGTGGTATGACGATGTGACAGTTTTGAGTTTCGCTCTGTACAAAAGGTTGATTTCAGTAATGGAATCTCGTGGCGTCAAACCAGAAATAATAGCTGGATCGCTTTCTTTCTATGCCAAAAGGTATCTCCCTGGCCTGAATAGGCGTCGGGGTATTACCGAGTCTAGTTCTAACCTGTCTGCTGTTGGTCCAGCGGCCCTACCTTCCGAAGTGGAACAGAAGAGCTTAGTGGAAGATATTGATCGGTTACTTCCTATGCAGAAAAGCCTAGTATCAACTAAGTTCTTGTTTGGTCTGCTCCGAACCGGTGTGATTCTTCAAGTAAGCCCCTCTTGCGTATCAAATTTGGAGAGAAGGATCGGGATGCAGCTTGATGAAGCTACTCTTGAAGATCTGTTAATGCCCAATCTATGTCATTCGACAGAGACGCTCTATAATGTGGACTGTATCCAGCGGATTCTTGAACACTTCCTCGTCATGGATCAAGCTACTGGTGGGGCCTCTCCATGTTCAGAGGACAATGGCGAGTTGATTGGATCACCTTCGCTGACTCCTATTACAATGGTTGCAAAGCTTATCGATGGCTATCTCGCAGAGGTTGCCCCTGATGTTAACTTGAAACTCCCCAAGTTCCAGGCTCTTGCTGCTGCTGTTCCTGATTTTGCCAGACCCTTAGATGATGGTCTTTATCGTGCAATAGATATCTACCTCAAGGTAAGTCTGTCTAATAAATAGTTGACAGCTATTCTTGTCTTGTCTTCTCTAGCTGCATGTTGATGAAGAGAACAGAAGATGGAAAGTGACTGACTATTGATAAGAATGTTAAAGAGTCTCTGACTAATCATAATGCTGTTGACAAATATTAAATATTTGGTTCTATGGACTGGTCTGAATTAGGGTGTTTGTTTCTCCCCATAGTTTCCAAGTTTTCCTTTTCCCTTATCTCCTCTTTCTTTTTGTGTTTATTTATTTGTTGATAGTGAACCAACTTAATTCATATTTCCTTTTCATTTGATGATGAAATATGCTCAGCCCAACACTCTTGGTTGTAAAATCCAGATGGCGTTTCCATCCACTACATCTTCATTATAGCTATCACGCCTTTTCGTTTATGTTTCTCATGCAATGTTCTTATTCTGCAGTCACATCCATGGCTGGCAGAGTCCGATAAGGAGGAACTATGCAGGCTGATGGACTGCCAGAAGCTGTCCCTTGAAGCTTGCACTCACGCCGCACAGAATGAAAGGTTGCCTTTAAGAATAGTGGTCCAAGTACTATTCTTCGAGCAGCTTCAGCTTAGGACTTCTATCGCCGGTTGTTTTCTGGTATCAGAAAACCTTGAAGGGTCAAGGCAGTTGAGGAGTGGGTTTGGTGGGCCGACCGAAGGAGGGTGGGATACAGCCGTGAAGGAAAACCAAGTCCTGAAAATCGGGATGGACAGCATGAGGATGCGAGTGTTTGAGCTCGAGAAGGAATGCACAGAGATGAGACGGGAGATCAAGAAGTTGGGTCAGGCAAAGAGTTCGAGCATGTGGACGAAGAAATTCGGGTTCAGTATAAAGTCTCAGATGTGCAGCGCTGAAGAGAAATCTGTCAGCCAGAACAACAGAACTTCAACCGGTAAGATTGAGAAGCTGAAGGAAAGGCGCGGTAAACAGAAGAAAAACTTATCTTTGGACGGGTAAAGACCCTTTGCTTTTGTTACAGCCTTTCCTCGATAAAATGCTTCCCTTTGGTTATTCCACTTCATTCAATTTTACATGGTGTACATCTAAAGCTCAATCTCCTCAACGGTGTATCACATGCCACGACTTTGCTTATTTTTAAGCCTTCCCGTACTTGCTTTGCATTTGGACATTAGCAAATCAACTCGGTCATTCAAATTGCATTCATGGGGCAGATAAATCCTTGCTTTTCTATGTTTATACATCCTGATGCCTGTTAATGTACACTCTACCATCTTCCTCAGGCCTCTATTCTGGGCTTCTGTAGTGTGGTCACGAACCTGTATAGACCGCACATCTTTGATTGATCGTATGACAATGGTGATACTTCATCTCAGTGTGGAATTTGTCTTGCTCACCTGATTTTGCTAGTGCTGTTACAATGGGACCGGCACGAAAACTTGCTAGAACTGGCAATTCACGATCCAATCAGCCATCAAAATGGTTCAAACGCAGCTGACAGGCAGGGATAGACTGCTAGTATCTATAGTATAGTACACGACCGGATGGGATGGTCGCCTTGCCTCGACTCGACGGAATGTTATCCTTTTCGTATGGTCGATGGTGTATTTCACAGAATCGTATTCCTGGATGGAATATAGCATAAAGGACGAGAATACACTATAGCTTCATCAAAGACAGACGCTATTATCAGATGATGGTCTATTAATTTCACAATCGTCGCGCATGCAAACATGTCTACGATCATGGCTGAAGTTATATAAACTATTTTCAAGAAACGCTGGTCCAAATGTTCTATGTTTTTTGCCTGCGCATTGTCATACAACTTTGTAAATCATCGAAGGCAATCCTCAAATAATATTTCTCAAACAGTCATCTAAGAAATGATCAGCACAACGCATACCCCCTAACCCAATTTCTAGAAGAATTAAAACCACAATTTCTTGCTCTGCCCAGCTTACCATATGTACAATAACTTAGACCCTGCTTTCAATGTGTACACATAAATGAAGTTGCCGCATCTAGTCTCAAATTCCTTCTTCAATCCTCTTCATCTGCTGAGCCTTGCCCTCCCCAAATCCCTTGGCGGTGTCATATGATGCGTGTAATCCAAACAGCACATAGTAGACCAACAGAAAGGCGGTCCACATCCCGAACCGAATGAACGAGTCCTTGTCGATGGAGCCAAGAAGGAAGATGTTGATGGCGATGGAGGCCGACGGCAACCACGGGACTAATGGCACTCCCCACAGTTTCGGATTGCGGGCATGAGGAACGAACACCCTCAGTGCCACGGTCGAGAATAGCCATATGGGCACCGTGATCGCGTATCCTATCCAACCTTCGCTTAGGCCCCAATAAGCAGACGTCGCAATGGAAGACCCGAGTATGAGGAGGATGCAGGCGACGAGCTTGTTGCGGTCCGCAGCCGTGGTCGTGCCGCTGACGTAGTAGCGGCGGACGAGGAGCCCGACCGCCACGACCATGAAGATGAACAGGGTGGAGATGGAAAGGAGGTTGGACAGGATTTCGAGCTTGGTGAAGAAGGCGATGACCGCCGTCGCAAAGAGCATGCTGACGGTGGCGTTCACCGGGGTCCCCGTCTTCTCGTTGACATGCGCGAACCAGGGCGGCATCATGTGCGTCCGGGCAATGTGCGTAAGGTACCGAGCCTGTCCAACGGCGCTGACGAGCAGCACGGTCGTCATGCCCTTCAGCGCACCGGCGGCGACGATGTACTTGGCCCAGTTCCACCCCACGGCCTGGAACGCAACTGAGAAAGGTGCGTTCTCGTCGATCTCCTTGTAAGGCTGCATGAGGCAGAGCGTCACGGCCATCAGGCAATAGCAAGAGGTTGTGATGACCATCGAGCCTACTAGGCCGATGGGTATGTCCCGGGCAGGGTTCTTGGTCTCCTCCGCCATCGTGGAGACCGCGTCGAACCCGATATAGGCGAAGAAGAGCACGGCCGAAGCCTGGAAGACGCCGCGCGCCCCGTAAGGAGCGAAGTCGGAGTAGTTCTTCGGGTCGGCTTTGGTCAGGCCGGCGATGATGATGAAGAGAATGACCACGACGTGGATGACCGAGGCGATGGAGTTGAAGATGGACGAGCCCTTGGTGCTCAGCACCGCGAGGACGCAGATCGCTGCGCAGACGCCGACGGCTATTGGGTCGAGCTGGTTGTAGCCGTCGGCGAGGCCGTGCGCTTTGATCAGGAAATCCGTGGGCTTGTGGTTGAAGAGGGTGGCGCAGTAGGACGTCCATGAGCGGGCCACGGCGGCGCCGCCGATCACGTACTCGAGGATGATGTTGCCGGCGGCGATGAACGCCACAAAGTCGCCGAGCTCCACCCTTAGGTACGCAAACGATCCACCTGAACAACAAGTAGGAGAAGCAAAATCACTTTCAGTCACATTCCGGTCCAACATGCATGAATATTATATATATATATATATATATATATATATATATATATATATATATATACACACGAACACACAGACAGAGAAAGGACAAATGAGAGTCAATCAATCTATTCGATGACGCCAGATTCAAGAAGCATGTACGGGTCTGCAAAGGCTTCGTCGAGTCAAGATCGTTTAAAGATGACGGGCGGGAACTGGGAATGTCGTCCTCTTGGTCAAAGATCATATTTTTCTTCGAATTTTTATTCCTGGGACGATCCGTAAAGCTCGACAGTAGGCAACAAAGTTGACGGGTCTCTATCTCAGACGAGAAAAGCTGCTTAAAAATCGAAACTTTTTGATGAAACAGGATGCGTGCTTCATCGGGCATCATTAATGCTCATCTTAGATATTTATGGTGACGGTCGTTGTCGTTGTCGAGGGTGGGTGGAAACAGTGATGATGATGATGATGGGCAACACGCGTTGTACAACTCACCGGCGGAGGGGATCTCCACGGCGAACTCGGTGTAGCAGAAGACGGAGAGCAGGGCGGAGACGCCGGAGACGACGTAGGACAGCACCACGGCGGGGCCGGCGTCGTCCCTCGCCTCGAGGCCCGTGAGGACGAAGATGCCGGCGCCGATGACGGCGCCGATGCCGAACCAGATGAGGTCCCACCAGTTGAGGGTCCGCTTCATCTCGTGCTCGCTCCGGGCCTTGACCTCGTAGAGCTCCGTCGCGTCGAGCGACCGGGACAGCAGCCGGTCCCGCAGCCTGGCCGGCGTCTCCCGGAGGGCCCGCCCGTAGCTCCCGAGGCTCGCGAAGGACTCCTCGGGAAGGAAGTCCTGCTTCGAGCAGCACCCTCGTCGGCGCACGGCCTCCCCCATCTCGATCTGCATCATCAAGAAACACAGCAGACAGGATTCATCGTATGTTACGAAGGAAAACAAGACATCCCCGGATCAAAACGAAGGCGAAAGAGACCGGGAAAAAGACGAGATCCGCCGGACTCTCGTGCTGTTTCACCGAAAGGGGTGCGATCTCACGGCGGAAAGAGAAGCGACGTGAAGAATACCTGTGGCCGGGGGGGCGGAGGATCAGGAGCGAACGGCGGCGGCGGCGGCGGCGGCGGCGGAGGGGATTGACGGGGGAGCGGGGGGGTCCTTGAAGCGAGGCGGTTCCTCAGAATCTGCGGGTGAATCTGGGATCCCCGATGCGGAATAAATAGCGGAAACGTAAGCAAAGGGAAAAAGGATTAAAAAAAAAAAAGGAAAATCATCGTATGGTCCGGATCCAGTGATGGCTCAGTAGATCCGAGCCGTTGAATCTGGGGGCGTCCTGTGGGGCCCAGGAGACTCGACGGCTGATATCGACGACGATTTTAGGCTGGTTTCGCACCTGTGGTTTCCCCAATTTTTTGGGGTTTTTTTTCCTTTTTTGGGGGGAGGGGGGGATCTTTGGTTTCCTAAAAATGATCATTCCCTCTATTATTAGTTAATTATTTAATTAATTAATATTTGATACAACTGTTCGGCCTAGCTTTTATTAGTATTCTTATTTTGCTAGAAAAGCTTTTATGTACTCTGGTAATTGAGGGGCCGTGTTTTCCTCCGTCCCTAATTGAATCGAAAAGAAAAAAAATTTCCAATCAGAATTTCTGATTGGTGAATTTATAATTGCAAATAGCACCAACATTTGTTTTTTAGTTCGGGTTTTGTTTGTTTTCACGAAAAAATGAATGATTTGAAAAATAATTTCCTCAAAATGCCATTCGTAGAGCTTACAAAGTGAATGAACAAAAACTATTTCCATCATTCGCAAAAAAATATTTAGACATAAATTTTTATCAAAAATCAAAATATTTTTCATTAATCAATTATTTCAAGCAAAACAAATAATCATTTTCAATAAAATATTTTCTGAATTATTTATTTACCACCAAAAAAGCGGTGTCTTAGTTTCTAATTTTTATGAATATATTATTATAGACACTTCAATAAGAGTATCTGAGCTGTGTTGCCATACGTAGACGAGAGATCCGAGCACAGCATTTTTTTCATGCAAGAGGATACTTACCCTTGCTAAAGAAGATCTTTCAAGAGAATGATATTTTATATACTCATAACTTGTGGGCAAAAAGGACATTTCACTCGGAAATATCTTTCTTTCTTTGTATATTCGTGAGAAAGTTGGAATTTTATTCATAGTGAATCTGGACGCGTTTTGATGCTATGATAGATTTATCTTTATAGAATGAACGAGTTTTCACAAGCTATACTAAGTTAGTTTATCTTTCAGATTTACTTATTTTGTGGGATCATCTTTATTTTGAAATTATGTATCTTTTTTTTTTTTTTTGTGAAATGAAAATTTTCCTTCCGACTAAAAAAAAAAATCAGGAAAGTGCAAGGTGTTCATTATTTTGTTGTCTTCAATACAATTGTGGTGCGCGGTTACTTCTTTCTTTTGGGTTTTTGGTTGGTTTTCTTCTTTTAATCAAATTGGCTTTGCCTTTCTAAACCCTAGAAAAGATTGGACAAGAAGATAAAAATGTTTTTATTAGTGTGAACAAAAAGAAGATATTCGAGGGTTTGGACCACCTCACGAAATGAAAAAAGAAAATGGGTAAAGAAGAGGAAGACTAGATTATTGTGACAATAATTGAACAGAAGATGAGGATTGGCGCATTAGGGGTTTGCATGGAAAAAAACAGTGAGATAAAAAAGTTATGATTATTGCAATATCAAGTTAGATTTTTATGTTGTGTTAATACCACGGAAAATCACAAACTAGGTTATCGTAACAATATCAAGTTAGACTTTTATGTTGTGTTAATACCACGGAAAATCACAAACTATGTTATTGTAACAATAATTGAACAGAAGATGAGCTTTTATGGGTTTGCGTGAAAAAAATGAAATAAAAAAGTTATGATTATTGCAATATTAAGTTAGATTTTTAACTTGGGTTAATATCACGGAAAATCTCTAAATTTACCCAAAACTATTTTTCATTAAAAATCTCAAATTGATCCACCCGTTATCTAGAAAGGACACAAAATACTCCAACACGTGTCCGATACTCTCTGACACTCAATCAACACATGTCAAAAAATCTAACACCTAGTCAACTTGACTCTCGAGTCGAAATTCTCCGACACATGATTTCGAGACACAATGTCAATTTTAAAAATTTTCAATAAATGATGGGTCAAAATATATATTTATGTGTGTGTGTGTGTGTGTGTGTGTGTGAAAAAAAAAAAACCTAGTTTCTCTTCTGTACGGACTCTCACTTTCAGTGATACATAATTCACCTCAATTTTTTTCTCTTTCCTTCCGACACATATAACACGCGAGTCTATAATGTCAATTGCTTGTTTTTTTTCCTCCAAATTTTATGAATTATTGGAATGGAGTTAAATTTGTTAAATTGAAACAATGAATGATTTTAATAAATAGTGAATTAATATTTTTAGTGTAAATTAATTCTTGGCTTTTTTTTTTATTATTTACTTATTTGTGAATTTGAATCAAACTAATTTCATTGAAATCATAATAAATTATATATATATATATATATATATATATATTCAATATACAACGATCCTCACACGTCGAAATTCTCTGTTTTTTGAGAAATGACAAGTTGGCATATCATGTTATGGCGTATCACGTATCTCGTGTCCGTATCGATGCTATTTGGCTCGTGATAAATTTACCCAAACTAATTTTTTGACCACTAAAAATCATAAATTAGTATATTTACGACAAATTTATCCTTTGTTAATTTCCGCTAAATTAAATTAATACCACAAAAAATCACAAACGGATAACAAAAGAGAGTAAAGCCCCAAACCGGTACACTTGTCAACTGCTCGTGTCATCCAACTCAGCAATTTAACAGTAAAATTTTAACAAATATTGCTAAAGGATAAATTTATCACAAATGTACTAATTTGAAATTATTTTTTGTCAAAAAATTAGTTTTTGGTGAATTTATGACGAGTGTACTAATTTGAAGTTTTTTATGATATTAACTCATTTATCTTTAAAAAAATTTGATTTTGTCTTTTATTTTTAATATATGACGATAAGTTCATCAATAGTGTTGCATAGGTTATTGGGTAGATTTTCTAAAAATCCTGCCCTTTTGTCCAATCCCAATTCTATCTAGAATTTTTTTGTTAGAACAAATCTCTAACTTTCACTCTAATCCCAAATTTGCCCACACATTCAAAAATTGCAAATGTTTTCTTGAAGATTATCAAGATTCGAACTAGTTGAAGGTTCATTATCAAAACCTACTTCTTCATCAATACCATCACCTTCGTACCCTATGTTAATAATTTTAAAGGGTTCGAAACACAATTGAGATTGTACCTAAACTCATGGGCTTTTTTAGGGAATTAGGCCATAGGCTATCAAACTAGATAAAAGTTTGTTATTAATGGGTTTTTTAGTTTTTTGAATTTCCTCACTCTATGTAAAATGATATGCATCATCAACAGATCGAAAATACAGATAAAAATGTACCCCAAAGTTACAAAGAAGGCTTCTAAGCTAATCATGATAAAACGAAAAATTAATTTGAAACCCTGAATTTATTTACCTACTAAATAGGTCGCCCATTCTTACAGAATGCTTGGTGAGAATATCTATTATGCGGTAAATGTTGCTTATTAACAAGCTCATGAACTGTAAAAAAATTCCATTTACGGTGAGAAATCCATGAATAGTAATACTTTTCAATCAAACATAACCCAACTACACAATGATCGACCAAAGCACATAAATAATTGAAACGGAAAAGTAATACTGAGAAAACCTAAAAAAACCAAACAAAAAGTAAAAATGTAAGGTTTTCTAAAAAGCTGGAAACTTAACAAGAACGCCTTTCATTTCCCAAGAAAAACTATATTAAAAGAAATGATTATTTAGATTAATGTATCTGCACAAATATGAGGATATTCCCTTTGATAATTATTTAAATCATTCGAAGGAGTAAAAGGGTGATGATAACAATAGCCAAATTTGGATCCTCCTAAAGATGGGTGGCTAAAACCCTCAGCCATATGGTATGGGACAGCTTTTGGAGTAGGGGGTGATGACAGAAGGGTGTCTTCTAGTCGATATAATACTACTCATAAGGAGAGATTTTGCATACGGATGAGGAGATAATGCAGTCAATCATCTGGACAACACGTTTTAATATTGCTTTCAAATTGGAATATTGTTAACAAGTGGGACGTGCTGAAGTCAAGAACACCATCTTTTATGGGACCTGCCACCAAAGATTTGACCGGATAGAAAGGCCACCTTACCATTTCCTGTGGATGAGGGTACAATGCCTAAAGCATACACGATTCATAGGCTTTTTGACCGAGTGATTGATTGGACAATTTTCTCTGCTCAGTGAACCTACGTGAAATTGGAAAGGCAGTGTTGAATTCACGGACCTCTCGTAAGGTGATTTCGACAAAAAAGAACATGAGGATCATGGCTAGATCTGATTTTGAAACTAGCGATTCGAGACTCCTGTTTAGGCTAACTTGAGCCACAAGCGACCAAAGGCATCTTTGGGTGGGCTTGGGCAAGGCACTACAATAGTAAGGCCTAAGCTAGACCGACCCAGCTCGCAATTTGTCAGATATACTTTTTATTGATAGGCAGATTAAATTGTGATTTTGGTTCGATCGAATGACTCGACCAGGCCTTAACTCTCTCATTTAGTAATGCTTCATCGGTTGATCAACTCATACTCATTAATAGAACTTTGAACTAAATCTATATTCATGCCGTAACAAAGATTGGAGAGAAATTACTAGCTTGTGACCCAACTTCAAAATATGTTATCATGAATAGTCTCTCCAACTAAAGCATCCTCACCTTATTCCCCTTCCCCACACCCCCCCCCCAAAAAAAGGTTTTTATAGTGCACATATCCACACAATGCCAACGGAAGAACATCCGACATTCACGCATGTAATATTTCAACACCCTATGTCACTATCAATAGTTTAAGAATGTGAAAGCAGAGCAACGGCTAATCAAAGTCAAGAAGAGCCACCAATCAAAAAGCTAACGAAAAGTCTCCAAAAGAGACAGCTGCCTTAGATTCAGACGAATTGCAATTTGTTCTCAGGCGCCGGCGCCGGCTTCCAGCGCCCAGGCCCACGGAAGAACGAGGAAAGCCGCCTAGCTTTGTGTAAAAGGAAGGAAGGAACCATTCAAAGAGTCAAGTGACTCCCACGTGAGATTTTAATGGGATCTACGTATTCTAAATGCTGTGAACACATATCGATAGATGTACTAGATTAAGCTGAATTATTGCTTGGATACTCGTCACTAGTGGAACAGAAAAAGATGGATGAGGAATGAGAACGAGCCACACACTTCCTTTTGCCATTCTTACGCTTTCCATCCCATCCCCCTGATGGAAGTAGGGCCAAGCCGGGCAATACACCGTAAGACGATTGAAGATTGTGAGATTTTGTGAAACCACTGTCAACTGTTCTAAAAACTTATGTTTATCTCTTGCTTAGTCTGGCCTTTATTTTTGGACCTAGTATTAAACGTGAAAAATTAATTGAGGAGGCAGATTAGGCTTGAAATGATTTGAAAGCAGGATCTCTAGCTCTAATACTATGTGAGATTTTGTAATACCACTACCGACTATTATAAAAGTTTAAATTATCAAATAAAAATGTGGTTTATTATTTAAATATTCTAACAATGATCATTCATGTGGGGTCCTTACATCCGAACGGTTGAATCACAAATAAATCTTTACAAGAAATCAGCCCATACTTATTAAATTTTCAACTGGTCCCCACAGACGGCTAGAGTTTTGATTTTACCTGGGCTATCATGAACTAATTGCAAACCCCATTCTCTCGGAAACGTCATTACTTGCTAACAACAGCATTCATAACAGTTCCGAAAAAGAATTCAATCTTCTCAAGCTCCAAGGAACTAGCAATCTGTGTACTGCAAACAGAAGTCAAATTTACCAGATATACAAGGCAGAAATTCCCTCCCACCGCGCTCTCAAGCATCGGATATTTTACAAAACTCTAAAATTTCAGCAACAAAAAAGCACACCATCCGATTATAGAAGGCAGCGGCAACAAAGATGGACATGTAGAATGTGACTAAAATGCGATCACCGTTACTTGGCCGCCGACCATTGTGACTGACAGAAGTAGGGATGAGCAAAAAGAGCCACCCAAATTGGGAACACCCAAACCGGACCAAATCTACCAATTGGATCCAATTCCCAAAGACATTGGTCGGTTCTTTGTTCCACAAAATTGGAACTGATGAATGTCAGTCCAGTTTTAGATTCTAGAGTTAGAACCAACGGCTCAAACCGGACTAACCATTAATTTTATAAATT